>CM028134.1:1026015000-1027215000 GCA_016271365.2 Neoceratodus forsteri
CTTGAAAATAGAATTATTTCATTAACCAACAAGAAGAAGCCTGGACAATAACAGAAATGGCACACACACACACACACACACACATAAAGACATGGTACAAACCACAGGATTCTTGTGAAGGAGGCAAATGCACTACAGATGCTGGAAAGAATGGCTGGAGGTGGGTGTGGGTGTAAGTGTGTATTTGTGCAGAGGGGTAACGTAACATGTGGGCAAACAACGAATTGTCATCAGGTGAGCTCAAGCAGGTGATCTTCCCATGTTCTCCATTCCTCCACCCCCCTCCCACGAGGGTGTGCGTGGCAGCATGTGGCCACTTATGTCACGGTGGCACTTCTGCCATTTTGCGGCTCACCAAGAGTCACTCTAAAAATGTTGCCAAACTCTTCTCCCCAGAAGGAGAACGTCCACGCAGACACACCCTCACCCTCTCAACAGCCTCCGTTCCAGTCACCCCACACTTGGAGCATGAACCCAGGTCACCAGGCCAGGCGGGCACCTCAGGGCCAGCACATGTATCCTTATTAATGGTCCTGCATGCTGTTCTTTTTGTAAATGGCCTATGCGATATGTTTGAGTTTACTCAGGTACTGGATTAAACAGTGTCAGTGGGTCGGTAGGCAGCACAGTTGCCTCTGCAGCCAGAAGATCCGATGGTTGTGGGCTCAAGCCCCACACCAGGTCCTTGAGGTAATACCCCATAATGGACACTGTAGTACAGCACGAGGGGTCTGCTGCACTGGTGAGGTGCTGTCCCTCAGATGAGACGTTAAACCCATGCCCCTTCTGCCAATCTCTGGTTATTGTTGAGCTGGAAGTAAAAGATCCCATGGCACTTATCAAGGAAGAGTAGCGGAGTTTCCTTGGTGTCATGGCCAGCATTCCCCCTGTTAATAAAAGAGATCCATGCAACCCGCTGCCCAGGACACACCTGGAACAAGCAATCATAACTTAGTGCCTCTTTCCTGGTCAAAAATTACAAATAAATTAATTAATCCTCATAAAGCTAGTCAGCTCCCTCTGTGTAGAACACCCAAAATATTCAGGGACGCAGGGGTTTATGAGGGGTCAAATAAACCCCTCAAGTATTCACCTCAGTCAAACAGACAGGGCTGGGAACATCCACATGTTTATTAACTTTTCAGACTATAATTTCTACATTTATATATGTAACCCCTGTTACCCTGGCTTACTAGAATCCCAGTAAGACCTAGTGGTAGAGATAGGGAAGGCAGCTTGTGAAACTCCAGTTAAATGGATTTCACACTGTCTCACTTGTTCTCAGTCTCAGCTGAGACTGAGGGATGACATCACCATAGAACTATCGCAGCTGCATGAGCCACAATGGCATCTGCAGAAGGGAGTTAAATTAGAATGTTGGGAGGTTTGAACAGTCAGTGTTCAGTTGGTAGTAGTCTGCAGTTGGAAATTATTGTGAGAGGAGCACAGCAGTTCTGTGCTCAGGGTCATGGAGCCCCAGCCCTGAAATAGGGCTACATTTAGGGAAAGGTGTGCGTTTCCGCCAAAAGAGAGACACAGAAGCTGTTTTTAAAGTGGTGGAGACCGCTTATTTGGGTCTCTGTGCCCCATCCCTGAGGGGATGGCGCAGGAAGGTTTGCCTGCTACTCCAGGGGCAACCCCCTGGCTACTGCTAGTGAAGAAGCTGCCTTATTTTGTCCACGAGTGTGTAGTACAAGAAGATTTCGAGATTCGCCTGTGGGGCACCTGCAACCAAAGGGTGAGTTCTGCTCTTGCTAAAGGGCCCATGTTTCATCCTGAACTGTGTTAAAGTGGGGATTGGACTACTGAAGTAATGGGAGGCCTAGAGTAATAGGCTTAGCCAAAAGTAAAAGTATGTTCAAGTCCAGCACATAGGGGAAGTCAAGACATGTAGAGGAGATGTGATATACGTCTACCCAGTAATCTACATTGCCAAGCTTTCAAAAGAGTTGTTTAGTTTCCAGAGAAATGGCCGGGTATGGATTGTGGGAGCTGGAGGTGGGAGGCCCCCCATCTTTAGTAACCAGGTCCACCTCTCCGGATTTGCTCTGTGGATTTCTACTTTGCCTCATGCACTTCGCCAGTGATGAGGGAAGTACCCAGACGTGGGATGGAAGGAAATTTCCCTCTAGGAGTTGAAGGCTCTAAGGTGGTTTGGGGAGCCACCAACAGGAAAACTGGTTCATTCCCAAATGGACCGCGGATCAAGTGGCCAGTGGGGGAGCCGGGCCATGGGGAAAACCCAAGTAGTGTACAAATCGGGCTGTGTACCCAAAGCTGTGTGCAAGTCTGGGCTGTGTGCCTGATGGGTTCAGAGCCTGAGGGCTGAAATGTGAAGAAATGTTCTGTTGCTCTAATCTGCATTACCAGGAATGTAGCCCCGTGGGGGTCCGTCTATGCTTTGTTTGTTCAGTTTGGATGTGAATAAAAGCCACACTGTAGAATCCCATTTCTGGTTCTGAACATTACAGTTATTGCTTCCTGTGTTCGGATTTACTTGGGTGCCCCTGTGCAGAGTAGCCAAACCTAGGCCCCCTGTGCTGAGTAACCTAGTCCTCCCTGAACCCAGTCATCACCAGATACTGCTGTCAGCTTCAACAGCATGCCACCTGTCGTTTTGCAAAAATGCAGGGGTCCAGGGGTTACATATAATTTACAGAAGTAGAAATTTTAGATCCTCTCTAGTTTTATGGGGCACAGGCCAACATACTGAAGTGGACTGAAGTGAGACTACAGACTGCCTCCTTATTCTTCGTTCCATCTCCTTTTCTTCATACACAGAAACAGACAATGATGACAGGAAAAGATCACTGATCCATCCAATCTGCCCATAAACCCTAATAAACCCAAGGCCAATTGTCCATACAGGGTTCTAGCCCATACTTTCCACCCCCACGCTCCCGCCCTACTGCTACCATCTTGTGCATCCACTAAGTCCTTCATTCTGTCCTAGCTGTATTTGAAACCACTGATAGTTTTGGCACCCACCACATCAACTGTCAGATTGTTCCATGGCTCCACCACCCTTTCTGTAAAAGAAAACTTTCTCATTTCCCTCTTGAACCTCCCCCGTCAGTTTCCACTCATGCACCTGTGTTAAGCTAAACAGTTCCTCACAGTTTATCTTGTTCATTCCTTTCAGGAACTTGAAGGTTTGTATCATATCTCTCCCCCTCTCTCCTCTGGCCTCTAGCAAGTATGTGTTCAGTGCTTTGCACCGATCCTCATAGGATCTGCCCTGCTGCCCCAGAATCATTTTGGTTATCCGATGTTACACAGTCTGCAGCCTGTCCTTATCTTTCCTGAGATAAGAACTCTATAACTGGGCACAGTACTCAAGGGGGGCCTCACAAGTGATCTGTAGGAAACACATACTTTGATGGCAGATAAGAACAGGTTACTCACCTGTAACAGTAGTTCTAGGAGTGGTATGTGTTGTTCATCCACACTTGTTGGCATGCCCTTTTCCCCTTTAAATCTTGCTGGAAGTCTTCAAGCTCCCAGGTGGTATATTCCTCAGCTCTGCCCCGAGACACCAGATCTTAGCCTGCTGGAAGCCAGGTTGTGTGCGTCAGCCGCCAGGGAGGTCGGGTGGGTCCATGTGGATGAACAACCTATACTACTCCTAGAACTATTGTTACAGGTGAGTAACCTGTTCTTCTAGGAGCATGGATATGTTGGTCTATCCACTATTCTTGGCAGACTCCTAGCAGTTCTCCAGGAGGAGGGAGGCAAGGCGCACAACCCCTACTTAGGGAAGAGAGACTGGAGAACTGAGGCCCCAAAACTAGCATCCCAGCGTGACTCAAGGTCGATGTGGTAGTGGGTAATGAAGGTGTTTGCTGACTTCCAGGTAGCAGCCTGACAGATTTCCTGGATAGGGATGCCCCTGGAAGCAGCCACCGATGCAGCAGTATGGCGGGTAGAATGAGCTCTTATTCCTCTGGGAGGCTCCTTGCCCTCCAACTCATAAAACAGACCTATGCATGATGTAATCCATCTCGCAATGGTCTGTTTGGCTGCAGGTCTGCCAGAAGCGGCTTCAGCGTAGGTGACAAACAGCTGATGAACCTCTCTGCGACTTTCCGTCATCTTCTCCTTATAATAGGAGAGAGGACATCCCGGATCCAAAGTATGGAGCCTGTACTCAGCGTCCGAGGTGTAATAAGGGTAGTATACTGGCAGAGACAACATCTGGTTAAGGTGAAACTCTGGCACCACCTTTGGAATTAATTTCTGGTGGGAGAGCAGGACAACATTGTCCCTGTGGAAAACCAGATAAAGGGAGTCCACCTGAAAGCGCCTGGAGCTCCCCTGTCCTTCTGGCTGATGTGATAGCCACCAGGAAGGCTATCTTCCACGACAAGTGTGACAATTCGCACTTGTGCATGGGTTCGAATAGCTTGCCCATGAGCTTTGCCAGTACCAGCAGTAGATCCCATGGAGGTGGAGGTTCACACACCAGAGGGGATATGTGATACAGGCCTTTGAAAAAGCGCCCGGCCACTGTCTCCTATGCCAATGTCAGCTGACCGGCCTGCGCCTGGTAAGCAGAAATGGCTGCCAGGTGCACCCTAAGGGTCGATGACCGTAGACCCCCTTTGGAGAGAGACCAAAGGTAGTCGAGAATGTTAGCCACAGAACAGGATAAGGGGTCCAGACCCTTACCCTGACACCAAATGGAAAACCTTTTCCATTTGAAGGCATAACATTTCCTGGTCGATTCATTTCTAGATGCTTCCACCACAGTGTAGACATCTTCGGAAAGATCCAAAGCCTGGAACTCTAGCCACTCAGGAACAAGGCTGTGAGGTGCAGGGACTGAAGGTCCGGATGGAAGACCTTCCCCTGGTTGAGAGATATCAGGTCCGGGTGTGTACAAAGCTGCTCCGGGGCCCTGCAGTTGAGGCTGAGGAGATCTGGATACCAGAACTGGCGTGGCCAGTCTGGGGCTACCAGAATCACCTTCGCCTTGTCCCTCCTCACCTTGAGTAACACCTTGTGGATCAAGGGAAATGGAGGGAAGGCATAGAGGAGGCCTGGCGTCCATGGCCTTGAGAAGGCATCCCCCTGCAGCGAGCCCCGCTGAGGAGGGGTGGGCATGAAACAGCTTCAGCTTGGTGCTTTCCCTGGAGGAAAACAGGTCCACCATCAGTTTTCCCCAACAGGAGAACAGACTGTAAGCTACCGCTGGATGGAGAGACCACTCGTGGGATATCTGGCCTATGCGGCTGAGAGCACCCGCCAGCTGGTTCGAGACTCCTGCCACATGGATGGCTAGGAGGTTCCCCTCCAACCGGCTCACGAGGGTCCAGATGTGGAGCGCCTCCTTGCACAGCAGACGGAAGTGCGTGCTGCCCTGTTTGTTGAGGTAGTACATGGTCGTGGTATTGTCCATCTGGACTTGAACCACTTGACCCCGGAGCTGAGGAGCGAAAGCTGACAGTGCCAGTCTGACTGCAATGAGCTCCAACAGGTTGATGTGGCACTGGGACTCCTCGGGGGTCCAGAACCGTGTGCCCTGTTGTCCCCCATGTGGGCTCCCCAGCCCATGAAAGAGGCATCAGTTGTGAGAATGACTGTCGGCTCAGGGTGGACAAAGGGGATCCCTTCCTGCAACCGGTCTAGGGTGGTCCACCATTTGGGAGCATCCCACATCTTCTGTGTTACAGTGATCAGCTGGTTGAACTGACCAAGTCACTGAGTCCACTGGGCGGCCAGCTCCCATTGGAGGGGGCGCATGTGCAACCAGGCCCAACGGACCACTGAGGTGCACGCTGCCATGTAACCCAGAAGGCACAGAAAGTCACAGGCAGGGCGCAATTGCCCAACCAGAAATGATTAGGCAAAGGAGGAGAGAACCTCCATCCAGTCCACCGGGAGCCGAGCTCTGGCTTGACAAGAGTCTAGCTCTGCCCTGATGAAGCCCATCACTTGAGAAGGCACGAGTTCCAACTTGGCCTTGTTGATCAGGAGGCCGAGCTGGGAGCAGGTCTGGAGGGCCAGGTCCCTGGACCTCTCCACCTCCTGTTGGGTGGAACCTGCCAAAAGCCAATCGTCGAGGCAGGGTTAAATTCTGACCCCCCCTGACGTCGGAGATAGGCTGCCACTACTGCAATGCATCTGGTGATGACCTGTGGGGCCAATGACAGGCCGAACGGCATGGCTCGGAACTCGTACAGGGTCCCTTTGACCCTGAAGCGGAGGAACCGCTGATGGGATGGACGGATTGGGACATGAAAGAATGCGTCCTGCAGATCCAGTGAACAGAACCACATGTTTTGCTCCAAGGATGGTATGATCTGATTCAGAGTGACCATCCGAAAGGTGCGTGACCTGAGATATTGATTCAGGTCATGGAGATCTAGAATGGGGTGCCAACCTCCCCCCCCCAATCTGCTTGGGCACCAGGAAGTACCTGGAGATGAAGCCTGGGTCTGCAGACAGATCTGACACTAGGGCAACTGCCTCCTTGAGGAGGAGCTGAGCAACGTCGGCCCGAAGATCCGACTGGGTGCATGTGGAAATTCATTCTTCCCAATGGGCATGGGCTCGGCTGGGAGGGTACTGCTGGAATTCTAGAGGCAGTCCCTGACCAACCACTTCTAGAACCCACCTGTCCGTAGTGATAGCGGACCAGGCGGAAATGAAGTGGTGAAGCTGGCCCCCCACAGGAGGACCCAGAGCTGGCATGACGGGAAGAGGGGTGGCCACCCCCATCCCATCACTGAGCAGACTTAGAGGAGGAGGAGGCTCCAGGACCTGAGCCTCGGCCTCCCTTATAGGCCTGTTGGGGTCCAGGCTTGGGTCAAGAGTGCCAAGCTTGAGCCTGCTGCTGCTGCTGTTGTCCTCCTTGGTAGGAGGACTGCTGAACCGCAGGGGAAGAATGCCGAAAAGGCTTCTTCTTTTTCTTCTGCTGGTTCTTGCCCGAAGAACCCTTGGCAGAAGTGGCATCCAAGGTGGCACTGGACTGCTCTATGCGCTGTAAGTGACCGGCCACTTCTGGGCCGAACAGGTCGGTCCCAAGGAAAGGCACATCAGCTAACTTGTGCTGAGTATCTGCCAGGAAGGAGGAGAGCCTCAGCCAAGCCCTGCAGTGAGAGGCAACTGCAGCAGCCATCAAGTAGACACAAGAATCCTCAATGTCCAGGGCCATCTGGAGCTGTTGTTTGCAACAGCACGGCCCTGACTGTAGTCTGTATGTCTGCGGAAGATGTGGGAGGACCTCATCTAATGACTCCAGAAGAGCATGAGAGAAGTGTGCCATGATGATGGCTGAACTTGCCTGATGAAGGCCCAAGGAAGAGGCTGCACAGACCTTTCTCACCGAATGATCCAAGCTCTTGGATTCTTTGTTGGGAGCTCAGTCAGTGTCAGCAGAACTGCCCGTATGCCTGAACACAGAGGCTGTCACCAGGCTCTCGGCCAAAGGGTGCTCTGTGAACCCTGCAAGGGATCCCATGGGTACCGCATACTTGCAGGCCATGCGGGCAGACGGTGCTGGGCATGAGGCAGGACGCTGCCATAGTTCAAGTGCCGGGCCAACAATGGCCTCGGCCACAGGAAAGGCCTCCGTTGGGGTATCCCCTCTCTTGAGGATGTCCGTGAGAGGGTACTCCCCCTTTTTCTAGATGGGCTCCAGGGGCATCCCTGTGGAATCAGAGATGAGCTGAAGGATCCCTGGGAAGGAGGAAGGGTCTTCCTCCATTCCCGTACCAAGGGACAACTCATCATCGCCCAGATGAGAGTGAAGCCCGGTGATGTCAGAGTCAGAAGAGTTGGGGTACAGCGGTCTACCACCCAAATCACCCTCAATCTGCCAAGGATGGTCCGGGGTGACCGTAACCGACAGACATTTGGGAAGCCCGGTGTCTGTGCGGTCCTCTTTAGAGGGAGCCCCTCCCACAAGCTGCTTGGGCGGTGGTTCCACCAGAATAGGTGGAGAGACCAGTAAAGGCCGAGCCAGTGGACGGGCCAGCCAAGCGGGCAGGGGAACTGAGGGTGTCGGTTCCGAGGGTGTCGGCTTCGGCCTAGGAGGCAAGAGCCAAGTACTGGCCGGTGCAGAGAGCAGAGCTGGCTTCTGCCTGGTCAGAATCAGCTGTTGCTACATAAGGTCCTCGTAGCACTGACGGAGTTTCCGACGGAGCCTCTCCTCATCCGAGGAGGAAGAGGATGGCCTGTGGCGACGTCTCTTTTTAGAGCGCTTATGGCTCTTCCTTGGGAGTTCTGGACCTCGATCAAGATTGTGCAGGCTGACTCAGTCACTCGGGAGACACAGGAGGGATCGGTGAAACCCGAAGGTCCGGAACTGGATTCCCGACGGGAACACCAGCAGGCTGGGTCTCGTCATCGGGGAAGACAAGGACCGGAGTCCTTTCCAAGGAGTCATCGACCACAGCCGGCAACAGAGGGTTGATTGGGTTAAGAATAATCTCGACCTCATCAGCCACTTCCTCGGTCGTTTGGCCAGATGGAAGGTCCATGAAGCCTGCGGCTGAGGAAGCGATCTCGACCGAGGTTGAGACTGCATGCTCCTGGGACTGAGACCTCTCTCGGTCCCAAGAGCACCTTCGCTTAGATGAAGATGAACTGGGTTCTTTGTCTCTCTTACAAGAGCAGTAGGAGGCGAGCCTGCAGGCGCTTCTCCTGGCAGTGGGACACAGACTGGCATACTCCTTAAAAAGAACCCATGAAGGTGGAGCCTAGGCTGAGTGGAACGAAAAAGCTTCGATTCGCTGAAGCGCGGGCAGCTTCTTCTTCAAATGCCTTCATTTGTTCCAGCTGCTTGACGGAGCCCGCGGCCGCAGAAACCGCCCACCTAGCCTCCTTAGACTTCACCAGAGGATTCCTTTTCTCCAGTCTCCCCAACTTCAATCATGCCATGCGGTCGTCCAGAACATTGGGATGGAAGGCCAAGCAAAAACTGCAGGATGTGGTGTCATGGCCGACACCTAGGGAGTAGACGCACGTGAGGTGGGGATCGGTGTGTGACATCTTCTGGCCGCAAGGACACCAGTGAAGTCCGGGAAAAGATTTCTCTTCCACGATCAAGGACGCAAAAGCGCGATCGCTAACTTGAACGAGTTTCAAGTTCGGTAAAACCAAAGTTTTTGAAATCAGGGCCCACGAAATGTGAAAGCACGAGGGAGGCAACCTGTATCTTCTGGCGGAAAGGAAGATCTGGCGTCATGGGGCAAAGCCGAGGAATATACCACCCAGGTGGGTGGGAGGAGCCAGCTTGAAGACTTCCGGCAAGAATTAAAGGGGAAAGGGATATACCAAGAAGTGTGGATAGAACAACATATCCACGCTCCTAGATGGACCGTTTGGCCCATCTAGTCTGCCAATTTCCTTACCTCTTGGATACGCTGCAGATCCTAGTTAACCAACAGCCTACTTCTTCCTAACCCTCACAAGAATTGCCTTATGTCTGTCCCATGCATTTATGAATTCTCCCACTGTTTTTGACCCCATCACCGCCTCAGGAAGGCCGTTCCATGTGTCCATCACCCTCTATGTGAAACAATACTTTCTCAGGTTGCCCCCGAACCATCTCCCATTATCTTCAGATTGTGACCCCTTGTTCTTGTACATCTCTTTTCTGAAAGATGCCATTCTCTTGAACTTTGTTGATTCTCTTGAGGTACTTGAAAGTTTCTATCATGTCCCCCCCCCCTTTCCTCGAGGTTATACATAGTAAGATCTTTTAGACTCTTCGTATGGCTTCTGGTGCAGACCCTGCACCATTTTAGTTGTCCTTCTCTGGACTGCCTCCATCCCATCTATGTGTTTGCGGAGATGGGGTCTCCAGAACTGCAGGCAGTACTCCACATGGGGTCTCACCAACTGTCTGTACAGAGGGATAACAACTTCCTGTTTTCTACTGGTGATGCCTTTTCCTATACATCCCAGTATCCCCCCAGCACTCCTTACTGTCTTCTTATACTGCTTGCCTACTTTTAGGTCATCTGATATGACTACCCCTAGGTCCCTTTCCGTTTCTGTTGTTGTTAGTACCTCCCCCCACCCCCCGTGTACTCTTCCCCTGGGTTTTTGTTTCCTAGGTGCATTACTTTGCACTTCTTTGCTCCAGGTAGTACTACCTTTCTTCCTTTTGCTGTCAGTATCCCTTCCTATACACCCCAGCATCCTGTCTGCTTTACTGTAGGCCTTATTACACTGGTTTGATTGTTTTAAGAAGTCACTGATGATGACCCCTAGGTCTCTTTCCTCAGAGATCGTACACAGCCCTACCCATCCAGTACTCTGTCCTCAGATTCTTGTTCCCTATGTGCATCACCTTGCACTTTTTGCACTGAATTTCAACTGCCAAACCTTTGACCATCTTCTAGCCTTTGCAAGTCTCTCTGCATCTCCCTAACCCCCTCCTAGCTGTCTACTTTGCCAGAGAGCTTAGTGTCACCTGCAAAGAGACTCATCTTGCCCTGGATTCCTTCTCCCACACTGTTGATGAACATACTGAAAAGTACTGGACCCAGGGCCGATCCTTGTGGCACCCCACTGGTGACCTCCCTCTCTTTGGATTTGACTCCATTAACCACAACCCGCTGCTGTCTTCCTTCCAACCATTTTTTCACCCATCAGTGTCCTTCGCTGCACCCAGATCCTCTATTTTCTTCAGCAACTTTCCGTGAGGCCTGTCACTGAGGCATAGGTCAGGAAGCATAGGAAAAACCAGGAGCAGTTGTGGAATTCACCAAAAATATTTATTTATGTAGCAGTAACATTAAAAAAAATAAACTTGTTCAGTATAACTATGTACAAAGGAGAAATACAGTAGAGTTTTCCTTCAGTCTCTGTGTCCCCTTCTCCCTTCTAATCTTTCTTGCAGTTGCAGCTTAGCTCTTATAAGTCCTTCCACCCCCATTTTAAACAAACATCCTGTTCTTGTAAAAATCAGGCAGGAGCTGCTAGAACACCGTGTGCTTGCTGAGGCCCCTTGTGCACAGCTTTTGCAAAAGGCTGAAAGATTTGCACTAAAGTAACCCTGAGTTTACAACAGCCATCTGCAATCATCTCAAAATATAATTATGTATATTTCAACAGTAACACTATATATTTTCTAAACAAAAGGGATCACAATATCAGTTTCATTTCCATATAATGATTTGCACATATTTTTTATATTAGCTGATATGGAAGGGAGGGAAAACAGCAAGAGAAAACTGGGAGACAGTGAGAGGCAAAGAACTGCAAGCCTGTTGGGTTGATCAAGTCCGAAGTCTCACAGGAAAATTTGGTTGCATGACCAGAGAAGAGACAGAAAAGGAAAGATCCTTGCATTTAAACACTTTCTCCATAACAAATGGGACAGGGTCCTATTCTACCCTGTCACAAGACCCCAAGTCAAAAGCCTTGCTGAAACTAAAGTAGAGTAAATCCACGTCATGGCCCTTATCCACTATCCTTGTTATGCAGTCAAAAAATACTATCAAGTTGGTCTGACAAGACCTCCCTGCCACAAACTCATAGTGTTTACTATCCTGGAGTCAAATGCTCTCCAGCTAGTTCATGAGGTCCTCTTTGACTAGTGTCTCAATCAGTTTACCCACAATAGAGGTAAGACCAACAGGTCAGTAGTTACCTGGATGCTCTCCTTGTCCCCCCATGAAGCGGGACTATGTCAGCTACCCTCCAGTCTTTTGGAATTACCCATTTGAACTGGGCTACTGAACAGCCCTACCAGGGGTTCACTTAGTTTTGTTGCCAATTCCTTGAGCACCCTCGGATGCATCCCATTTGGCCCCGGTGCCTTATCTTTAGGGCTCCTAGAACTTTCAGAACCCTTTTACTGGTAAATACTTGCTGCCTCATCTCAGGGATCCCCTTACAGCTGCCATAATGTCACTCTCTCTGGCAGAGGCCCTCTGTCTTTCCTTGTGAATACAGAGCAGAAGTAGTCATTAAGAATGGCTGCTTTCCGCCAGTCCCCCTCAATTACTCTACTTCCCTCTGTTAGCTTAACAATGACCCCTCTTTTCTTTCTTTTATCCCCCAATATAGCTAAAGAACTGTTTTCCCTTCCATTAACCCTTTCCGCAATATGCACCTCTGAGTCTGCCTTTGCTTCTCTGACCACCCTCTTGGTTTCCGCTGTTCTCGTTTGGTGCTCTCCCCATTCTTTTTCCCCTTGTTTTCCCTTGTACTTTGTGAAGGCCTTCTTTTTTTTGGGGAATTGCAATTTTATTGTTATTCCATTTTTACATTAAAAAGCCAAACAAGTTACAAAATAATTAAACAATAAAAAAGAAAGAAAGTACAGTCGTCCAGACAAATTAACCTTTCACCCACTTCCTTCTCCTTATAAAGGTCTTAAACTTAATTGTATTATTAACCTTGAATATCGTCTCACTATCCCCTTCCGCCATTGGGGGGGGGGGGGAGTCCAAGTTGGTTTAACACCCATTTTCCCCTCTCCAACTATAAACTCCCCTAATCCATCCATCCTTATACTCCCAGCCCACAGAATATAGATCCAGCTCAAAGAGACAGCACCCAGGAAGGAGGAGAAGCAAAGAGAGGAGAAAAGCAGGAGAGAGGGAAAGAGAAAGGGCCTTCTTTTTTTTGTCTCTCACTGCTTCCCTGACCTTTGCAGAAAACCATGTTGGTCTCTTGTACTTTTCTCTTTTGATTCCTATTGTCTCATGAATGGCCCCCTTGACTGCGCCCCAACTTTATTCCGTATCCCTGATGCTGTCCACTCCAACTTACTTGTCCCGACCAGCCCCCTCATCCAGCAGAAGTCTGCCCTCCTGAAATCTAGGACTCCAGCCTTTGATAAGTGCTCACTTTGGAAAGGTCGAACCATACTGAGTTATGGCCGCTGGACCCTAGTGACTCTCCTACTTGGACTCCTCCTACCACTTCCGAGTTGGTGAGCATCACATCGAGAATGCCAGCCTGCCTACTGGGTTCCTTAACCAACTGCACCAGCAGACTGTCCTGCGATATATCCAGGAAGGCCTGATTTCTGGACCTCCTGGCTGCTGGAATGACCCAATCAATATCTGTCAAGTTTAGATCTCTCACTACAACCACCTCTCCCTTTCCCACCTCCCCCTTTCTAGTTCTGCCCTCAGCTCCTTATCTCTCTCTTCTCCCACTCCTGGAGGTCTACAGATTACCCCATCTGCAATTCTTTCATGAGGATGTTGTGAGCTGAACACACAGTGATTCTGTTCAGCCATTACTTCCCCTGATGTTCTGATGTTTCCATCCTCACTGCCTCTATGCCCTCTCGGATGTATAGGGTACGCCTCTTTCTGTACCTTTTCTTCTGTTCCATATAAACATGGTGTGACCTGTGACTGTCAGGTCCCAATCATTATTCCCTGTGGCCCAAATTTCTGTGATGGCTGCTAGATTCATCTCAGTGTCTGCCACCATTACCTGGAGCTCGCCAATTTTATATATTAGTTATTTTAAGCTCTGCTTAATTGTCTGTGTCAGTGTCATAAGATTATTTCTCGATCCAGATGGCCAACTGAGAATATCTTGAAAGAATACCTGTCTCCGCATGGCAACAATATCTCATGAGTAGTTTACTCACCTTTTTCACAAGGTGCAGTTTGCTTCTTGTGTTTAAGAGCTAATTTACACAGTTTGAATGTGTGGGAACAGGTCAGTAGGCTCAAGATGTTGCGTCCTCAGGGATGGAATGGGCTGAAGACACTGGATAGGTGCCAGGACAGAAATTTGAAGTCTTTTTACCCTCTGTCACTAACAGACTGGCTATTGCTGGTAGTCAGCATGGCCACACTTAAGGGTGTGGGTTGTAGACCCGAATACTGATTCACACTGAAGGGAATGTATACGGACGTGTACTTGAACACCCCAAATATCCATGAAATTATTCCAGGAGGATCCAAATTCTGGCATCCCTGCCATTCAGAATAGCAATCAATTCCCCCACTGAGAGACTGGATCAGTGGGCTCTAAGTTGTTACTTAAACAGGAAAAGTCAGCACTTGAGGAGCATATCAGCAGGCACTCATTATGACTCTGAAAACGGCTACAGTTTACGTCTTGTGGAGCAAAAATAAAAGGGCTCCAGCCCGAGAAGCAGAAATGAAAATGACATACTCACCTTAATTCTTGATCTTTCAGAAAATCTTCATTTAGTTCCACTTATGGGTCTGTGCTGGTGGCACCAGGACTCCACAGTACTGAAGTATTTTGCAGTGTACAGCTACAGCCCAGGAGACGGCAGATGTAATGACGTGGCACTCGTGGAATGGCCAGTAACCAATGCCAGACCCCTACCTTCCTCAGTTCTGTTGGCCAGGAGAGAAACTAGTGGGATAGGAAAAAAAAGAGAACGAGAGGGACTAAAGAGTCCTAGCCCAAAAGGATAGGAAAAGGGTACAGGATATAAATTCACATGTAACCCCTAGATGGCGCTATCCCAGGGGCTACTACCTCTGCCTGATTTGCCACTAACAGGTTGAGGGGCCTGGATCCAATGGCGGGTGCCTCCACCCAGAGGTCAGGGTTTGCAATAGTTAAACTTACTTGGTCACAGCCCTCTGAGACACTGCAACCCCCCTTTCTTCCCACTAGTGGCCCACACAATATATCAGAATTACCTTCACAGTATACACTTACCCCCAGGACTGATTCCGCACTGGGACCTCCAGAAATAACATACAGTGCAACAATCACAGTACAGTACTTTAACATAGACAATTACCTCAGGCAGTATAACTTTGCTGAAACAAGCAGCTCTGATTTATTTAGGGGATATAACAAGGACAGGGGAATCAGGTTAATTAGCTTATCACTCTACTCATCTACCTATGGCTCTGTGCACAGGCCTATCCCTATCAGTTACTGTCCCTGGGTACCCAAGCCTCTAGTGGCTAGTCCAAACTGCAAGTAGCTGGTAGGGGCCCTTCACACAGAGAAAAGGAAAATTAAACAGTCAGCAGACAGTAATTCCATTTGGATTTAATGTGGCAACTCAACAGGAGCGACCCGGAATTAGTACTCACGACTCCAAACAAGATAGGGTCCTTCAATGTCAGCAGGGCTACTCTTGAGCACCAAGAGACTCCTCACACATTTATATGGTAAACAGTCACAGGCAAAAGTCACTTAATGGCAGCAGGATTCACTTGAGGTACACAAACCTCTTCACACATTTATATGGTAAAAGAAAGCACTATACCAGGCAGGCTGCATCTGTATCCGATCGCAATTACTGCACAATACTTGGGAGCACACAGCAGATTCAGTTCCTGACAGACCGAGTGCAATTCCAATCCTCCAGTCTTCTACAGGGTGAGCCTGGTTTCTACTCTTCAGATATCCTTTGATTCTCTTCACAGGACGGATTCAGTCCTAACAAGCAGTTACACAAGCTGCAGACCGGAACTCTGGACCTTACACATGTTTTTTGATTAAACTGTGCACTGAAGGAGCACAGGTTCCTTTCCCTTCACTGCCAGAGCTAAACTGAAACTCCAACCGACAAAACCGGCACTTCTTTGAGTTCCTCCCAGTTCTTGACTGGATTGGCTGTCACACAATAGACTGCTGCTGTTGGTCCAAAAGGCGCAAGTCTAAACTACATCTCCCAGAGTCACTGCCCATACAATCCTCTTGTGGCTGGCTCAGATTATGAGTCCAAGTTCTGATTCGTCCAAGGCACCATTTTAGAGCTAGCTTACCCCACACTGATTGGTCCAGTTCAGCAGTTCAAAACCAGAATGGGGAACTAGGCAGACACAGTTCTGACTGCAAAGAAAGCAGGTTAGACAAACTGTAATTTCATTATTACTCTAAATGATTTCTGGTAAACAGTTACATCTTTCAGATAGGTTCCCTTTGCACTCTAGTGACTGCAAAATGGAGTGAATTGGCAGCAGCTCGAGTGGTACTCAAACAGAGAAGCACACAGTCCCCCCATACAAACTAATTATGTCTGCAAGCAGACAGCTCTTAAAGAGACAGTACCAGAGGCTCTAAAAACACTCACTGATAAATGGCTTAAATGCCAAACACCATTCAGGCTTGGAGCATTCAAGCAAGCTCCTGGAAGTCTTTTGGGAACCCCCATTTGCAGGGGGGTTACACACAAAAACAATAAAACCCAACTACCAAC
Source organism: Neoceratodus forsteri (assembly GCA_016271365.2). Lineage (NCBI taxonomy): Eukaryota > Metazoa > Chordata > Ceratodontiformes > Ceratodontidae > Neoceratodus > Neoceratodus forsteri. The sequence continues at coordinate 1,026,031,124 of CM028134.1, forward strand.
TTAGAAAAGCTAAGTAATGGGCCTAAGTGGCACAAGGGTAGCACGTAAAAAGGAGCCAGAGCCTACCAGTCACCTGGACAGGAAGGTGGAGAAGGCCAGCAGCCCTGGCATGGAGCTCTGGTTAAGCTGGAGAGACCCAAAGGATTCTCTAAAACAAAAAAGTAAAGTGACAGAAAGGCCTCGTACTTATAAGTACAATGGCAGGAAGAAGAGAAAAAGAGAGAGACGAGATAGAGGATATAGGTATCTGTATCCTCCTGCCACTCCACAACTGAGGGTAAGAGAGAAAAGGAACAGAGGGTAACCCCTGAGATGTCCTCCCCTCCAAGATAAAAGGCTGGCTATTGCCATAGGAGGCTGAACCGCAGCTGTCAGTGCTCGTCTGTGTTAAAAGTAAACCAGCATTAGGCTGGCTACACCCACAGGAGGCTGAACTACAGCTTGCAAAGCCTGCCCATATTAAAAATAAAACAGCCCTGGGTGAGACTAAAAGTCTCAAAAGTAGGAGGAGCAACAAAGGGGTTAGAAGAAAAGGAAATGAAAATTCCCTTAACGAATTTTTTTTTTTTTTTAGTGCTAGGGCTCCTAGAATGATGTCTTTCTCCCTTTTCTTTTTTTTTTAAAGGACAGGGGCAGAAGGGAAAAAGGGAGGAGGGTATTCCTATGAGAGCAGGGATGTCCCCAAGAATCTCTGAGAGAGTGGCAAGAAGATAAGAGCTGAGAGATGGAAAAACACATGGTGAGCTGCTTAGAAGCCCTGGCTCCTTGCTGAGTGGGGGATGGCGGGCAGACATGTGAATAAATGGTGAAGATATTCTGGAAGATCAGCGATTACGGTGAGTGCATCATTTTCATATCTTCTGAGAATCAGTCTTCACCATTTATTCCCAATTATGGGTCAGAGTACCAATCTTTCCAATCAACAAGGGGGAGTTGTCTCACCCTGAGAGAAATATTTTTCCCTCAGTCCTCTGTTGGGGGATTACCACAGGAGGGTAGGGAGTATTACAGGTCCGGCAGGACCAGAGACTGATCAGGGGCAGGCAGAGGCTCCCATTGCCTGCGAGCAGGGGAGTGCCCCGACAACTCGCATTTGACCCTGCAGCAAAAGAATGACTGTCAATCTAAACTGCAAATATTTAATATACTTTATTGATGCTAAGCTGTTGTATATGACCCTAGACCCTTTGAAAATAGGCCCTGCCTAAAGGATCTTGTGTGTAATACACAAATGAATAAAATAAAACGAGTCTCCTGGTCACGCGACTTTAGCACCCTACACTGGGCCAGGGATGCCAACCAGAAAGGTGAAGCCATGCTGTCTGCTGAATGCTGACTGCGGTTCCCAACAACCTGGAAGTTACCTCGTTGGCGTCACAAGACACTCTTGCTTGGTGCCTCGCCAGCTCCAGACCCTGGACAGAAAGGCGAATGGCCTGCCTAGTTGCTCTTTGCTGGCATGGATGCTAACAGGCGGACCCAGTGTCACCCTTAGATGCTTTTCATAAGCTGCCTGGTGTACCTGATGTGCGAAGATGCACATCAGGGTGCATGCTGCCACATAAATCAATCTACCCCAGACATCAAGCTCCGCAGAGTCAGTGTCAAGGGGGCAGTCATGCACTGGGTGCGCCTAGGCCCAGAGAGGGTCTGCAGTACCAAAATCCCAAAGGAGGGATGAGGCAAGGACCCTGGAGACCTTGCAGGAGTGCAATACATGTGCTGGCTGTCCCTGGGGGCTGGAGAGGGGGAAAAAGGGATGGAGCCCGACATGTCTGGACACTTCCAAAAACAGCAGAGACCACACAGAGCTGACAGCGGTGTCTCTGCTGTATTCCCAAGGAATGACAGTGCCAGGGTAGCAGTACTGTGATCTGATAAGTGCTAAAGGCTCAGCTCCTTCATCTTCTCCACTAGGAACTGCTGGTACCGAGATTACTCGGCACCAGAAGAGATGTGGACAGAGGAATCCTCTTCCTCAGAAGAGGAAGTGGGAAAGGAAGAGCTGGATTCAGGAAGTGGTGTTACAGGGGCTTCAAACCTTAAGATGGCTGGTCAGCTCTGAGGTAGTACTACTGAAGCACGCCAGCCACTGTCCTGAACTGGTCCCACATCACAGGCCCCAGAGGACCAAAGATGCCTGGAAGAGGAGGGGGAGTGAGGATAGTCATGAGAGACCAGTTCAAGTCCTCTGGCAGGGCTGCGGGAATGCTCAGGGGAATCTCATGTGAGGTTAGGGCCAGGCAATCTCGCCTGTCAATGAAAATCAACAGTTGCAGATTGGTCAAGATGGTGCCCTTGGGGCGGGGGTAGTCCCCAGGTAGGGACAGCGGAGCTGTATACATTCCACAGGGCAGCCCTGATCCCCACCAGTGATAGGGTCAGTCGGTTCCAGAGAGAAACTCGGCTTTGAACCAGCACTGCAACTCCTGCAACAGCTACCACCTGCTCTAGGCGAGGAATGAGATGCAGGTCCAGAATCCAAGAGCCTCCCCTCACAGGAGCCAAATCTGCCCCTTGGGCCAGGCTCAGGCAGTAGGCCGGAGCCTCCAGGAGACTGAGTCTCACAGTCAGCACTGTGAACAGTGCTGGCTCTGTCCCTGGCACCGCAGACAATGCCAGGAGCAGACAAAAGAGACAAGTGGTGCACACAGGTCAGCGATGCTGGAGTCGAGTAGCTGCCTGCTACAAAAATGACTAGAAAACAAAAAGAGGGAGGCTATAGGGTGTTGTTTCCAGGCATCTTGCCAAAATAAATTAGTAATATACTTTATACCTTCAACCCAGAGAATGCCAGGAGCAGGGCCAGCATGGGGAAATAGTGCTGGGACCCGAACTTGAACCACGAACAGCAACACAAAGGGCCCCAGGTGCTGTCCCCCCCCCCGCGCTGACCAGAGACCATGCCATGGATGCTCCCAGCCTCAGGCCTGGTCTTGCGGTCAGCACCACCTTGCTCACCAATAGTGGCCTCTGTGGCAGGAGCTCAGGCATCACCGGCCAGCAACACCAAGGTGCCCACCGGTGTAGACCCAAGGTATACTTTTAGCCTCACCACCGGGGGCTTCTGCTGCCCCAAAGGACTAACGGACTGGGAGGGGTGCTCAGCTGGCCCCCAAAGAAGACTGACTGTCCAGCAGACCCCTACTCCCAGGTCCTCTGACATCTCAGTGGGGTGAGGGTGTGGAGAGTCCTGGTCTACCTCAGTATGAGCAGTACTGTAAAGGGACACAAAGGAACAGCCTAGGTACCTTACCTTTGCAATGCTTGCTTCAGAAAGTGGGGAGCTTTCAGCCTCACTTCAATGTGCGGAGTTCGAGGATGCTGTAGTCACTGAGTAGCAGGCATCGCACCTGTCCATGTCACAGTCAGCACCGAGGTAGGTCGCACAGGCGTCATGCTGGTCCTGAATGGCGATGTGACCACCACAAGTGCAATGACCCATAAAGGGGCCGTCATGTTGCTTCTTCTTCTGCTTGCAGGAGGCCTTTTTTGCCTTGCACTCTTCAGAAATGAACACAGTGCAGCGGATAAAAAAAAAAATAATAAAAAGGGGATAAAAGAAGTTTGGCACTGCAGTATACACTTAATGGTGGCGCTAAAGTCAGTGCAGTCTGGTATGTCCTCAAACAAGTGGCAGAAAACTGAGGAAGGAGCTAAGATGCAGTTAGCTATGACAAGTGCTCCCATGGTGTACTCTAGATGGTGGGAAAAAACAGAACTGAGGAAGGTAGGGGGGCCAGTGCCAGTTACTGGTCAGCCCACAGAGTGAATGCGATCAATATGTCTGCCCTCGTAGATGGCATTCCAGCACTGATCGGCCCCTTGGGCTGTAGACCATGAAAGACTTTGCTCCACAGGGTCCTAGTGCCTCCAGCAGACCCATAAGTGGGAATAAATGGTGAAGATTGATTCTTGGAAGATCTAGAGCAGGGTTTCTCAAATGTTGAGGCCAGCCTCCCCAACGATGCCCCAACCTGTTCCAGGGGAGGCGCAAGCAAGTCTCAAAAGTACTGTATTTAAATTCTGACTTTTAGATATTTGTGTGAAAGGGTGAGGCAAACTGAAAGGGGAAAATAGTTGGTGAATTTATATCTTTATTTGCAAATTGGTGTCCAGGAAAGGCACACTGAGCCAAGGCTCATTTCAGGCATACCAAGGGAAGGGTAGGGAGTGAATATAATTCAAAAGGTAACTGCAAGACAGTCAAGCAACACCAAATGAACAGTGCAAACAGATAGGAACAAATAACAAAACAACAGTTGACCAGAAACACAGGTTACTCACCTGTAACAGTAGTTCTAGGAGTGGTATATGATGTTCATCCACACTGTCTGGCAGATCGCCGTTCCCTTTAAGTGATGCTGGAACATCTTCAGGCTGGCTCCTCCCACCCACCTGAGTGGTATAACCCTCGGCTCCACCCCTAGACGCCAGATCTTAGCCTGCTGGAAGCAAGGTTGTGCGCCTGAGCCTGGGGAGGTTGCGTGGGTCAGTGTGGATGAACATCGTATACCACTCCTAGAACTACTGTTACAGGTGAATAACCTGTCTTTCTAGGGACATGGATATGATGTTCTATCCACACTTCTGGCAGACTCCTAGCAGTTCTCTGGGAGGAGGGAGGCAAGGCGCACACACCCTACTTCGGAAACAGAGATTGGAGAACCGAGGCCCCAGAACCAGCATCCCAGCATGACTCAAGATCAAAGTGGTAATGGGTAATAAAGGTGTTTGCTGACTTCCAAGTAGCAGCCCTGCAGATATCCTGGACAGGGACATCCCTAGAAGCAGCCACTGACACAGCGGTATGACAGATGGAATAAGCCCTTAGCCCTACGGGAGGCTCCATACCCACCAACCTATAGCAGAGATCAATGCAGGAAGTGATCCACCTGCCAATCGTCCACTTGGCTGCAGGTCTGCCTGGTACAGCTTCAACGTAGGTGACAAACAGCTGGCGAACCTCTCCCCGAACTTCTGCCGTACGCTCTTTGTAGTCGGCAAGTACTTGTCTCAGGTCCAAAGTATGGAGCCTGTACTTAGCCTCCGAGGTGTAACTGGGAGTAATACACCAGCAGAGCCAACACCTGGTTAAGGTGAAACTCGGACACCACCTTTGGAAAGAATTTCGGGTGGGGGTGCAGAACAACCTTGTCCCTGTGGAAGACCAGGTAAGAAGACTCCACCGAAAGAGCCTGCAGCTCCCCAATCCTTCTGGCTGATGTAATGGCCACCAGGAAGGCGGTCTTTCACGACAGGTGGGAGATATCACACCTGTGCATCGGTTTGAATGGCTTGCCCATGAGCTACACCAAAACCAGCAGTAAATCCCATGGAGGAAGTGGTTCACACACCGGAGGGGATATGTGATCTACGCCCTTGAAAAAGCGCCAGACCACCTTCTCCTGTGCCACCAACTGCTGACCGGCCCGCGCCTGGTAAGCAGAGAAGGCTGTCAGGTGCACCTTAAGGGTCGTCAACCAAAGTCCCTGCTGGGAGAGGGACCACAGGTAATCCAAAATGTTAGCCACTGGACAGGACAAAGGGTCCAACCCCTTTGCCTTGACACCAAATGGAAAATCTTTTCCATCTGAAGGCATAGCATTTTCTGGTCGATTCCTTATGGGATGCCTCAACAACTGAGATGACCTCATCAGAGAGACCCAAAGCCTGGAACTGTAGCCGCTCAGGAATCAGGCTGTTAGGCGCAGGGATTGAAGGTCTGAGTGGAGTACCTTCTCCTGACTGATGGAGAGCAGGTCCAGGCATGCTGGAAGACACCTTGGGAGCCTATTGCAGAGGCTGTGGAGATCTGGATACCAGAACTGGCATGGCCAGTCTGGGGCTACCAGGATCACCTGTGCCTTGTCCCTCCTGACCTTGAGGAGCATCTTGTGGATCAAGGAAAGTGGAAGGAAGGCATAGAAGAGGCCTGGGGTCCATAGCCTCAAGAAGGCATCCCCCTGCACCAAGCCCTGCTGAGGGTGCGGGCATGGAACAGCCACAGCTTTGCGTTCTCCCTGGAGGCGAACAGGTCCACCTGAGGGGTACCCCACTGGGAGAACAGATTGTGTACTTCCTCTGGATGAAGGAACCACTCGTGAGATGTCTCGCCCATCTGGCTGAGGACATCAGCCAGCTAATTCGAGGCTCCTGCCACATGGATGGCTAGGAGATCTGCCTCCAAGCTGAGCACGAGGGTCCAAATGTGGAGAGCTTCCTTGAATAGGGAGCTGGCCGTCCAGACTTGTTTCGAGCTTGGCCTCCTGATTGCCTGTTGAGATAGTACATGGTCGTGGTATTGTCTGTTTGGACCTGGACCACTTGACCCCTAATAAATGGAGCGAATGCGATCAGGGCTAGCTGAACCGCTAGAAGTTCCAGCAGGTTGATGTGACATCGGCATTCCTGGGGGGACCAGAGCCCGTGGGCTCTGTGCTTCCTCAGGTAGGTACCCCAGTCCATCAGAGAGGCATCCATCATCAGGGTGATCATCAGCTCAGGGTGGACAAATGGGATGCCTTCCTGCAGATGAACTAGGATGAGCCACCACTGGAGGGCGTCCCACATCCTCTGGGTCACACTGACCAGCTGGTCGAGGTGACCTATGCGCTGAGACCACTGGCTGGCCAGTTCCCACTGGAGGGAACGCATATGCCAGCAGGCCCATTAGTCCACGCTGGTGCAGGCTACCATGTAACCCAGAACGCGCAGGAAGTCCTGGGCAGGGTGCAATTGCCCAACTAGAAATGACTGGGCAAAGGAGGAGAGAACCTTTGCCCTGTCTGCAGGGAGCCAGGCTCTGGCTCAGCAAGAGTCGAGCTCTGCCCCGATGAAATGAATCACCTGCGAGGGCATGAGTTCTGACTTGGCCTCGTTAATCAGGAGGCCAAGCTTGAAACAAGTCTGGAGGGCCAGATCCCTGGACCGCTCCACCTCCTGGCTGGAGGGACCTGCTATGAGCCAGTCGTCCAGGTAGGGATAAACCCGGACCCCTCGGTGCCTCAGGAAGGCTGCCACCACTGCAATGCATTTGGTGAAGACCCTGGGGGCTGACAAGAGGCCAAAGGGCATGGCCAGGAACTCATAGAGGGTTCCCTTGGTTCGAAAGTGGAGGAACCTTCAGTGGGACAGACAGATCGGGACATGAAAGAATGCATCCTGAAGATCCAGGGAGCAAAACCACATACCTTGCTCCAGGGATGGTATGATCTGAGCCAGAGTTACCATCCTGAAGATGCGAAACCTGTTTAGGTTGTGCAGATCTAGAATGGTACGCCAGCCCCCCCCCATCCGTTTTGGTACCAGGAAGTACCTGGAAACAAACCCTGGGTGTTCCAGAGGCTCTGCAACTCTTCGCACGACCTCCTTGCGGAGCAGCTGGGCAATGTCGTCTCAACAGTGGACACCAAATCCTCCCATGGGGCACGGGCTCAGCTTGGAGGGGTACTGCTCGAATTCGAGGAGGCAGACCCAGGCCGACCACTTCCAGCACCCATCTGTCTGAGGTGATGACGGACCAGGCGGAAAGGAAGTGGCTGAGCCAGACCCCACAGGAGGGCCCATGGGAGACGTGATGGGATAGAGGGTGGCACCCCCCCATCCCATCACTGAGCAGGCTAGGAGGAGGAAGAGCCGGCCGAGGTGCCGCTGGGTTCCGTCCCTCCAGGCTTTCTGACCAATGAGGCCACCGACTTGGCCCGAGGTTGCCAAGATTGAGCCTGTTGGCCCTGCTGTTGCCTGGCTGGTTTTGCTGCAGGAGTGGAGGAATGAAAGGGCTTGCGCTTTTGGTGCTTGGAGCCCTTGTCTTTCTGAGTGGAAGTCACAGAGTCCAGAGTGGCACTGGACTTTTCAATGCGCTGGAGGTGACCCTCCACACTGGGCCCGAACAGGTTGATGCCCAAAAAGGGAACATCCACCAGCTTGTGTTTGGTATCCGCCGTGAAGGTCGAGATCTGCAACCAAGCCCTATGGCACATGGCTACTGCGGCCGCAATTGAGCCGGCATAAGAGTCGCCAATATCCAGAGCTGTCTGTAGTTGCTGCTTCACCACTGCCCTCCACCTGCCTGACCGTGGTCTGGAGGTCTACCAGGAGGTGAGGAATCACCTCATCCAGGGAGCCCAAAGGGGCATGAGAGAACTGTGCCATCAGCACGGCTGAACTAGCCTGACGAAGGCCGAGCGAAGAGGCAGCATAGAATTTTTTAGCCAAGTGGTCCAGCTTCTTGGACTCTTTATCTGGCGGTCTATTGCAACGCCACTTTCCATGATGCAGGGAGCAAGATCGCCAATGATGGCAAGACCTGCTTGACTCAGAGGAGGAAGACTGAGACCTTGATCTCGACCATCGGTGGGGCCGACAGGGAGCTTCGAAGGGGACCAGGGAATCCTGCAGCTCCTCCAAGCCAGGGTCTGGAACCGGCAGGTTTGACTCAGCGGGCTGAGCCAACCCGTTGGAGGGCACCGGAAGAACCGCTGTCCGAAAGAGAGAGTTATCGGCCTCTTCAGATGACAACCTGTCGATCAGGTAGAAAAAAATCTCGGCCACATCGACTGGTGTCTCAGCCAACTAGTCCGACGGGGTCTCCATGAAACCAGCGGCCACGGTCGCGGTTTCGACCAAAGTCAAAACCGGAGTCTCCAGAGAATGGGAACGCTCCCGATCCCAAAAGTGTCAATGTTGAGCCTTCTTCTTTTTTGACTCCTTCTTATGAGGGCACATAACGTATGATCCAGAAGGACCCCCTCCCTTAGTGGAGAGGGATTGGCACAGGTCTTTGAAGGAAGCCGAGTAAGTGGAGCCCAACTGAGGGGAAACAAAGGTCAAGCCAAAGAGGAACAAGCCGTGGCCTGGGCCTCAGTCCTTAAGGGTTGTCTGGGTTGCTCAGCAGACCTCAGCAGCTGTGGAGATCACCCAACGGGCGTCCTTAGATTTGACTGGCGGGTGACGCTTCTCCGGTTGCTCCAACTGAAGTTGGGCAGCGCAGTCGTCTAGAACCAACAGGTGAGAAAAAAAATATATTGCAGGCCTGCGGATCATGATCGTGGTCTAAGCAGTACATGCACATGGCGTGAGGGTCGGTATGCAACATCTTCTGCCCGCAGGGGTACTGGCGAAACCCGAGAGTGGTCTTGTTTTCCATTGCGGGAGCAAGAGAAGAAATCGAAGACAAAACTCTCACAAGCTTTAAAGTAAGTTTAGGAAGCAAATCTGAAGATTCGAGAGCCAGGGCCTACTACACGTGGAAGCGCTAAGGAGGGAACCTGAACCTTCCAGCGGAAAGGAAGATCTGGCATCTAGGGGCGGAGCCGAGGGTTATACCATCCGGGTGGGTGGGAGGAGACAACTTGAAGATATTCCGGCATCACTTAAAGGGAAAGGCGATCTGTCAGACAGTGTGGATAGAACATCATGTCCACATCCCTAGAACAACCCAAATTCAAGGTTTGAGTAAAGAGGTACTAGGAGCAAGAGCAGGAGGGAGCAAAAGGATACCTGAGAATTGTTTAAGAGCAGAGTAAGAGATGAAATGTGAAGGTAGGTTATTCCAGCTAAGGGGGAAAAAAAGAAAGCAGTCTTACTCATAAGGGTATTGCATCAAGGGGTAACAGTGGTTCAAGAGTCAAAACAGCTGAGCAAGTAGGCTGGCCTGGGGAGGGGGTTACAAGTGGGGAGTTACAACTACTCAGAGGACTGGAGTTTCCCTTTATTCCTGGTGTACTGTAAAAGGTATGCTATTTGTCCATGGGGAGGACAATGTTTATTTCAGTATTTGGGGAGGCTCAAGATCTTTTCCATGGCTTAGGGGAAGCTCACTGTGACAAAGTTCGAGAACTAATGATCTAGAGAGCCCTGGCCTGGCTCTTTGCCGCAAATGTTCTTCGTCAGGGGACGTATCCCCCAATTCACCTCTCATCCCATATTTAAAGAGCACTTTTAAAGACACAGGTACAGAATTGCTGTTTGATCACACATTACCAAGAAATTCCTAACCACATCATTATGTGCAGAACAATTTCATAAAAAATACTGAAATACAAAAACTCCATAGAAAAAGGGTTTAATTACAAGTGAAATTGGAAAGGTTATTAGGAAGAAAGGCAACTTTAGTTTTAACATGTGCCATCCATTTGGAAAAATCATTGTTTTTCTTTTTCAATACATGCATCTGTAGATATTGAAACTTAAGGGGAATCCCTTTTTAAGTTATCGTATAATTATCCAAAGGGATGCACACGTGTTGGGGTCACTGCATACTAACAGTACTGTATTCCATGAATTACTAACGACACTAATGAGTGGCACTGGAAGAATCAAATAATAATTTACATCAGTTCACAATAACTGAACACATAGACGAAAGGGAAATGAAAATGACATACTTACCATAATTCTTGATCTTCTTGGAATATCTTCATCATTTATTCACACTAATAAGTCTGTGCCGGAGGCAGTAGGACCCCATGGGAGCCAGAACTTTTCAGGTAGGCTGGCGCCGAGGCAAGCTGTGCATATGCAGAGCACCGCGAGAGTGGCTCAAGGCGCCAGGCTTACCTTGGCGCCAGCCCCTAACCACCTCAGTTCCTTTTTTATTGAGGAGGTGCAGAATAAGCTAACTACCTGTCATGCACTTCCTAGAAGGGCACGATGAGCCCTAGTGACCTGTGCAAGCGTGGTCAGTGTATGAACAGATAGTGTCATTACGGCTCAAGCCTTGAACAAGGAACAGAGAAAAACACCAACAAAGTGAGCTCTGGGGATGATGGGTGGCTGTGTGAATAAATGGTGAAAATATTCCTAGGAGATCAAGAATTAGGGTAAGTATGTAATTTTCATATCTTCCAGGAATGCATCTTCACCATTTACTCACGCTAATGGGTCAGAGTATCAAACTAAGAAAGAACCCCTGGGGTAGGGTGGTAGAAGTGAAAAACTCCCTCAGGACTGAAGTGCATTCAGGAAAGTCCTGCCAAGTGGCATACTGCCTGAGAGTGACATGCAGGGCATACAGCGTAACAAAAATGCGCAGTGATCCCAGTTACAGCTTTGCAATATATCACCGATAGGCATAGAGGGAACACTTGCTAAGAACATGACAGTGGTAGAGTAGGCATGGGCTTGACCTTTCAGCATGACCTATGCCATGGCATAGCAGAGGTGCAAACAGCTCACCATCCAGGCAGAAATGCGCTTGACTAGAGGAGGCTGACTCTCCAACTGGAAGCAAAGGAGACGAAAGCTGTGTTAGGATTGTTTAAAATCCTAGCTCTGTCCAGGTGATAAGTGAGGATCCCCTGAGTGTTCAGAGAATAGAGAGAGAGAGAGAGCTCTATCCTTCTGGAAGCTGACAAAATAGGTAGGCAACACAGCGGCAGATTTGGACAGAGAACTCCGATGCCACTTAGGAAGAAACTTATCGAGTTTGGAGCACTACCTTGTCCCTGTGGGAAACAGGATAAGGAGGATCTGCGATCAAGAGATGGATTTCAGACACTCTGTGAGTAGAAGAGATGGCCACTAATTAGCTGCTTTCCAAGTAGACTTATCTCACAAGTCACAAAAAGGCTCAAAGGGCTTGCGGGTGAGCAAGTCCGGCAAAAGGTTGATATCCAGGCAACTACCAGCTTCCAAATGAGGAGCCTTGTATGTAAAAATGTCCTAAAGGGACCTCTTAGAAGAGGTTGTTGAACCAAGCAGAGAGTACCGATGGGCCCCTGGCATGCAGATATAACACACAAGTGGACCCTAACTGTGGAATACTGCAAGCTAGCATAAGAAAGGTCCAGCAAGAACTCCAGAACCTAGAAAGCTGGACCCCGGAAGGGGTCCATGCAAGTTTTGGAGCACCGGATGGAAAACCTTTCTTTTTGGTTGTGTAGGGCTTCCTAGTGGAAAGTCACAGGCAGGAAAAAGTATTGCAGGAACCCTCTGAAATACCTTGTTCCTAGTCACCTCCATCTCTGTAGGGGCCAGGTTTGAAGGTGAAGGAATGCAGGTTATGATGACTAAAAGACCTTAAGACATGTCCAACTTGAGAGGAAGGATCCTCTGTTGGTTGACTGACAGGCCTGTCTAAAAGAAAGACAATATCTGTCGAGCCCAACAGGGTGCAACCAGAGTGATTCTGCTCCCTTGCGCATCAAGTTTGAGCAATATTCCCAGCACTAGGGGGCTTGGAGGGAATACATACAGGAGAAATTTCACCATAGCAGTTTAAATGCATCCTAGCAGAAATTGCCAGGTCTCGGCCTTCTGGAGCAGATTAGATGCAGTTTGAGCAAGACAGTCTACATCTGGAGTGCCCCACTCACTGAATAGTGAACTCACAAAATCAGTCGAAAAGATAGGCCCTTGTTTGGATGAGTTCACCTGTCAGTGTGTACTACCAGACTCATGGCAGATAACTGGCCTGGACTAGGATCCCCTGCTCCAGGCCCTCTCTCTCCACACTCTCATAGCTTCTCAGCAATCTAGAAAAGGACTGTTTCGTAGCTGCTGAGATCCACTAGATCTGACAGGCCATACAAAAACAGTTTGCATGTGCAACCCACTGAAGTGGAGATGAGACTCCGACAGGTTCCAGACACCTTGTGGTTCAAACACTAACAATGGGCTACCCAACAAGGAGGCCTCTGAAGGGAAAGTTGGCCAGGGATCCTGACAGGAGAAGGGAAACTGTGGATGAGATTGTTTTCCACTGACTGGCAAGTGAGTGATCAAACCAGGAGCTTGATCAGCTGCTGTAAGGCCCAGCATGGGTTGCATAGAGTGGGTTTAAAGAGGTTTGTTATCAACAATGTAGCATGCTGTCTGCAGGATTATCTATATATTTCCCTAAAGGGAAGGCTAGGCCCTGCTCACATTCAGGAGAGCTCCTAGGAACAGCAGCTACAGCAAGGGTCAAAGCTGAGACTTCAAGGCTTAACAGAACTCCAAGAAGGGAGGAAGCGAGAGGCCATGGCCAGAGTTTTGTGGCTGGATGAAGAGGGTCCAGGTCAATACCGCAGCACGTAAAATGCACAGTCAACTGTCGACAGACAAAATGCCAACAACAAAAAATCGTAGTCGGCAATACAGCTAAATGGATGACTCATGCATCTTGGGGGCAAACTGTGGGGAGGTGAGAAAGTCGGTGGGAGGATTTACTACTACAAACTTCAGGGGACGCAGGGGTGGGGGTACTATTACTAATACCAGGAGGGTGATAATTGAAGGGTGGAGGCGCAATAACACCCAGATGCTCTTTTGTCCTGTTCGCTGTTTTTCCTGATGTTATTTTAACAGTGCGTTTTTTTTTGTGGCACAGTTATTCCCACGCTAAATTGCCAGACACCAGATGAAGAAGATATCAGCTAACTATACTGGAAGAGGGAAATTTGGAGTCCTAAAATATCAGGTGCGCTGAGAGATCACAGGGGGAAGGACTTAGAAGCTTGCATATCCAGGGAGCTAACCAATCCTAGAGAAATAAAAGAACTGGAGACTACTGGGATAAAATCCTGTACATGGCAATGAACAGACTCCCCCCCCCCCTTTTTTTAAACTATGCCAGGAGCTGGGTGAGCTCCACATGGACAGACATAAATGGAAAAATGCCCTTGGAGCTAGCAAGCACAATAGCATGCTCTAAGGCACAGAAGAAGTACCTGGGTCTGAAGAATTCAGGCTAATAAGTCATTATCACCACCTTCAGAAGAGATGAAGTGGGGGTAAGATTTATCTTCCTCGATATCCCACCTGTGGTAGGGAGGCTCCTCTAATGGAGAACCTCTGGCGTTGATCGGGTGCCAGAAAGAATGCCAGAGGAGAAACCAGAAGCAGCATTATGGACAGCGCAGCCCCAACTCTGGACACGATGCTGGGCACAGCGGCAGACTCGATACCAAGCACGATGTGGGTTGGGAACCCTCCAGAGCCAACCCGGGCACTGACAAGAAATGACCCTGGCACCAAGAGCACTGGGACCCTCACCATCCCAGGCCACAAAGGTTAGGGACGGCAGAGAACAATACCAGGAGATCCCATCAACCTGATGCCAGCATGAAGCCCACAAGATGCAGAAGGGGGGTCAGCCTTGCACCAGGATCAGCGCTAGAAGTGGCACCAGGTCAGGCCTTGAAAGACCCAAACCCAGCACCAGACCCATTACCAGTGATCCAGCCAGTACCAAAGTGATGAGCAGAGGTACCCAGCTGGTCAAACCATGTGACACAAGGTGGGGGTACAGCCAGCAGGGCAGGAGTCAGTTATGCGGTCACCCAGAAGAGCAGAAAGCCATTGCCAGAGCCAAACACTCTACCTGGCTTGAGGGGTCTCGCATGTGGGTTCAGTGCCACCAACCGACAAGGGCCAGAGACTGGATTCACCAGCAGCGATACCCCAGCCTGATGCTACACCCACTGCTCCAAAGAGCTCCATAGGAAAGAGTGACCACTGGGGACCCCAATGACCCCCAACGGACATGGGGGGGACTCCAGCCCTGAGATCTCAGTGTCCTGGCACCAAGGCCCATGGTGGCATGGATGGCGCCAAAAGGGCCACGGCACCAGGAACCGAGGGACTCACAGAAGACTTCCTGTAGAGCAACCTCAAAAGGTACCGTTTCTTTCTCACCCTGAAAGGTGAAAGAAGAACTGAAGGCCGAGCGGTGCCAAGAACCTGACCGGAATCAGGAAATGGCCTGCTCCTTCGTGCTCTGGAGGACTGCACTTCCCCTGAGCACAAAACCGCCCATGGTCAGAAGCCTTCCCTCACGGGAAAGTGGACCGGACATGGCCCCCACTGCCAAAGCTGCCTGCCAACCACGGCACTGAGTCAACATGACACAAGGCCAAACATAGTGCTGGGCCAAACACAGTGCCATGTCAAACACAGCGCCAGGCCAAAACACTCCACCGGGGAGGCTCCCAATCGTAATCCTGTAGAGATGTCCTGATGAGACTCGGTAGAGCTGAGAGAAAACTGACAGAAATTTTTTCATAAAATCATTAAACTGATACCAAAATAATAAATTCTAGCTATAAACAACTAAAAACTGAAACTAATTGAAAGTGGCTGTCATACAGACGCTAAGTTGATTCCTGAAGGGCGAGTGATGTTGTCACTGAAGTGTCCTCGATGGTGGGAAAAAAGGAACTGAGACAGTCAGGGCCTGGTGCTGAAGTAAGCCTGGTGCTTAAAGCCACTCTCGGGATGCCGTGCATGTTGGTGCCAGCCCTCCTGAAAAGTTCTGGCTCCCCACGGGGTCCTAGTGCCTCAGGCACAGATCCATTAGTGTGAATAAATGGTGGCGATATATTCCTGAAAGAGCACAAGAACCACACACCTAAGTAATATCTTAGTCCTAATACAATACAATACAATGTTTAATGATATAATAATCAAATATATATTCTGCACATAATGATCCATGTAAGCATTGCAGGACCTAGATCACAACTACTTAAAACATCCCTGCTTGTCACGGTCTCTAGCAGAAAACATATTCAAAATGCAAATACCGTGCGTGTACAACAGTACTCTGAGTGGACAATACAAGTAAGTGCTTAATCAAAGGTGCTAACATGGTTTCTAACTCCATTAGAATCATTTCAGAAAAGGAAAAAAATGTGCAGTACTGCATCACTGAACCCTGCTGGTTGTGATGGCTTAATGGTCTACTCAGTCTCTTTCTGTAAAAGGATGTGAAGTCTTTGTATTATGTATAAGACAAGGCCTCCCTGAGTCGGCTTACTACCAACTCATATCATGCATTGCTTTAGCTACCAATTGTGTAGGTCTTAACTGCTCATTAGGTAAATACGTCAATAGCTCTGCCCTGTTTTAGCTACCAAATGTATAGGCATTAACCAGTGCTCATTGTATTTATACTCAGTATGATTGCTCACCCACATTTACTCTATGTATGGACTGTATGAATGTCTGTTTTATTCAGTTACCCGTTAAAATAGTGACTTCAAAATCGCGAATCAAAAATAGCGATTACAGAATAGCGACTGTCACATTAGTGAGTGCATCAATACAACGCGAGTACAAAAATGCCGACTATACCGCATTTTTAAAGTCAATTAGGCGACTCCAAATAACAGTGACTAATACTTGCT
Source organism: Neoceratodus forsteri (assembly GCA_016271365.2). Lineage (NCBI taxonomy): Eukaryota > Metazoa > Chordata > Ceratodontiformes > Ceratodontidae > Neoceratodus > Neoceratodus forsteri. Next base: position 1,026,047,233 of record CM028134.1, read on the forward strand.
AGCCAAAAGGATTTATTTTTTCTCTTTTCTGCCTATCTGCCTATCTAGCCTTTTCTGACAATCACACCTAATATCAGTCCATACCGACTAGACACCGCTTCCCTATAAGGGCAACAACTAACGTTGGCTTGAGCTGGCTCACTACCCCGTACGGAACCTCCTGTAGACACAGAAGCACTTATTCACCTCTCCACCTGACATCACTGCTGTATTCTATACTATAATGTATTTGTTGCCCGCGTCCACAGAAACTGTATGGTGTATTCATAACCCCGTATTATTTGTCCACAGAAACTGTATGGTGTATTCATAACCCCGTATTATTTGTCCACAGAAACTGTATGGTGTATTCATAACCCTTGCATTGTTTGTACTACTCTCTAGCGCATCACCTTACATGTACTGCTCTGAATTGCTATATCTTGTAACAAATACACTGCACTGTATTATGACTGTACCAACTAATACAATGTACCTCATGCCCTCTTGCACAAAATTGGGATATTGTATACTGTCTTAGCAACTCTGTATGATCCGTATGACTCTGTGATACCTGTCTGTATGTTCAATCCTTATGTACCGATCCCCGGGTCGCCCCTGAAAAAGGGATCTTCGGAGCCCAGTGGGCCTACCCGGTTAACAAAATTTAATAAATAAATAAATATGTGTCCTGCCTTTGACTGCTTGCAAATGGACTGCACCTGTTTCTCTCCCCGATTCTTTTTTTCTCTGTCTTTGCTCTTTCCATGTAATCTGCTCTCCTTTTCCCCTCCAGCCACTTAGGCTTCTCTTGTCTGCTTTCCCCGAACTCTCTTGCTTCCGGGCCCCCTGCCACCTACTCCACCACATCTGCTCAACGTTTCTTCGACCACCCACCATTTTCTTTCTTTTCTCTCCCCTCAGACACTCGCTCCTTGCACCCTGTTCCGCCTCCTCTCTTACACGTAGCCAAACTGCAGCCCACTCCTTTGTCTCTCTTGTGCTTAATAATCTCTCCTTTTCCTCCTTTCCCCAGGTAGCTCCTAAAGGCCCCTCAAACACTGATTGCAGCCCCAGGACCCTGCAGCCTAAAACCAACTCACCCACAAACTAAGGTACGGACCTCAAAGTGCAGCCAGGCAGCTTCTGTCCTGCAGACTTTTTTTAAAACCAGGACTGTACTGGAGATCTGACCCTCGGACTGCTTCAAAACTGCGGCTGTTCTTAGCATTGTTGCTTGGATCGCAGTCCTTCCTCTGCTGCCTGATTTTTGAATGAATTTTGAATTTTTTAGCCTGCCCACCTATCCCAACACTCTTATAGCCCCCTATAGCCTCCAACTCTCCCTGATCCTATCAAATGTGAGCGCAATTATTACACGGGCGCTGTATATGTAGTCGCTACATTTTGAGGTCGCTATGTTGAATGTTGCCAATATATACTCGCTAATTTCACAGTTGTAATTTTGTCAGCGCTATTTTTACATGGAACCTTTTATTTTGATGTGGAGCTGTTGGAAACGAGTCTATGACTCAAAAGGTTGTACTTCCGATTTCCTAAATAAATAAAATAAATAAATAAAAAGTCTATACCCTCCCGGGGGGACAGGTACATACTCTGAACTAACAAAACGGATCTGCCAGACTGCCATCATGTTGCAGTTCAAAGTGGTATGCTACTGCACTCTTTCTGAGCTGTTATTTGCAGATCTGTAGCTAAACCTAAATAACACTGTTTATGTTTTGAGTCGTTGGCACTGAGGCAGTGGTTCCAATAGAAAAACAGGAGACTGGCTGTTGGGGGAGGGGGGGATTAAGTAACCCAGAGGATGCTCTTGTCCTTGGTCGAGGGAAGCCACCTATGATGATGCCATCTGGGTGACTACAGGTGGCAATGCAGTAACACTGCTTGATGCCATGTGAGGAGCACGCAATGGTGTGTGCATGTATATATAGCGCTCTTTGTCACTAGCATCCTGAGGACTGAAAATCCATAAGAGGAAAACCCCAGAAGCATAGCAGCATGAGACCAACATTCTAAGTTCCCCCAGCCCAGATATCGACCACCTTTCACACTCAATGAAGCAGAGGCAAGAGCTGCTCGACCCCTGATAGAATCCACCACAGAGCCCAAGGAGATGAGGAAGGGACTCTGTAGACCCTATGAATGTGGGTAAGTGACATAGAAGGGAAGGACGGGGCTGGGAGGGAGTACAGGCTGAGTAGGGAATCTCCAGGGATACGGGATGAAAACAAAACAGAGCCCAAGGAGGTGAGGGAGGCACTCAGTGGACCCTATGAAGGTGGGTTAGTGACAGAGAATGGAAAGACAGGGCTGAGAGGGGGCACAGGCGGAGTAGGAAATCTCCAGGGATACGGGATGAAAAGAAAATGGAGCCCAAGGAGGTGAGGGAGGGACTCTGTAGACCCCATGAAGGTTGGTAAGTAACAGAGAAGGACAGGACTGGGAGGGGGACAGACAGAATAAGGGCAGCTCCAGGGATAAACAGAAACCAGAGCCCAAGGAGGTGGGAGAGGGGCTCCATGGACCCAAATAGGTGGATAAGTGATAGAAGTAAGGGAGGGGCTGAGAGGGGGACAGTCTGAGTAAGGCAGCTCCGAAGATGAACAGAAACTGAAGCCCAAGGGGTGAAGGACAGACTCCATGGACCCATGAAGGTGGGTAAGTGATAGAGAAGGGAAGGAGGGGGCTGGAAGGGGGAGAGACTGAGTGTGGCAGAGCTGGTGATGGGGATCAACTGAAAACAGAGCCCAAAGAGTTGAAGGAGAGACTCTGCCAGCCCAAGAAGGTGGGTAAGTGACAGAAAAGGGAAGGACGATGCTAGGAGGGAGCCAAGCTGAGAAGGGCAGCTCCGATGATGAGGGATAAACAAGAAACAAAAGCACAATTTCTTTTATTCAGGTGTTACTGCTCCTTCACTGAGCTGCCCCCACCTGCTCTGCCCCAATCCCATTACCCACCTTCTCCAGGTATTTCCCCAGACTCTGTCTCCAGTCGCTTGCTGCCTATGGCAGGGCCTTCAGGATTCCTATGTCCTAACCCCTCCAATAATTTTCTCCGTAAATCAAAAAAAAGCAGGTACTGTGCTCAGTACTGCAGTGCCTTTGGGAGGGGGGGACCTTCATCCAGCACGTGTCGTGGTTTTCTTTAGCATATTTTTGTCCCCAGGCGGCATGTACGCCATGTGGAGGGAGTGCCTCGGATGCATGCAGCGTGCTGTGGAAGGTACAGCAAGCTTCCTGACCCACCACCAGCAGCTGCTGCATCACTGGTATGTGCACCCCCACCCCAAAAAAAACAACAAAAAACTGGGACATGCTGTAATCAGCAGCTTACTTTTCCCAGATCAGCTGCCAGAGCACTGGCTTCTGAGTTTGCTCCTGAACTGGGGTCGCTGGCATGAAAGTGCAACGCGTTTTTGTTGGGCAATCAGGAAGCTCCATACAGGGACAAATTATGGAAAAGATAAATTGCATTTTTATTCTGATGAATTTGCCTAACCAGTGCATTTTCCTACCTGGTCTCTTCTGTCAGTCTGTCTTCATCCTGTTTTTCCTGATCTTCACTGCAAAGGCAAGAGATGTCAAAATTATTTTATTTCAATTAATCCAGAGAAGCATATCAACAGAAGCCCGGGCTAGTGTTTTTTTTAGCCCGGGCTGTTTTTTTTTTAAGTTTTGGGGGAGGAGGGCAGGAGCAGAAGTCATTCTCTAGCAAACCCAACATAGTCCTATAATCAGGGCACAGAACTATAAACCACGAAATGCCTCACAAGGCTCACCACAGCCACTGACTCACTGTGTGACCCTGAGCAAGTCACTTGGTCCACATGCTTCAAACTGGGGTGGAAGCAAGACCCCCTGAAACTCAGTACAACTAGCCTGGCGACATGAGTGTGGGTCGCAGCACTAGGTGGCAGACCAGGCTGAGGAAACAGTGTACCTCAGTCAGGGAGGGTTAGCAGCAGGTTCTGGCTCCACAACGACCCCTGCGGCTGGGCTAGGGAGTTTGCTCTCATTGCAGGCATGCTGTGTGCATACAGCCACTGATCACGCTATAGGGTCAATGCAAGGACATTGGGAGAAAAAATAGGCAGGAAAACACCCATACCATACGACTGACGAGGAATCACTTTAATTGGGTATATCCTTGATCTCGGGGTATATCCATAGGGCAGTGGCAGGGGGTAAAAACCAAAAAAACCTATATGGAAGAAAAAACAGCCTGGAGCTGGCTGGGGGCATTGTGGAAGTAAGTTTCTCACAGCCACCAGGGAGTGAGGGCAGGCTGGAATTTGTACACCTGGCTGGCCAGTCACAGAGCAGCACTGGCATCTGCTGTAAAGGCAATCACTTGCCTCACCTCCCGACAAGAGCATGGACCTTACTGAGGAAGGTGATGGGGACACATGGGCAAAAATAGGAGAAAAACAGAATAAGCCAAGACGATCCCAGTCTGTCCCCCCCAGTCCTGAAAGGTACACAAAAAAGGCCAGGAGGGGTCTGTTCCAAAAATAAAGGCAAAATCAAAAGGAGGCTATTTTGGAACACAATTCTACTTGCCATACAACATAACATGAAAGCAGTTTTTGAACTTTATTTTGAAAAGTAATTACAACGGTCCCATAATGCCATCAACATTTTGTGGATTCCCCCTTCTTAAGGGAATACATGAGCTCCAAAATGGTTCAAGAATTTTTTTTTACATTTCACTATAATGGTACTGTATTCTTTCAAATAAATCATGTAATTCATGACTGTGTGTTATCAACACTGTATTAACAGGTGGGTTCTTCCCCTCCCATGCTAGACTCGCACACACAAACACACTTCAATATCCATTTTATATAGATATACACTCCTTGCTGCAATTCAACCTGGGTTATACAGACCCAAACTATTGGGTGATATTGTGTGGATGAGAACTTACTACATGAAATATGAAAGGTGAAGCTCCATATTAACAAAGAAATTATAATCATTCCTAAAGTATAGCCCAGGTTGAATTGAGGGATAAAATACAAATATAAAAAGTGCTTCTGAAGCGTAGTGGTGTGCACAAGCTAAGCACGGGGGGGAAGGGCGATGACCCACCCCACAATATATTACTATATAAAGCGGAGTCACTTTCCAAAACAGCCTCCTCTTGAAAAACAGGGAATAAAAATAAAAGCCAAATTAAAGAATATTTGAGTGTCCCAGTAGTGATTCTGATGTGACCTTTTTCGGAATTCACGGTGTAAACATTTACCACAGCTGCTGCCGTCCATCTCGCATGAGATGCAGCTGAAAACAGAACTCTGTCTCAGCGTAATTTCTCGGATAAACAATAATAGTTAAATCAACCAATAAATAAAATACAACTATTATTAAGATTGCAGCCAGGCCAGATTTTTTTTTTTTACTTTCTATTTAGGCCCCTGTCCACCACGTCTAGTCCTTCCCTCAGGGCTTCCAATGCACCACTCAGGCTATGCCAAGAGGACCGTGGGCTTGCTCCTCGAGTGCCCGCTCCATTACTTCTAGAGGCCCGGATGACCCCCCCTCCGGTGGGGTGGAGGAGGAGGCCCCTCAATTCCCCCTCCAAACTTTAGGGGAGCATACACATGGAGTCCCTCCGGCTCCCCTCGGTTGCTTGGTGCGGGAGCCCATCACCTGGCCCAGACGTAGGGTCCTTTTCCATTTTTCTGTTCCCTGTCCCCTGCGGACATCAGCACTCGAGAAGGACCAATGAGACAGTGGCATGTAGAGACGTACCTCTGCTCTGGTCCTCAGCCAACATCCACCCCTCCCTGTCACTCTGCCTCCTCTGCTGCACCACAACCACCCTTTGTCACCCAAGCAGTGGTATGGCAGCGAGGACCACAGCCCACCCCTCCCGGAGAAGGAGAGCAGCCCATCAGGTGCTCAATCCTTCTCCCCCCGGCCGGCCCCCTGACAACCTGGGTCACTACCAAGCTCAGGTGACTGGCGTCGCAAGCGGTAGCGCTAACGCTGCACCGGCGGGCTGGCTAGCAAGGCCGGAGTTTTGACATTTAATTTTGAGGGGCCTTTTAAATTATGCTTTGTCTTAGTTCAAATCACCAAGGGAGGTTTCTCTGAGGTGACTGGCTCAGCAACTTACCTGGACTGCAAAAGAGGGGATATAATGTACGGGGGAGAAGGGCTGAACACCCCATCTAAGTCGAGCCATTCCAAGGAGCCACTACTCAGCAGGGAAGCTTCACTGTTCTGGGGGATAAAGAAGAGCTCACAGTGAGATCTGTCCATACAATTCATACAGCAGTGCTTAGAGAAGAATTACATTTTGACACACACCCCTGTAACACCTGGTATCCCACTGGAAAATGGAACCCCCAACAGGAGTGTATTGTGCTGATATCTGGGGGACTAGAATTTGTGAGAGCCCCAGAATTTGGCACTGTGGTGGGATGGGGGCTAGTTGCGTTATGGCCACGAGTCGCTCACCTCCTAGGCAGGGAGGGCACGGGTCAGCAGGCATTTGAGCAACTCCTGTCCCCCAACCAAGAAGCAGCATTGTCATCAGCTATGAACGAAGCCACTTGCCCAACTTCCTGACCTGAGGAAGGGGTGCCACATTACATAGGGTGACCCCTCTTCTGCAAGTTTATATGTAAACGATACCACACAACAAGGTGTGTGGTAATACTAAATTAACCCATGCCCCAGGGGGATTGTTTGTTTATTACATTTATTAAAGGTGCCCTCCAAAGCTCGGAGCGCCTACACATAAAAGATTAAATAGTACCAGCCACAAATAGAACATTCAATAAAACATACAATTTCATAAATACAGTCATCCTAGAATTCTGTATTATACAGTATACATATTCCATAGATGAAATAATGAAGAACACTCAGCTGACTACTCAAGGGCTAACTGGAGTAGGTAGCATTAAAGCCTGCTTTTAAAAGATTGTACTGAACCAGCGGTGTGGAGCCCCTCAGATAATGTATTCTAGAGTGATGGAGCAGCCACCGAGAAAGCCGTATCACCAGCGAACTTCAAATGTGATGCAGGCACCCTCAAAAAAACACCGCCCCTGGATCTTAGGTCCCTGGATGGTGCATGAGGAGACCAGTGATCACTAGGGTATTAGGGGCCCAGCTCATTCAAGACTTTGTATGTAACTTAAAGAACCTGGAAACCAATGCGCCAACTAATTGGCAGCCAACTAAAATCCGCAGCAAGGCAGTAGTATGATCTGACCTTGAAAAAGTCCTTGCTACCAGCCTACCAGTGCAGCGGTAGCGCTACCGCTCATGACCCCAGCAACCCGGGTTTGGAAACTAGCCTGGGACATTGGAGGGCCGACCGGGGGAGGAGGCTTGAGCATCTGTGGGACCACTCGCCTTCTCCGGGGGGGGTCTGGTGGAAGCCAGTAGCATGGCAAGCCCAAGTTCAGATTCTGGGGGGTGGGGGCATGATGGATGTTGGCGTATGCGCTGGAAAATGGCCCCAGCACACCGGGAAAACTGAGCTCCTGGCACCAATCCAGATCTCCCCTGCCTCTCCCGCGGCCCTGGCATCCCGACGAAACATCGAAATTACGAGGGCATGAGCGGCCCACCTCTTCCCCACCTGGGAGTATAGCCATGGTTCCATGGGGAAACAGCTTTGAGCACCGGGATCCAAGGAGGGGACAACATCTGTGGGGATGCCTTAGTGACTCCTGATGGCGTCAGTGTGCTGGTGACAGGGGGGAGCATAAAAACAAGTTTCTCACCTGGCCCAGTTCTTGCCAAATTAGTCTGGAGGTCATTGGAGAGGGGAACCCTTCCGGATCCCCTGAGGAGGCGGTTGTTTGGCACCTCCTTAAAAAACCCTCCCTGGACCCAGACTGTTTGGTGAACTACTAACTTTGGTGTCTCTAACCTGCCCTTTATGGGTAAGGTTATTGAGAAGGTGGTTGCGTTGCAGTTGGATGACCATTTGACCAGTCACAATGTCTATGATTCTCTCCAGTCAGGATTTAGGACGAGACATAGCACTGAGATGGCCCTTGCTCGGGTACTAAATTAACTCCTGATAGCGAGAGATTGTAGGACCCGTTCCATCTTGGTCCTTCTCGATCTCTCTGCAGCATTTGACACTGTTGACCATGGGATACTGTTGGAATGCCTGTGGTTCATCTGTGGCCTGCCTGGTACAGTCCTCAGATGGTTTCGATCTTTCATCGAGGGTAGGACTCAGAGAGTGGAGTCTGGAATTTATTCCTCAGCCCCTGCCCCCCTATCCTGTGGGGTACCGCAGGGTTCCATTCTGTCTCTCATGTTGTTTGCAGTGTATATGCTGCCGTCAGGAGAGATTATTAGGCGGTGTGGTTTGGGTTTTCACTGCTATGCAGATGATACTCAGCTGTACATGTCCTTTGTACCCGATCAGGATGTGTTCCTCTCATTGTTTAACAACTGTCTAGCCGAGATCCAAGACTGGATGAGTGTGAGTTGGCTTAGGTTGAACCCAGCTAAAACTGAGGTACTGGCTGTGGACCCAGATCACTGAGAGGAGGGTATGTCAGCAGGATTACCCTCTGGGTTGTGGCTTGGGGGTGTTCAGCTGACTGCCTCAGATCGGGTGCGGAACCTGGGCGTTATTTTTGACGGTGGCCTAACCCTGAAATCTCAGGTGGTGGCAGTAGTCAAAACCCCTTTTTACCATCTGAGGAATATCGCCTGGGTGAAACATCTGGTTCCTCCTGATGATCTTCCAACTTTGATCCACACCTTTGTTACCTCCCACCTTGACTACTGCAACTCCCTTTACCTAAGGCTCCTGGGGGTTGATATCCACCACCTGCAGCTAGTGCAGAATGCGGCAACCAGGCTATTGACGGGTTCTTCTAGGATCAGTCATATAACGACTGTGCTCCGCGGACTGCACTAGCTGCCAGTACAGTGGTGGATCACCTTCAAGGTCAGTTTGCTGATCTATAAAGCCTTACACGATCAGGGACCTAGTTACTTGCAAGATCTCCTTCGCCCTTACTGCCCCCTCCGCCCTCTCCCATCCATTGTCGAGGGATTGCTAGAGATTCCCAGGGTCCGTTTAAAGACATTTGGGGCCCGGTCTTTTAGTTTTATGGCCCCGACCCTGTGGAATTCTCTACCTCACCGAGTGCGAGTCTACCTGACCGTCCAGAGTTTTGAAATCGCATTGAAAGCACACTTATTTAGCCTGGCTTATAGTGGCTTATAGTAGCTTTTAGGCCGCCTCTGTAATTTATATATTTTAAACTGTTCAGTTTTATCGATTAATGATGTTATTATTTTTATAATGTTTTATGATGATCATTTTATATACAAGCGCCTTGGTTGCAGAAAGGCACTTTTTACAAATACAATTTTGATTAATTGAACAGTAGTTCTAGGAGTGGTATATGTTTGTTCATTCACACTAGTTGGCATGTCCCTTTCCCTTTAAATCTTGCCGAATGGTCTAAATGCTGACTCCTCCCACCCATCTGGGTGGTATAAGCCTCAGCTCCACCCCTTGATGCCAGATCTTGCCCGCTGGAAGCAGATGGTTGTGTGTGGAAGCCGGGGAGGTTGAGTGGGTTTGTGTGAATGAACAACATACCAGTCCTAGAACTCCTGTTACAGGTGAGTAACCTGTTTTTCTAGGAGAGTGGATATGTTGTTCTGTCCACACTAGTTGGCAGACTCCTAGCAGTTCTCCGGGAGGAGGGAGGCAAGGTGCACAAATCCTTCATACTTACTTGGGGAACAAAGATTGGAGAACTGAGGCCCCAAAATCAGCTTCCCGACGTGACTCAAGGTCGATGTGGTAATAGGAAATGAAGGTGTTTGCTGACTTCCAGGTAGCAGTGCTACAGATTTCCTGGATAGGGATGTCCCTAGAAGCAGCCACTGATGCAGCAGTATGGCAGGTACAGTGAGCTCTTATCCCTATGGAAAGCTCCTTGCCCACCAACCTATAGCAGAGATCAATGCATGATGTTATTCATCTGCCAATCATCCGCTTTGCTGCAGGTCTGCCAGGTGTAACTTCAGCGTAAGTGAGAAACAGCTGGTGAACCTCTCCCCAAACTTCAGCTGTATGCTCCTTGTAATAAGAGAGCGTTCGTCTCAGGTCCAAAGTATGGAGCCTGTACTCGGCCTTCAAAGTGTAATTGGGGTAGTACACAGAGTCATCACTGGATTCAGGTGAAACTCAGACACCACCTTCAGAAGGAACTTCGAGTTGCGGTGCAGAACAACCTTGTCCCTGTGGAAGAGCAGATAAGGAGACTCCACTGAGAGCACCTGGAGCTCCCCCATCCTTCTGGCTGACATGATAGCCACCAAGAGGGTGGTCTTCCATGACAGATGTGACATCTCACACCTGTGCACTGGTTCGAATGCCTTGCCCATGAGCTTTGCCAGTACCAGCAGTAGATTCCACGGTGGTGGTAGTTCACGCACCCAAGGAGAAATGTGGTCGAGGCCTTTGCAGAAATGCCAGATCGCCTTTCTCCTGTGCCACTGTCTGCTGACCGGCCCACACCCAGTAAGCAGAGATGGCTGCCAGGTGCACCTTAAGGGTCGAAGGCCAAAGACCCCCTTGGAGAGAGACCAAAGGTAGTCAAAAATGCTGACCACTGGACAGGACAAAGGGTCCAGGCCCTTACCTTGACACCAAATGGAGACTCTCTTCCATTTGAAGGCACAGCACCTCCTGGTTGACTTCTTCCTAGATGCCACAACTACACTGAGGACATCAATGGAGAGACCCAAAGGCTAGAACTCTAGCCGCTCAGGAACCAGGCTGTCAGGTGCAGGGACTGAAGGACCGGATGGAATACCTTCCCCTGATTGGTCGAGAGCAGGTCTGGGTGTGCTGGAAGACGCCTCGGGAGCCTGGGTGCTGAGGCTGAGGAGATCTGGATACCAGAACTGGCGGGGTCAGTCTGGGGCTACCAGGATCACCTGTGCCTTGTCCCTCCTGACCTTGAGTAGCACCTCGTGGACCGAGGGAAGGCACAGAAGAGGCTTGGGGTTCATAGCCTTGAGAAGGCATTCCCCTGCAGTGAGCCTTGCTGAGGGGGACGGGCATGGAACAGCCTCAGCCTTTTGTTCTCCCTGGAGGCAAACAGGTCCAACTGAGGGGTGCCCCACTGGGAGTACAGGCTGTGTACTACCTCTGGATGGAGTGACCACTCGTGGGATGCCTTGCCCATACAGCTGAGGGTGTTCACCAACTGATTCGAGGCTCCTGCCACATGGATGGCTAGGAGATCTTCCCCCCAGTCAGCTCACGAGGGTCCAGACATGGAGTGCTTCCCTGCACAGAGGCCGGTAGCGCATGCCACCCTGTTTGTTGAGGTAGTACATGGTTGTGGTGTTGTCCATCTGGACCTGAACCACCAGACCCTGAAGGAATGGAGCGAATTCAGCCAGCGCCAGCCTAACTGCCCGGAGCTCCAGCAGGTTGATATGGCATCGGGATTCCTCAGGGGTTCAGAGCCCGTGGACTCTGATTCCCCATGTGGGCATCCCAGCCTGTGAGAGAGGCATCGGTCATCAGGATGACCATCAGCTCAGGGCGGACAAACGGGATCTCTTCCTGCAGATGTTCCAGGACGGTCCACCACTGGAGAGCATCTGACATCTTCTGAGCCACAGTGACCAGCTAGTCAAAATTACAGTGTCGCTGAGACCACTGGCTGGCTAGCTCCCACTGAATGGGGCACATATGCCACCAGGCCCATTGGACCACGGAAGTACAGGCCGCCATGCAACCCAGAAGTAGCAGGATGTCCTGGGCAGAGCTGTGCCCCGATGAAGCAAATCACCTGCGAGGGCATGAGTTCCAACTTGGCCTCGTTGATCAGGAGGCCAAGATCCCTGACCTTTCCACCTCCAGTTTGGAGGGACCCGCTACGAGCCAATCGTTGAGATGGGGTACACCCTGACCCCGCGACACCGAAGATGGGCCACCACCACTGCAATGCATTTGGTGAAGACCCTGGAGGCAGATGACAGGTCGAACAGCATGGCTTGGAACTCATAGAGGGCTCCCTCCATCCTGAAGCGGAGGAACCATTGGTGGGACAGAAAGATTGGGACATGAAAAAACGATTCCTGCACATCCAGGGAGCAGAACCACATGTTCTGCTCGAGAGATGGTATAATCAGAGTTACCATCCGAAAGGTGCGAGACCTGACAAACTGATTCGGGTCATGCAGATCTAGAATGGGGCGCCAGCCCCCCGTCAGTTTCGGGACCAGGAAGTACCTGGAAACTAACCCAGGGTTGCCAGGGGGATCTGCAACTCTGACCACTACCCCTCTGCGGAGGAGTTGGGCAGTATCGTCTCTGAGAGCCGACCAAGTATGGGCAGATACTTTCTCCTCCCATGGGGCACGGGCTCGGCTTGGAGGTTACTGCTTGAATTCCAGAGGCAGTCCCTGGCCGACCACTTCCCAAGACCCACCTGTCCACTGAGACAGCGGACCAGGTGGAAAGAAAGTGATGGAGCTGGCCTCCCACGGGAGGACTCAGAGTGATCATGACAGGCATGGGGGCAGCTACTCCCATCCTGTCACTGTGCAGGCTTGGAAGAGGAGGATCCAGCGGGGGAACCACCGGGGCCCTTCCCTCTGGGCTTACAGGCTGATGAAGCCCCTGACTTGGGCCGAGGGCACCAAGATTGAGCCTGCTGTTTGTCCACCCAGATTGGTACTGGAGCTGTTTGGCCGCAGGGGCAGAAGGCCGAAAAGGCTTCCTTTTCTGATTCTTCGAACCCTGGGGTTCTTTCTGAATGGCGGTAACAGAGTCCAAGGTGGCACTGGACTTCTCGATATGCTGGAGATGACCTTCAACTCCTGGACCAAACAAGTCGGTACACAGAAAAGGAATGTCCACCAGTTTGTGCTGGGTATCTGCCGTAAAGGTCGAGACTCTCAGCAAGGCCCTGCGATGGATGGCAACTGCAGCCGGCAATGAATGGGCACAAGAATCCCTGATGTCCAAAGCAGTTTGGAGTTGCTGCTTAGTAACAACCTGGCCCTGGTCACGGATCTGCTTGACTGTGGTCTGAAGGTCCATGGGAAGATGAGGAAGCACCTCATCCAGACAGCCCAAGAGGGCATGGGAGGAGTGTGCCATACTGACGGCTGAACTCGCCTGTCTGAGACCAAGTGAGGAGGCAGCATAGACCTTTCTGGCCGAATGATCCAAATTCTTGGACTCTTTGTCCAGAGTTCTATCCGTGCCTCCTGAGTTGACCAAGAGCCAAAATACGGACTTGGTCACCAATCCCTCAGCCAAGGGATGCTGTGTGAATCCTGAAGGGGAGCCTATGGGAACCGTGTATTTGTGGACCATGCGGGCTGAAGGTGCAGGGCAGGAGGCTGGGTGCTGCCAAAGCTCCAAGGCTGGGCCAACTATGGCTTCAGCCACTGGGAAGGCCTCAGACGGAGAATCCCTTTCTGAGGAGATCAGTTAGGGGATATTTGGCCTGTTTTTCAACAGGCTCCAATGTCATCCCCATTGATTTGGAGATGAGACAGAGGATGCCCAGAAAGGACGTGGAACCTTCCTCCGTCAAAAGATTCATGGAGTCATCTTCGCAAGGACATGAATTCAGGTCTGAATCCTCAGACCCTGAGTCTAGGTAAAGCGGCCGACAACCAGAGTCACTCTCTACCCGCTGTGGATGGTCGGGAGTAAGGGTGATGGACAGCCTGTGCAGGAGGCCCTGAATAGGCCTAGACTCTTTGACAGGAGCCCCTGAGGGAGGCTGTCTAGGTGGCGGCTCCACCATAATAGGTGGAGAGGCCAGCTTCGGCCAAGCCAGGAGGGTCTTCACCGGCTCTGCGGGCAGAGTATGGTGTTGACCGGCTCTGAAGGAGTCGGCATCAGCCTAGAGAGCGACAGCCAAGTCATGGCCAGAGTGGAAGCCGGGGTCAACTTCAGACCGGACAGCATGAGCTGTTGTCACGTGAGGTCCTTATAGCAATGGCACAGCTTGCGTTGAAGCCTCTCGTCATCTGAGGGGGCGAGGACGAATGGTGGCATTTTCGCTACTTGGAGCGTCACTTGTGAGCCTTCCTCAGCCTGTTGGTCGAGGGTGCCTGAAACCTTGACCGTTGGGAGGACTGATGGGAGCTCCCGGAAGGGGCCGGGGAGAACCATGGCTCCTCCAGGTCAGGGACAGAGACCACGGGTGGAGCACCAGCGAGGTGCGTCTCCCCTTCAGTGGTTGGTTGGACGGGAGTCCTAAATAAAGAATTGTTGGCCTTGTCAGTCGACAATGGATTGACGGAGTCAATTATGATTTCTACCTGGTCGTCGTCCCGCATCTGAGCCGGCTGGCCTGATGCCGGTACCGTGAAGCCAGTGACCGAGGTCACAATTTTGATCAAAGTCGAGATGGGAGTCTCCTGGGACCAAGCTCTCTCTCTCTCTCTCTGTTCCAAGAGCGTCGACGATGCAAAGAACCTTCTTTCGATCCTTTGTCCTTCTTGCGGGACCGGGAAGTGTGTGAACCAGACGGGCCCTCTCCTTTTGTTGGGAGAGACTGGCACATCTCCTTGAAGGATCCGGAGAAGGAAGTGCCCAATTTGAGCGGAACAAAGACCGAGACTGAAGAGGCTTGCTCGGTGGCACGAGCCGCCTCCTCCTCAAAGGCCTTCATCTGTTCCAGTTGGTCAGCAGACCACGCGGCCGTGGAGACCTCACGACAGGCATATTTGGATTTGACTGGTGGGTCCTGTTTTTCCGGTCGTCCGAGTTGCAAACATGCAAGGCAATCACCCAGAACTGCAGGATGAAAAGTGCAACAAAATACACAGGCCGCACTTCACACAATACACATGCGCATGGCCGAGGTAGTAAGTGCACATGGTGTGTGGGTCAGTATGGGACATCTTCTGCCTGCAGGAAAACTTGCGGAATCCGGGTGAGGACTTGTCCTCCATCGCGGTCACTATCACAAATTTACGCGGAGAAACTCTAACAAGTTCAGTTTTTGGTAAACTATCCGAAGGATTAAGCACCAGGGCCTACTCAACGCGGAGCAGTAAGGAGGGAACCTACATCTTCCAAGTGGAAAGGAAGATCTGGCATCAAGGGGTGGAGTCAAGGCTTATACCACCCAGGTATATGGGAGGTGCCAGCTTTTAAACCATCCAGCAAGATTTAAAGGGAAAGGGACATGCCAGCTAGTGTGGATAGAACAACATATCCACGCTTCTAGAAATAGAAATTACAGAAAAAGTCCTCGGATGGTTTCTGTGGCTTCGCTTTTTTACTAAATATACTGCCAATATTTTATGAATTTGGAACTGTCTAAAAAAGCACCCGGCCTTGCAGGATATACTGTATTTTTTTCTGCAGACTACTGTCACTGGATGAATATTTCTTCCTGGCTCAATTTGATCTAACCTTTTCCAATTGGAGGCAGTTAGGGCTTAACTACATTTATCAATTTTTAATGGCAAATGGTATCATTTCTTTTCAGGATTTACAATGGGACTATGAGCTCCTGGAAAGGGACCGGTTCTGATATTGCAAGTTAGAAATTACATATTGCATCATCGCTCAGAATTATCCAAACTGCCTACGCCCGGCTCCGCTCTACTAACTTTGCTTAGAGACTTAGTGGCCACCCGTGTGGTCATTTAATAGGATGCCTTTATAAAATTATGAGAGAATACCTAGGGGAATCAACTCAAACAGTTCCTGAGGCCTGGAATAGGGATGTGGACCTCTTGGTATCCCATGACCGACGGGTGGAGTCAACCGTAACAGCCATAAAATTACATCCTCCAATACCTGGAGAGAATTTGCGTGGAAGTGTCGATACAGATTCTTCCGCTCCCCTGCAGTTCTTGCAAAATACCTTCTGGCCTCTTATGGAGCTTGTTGGAGGGGTTGTAAATGTAGCTTGGCAGATTTGGGGCACATCTTTTGACTGTGCCCCTATTAATGCACTGTTGGTGTTAACTACAGGAGGAGGTGCGGGACTGTCTAGGAGAGGGGGTGGAACTCACAGCTGAAATGGAGCTGTTTTCGATATTTCCAGAACACCGTCCATTGTGGCACAGTACTTTGCTACCCCTATATATTTTAGCAGCCAAGAAAACAATAACACGTTAAGTAGATGTCCACTGTCATACCCACAATTTTGGACTGAAGGCAAATTGTCCTGGATATTTATAAACTTGAAAACTTGACAGCAGGAATCCATGACAGGCTTACTGCTTTTAGGGTTAAATGGCAGAGATGGATACGGTACACGGCTCAAAAAGATGCTGACTTTGTACTTTAATAAGTACGGGATGTCGAGGGTTAGCAGGGTGCCTCCCAAGTCACCGTGAAATCCTAAGAGCTCTAGCTACAATTTTGAGGTGTGTAGGATGTTACATCAAGTTCTCTTTTTTAGATTTAGTGAAGGCTCTGTGGAAAGATAACTGGAAATTGGATTTTTTTTTCATTATTTAAGGGTTATACTTCTCTATAACGTTTTGACTTAGCGACCCTTTCAGTTTATGGATGCAAGACATATTGTATTAGGTTGCAGAAATTGACTTATCTGTTCTGTTTATATATGTCACATACGTGTATAAAATGCTTCGTTTAATAAACATATATTTTTTTAAAAAGTCCTCACTGCTACATGTTGAATCAGTTGCAGGCGACAGAACTGGCACACCTTTTTAAAGTGCGCAACAGTACTTGAGGCCAGAGAAAACAAAGGTTTTTTTTTCCCCAGTTCTCTTTATGCCCCCTCAGCACTGGCTTATCTGAACTCTCTCTGGAAGGGACACTCTGTTTGGCCTGTTCCCGCCCACCTGAAGACCCTAGACTCTGTTCTGGCATGGGCCCGTCTCCCCCACATCACCTAGCCGCCCAACCCCCTGGCTCTGAGCCCCCCGGGGTGGGACCGCCGCCGACTCCTGGTGCTCTATCTACAATCTAACTGAGCGACCAGGGGGATGGAGGAAGTGCCTGAGATGGAGCTGGGAGGCCTGACATTGGGCGTGGGGGCCGGCCACTGGTCCCTGCCATTGCCTATCAGGTGCCAGGGTTTTTCCTTCTTCTGTCCCCCCCCACTGGCCTGGCAGTGTAATGCGCTCCAGCGCCTGCACACACCCACGCACACCCACAGGAGCGACACCATGGCCAATCCCCTTTGCCCAGATCCCAACTGCTGCTGGACCCCAAGTCTCCACTGGGAGTCGCCAGACAGCGG
Source organism: Neoceratodus forsteri (assembly GCA_016271365.2). NCBI lineage: Eukaryota > Metazoa > Chordata > Ceratodontiformes > Ceratodontidae > Neoceratodus > Neoceratodus forsteri. Next base: position 1,026,064,454 of record CM028134.1, read on the forward strand.
GATCAATGTCCCCCATCCCTCTCAGGAAAGGAGAGCAGTCCTCTGGATGCTCAATCCTTTCCTCCCCCACCGACCCCAGATGACCAGAGTCCGTTCCCGAACCCTGGTCGCCAGCGTGGCGCGAGGTGTGGCATCCAGCACCTCAACCCTCAGTGCCACCGGGCCGGCCCTGAAAACAAGGGTGTTGACCAGAGTGACTAGTTCAACAGATTTCAGTTGAGGTCACTGTCTGGCAACATTTTTTAGAAGGTTAAAGCAGTTCTTGACTACAGAAGATACCTGTTAAACAAATGTCAGCTGAATGTGGAGAACTACTTCAAGGCTGTGGACTTCCTCTGCTCTCTGAAGTTGAATCTCCCCCAAAGAGGGGAGACTGACCCCACTGTAAACTGCCGATATCTGCTTTTAAGTTTCCATCACTAGCAACTCAGTCTTGGTGGGGTTCAGGGCCAGCCAACTGGAGGCTATCCAAACCCCGATGATCCTCCCAACACAGTTCTAATCTCAGCATCAGAGATGTCCTGTCAGGAGCAAAGGACACGTACAGCTGGTGGTCGACTGCAAAATAGTGAAACTCCACAATGTAGTGCCTTATGATCCTTCCCAGCAGCAGCATGTACACGAGAACAACAGAGGTAAAAAGCACAGAACTGTGGGGGGACTCAGCAGTCCAGGCCCACCGTTGCAATCGACAAGAACCCAGAACCATTGTAGAACAGTCCTAGACAGCTCTCCGAGCTCCCCAAGACTGGCTAACAAACGTGCAAGATTCACAGTGTCAAATGCAGAAGAAAGATCTAAAAGGATCACGACAGAGATTTCCCCGTGATCCCTGGCCAGGAAGAGGTCACTACATACCCTTATCAGGGCTGTCTCCATGTTGTGACTGCTCTGGAAACCAGAATGAAATGCCTCATAGAGGTCAACTCACTCCTGGTGAATCACAAGATGGGCCGCAACCACCTGCTCGACAACCTTCGCAAAAAAGAGGAAGGTTGGATGATAATTGGCAGGTATGTCAGGATATAATGATGCCTTTTTAAGCAGGGTCCTCACCATCACCCTTTTCGAGGATGTGCACAAGAACCCCTCCCACAAGGAAGCACTGGCTATACCTGTCAATACTGGAATCACTGACCCCATAAGCAGCTGGGTTGATGCCGGGTCTAGCACATATGCGGTACACCACAAACTCATGACCACCTTCAGGACGTCATCCTCAGGCAAAAGCTGAAACTGCCCCCAACCATCCACCATGCCACTCACTCTCTCCTTACTATCCCCATTGCCCAATAACTGGGTGGTGGTAGAAATTTGGTACCAGATGTCAACACCTTGGCCTTGAAGAACTGATTTAACCATTCGCACCTCTCCGTGAAAACCAGTTCATTTGCTGCTGACAGGATGTAATAAACTGTATACTACATGGAAAACTGGCAAAGGCTGTCTCTTCTCAGCTGCAATCATGGCAGAAAAGAAACCTTTTTTTATCAAGGTGATAGCCTCCAGATAAAGCCTCAAGTGCTCCACCGGAATAAGTCTGTCTGCATCCACCCAAGATTTCCTACACCTGCGCTTTAACTTACAACCTGAAGCTTTCATCTGCTAAAGCTCAGATGTAAACCAAGAGGTATTTCAGTGAGAGGTCTGCAGGCATAACTGGACTGGTGCCAGGGAGTCCGGTGCTTTGGAAAGTTCCCCATTATAGCGCTCCACCGCAGCACCGCACCCCCAGTAGAGACCTCAACCAGATCAAACGTGCCCAAAGGATCTAGAAACCTAAATGGATCCAGATCCTGTTTAGAATGGTATTGGATCAGTTCCACAGTCAGAGATGGCTTCTTAATGAGCCCAGCACTGAATACTGTGGTGCAGTGGTTCGACCACGACAGGCTCTACTAGGATGTTATCTGTCTCCAACCCGCTGAGAAAATGAGGCTGGGTGTGTGCCCACCTGAGTACCTGACTGCAGTAATCTCCTGCCTGAGACTCAGCTCCCTAATGACCTGGAGGAGTTTGTTTGCAAATAAAGCCATGTGGTTATTGACTCTGGCATTGAAATCCCCAGGATTAAAGTCCTCGAGGACTCCAACACCCACTCCAACAGCCTCTCAGCAAACTACTGGTGGAAATCCCCACCCCTGCCAGGTGGGTGGTACACAAGGATTAACCTACATCTTAGGCAAGCCACACACTCACATGACCCAACACTCTCCATAGGCGACACCACATAATTCAAGCCAGCTCTAATACTGATGGCCACAGAGTCACCCCTGTGCCTCAGTCGAAACCCATAGGCAATAACCCTTAGGGAAAAACCTAGCTGCGCTGCCCAGCCAGATCTCCGTAATACATACCAGATTAGCTCTTGAATCTGAAATGACTATCACAAATGATGGCAGCTTTATTCAAACTGGCATTGCAGAGCAATACCCGAACTGGGGGAGTCTCAAGGGTTCGCCTCCACTCGACATCTCCTGCTTCCTGCATTGCCTTGGTTTTCAGACAAGGCATGAAAGTTTCTGCTCATCCACTTACAATGACGTAAGCACCTCCCGACTCTCCCACCCACACTAACAGGACACATCGTAAACAGGAAAGGGACCTTGGGGTTATCATATCTGATGACCGCAAAGTGGCAGGGCAGTGTGACAAAGCAGTGGGTAGGGCCGGTGGCATGCTTAGATGCACGGGGAGTGGTATCTCCATCAGGAGGAGGGAGGTAGTGTTGCCACTGTATCGCTTGTGAGAACCCACCTGGAATACTGTGCCAGTTCTGGAGGCCATGCCTCAGAAAGGACACAGACAGGATGGAGGCAGTCCAGACAAAGGCAACTAAAATGGTGCAGGAGTTGCACCAAGAGGAGTGAACAGAGTGCAAGAGGTGAGTCTCTTTCAAATGAGAAAGAGCACTACTGCCAGAGAGCATGGGATGAAGCTGGAGGGTGAGGCGCATCCCCATTCTGCAGAGAAGGGTTATTTCAGTAGTTCTCCGTTTGCGGAGCAGTGAACGTTTCACGTCCCCCCCCCATGGCTAGCAGGCAAATATGCTTAGGATCATGCCTGGACATCCCCTGGGGAGGGATACCAAGGACATGAGAGTTTGTGGGAGTATCAGGAAAGACAGGCCTACCAATTCTGTACAGTTTTGTTGAACAATACCCCAGAATTCCTGCAAGGTTGGGCAAGACCATAAGAACAGGTTACTCACCTGTAACAGTAGTTCTAGGAGTGGTATATGTTGTTCATCCACACTGTTTGGCATGTCCCTTTCCCCTTTAAATCTTACCGGAAGTCTTCAAGCTGGCTCCTCCCACCCACCCAGGTGTTATATACTTCGGGTCCACCCCATGACGCCAGATCTTAGCCCGCTGGAAGCAAGGTTGTGCGCCCGAAGCCGGGGAGGTTGGGTGGGTGCATGAGGATGAACAACACATACCACTCCTAGAACTACTGTTGCAGGTGAGTAACCTGTTCTTTTAGGGGCATGGATATGTTGTTCATCCACACTGTTTGGCAGACTCCAAGCAGTTCTAGGGAGAAGGGAGGCAAGGCGCACACCCCCCTACTTAGGAAATAAAGATTGGAGAACCGAGGCCCCAAAATCAGCATCCCGACGTGACTCAAGGTCGATATGGTAGTGGGTAATGAAGGTGTTTGCTGACTTCCTGGTAGCAGCCCAACAGATTTCCTGGATAGGGATGTCCCTGGAAGCAGCTACCGAAGCAGCAGTATGGCGGGCAGAATGAGCTCTTATCCCTCTGGGAGGCTCCTTGCCCACCAACTCACAGCACAGATCTATGCATGATGTAATCCATCTTGATATGGTCCATTTGGCTGCAGGTCTGCCAGATGCGGTGTCAGTGTAAGTGACAAACAGCTGGCGAACCTCTCCACGAATTTCTGCCGTTCTGTCCTTATAATAGGAGTGAGCACGTCTCAGGTCCAGAGTATGGAGCCTGTACTCGGCGTCCGAGGTGTAGTTAGGGTAGTATACCGGTAGAGTCAACACCTGGTTAAGGTGAAACTCTGAGACCACCTTCAGAAAGGAATTTCGGGTGGGGGCATAGGACAAATTTGTCCCTGTGAAAGACCAGATAAGGGGAGTCCACCAAAAAGCTTATAGCTCCCTGTCCTTCTGGCAGACGTGATAGCCACCAGGAAGGCTGTCTTCCACGACAAATGTGACAACTCACACTTAGCATTGGTTCAAATGGCTTGCCCATGAGCTTTGCCAAAACCAGCAGTAGATCCCCACGGAGGTGAGGTTCCACGCACGGAGGGTGTGATCTAGGCCTTTGAAACGCCCAACCACTGTCTCTTGAGCCATAGCCATTGCTGACTGGCAGCCGATAAGCGGAAATGGCTGCCAGATGCACCTAAGGGTCGATGACCATAGACCCCCTTTGGAAAGAGACCAAAGGTGATCGAGAATGTTAGCCACAGCCAGCCCGGTGGCGCTGAGGGTTGAGCTGGGCATGCGGTGGCGGGTTGAGGAACAGACTCGGGCGGCCGGGGTGGCGGGGAGGGAGGATCGAGCATCCCAGCGGATGCTCTCCTCCTCGGGGTGGGTAACCAAGAATGCTTTACGTTCTGCATCGCTTCCATAGCCGGTGGGCTACCGAAGAAGGAAGGGATGAGGCGCCGTCATTGCGCAGTCGGGGACGCCATGGCGCATGAGGGCTGACGGCATCAGCACGCTGCCACCGGGACGCACGCCCTAAGCGCAGGCGCCTCAGGGACTGGGACCCAAGGAAGGAAAGTGGAGAAACACCCTCCGCAGCCTAGATGAAGTCCGCTCCAATACCACCAAGGGGGCCTCCTACAGGACAGACCCCACTGTGCGAAGGAGAGGAGGAGGAGGAGGCACTCTAGGGGCAGATCCCTAAATAGGTGACCCAGTGGGGACATGAGCAGGGACGGAAGGAGGGGCTCCGGAGGGAAGGTAGGAGGATAAAAAGAAAGTAAAAAAAAAAGAGAATGTTAGCCACAGAACAGGATAAGGGGTCCAGAATCTTACCCTGACACCAAATGGAAAATCTTTTCCATCTGAAGGCATAACATTTCCTGGTCGATTCCTTTCTAGATGCCTCCACCACGGTGCAGACACTGTCAGAAAGACCCAAAGCCTGGAACTCTAGCCTCTCAGGTACCAGGCTGTGAGGTGCAGGGATTGAAGGTCCGAATGGAGTACCTTCCCCTGGTTCAGTGATATCAGGTCCGGGCATGTACAAAGCCATCTGGGGGCCTGCGGCTGAGGAGATCTGGATACCAGAACTGGCGCGTCCAATCTGGGGCTACCAGGATCACCTTCACCCTGTCCCTCCTCACCTTGAGTAACACCTTGTGGATCAAGGGAAATGGAGGGAAGGCGTAGAGGAGGCCTGGGGTCCATGGCCTCGAGAAGACATCCCCCTGCAGCGAGACCTGCTGAGGAGGGCGGGCATGAGACAGCCTCAGCTTGGTGTTTTCCTTGGAGGCAAACAGGTCCACCAACGGTTTGCCCCAATGGGAGAACAGACTGTAAGCTACTACTGCATGGAGAGACCACTCGTGGGATGTCTGGCCTATGTGGCTGAGAGCATCTGCAAGTTAATTCGAGACTTCTGCCACATGGATGGCTAGGAGATCCGCCTCCAACTGGCCTGCGAGGGTCCAGATGCGGACTGCCTCCTTGCACAGCAGACGGGAGTGCATGCCGCCCTGCTTGTTGAGGTAGTACATGGTTGTGGTATTGTCCGTCTGGACTTGAACCACTTGACCCCAGAGCTGAGGAGCGAAAGATGACAGTGCAAGTCTGACTACTCTGAGCTCCAACAGGTTGATGTGGCATCAGGACTCCTCGGGGGTCCAGAACCCGTGGGCCCTGTTGTCCCCCATGTGGGCTCCCCAGCCCATGAGAGGCGCATCAGTCATAAGGATGACCGTCGGCTCAGGGCGGACAAAAGGGATCCCTTCCTGCAACCGGTCTGGGGCGGTCCACCATTGGAGAGCATCCCACATCTTCTGGGCTACAGTGATCAGCTGGTTGAAATGACTGTGGCGCTGAGTCCACTGTCCGGCCAGCTCCCATTGGAGGGAGTGCATGTGCCACCTGGCCCAATGGACCACTGAGGTGCATGCTGCCATGTAACCCAGAAGGCGCAGAAAGCCCCAGGCAGGGCGCAAGTGCTCAACCAGAAATGATCAGGCAAAGGAGGAGAGAACCTCCACCCTGTCCACCGGGAACCGAGATCTGGCTTGACAAGAGTCAAGCTCTGCCCCGATGAAGCCCATCACCTGAGAGGGCACGAGTTCTGACTTGGCCTCGTTGATCAGGAGGCCGAGTTGGGAGCAGGTTCGGAGAGCCAGATCCCTGGACCTCTCCACCTCCTGAAGGGAGGAACCTGCCAAGAGCCTGCCATCGAGATAAGGGTATATTCGGACTCCTCGACGCCAAAGGTGAGCTGCCACCACTGCAATGCACTTGGTGAAGACCCATGGGGCCGATGACAGGCCGAACGGCATGGCTCGGAACTCGTACAGGGTCCCCTCGACCCTGAAGCGGAGGAACCGCTGATGGGATGGATGGATTGGGACGTAAAAGAACGTGTCCTATAGAGCCAATGAACAGAACCACGTTTCGCTCCAGGGATGGTATGATCTGGTTCAGGGTTACCATCCGGGAAGGTGTGGGACCTGATATATTGATTCAGGTCGTGGAGATCTAGGATGGGGTGCCAACCCCCTGTCCGCTTGGGCACCAGGAAGTACCTGGACACAAAGCCTGGGTCTGTAGGAGAATCTGGCACTGGAGCTACTGCCTCCTTGCAGAAGGAGCTGAGCTATGTTGTCTCGAAAAGCAGAATGAGTGCAAGCTGAGATCCTTTCCTCCTGAGGGGCGCGGGCTTGGCTGGGAGGGTACTGCTCGAACTCTAGAGGCAGTCCAGAACCGACCACTTCGAGAACCCACCTGTCCAAAGTGATATCGGACCAGGCGGAAAGAAAGTAGCGGAGCCAACCCTCCACGGGAGGACACAGAGCTGGTGTGACGGGTGTAGGGGTGGCAACCCCCAACCCGTCACTGAGCAGGCTTAGAGGAGGAGGAGACTCCTGGACCTGCACCTCGACCTCCTTTATGGAGCTGTTGAGGACCCTGCTTGGGAGTGGGCGCCAAGCTTGAACCTGCTGCTGCTGTTGCTGCTGACCTCCTCGGTAGGAGGGCTGCCTGAGCAGATTAAGAATGCCGAAATGGCTTCTTCTTTTTCCTCTGCTGGTTCTTGCCCGAAGAACCCTTAGCAGAAGTAGCATCTAAGGTGGCATTAGACTGCTCTATACGCTGAAGGTGACTGGCCACTCCGGGACCAAAGAAGTCGGTGCCTAGGAAGGACACATCAGCCAGCTTATGCTGAGTATCTGCCGGGAAGGAGGAAAGCCTCAGCCAAGACCTGTGGTGAGTGGCCACTGTGGCTGCCAGAGAATGGACACAAGAATCTCCTATATCCAGGGCTGTCTGGAGCTGCTGTTTTGCAGCAGCACAACTCTGGTCCCGGACTTGCTTGACTGTAGTCTGTATGTCTACTGGGAGATGAGGGAGGACCTTGTCTAATGACCCGAGAAGGGCATGAGAGAAGTGTGCCATAATGACAGCCGAACTGGCCTGACGAAGACCCAGAGAAGAGGCCGCATAGACCTTACCGGCAGAGTGGTCCATATTTTTGGACTCCTTGTCCGGGGGTCTGTCAGTGTTGGCTGAACTCCCAGTACGCCTGAAAACAGAGGCAGTCACCAGGCTCTCAGCCGAAGGGTGCTCTGTGAACCCCGGCAGGGACCCCATGGGCACCGTGTACTTGCGGGCCATGTGGGCAGATGGTGCTAGGCAGGAATTAGGACGCTGCCAAAGTTCAAGGGCCGGCCAACAATGGCCTCGGTCACCGGAAAGGCCTCCGTTGGTGTAGCCCCTCTCTTGAGGAAATCACTGAGAGGGAACTCCACCTTCTTTTGGATGCACTCCATGGGCATTCCGGTAGATTCGGAGATGAGGCGGAGGATGCCCTGAAAGGAGGAAGGACCTTCCTCCAAACCTGTCACGGACAACTCATCATCCCCAGGATGTGAATGTAATCCAGTGACGTTCGAGTCCAAAGAATCGTGGTATAGCGGTCTGCCGTCTAAGTCATCCTCCATATGCTGAGGGCGATCTGGGGTGATGGTAATCGACAGATGCTGGGGAAGCCCGGAGTCTTGTCAGTTCTCTTTCGAGGGCGCCCCTCCCTCAGGCTGCTTAGGCGGTGGTTCCACCCTAATCGGTGGAGTGACCGAGATAGACTGAGCCGGAATAGGGGCCAGCCCCATGGGTGGAGGAACCGGCCTCGGCCTGTGAGGCAAAAGCCACGTAATGGCCGGGGTAGGCGGCAGAGCCGGCTTTTACCCAGACAGAATTAGCTGCTGCCACATGAGGTCTTCATAGCGTCGGAGTTTCCGGCGAAGCCTCTCCTCATCCGAGGAGGATAAGGACCTGTGGCGTCGCCTCTCCTTAGAGTGTTTTTATGACTCTTTTTCGGGGAGGCTGACTCAGTCAATTAGGAGACACTGGGGTCGGTGAAAACCGAGGGTCCGGAATCGGGTCCTTAATGGGGACGCCAGCAGGCTGGGTCTCCTCATCAGGGAAGACAAGAACCGGAATCCTTTCCAAGGAGTCATCGGGCTGAACCAGCAACAAGGGGTTGATTAGGTCGAGAACAATCTCGACCTCGTCAGCCACTTTTTCGGTCTCCTGGCCAGATGGAAGGTCCGTGAAGCCGGCGGCCGAGGAAGCGATGTCTCGACCAAAGTCGAGACCGAGTGCTCCTGGGACTCGGACCTTTCTCGGTCCCAAGAGCATCTTCACTTGGATGAAGACCCGGGTTCCTTATCCCTCTTCCAAGGGCGGAAGGAGTGCGAGCCAGAGGGCGCCTCACCCCTGGTGGGGAGAGACTAGCACAACTCCTTGAAGGAGCTTGTAAAGGTGGAGCCAAGGTTAAGTAGAACGAAGAGGCTTCGATTGGCTGAAGCTCGAGCTGCTTCCTCCTCAAATGCCTTTATTTGTTCCAGCTGTTCGGCTGATCCCGTGGCCATGGAAACTGCCCACCTCGCCTCCTTCGATTTCACCGGCGGGTTCCTTTTCTCCGGTCTCCCCAGCTTTAAACGTGCCATGCGATCGTCCAGGACGTTGGGATGGAAGGCCAGGCAAAAACCACACGACGAGGTGTCATGTCCAACACCTAGACAGTAGATGCACGTTAGATGCGGATTGGTGCGTGACATCTTCTGGCCACAGGGGCACTGGCGATATCCGGGGGAAGATTTTTCCTAGATGGCAGATACAGTAAAATCGCAATTGCTAACTCAAACGAGTTTTAAAACAATTTCAGTAAAAACAGACGATTAGAATCCAGGGCCTACAAAATGTTTTGAGAGCAAGAGGGAACCTGTATCTTCCAGCGGAAAGGAAGATCTGGTGTCATGGGGCGGAGCCGAGATATATATACCACCTGGGTGGGTGGGAGGAGCCAGCTTGAAGACTTCCGGTAAGATTTAAAGGGGCATGCCAAACAGTGTGGATGAACAACATATCCACACTCCTAGAAAAGAGCACTGGAGCACCAACAGCAGTCGCCTTGCTTAAGCCCCATAGATTGTAACTTGGCTGACTGTCCTTTATCATGCATGGAGAACTCTGTTCTTGAATAAGAGACTTGGGGGTTGGGGCAGGCACTGCGGGCTGTCAGCCAGCAGGTGTGCCATGTATCTTCTGAGATTGTGAGCTTAAGGGCCTTCTACTATAGCACCATATAGCTTTGATCAAGGTCACCACGGACATATATCATGCAATGGATACTGGCCTTGCCACTGGTGCAATATTCATGGACTTGACCAAGGCTTTTGACTGAACAACATAAACCACTCCTATAACTACTATTACAGGTGAGTAACCTGTTATTCTAGGGATGTGGATATGTTGTTCTTATCCAAACTTATTGGCAGACTCCTAGCAGTTCTCCGGGAGGAGGGAGACAAGGCGCACACCCCCTACTTTGGGAACAGAGACTGGAGAACTGACGCCCCAAAACCAGCATCCCGGCATGACTCAAGGTCGATGTGGTAATAGGTGATGAAGGTGTTTGCTGTCTTCCAGGTAGCAGCCTGACAGATTTCCTGGATCTCCCTGGAAGCAGCCACCGATGCAGCGGTATGGCGGGGGGAATGAGCCCTTAGCCCTACGGGAGGCTCCTTGCCCGCCAACCTATAGCAGAGATCAATGCATGATGCAATTCATCTGCCAATCGTCCGCTTTGCTGCAGGCCTGCCAGGTGCGGCTTCAGCGAAGGTGACAAAACAGCTGGCGAACCTCTCCTCGAACTTCCGCCGTCCTCTCCTTATAGTAGGAGAGAGCACATCCCAGGTCCAGAGTATGCAACCTGTACTTGGCATCCGAGGTGTAGTTCGGGTAGAACACTGGCAGAGTCAACACCTGATTAAGGTGAAACTCTGACACCACCTTCGGGAGGAATTTTGGGTGGGGGCGCAGGACCACCTTGTCCCTGTGGAAGACCAGATAAGGAGACTCCACCAAGAGTGCCTGGAGCTCCCCAGTCCTTCTGGCGGATGTGACAGCCACCAAGAAGGCTGTCTTCCATGACAAGTATGACATCTCACACTTGTGCATTGGTTCGAATGGCTTGCCCATGAGCTTTGCCAAAACCAGCAGTAAATCCCATGGAGGTGGAGGTTCACGCACCAGAGGGGATATGCGATCAAGACCACCTTCTTCTGTACCACCATCTGCTGACCCGCCCACGCCTGGTAAGCAGAGATAGCTGCCAGGTGCACTTTAAGGGTCATTGACCAAAGACCTCCTTTGGACAGAGACCAAAGGTAGTCCAAAATGCTCACCACAGGACAGGACTGAGGGTCCAGGCCCTTGCCCTGGCACCAAATGGAAAACCTTTTCCATTTGAAGGCGTAGCACTTTCTGGTCAACTCCTTTCTGGATGCTTCCACTACTGTGAGTACATCCTCAGAAAGATCCAAAGCCTGGCACTCTAGCCGCTCAGGTACCAGGCTGTCAGGTGCAGGGATTGAAGATACGGATGGAATACCTTCCCCTGATTGACAAATATCAGGTTCAGGCATGCTGGAAGATGCCTTGGGAGCTTGTTGCCGAGGCTGAGGAGATCTAGATACTAGAACTGGCGGGGCCAGTCTGTGGCTACCAGAATCACCTGTGCCTTATCCCTCAACATCTTGAGAAGCACCCTGTGGATCAAGGGAGATGGAGGGAAGGCACAGAAGAGGCGTGGGGTCCATGGCCTCAAGGAGGCATTCCCCTGCAGCGATCCCCATTTGGGGCGGCATGAAACAGCCTCAGTTTGGTGTTTTCCCTGGAGGCAAACAGATCCACCATCAGTTTTCCCCAATGGGAGAACAGACTGTAAGCTACCTCTGGATATAGAGACCACTTGTGGGATGTCTTGCCTATTCGACTGAGAGCATCCACCAGTTGATTTGAGGCTCCTGCTACATGGATGGCTAGGAGATCTGCCTCCAGTCGGCTCATGAGTGTCCCAATGCGGAGCGCTTCTCTGCACACCAGCCAGGAGTGCGTGCCACCCTGCTTGTTGAGGTAGTACATGGTCATGGTATTGTCCGTCTGGACTTGAACCACTTGACCCCGAAGCTGCTGAGTGAATGCTGACAATGCCAGTCCGACCACTCTGAGCTCCAGCAGGTTGATATGGTAACAGGATTCCTTGGGAGTCCAGAACCCGTGGGCTCTGTTGTTCCCCATGTGGGCTCCCTAGCCCATTAGAGAGGCATCGGTCGTGAGGATGACCGTCGGCTCGGGGCGGACAAATGGGATCCCTTCCTGCAACCGGTCTAGGACAGTCCACCACTGAACAGCATCCCACATCTTCTGGGTCACAGTGATCAGCTAGTTGAAATGACACAGGCGCTGAGTCCACTGGCCGGCCAACTCCCACTAAAGTGGGTGAATATGCCACCTGGCCCAATGGACCACGGTGGTACAGGCCACCATTTAGCCCAGAAGGTGCAGAAAGTCCTGGGCAGGGCATGAGTGCCCAACCAGAAATGGTTGGGCAAAGGAGAAGAGAGCCTCCACCCTGTCCGCCGGGAGCTGAGCTCTGCCCCGATGAAGCACATCACCTGAGAAGGCATGAGCTCTGACATGGCCTTGTTGATCAGGAGGCCAACCTGAGAGCAGGTCTGGAGGTCCAGGCCCCTGGACCTCTCCACCTCTTGCTGGGTGGAACCTGCCAAGAGCCAATCGTTGAGGTAGGGGTACACTCTGACCCCTTGATGCCAACTGGCTCAACTCTCTTGGCAGCGACATAGCGACTGCTCCAACACTCGGCCTCTTCAAGTCCAAGCCGCGCCTCTCACGCTTGTATCCTCGGTGCCCATCTTAACATTTCCACCGTTCCAGCTGCACATGCCCCAGCACCCAGCACTTACAATCAGTCTTGCACCCTAGCACCTTACCTGTCATATTCCCTCGACAAGGCACCCTGGCTGCAGTGTTCTCCCGCCTCCCCACCTCCCAGTATCTCCACTCCTGCCCCACCCCAACCACCTCCCGTACTCCCCTACCCCTGCACCTCCTTCCCCCCTCGATTTCCTACCCTCCTCCCCCCACCCCTCCTTCCCTTGTCTAGCTCATAGCTCAAGTCTTTGTACTGGTTATTACATGTCTGTAAGTCAATGACTATATGTTTGTAACTAAAAATGATGACTGTTGCAGACGCTGACGTGGAACCTTTGTAAAAGAGCCTCGGCTCAAAGGTATTCTAATCCTAGATTGAAATAAATAAATAAATAAAAGATGGGCTGCCACCACTGCAATGCATTTGGTGAAGATCCTTGGAGCCGATGACAGGCTGAATGTCATGGCTTGGAACTCGCATAGGGTTCCCTCTGCTCTGAAGCGGAGGAACTGCTGGTGTGACGGACGGATTGGAACATGAAAGAACGCATCCTAGAGATCCAGTGAGCAGAACTACATGTTTTGCTCCAGGGATGGTATGATCTGGGACAGGGTTACCATCCGGAAGGTGCATGGCCTGACATACTGATTCAGGTTGTGCAGATCTAGAATGGGGCGCCAGCCCCCCCCATCTGCTTCGGGACCAGGAAGTACCTGGAAATGAACCCTGGGTTGGCTGGAGGATCTGCCACTCGAACCACTGCCTCCTTGAAGAGGAGTTGGACTATGTCGTCTCGATGAGCCAACTGAGTGTGAACTGATACTCTCTCCTCCTGTGGGGTGCGGGCTCGGCTGGGAGGGTACTGCCTGAATCCCAGAGGCAGACCCTGGCCAACCACTTCTAAGACCCACCTGTCCATGGTAACAGCGGACCAGGCGGAAAGAAAGTGGTGAAGCCGACCCCCCACGGGAGGCCCAGAGCTGACATGATGGGGATAGGGGTGGCAACCCCTATCCCATCACTGGGCAGGCTTGGAGGAAGAGGGTCCAGGGCTGTGAACCCCGAACTCCCTGTCTGCGGGCCGGAGGCTTGGACTTGGGCTGAGGGCGCCAAGCCTGTGCCTGCTGTTGCTGCCCACCATGAAAGGAGGGCTGCCGGGCCGCAGAACCAGGATGCCAAAAATGCTTTTTCTTTTTCTGCTGCTTCTTGGTGGCAGGGGCGCTTTGAGGAGAAGTGGCTGAGTTCAAGGTGGTGCTGGATTGCTCGATTTGTTGAAGGTGACCATCCTTCTGTATCCAAGGAATCCGGATAGATCTGTTGGCTACCAAGGTATCCTTCAACGTGCCAGTTGCAATCAGGTGTAAGGGTGACTGACTACCTACGTGGCAGTCCCGGAACTGTCCGAGAATCCTTTGTAGGAGCCCCTCCCAAAGGCTGTTTAGGCGGTGGCTCCACCACGATCAGCGGAGAGACCAATTTTGGCTGAACCGGAGCGTGTTTGGCCGGCTCCGTGGGCGGGAGAACAGATATGACCGTTCCGAAGGAGTTGGCCTTGGCCTAGGAGGCGAAAGTCAGGTAATGGCTGGAGTAGAAATTGTAGCCGGCTTCTGTTCAGACAGAGTCAGCTGCTGCCACATCAAGTCCTCGTAGTGTCGGAGTTTCCGCCGAAGCCTCTGCTCATCCGAGGATGACCGATGGCGTTGCCTCTTTTTGGAGTGCTGGTGCGCCTTCCTCAGCCTGTTGGTCAAGCGGTCCCCAGATCTCAACCTCAATCGGACTTGCTGACTAGGTCGCTTGGGGGAACCGGTGATTTACCCGGATCAGGGACAGGTTCCTTGATGGGATTCCCAGCTGTCTGGGTCTCCTCATCAGGAAGAGGCAGGACTGTAGCCCTTGTCAAAGAGTCGTCTGCTTCATCGGGCAACAATGGATCAACGAGATCGAGAATGATCTCAACCTCATCGATCGAGACCTTGGTCATCTGGCCAAACGGCAGGGTTGAGAAGCCAGCGGCCGAGGAAGTAATTTCGACCAAAGTCGACACTGCCGGCTCCTGGGACTGAGATCGCTCACGATCCCAAGAGCGTCTTCACCGAGACAAAGATTTCGGATCCTCTTCCCTTTTATGGGACCGAGAGGAATGCGAGCCCACGGGTCCTTCGCCCTTAATGGGGAGGCATTAACACAGCTCTCGGAAGGAACCCGAAAACGTAGAGCCCAGGTTGAGGAGAACAAAAAATGACTAAGAAGATTCTACGGCCCAAGCCGTTTCTTCTTTGAAGGCCTGCATGTGTTCCAGCTGCTTGGCAGACCCCACAGCCACGGAGACCGCCCACTGGGCCTCTCTGGATTTCACCGGAGGATTCCGTTTTTCAGCCTTGCCCAACTTTAAGGTGTGCAAGGCGATCGTCGAGGACGTTCAGGTGGAACGTGAGACACATCTCGCAAGTCTGGGTGTCATGGCCGACACCCAGGCAGAAGACGCACACGGTATGCAGATCAGTGCGCAACATTTTTTGGCTGCACGGACATCAGCGAAATCCTGGGGAAGATTTATCTTCCATGACCAAATAACAAAGAACACAGTAGCTAGCTTGAACAAGCCTAATTTTCGGAATAACCTAAGGTTTAGAAGCCACGGCCTACAAAAAGCAATCGCAAAGAGGAGGCAACCTGAATTTTCCAGCGAAAAGGAAGATCTGGCATCATAGGGGCAGAGCAGAGGGTTATACCACCTGGGTGGGTGGGAGGAGCCAGCTTGAAGACCTTCCGGCGAGATTTAAGGGAAAGGGACAAGCCTATAAGCGTGGATAAGAACAACATATCCACATCCCTAGAACCTCCCTGTACGAGGACCTGAGAGGGAAAGGAGAATTAAAGAGGATAGCATAGTCAAGAAAGGGAAGGGGGGTGCCCACAGGTGGGCAACCTTATGGACTAGAAATTGTAAAGAATACATTAGGCTAAGAAATAGAAGAACTATTGCAACAGATTGAAGAAAAGGTCGGTCCTCAAGAGTGGCAGGAGCTCCCTGTCACATATCCCCCACCTTAAGAGGGAAATAGTTACTGCAGGCTGCTTACCACCTTCCTGTCCCAGGAAGGGATGAAGCTTCCAACCATCCATCTCCAGAAGCTCTGTCTCAGGGTCCCTATTAACAATAAACATTCTATCATAAACATAGTGGATATCATCATTCTTTACCCTGAGGCATTAACACATTTCTCAACAGAGACTAACGGTACCTTTCCTGAACTATCTCCTTTTAGGGAAAGTACTTCATATTTTTTAACCAAAAATCTGGATGGGTGTAAAGTCCAGTACCACAGAAAGACTTTCTCTGGGGTAAGTAATTACCTGCTCTAACCCCACCAGACATGTCAGTTTTAAGCAGGGACCCATTCCTAGGTTCAACCACTCTACAAAACCCACTATGTCTCTTGATCCATTCATTTCATTTGCTACTGATACAGACACCTGAGAGTAGACACTCTAGGTGTTACCCCAACACAGGTTCCAATCCATTTTCCACCCACCTTCTCCTTTGTACGTTTTTCATAAAAAAAAAAACAACAAAAAAAAAACACATGTACCACCTCCTTGATCTTAACATATTGTAACATTTTGGCAACATTAGCATCTTTAGCCTTTAGTATACCCCAGTCAATACTGTTCAAAGGGACACCAAACATTGCAGGGGTCACCCAAAGTGTGAAAGCCCATGAAAAGATCTTTCAAATGAGGTACTGGGTTTACATGTAGGGGACAGGGGTCTTGAGATATGAATAGCTAAGTAATGTGTAAATCAACTCATAGCAACAACCATTTCATACAGTCTTGAAAACAGAGTGATGTCACTGAGGGCTAGCTCTATGTTGAGTACAGCTTGCTCCTCAGTGACATCACTCTGTTAATTAATGAAATGGCTACTTCTGTTTTGATTTTCAGATTATTTAAATATTCATATCATGGGACATTTGACAACTACAAGGAAGCCAAATACCTCGTTCAGCATAACTTTTCATGGGCTTTCACAGTTTGAGAAATCCCTGCAATGTTTACTGTCCCTTTTATACATTTAGCTGCATCAATACAAGAAAAAGTCCCTTCAAACTCATAGGCATCTTCTTGCTTGCTTGCTTGAAGTCTTCAACCCCAGCACAATATCACTAGGCACAGTCTTAACTGGGGTCTCACATTCAAGTTCCATACTTGTATCTCCGACCTCCAACAGGTAATATCCTAGGAACACAGGCAACAAAGGAATATCGAGCTCAGTCGGGGGGGCCCTCCTTCAGCTGAGCCCATGAAAAATCCTCCTCTGATTCTTCATCAAAACTCTCCAAAAGGGACCTCTTGAGCACCTGGTATTGGTGTTCCGCCTCTCTGCATAGCCGGTCTCCGTCCAGCCATTGCCCCCTCATCAGGGTCTCCACCTCCTGGGTGTTGTCTTCGCAGCTCCAGTCTGCCTTGACCCCATGGTAGTTTTTCATCCCTCTGCATCTCTTCGTCTTCAGGCTTGGCCTTCCTCCGAGCTCCCAGGTCCAGTCCAGGCAGCAGCTTCTCTCTGTCCATCACCCATGGTTCTGGTCAGAAGTCCACAGACTTTCTTCTCCAGGCTCTCCTCTGGCAACTCCTGGTGCATCGGTCTACCTGGGATATCCAGGCGATATTCACCAGAAAACATCCCTCTTAGGCCAGTCCAGATGTTTCCAGCAAGTTATCTGACACCAATTCTGTGGAGGGGTTGCGAGATAACAGATGGACCAGACATCAAACTTCAAGTTCAACACACAATCTCTGTGTGATATTTATTCAAAATGCAGCAGATAACCTTCGGCAATGGCATATCCCTTCTTCAGTACATCAGTTTGTAGCAACAGACTATGCAAGTCTTTCCTCTACACTTAGCCAGCACCTACTGACTCACTGATCCCTAATCTAACTTACCTGTTGAGATTTTAGCCTCCCCTATGCAGGCCTTGTTTGCTTGGGTGGTGGGGGCTCATATAAAAAAAAAACAAAAGCTAAAGACAAAGAACCTTAGTGCAGAAGCACTGAAACAAGGGTTACCCCAAAGGGCATTGACAATAAGCCAAGCTTCAAAGAAACACAACATCACACACACTTCCATAATGCAAAGCATCATGGGATATATGCAAAGCACCATGGAATTTCAGATTTGTTCAGTTTACAGCAATTTACATGAATTTTAAATAGCATAACTAACTTAATTTGCATCATACAGTCCCCTAGTAACGTTTTACCTTCATCAAAAACACCTAGTGCCGTGGTATTTTCAACATTTACAGTTTTTTTTTTTAAACTTTCTTTATTTAAAGAGGATTTTATCATTTTAACAATGACACAACCACAAAACACATTTACAAAAACTTGGCACCATTACAGTTGATATACAATATACAAAATATTGCTGGATTTAAATCATTTGGATGGAAGAAAAATAAGGCTCAGACAGTTTCATAACTGATTCCATATGGTGTATTGTACCAAATTAATTCAGGAGAAAAGAAAAACATCTATCAAAAGAAAAACATCTGATGTGGGAGTAGTCTGACCCCCAGTCCAGAACTCTGCATATTAAGGTACAAAGTCAGGCCTTATTAAAGAGGTGAAGACTATCCACCTTCGCCACAGCAGTTCAGATTGGTGTTGCTTTTTGTTTAAGACTGCCGTTAGATATTCCATTTGGTAGACTGCTATCATGATTTCATGCCATTGCTCTATATTTACTGGGTGTGGAGAGAGACAATTATTAGTAATCATTTTTTGGGCAGCCAAAATGGTTATTCGTAGCAACCTACTGGTCTGTGAGTCTCTATATCCTCTAGGGAAATCCGAGAAAAAAAATAGGGTGAGGGGAACAATGTTAGATTTGGGTCAAAAATTCTGTTGCAAGGTTGACCACAGATTCTGCAAAACAGTGCCTGGACATTCCCACATCATATTTAACTAAGACTGCAGGGGCATACCCACATCTCCCCCCCAACATTCCGGTTTCTTCCCTTGTTGAAATTTAGATTGTATCACTGGGGTCCTAAAGTATCGGGTTAACATCTTCCAAGAATATTCTTTCCAGCTTAATGCTGAGATTCCCCACTGGACTCTTATCTAAGGCCTTTACCCATACCTCATCTGGTATCTGGGATCCTAGATCTCATGTCCAGGCTAGTCTGATAGATTGAGCACAGTCACCCCAATTCATGAGTAATGCCTTGTATAGTTATGAGATTATATGCCCTAACGGAGCTCTGCCTTCTACTGCAGCCCGCAGTAACTTGATAATCTGTGTGTGTGGGGGGAGGGGAGACACTCTCTTGATGTTCCCGAACTAGGGATTTATTGTAGTTCTGAATTTGAAAATATCTAAATCTGTCTTGCCAGGGGATCCCATATTAATTCACCAAATCTGTAAATGTAAATAGATCATCAGTACTCACGAAATGCCAGATTAAATGTAGGCCTCTCCTCTTCCATCTCTGGAAGTCTGAATCCATTCTGGCAGCGGCAAAACAGCTCAGGTAAGGGACTGAGCAGAGAAGATGTCACCTAGCTGAGAGCCTTTTGTCCTCCAGGACCAAATACCAGCATCCCACTGTGCCCTGCATGTAAGGATTTTCTCCTCCTAGTGTACGGTACTCATCAGCAGCAATTTATTACTGCCCGACAAGTCCTATTCTACTACTTCCGAGTGTTTTCCATTTTGCTATATAATCATTCTGCAACCAGTAGAAGGCTGTTCTCAACTGGGCTGCTTTATGATAAAGCTTTAGGCTGGGAAGTGCGAGTCCCCCTCCCTTTTTGGGAACCTGAAGAATTGATAGTCGGATCCTTGGCCTCTGTGAGCCCCCAGAGAAGCCTTACTATTTTTCTATTTAACCCATCCAGGTAGGCCTCGGGTAGGTTAATTGGGAGGGTTTGAGATAGGTATAGAAATCTGGGGAGCAACACCATCCTGACTGCCTCCACTTTTTGTATGAGGGGGGGTTAGTATTACAGCCCATCTCTCCAAGTCTGTTTTCAGTTTCTCCAATAATGGAGCGTAATTAAGTGTAAACAAACGTTTACTATCTGGACCCAAAATCACCCCTAGGTATCTTAGTTGTTTTGTATTCTACCTGAATGGGTAGTCTCTTTTTATTCTTTCTGAGGGTTCATAATGGAATTGCAAAACCTCAGTTTTAAATATATTTATTTAACCTGCCAAGGATCCGAATTCCCTCAAGGTTCTCCATAATGGATCTAGTGACTGCTCCGGGTTCCCTAAATATATTATCAAATCGTCCGCATATAGGGCGAGCTTATGTGTTTCTCCTCCCAAATGCAGACAGCATACCTCCTCCTCCTCCTCCTGCTGCAGGACCCGGGCCATGGGATCTAAATAAAGGGTGAACAGATTGGGGGGATAAGGGACAGCCCTGTCTCGTGCCTCATAATAAAGCTATTGGGGAGGATACTCTACCGTTTACCTTGATGTAGGGCTTAGGCAGGCTGTAAATTTGATTTATTATTTTAACAAAGGACTCCGAGAAGCCAAACCTTCCAAAGACAGAATCCAGGAACTGCCATGCTACCCGGTCGATAGCCTTCTCCGCGTTCAAGCTTAAAAGCAGGAAGGGAGACCCCGACCAGGCAGCATGGTGCATCAGGTGCAATGTTCTCTTAATACTGTCCTGTGATTGTCTCCTCGGGACAAAACCCGTTTGGTTGTAATTTATCAGTCGGGGTAACACAGTCTCCAGTCGTTTGGCCAAAATGGTTGCAAAAAGTTTGTTGTCAATGTTAAGCACCGATATAGGTCGGTAAGCAGAACATTGGGTAGTGTCTTTATTTGGTTTTGGAACACTAGATATAACTGCATAGTTCCAAGTACTAGGAATCAGTTCCCCTTCCTGTACTTCCCTGCAGACTGCCAGTAACGTGTTACTAGTCTCCAGCTGGAATGCTTTAAAAAAGTCCACAGTGTAACCATCAGGGCCTGGGATTTTATTTGTTTTCAGGCTTAAAATGGCCAAACTTAGTACCTCTGTGGAAATGGGGCGATTACTTGCCTGCTGTAGTTCCTGTGTATGTGAAGGGAGTTATTTTTTTTTTTTTTTTTTTTACACGCCCTTCCCACAGCACCCCCTCTTTCCGGGAGACACCCTACAGCCTGATCAGTCCCAGTTCGCCTACCTGGATCTTTGGTGCAGTCCATCCCCCATGGAGCCATGGTTGTACCTGCCAGGCGGGTACGGGGTGGGGGCCCTTCCACCCCGACATGTCTGTCTTTCGTCGGGATGCTGTCACCGGGACCAGTAGGGGCACTGGGGATTGGGGCCTGGTGCTCCTTCTACTGGGAGTGCTGCAGGGTGTTTTTCCGGTATTCTCAACGTGCTGCATGCCCAGACGTCAAGGCGCTTGAGCACCATCGTCCAGCACATCAACCCTTATTTGGCTTCGGCCTTGCTGTACCCCGGGTCTCCACCCGAGGTCAGGCAAGAGCCGAGCTCTAAATCCCCCCTCCCCCTGGAGAAGGTGCTCTGTCCTTGGGATGCTCAAGCCTCCTCCCCCGGGCCGGCCCTCCAGCTCCCGGGTCTGTTCCCAAACCCAGGCTACTAGCGTCACAAGTGGAAATCCAACCGCTGCGCTGGCGGGCGGGCTGGCTAGTGAGGGGAGTTTTTTTTTTTTAGTTAATCCTTTTTACCTGGCACCTTGGTCTGCTTCATGTCCTGGCATCCGTCCCATCCAACCACCGTCTGGTCTGCCACGACACCCGGAGAGCACCCACTGCTAATTACCCCCTCGGCGGGGCGGCAGAGTGTCCCCCTTACTCCTCACTGAACCAAGATCCAGTAGCCACAGTGGAGTCCCCAAGGCCATGCGTCCCTTGATGGCCATCAAGCCGCCACGACCGTGTGCCATATTTTTCCCATTTTCTTGTGCATGAGAGGGGCGTGCAATGACGCCAAGGGGGAAAGCGTGCACGCGTCCACATGCGCCCTCTCGTGCTGTGCCCCAACTCACCCGTCCCAGTGAGGTACCAGCGCACCATCCACAGCCTCGGCCAGAGGTCACGGCGACCTGACACCTGGAAACCCCGCCAGAGAGGAGGCAGTCCTCGAACGCTCAATCCCAGCCTGCTCCCTCAGCCAATTCTGCGCACTGGTAGAGTCCACTCCCTGAACTGGGTCGCTGGGCGTGGAGCAAGGTGTGGCATCCAACGCCTCAACCCTCAGCGCCACCGGGCCGGCCCTAGTGAGGGGGGTTTTAACTTAGACAGGAAGGACTGTATTTGAGATTTTTGTGGACTCTGCTCCAGGGTGTATAACTTAAGATAAAAGTCCTGAAAAATTTTTAGGATCCGCCCTGGGGAATGTTCAAGCCCTCCAGTTACTGGGTCTTTAATTTGGGTAACTGTGGACTGCGAGACCCTCTGTCTTGGTCTCTGTGCTAGTAGGCGAGTGGCTCTAGGTCCACTCTCACGGTATTTTTGGTGCAAATACTGTAGGGCCTGTTCCGTGCAGACATTTAGCAGTTTTTGAATTTGTTGCTTGGTAGCCAGCAACAGCGGATACACCACCACATCACCGCCTGCATGCTGACTTTGAAGGTCTCCCAGTTGCTGCTGTAACTTTTCCAGTTGGGAATTTTGTTGCCTCTTATAGTTAGCTGCATATTTTATAATCTCCCCCCGGAGTACCACCTTCAGGGTATCCCAGAGGGTTGCCTTGGACACCTCTGGGGAGTCATTTTCTTGTAGTATCTGAGGGATCCTGGATTCCACCATGTCCCCAAAATCTCCCAAATTTAACAAATAATTACTAAATTTCCAGATCGAGTGGCCCCTCTCCTCCCTCCAGCTCAGTTTGAGCACCAACTGGGAGTGATCTGAGGGGACTGAAGGGACGTGACAGCAGTCCTCTATCTGGTGTCGATGCTCCTTGGAGACTAGGAAGTAGTCTATGCGAGCATATGATCCATGGGGGGTTGAATAGTGGGTATATTCCCTCCTCCCAGGATACAGGAATCTCCAGGCATCTGTCCAGTATGCCCCTCATAGGTAATTCAGGGTTATTCTCTGAGCTGCATTCCTTTTCCTAGGTCTGGTACTGGTAGTGTCTATTTGGTCTAATGTCTGGTTAAGGTCCCCTCCAATTATAAGTGTGCACATCTGGTATTCGGTTATTTTTTGATATAGGGAGCGAATTTCGGAGGCCGAGGACCCCGGTGGTACGTATATAGAGACTACCATAAGTGGGGATCCCTCTAGTTGCCCCACCACTATTGCTAGTCTTCACTCTGGATCCGAATAGGAAGCTGTGATTTGAAAATTGACATTTTGTGGGATCAGAACTGCTGTTCCTCTTCTCTTACCTTTCCTATAAGATGATGCTACCACTTGGGCAAACCCAAATTTCCCTAATTTGGAGTGCTCTAGTTTAGTAAGATGGGTCTCCTGTAGGAGAATGATGGTGGGCTTTTGACTCTTAAGAGAAGAGAGCACCCTGTACCTCTTTATGGGGTTGTTCAACCCACTGATGTTTTGTGAGAGTATCTTAATGCTTCGTTTATAATCCATCTCTCAAAGCAGATGGGGTGTTGGACTTACCAGTCAGGGTCACTACCCTAATTCTCACCAACCCTCGTGGAGGTGTATCCATTTTGAAGAAAGGGGTACCTGACTCTTTGCAGGTTCCATAGCCCCCTCCTCCTCCAGACTCATCATTATGGTAGCACGGTAGTGCTACCATAGTTAAGGTTGAGGAGCCATTTACATGTTAAACCTAAAATTTTGCACCTTAATAACTTTGCAACCGTTCAACAGATTTGCCTGAAATTTGGAATTCACAATCAAGAAACATACATCTTGGGATCTGCCAACTTTCGTACTGTTCGGATATACGGCTGCGGAGGTTATTAAAGTGATCTCTGGCAGATTATGCTTTTGGAATTATTTGCTCTGTTCACAGGTCGCACGGTTTGTGACCAGTCCAAAATCTTTGGGGAAAAGTGCCAGGGTCCCCGATGTGCCTTTTGAAGATTTGCTGAAAAATATTGAACAGTTCAAACATTATTAAAAACAAGTTCCATTATAAGTCAATGGGAAAAGTTAACAAAAGTTCGAAAGTGTCGCAAATGCAGTTTTTACTTTTGCAAATGGCCCTTTTACTGTCGCAAATCTGCCATTTTGTTTTCAGTTGGTCATCAGAAAAATGCTTGGCATTAAAATTTGGGACCCTCTAGCAACCTAATTCTTTTTGTATTCACCTAGTCGAACCCTGAGGATGCTAGGCATGTTTTTATTTTGGGGTAAAACACCCCAGAAATATGTTTTTCACATTTCTGGAAAAAGTACTTTCGCAAAGTACTTTCGCATTTGCGACACTGTCGCATGAATTTGTGAAAGCTTTCGCAAAGTTCGACAGTACTTTTCCAGGCTGTGGCAAAATGACAGCAATTCTTTGCCACCCTGCTGCAAAAGAACGGTTTGGTCTTTTGGGCTGAAATTTGGAGGGAACGCAGCCAACATCTCACAGATGTGTCTTTCATTGTTTTGGTTAAAAAATATTACAGGGCGGCATAGTTATGGCACTCCAAATTTTACGCTTTTTCCCATAGGATAACATTACGGCATCCGCCGCATTACAGGAATCCTTTGCCGCCCTGCTGCAAAATAACGGTTTGGTCTTTTGGGCTGAAATTTGGAGGGAAAAAAGCCAACATCACACAGATGTGCCTTTTGGTGGTTTGGTGAAAAATTATTACAGGAGGCAAAGTTATGGCACTCCGAACTTCTCTTTTTTCCCCCATAGGATAACATTATTTATTTATTTATTTATTTAAGAGATTTACCAGGAAGGCATGCTGAGCAGAGTACTGCTCGATTCCAGATGCGCCCTGGGGTTTTGGGGTTACATTGGGAACATGATACAATCTAGAACACATACAGTGGATCAATGGTATAGACAGCAAACATCATACATTTGGAGTAATAGAACAGCAGTGGGTAACATACATAATGCGAACGGATCAATTTGAGGGAAGGCAGAATGTTGTACAGTATACAGTGTTTTACAAAAGAAGCAGGTCAAAAACAGTGGAGAGACCAGACTTGATTCATACGCTGGGTGGGTACAGGAGAGAGGGGGAGTTAGGGGGTAACAGGAGCAGGTGGAAGAGAAGTGCGAATTGAGAAGGGCATTTAGTTGGGGAGTACTTGTGGAGTGTCTAATAGCAGTTGCCAAAGAATTCATAGTTTGGGTAGCCTAAAGCTGAAAGCAGCCTGTCGGACTGAGTGGATCTATGTGGGATATGTAGGAGCCTGGCGTCGCTTGGAGCGAGGATGGTGGGGTTAGGGCTATTAATGAGGCAGACAGGTAGGATGGGAGTGAATTTGACCAGAACTTTGCCGAGGTTCTAGCGCAGTGGCGTGATCTTCTGTTCTGTAAAGAGGTGATGTTCAAGGATTGGTAGAGGGCACAGTGGTGGGTGCTGGGAGGGCGATCCAGCAAAAAAGCGGCAGAAAGAGTTGAATAGGGGGACTAGCCTTGCTAGGAACGTTTGAGGGGCAGTACCGTAGACAATATCACCATAGTCAAATATAGGGAGTATCATTTTTTTGACTATTTCTTGCCTGGTTGGCAGGGGTATGCAGTTTTTGTTTCGGTACATTACGGTGTTCGCCGCACCTTTCAGGGCCTGTATATCAGAAACGGTGCGAGATACAGACTTTTCGTCAGAAAACAAACTAGCCAGGAAAGTCATAAATCATATGACTTTAAAAAAATTTTCTACGTCGTACGGTTCCTGAGATATAAGCAATTTAGTATTCCAACTCCTCGTTTTCTGCTCCGAGACCCATTATTATGCATACATTCTTTGTACTCGCTGTCTTCCTCTATGCAGATTTTGGGGAAAACCAGCCTGTGCGCTTACATTACTGTTACCCTTACTGCTTCTGCTTGCGGTTCTGTACCTGTTTCGTTCACTGTTCCTGTCTACACCACCATGTGCATTACCCTTTGCGTTTTCATTTGCGCTTGCGTTTGCATTATTTTAACCATTTGTGTCTACAGTACTGTTTATCTTTGTGTGCTTCACTTGCGTCACCATGCGCATTACCATTTTGCGTTTGTGGGCACTGTGTTACTATGTGACAAGACATCACGTGGCGGGGCGCCAGGGGCCCAAACTGACCCATGCTCCCTTGCGCGTACATTCACTATTTCTCAGACTAATTCTCAAAGAAGGAAATTAGAAGCAAAAACTCCATTTACTGCATTAGTTAGGGTTATTCCACAGCGACAAAAGCAAGAAAATTTGGTGTTGGTTGAAAGCCCCCTCGACCCCGCCCCACACCCCAACACGCATCAGGGTGCACATTGGGGTTCGTGCTAACTCTCACCCCATCTCCTATACCTCTGCTTCTTCACACATCTGATGGGGTGAGAGTTAGGGCCAGCAACCCCAATGCGCACCTCGATGCCGGTTGGGGGTGTGGGGTCCTAGGGGGGCTTTCAACCCCAACACCGAATTTCCTCACTTCTGTCGCTGTGGAACAACCCTAACTAATGCATTAAATGGAGTTTTTTGCCTCTAATATACTCTATATAAATACATTAATCCAGCTGATGCACTTATGACTATTGTGACTATTCACTATGAACAACAAACATTTAACATTCAAGATAACAATCCGAAAAACATTTATATAAACCAATTTCCTCAGGTAGGGTCCTATGAACCTTGGCTACCCACACCCACCGAGACATAAAACAATGTACAAGTCGGCCTACAAGGCAGGGGAACACCGTTGTGTTCCCTTACTGACAAAGGGAATACTTTGTGGAAATGTTCCCCTTGGGTGGGCGGAAAGGGACCTCATATCGAGGCCGGTCCTCCTGGACCCAGAATAAATCAGGTCCTAGCCAGATGATAAGGCTTAAACTCGTCATTCCCAATGCAAGACCCACCCCAGTAGCCCTCATTATCAGCCGGCGCGCCTCTGGACCTCACTTCAATGACGTTGCTGGGAATAAGATCCCGAAAGCATTTATCATTTATTGTTGTCTGAACTCGGGGTTCACCCTCCCTCAAATGACCATAGCCCAGAACATAATGGATGAAGTAGCCTGCTTGAGCAAAAGGCTTGGACCCCATAGCCCTGTTCCCCCTCTCATCACCTCTCCCATCAGTTCCCATTTGGGATTTAAACTTAACAGGTTAAGGGCTAAGAACTCCCTGCTACGATAACCCCAGCAGTACTTCATAGCATCTGTATATGAGCTGCAACTGGCAGTAAGATAAAGCGCTCATTTTAGCAAGAGGTTTCCCAGTTCTAACTGCTTGGGGTTTGGCTTTAAGTAATCCGTGGTAGAGCATTGGTACCCTGGCTCCTCACCAATCATTTTCACTGCTGAGAGTAAGTTCTAGAGACAGGAGGGGCAACCACTTCCCAAACTTCACCCTGCTTGATTAACTGCAGCTAGAGGGAGGTAAAAAGAAAACAAGGCACTCAGTCCCTTTGGCTGTCAAGCTGGGCCTCGGCTGAAGTATATCCGGTGATATCAGGAGCGATTGTTCTTTAAACTAGCCTTGCCCAATTAATTTGGTTGGGTGGTATGCAGGAAAAATGTCCAGAAAGAAAAATTCAGTCCCTTTTAGGTGTGAGCGAGAGCCTCGTGGAGTTAATTCAGAGGAAAATATTTTCCTCTACAAGGAGAGTGCAGTTGTTTTGCTCACCATCGCCACAAGTGTTGCCTTCATCCTCCACGTCCCACTCTGATGCAGTCTGCAAGTGCATTCTGTGGAGTAGTGATTTTATGTCTTCTAACATTTTGGGAGTCATAGCTCGCACTTATGTGGATGCTTCTCCACTATCTGCCATTCCGTAAGTGTAAGCTGAGGTCTTTGCTCCTTAGGACGGTCCGATTCACTCATCCATGCCCTGCTTTTGAGTTCTGGATAAATCTCAGCTGGAGACTCGTATATCTTGGGGCCTGCTTCCCAAAATACTCTCAGCCTTGAAGGATAAGGCGTCTGAAACCAAACCTTTTTGTCTCTAAGGATCCTCAGGATGGGGGAGTAAGCAGCTCTTTGTTTTACAATCTCCGTCAGATAGTCATTGTCAAAGATTAGGTGAGCAATATTGTATTTAACTACTTTTTTTGACCACGCTAGTTTTAAAAATTTATCTTTGTCCTTCTAGCTAGACATTCTGAACACTATCGAGCAGGGTCTGGCTGCGGGATCTTTAGGCTTTGGAGCAAGGGCTCTGTGTGCCCGTTTGATTCGGAATGTAGAGTCTAGTGGTAGCTCCAAGACATCCTTCAGTAGGTCCTCAAGGAATTCTTCCATCAGGCCCATTTCTGAGCCCTCTGAGAGGCCATAAATATGGATATTGTCCCTCCTCGAGCGGGCTTCCAGGTCTGTGATTTTGTTTTGTATGGTCTCCCGGTAGGTTGTCAGGAAATCGACCACGATCTGAAGGTGGATGGAGTCGCTCTCGATGCCAGAGATGATCTTCTCCGCAGTGTCAGCCTTTGTCTCCACCGCCTTCAGACGATCATGCAGGGCTACAAATTCTTGCTTGGTCTCCACTCTGAAGGCTCACAGTTCCCCAAGGAGGGTCTCAAATCTTGATCTTGAGAGACGCTCCGACTTCTGGTCTATATCTACTTCTTGGGCCTCATTCCCCAAGAGGGAAGAGCTCTGGCTAGGCCTTTCATGTGGGTTCAATCCCTTCTCATCCGCTTGTTGGGGCATTGTTTTAAATCGGGATCTGACTGGTCTATGTCCTCCTTTGTTTCCTGAAGGCATTTCTGTCACTTTTTCTTACTTTTAGTATAGTTAGAAGAGGACTGGTAAGTGAGTGTTGAGGAGCTCTAGCAGGATGCAGCCATCCGGGTGGTAACGTCACCGGAAGTCAATATTTACAGGTTTTATACACATGAGGTATATACATCAAAGTATTTTATGACATAGTGCCATTGCATACTAAATCCAGCAACGAGGAACACAGCCTGTTGTTTTACATCAGCTCGGAGGTCACAACAATAACCTCCCTGTACAAGGACCTGAGAGGGAAAAGGAAAATTAAAGAGGACACTATAGCATAGTCAAGAAAGGAAAGGGGGTGCCCATAGGTGGCCAACCTCATGGACTAGAAATTGCAAAGAACAGAACAGGCTAAAAAATAGAAGAACCGTTGAAACAGATTTAATAAAAGGTCAGTCCTCAAGAGTGTCAGGAGTTCCCTGTCACACACAGGTCCAAGGTTGACACCAACATCCTCCACTGGGTCATCTGACTGCTTGGGGAAAGAAATGACAACAACCTCAAGGCCAAGTGAAGAGCTGGCTCTGGAAAAACCAGAAGACTCTACTGAGTCAATTACAGCCCGTTGGTCCTTGGAATTGGGGACTGACCTACCGGTTACTAAATGGAAGATGACCTCCCCACTTATGCGTAAGGCCTCGGGATCCCATATTGGGAAGAGTTTGCATGGAAATTATGATATAGATTTTTCCGCACTCCTGCTGTGGTAGCTAGTTTTACAGGCGATCCTGAAGGAAGGTGCTGGAGGGGATGTGGAGCAGTACATGCAGACCAGACTCATATATTTTGGAACTGCAGCATGCTGGGTCCTTATTGGGGGGAGGTAGTGCAGGAGCTGGTGGCAATATATGAAAATACAGGTTACTCACCTGTAACAGGAGTTCTAGGAATGGTATATGTTGTTCATCCACACTCATTGGCAGTATCCTTGCCGCTTTAAATCTTGCGGAAGGTCTTCAACTTGCTCCTCCCACCCACCGGGTGGTATAACTCGGCTCCGCCCCATGGACGCCAGATCTGGCCAGCTGGAAGCTCAGGTTGTGCGTCGAAGCCGGGAGGTCGGAGAGTCAGGATGAACAACATATACCATTCCTAGAACTCCTGTTACAGGTGAGTAACCTGTATTTCTAGGGACATGGATATGTTGTTCATCCACACTCATTGGCAGACTCTAGCAGTTCTCCGGGAGGAGGGAGGCAAGACACACCCCATATACTTACTTGGGAAAGAGAGACTGAGAACCGAGGCCCCAAAACCAGCATCCCGCGTGACTCAAGGTCGATGTGGTAGTGGGTAATGAAGGTGTTTGCTGACTTCCAGGTAGCAGCCTGCAGATTTCCTGGATAGGGACGTCCCTGGAAGCAGCCACCTAGCAGCAGTATGGCGGGTAGAATGAGCTCTTATCCTCTGGGAGGCTCCATGCCCGCTAACTTATAGCAGAGATCTATGCAGGAGGTTACCCACCTGCCTATCGTCCGCTTGGCTGCAGGTCTGCCAGATGCGCTTCAGCGTAGGTGACAAACAGCTGGCGAACCTCTCCCCGATCTCACATGCGGCGCTCCTTATAATGCCAGCGCCTTCAGATCCAGAGTATGGAGCCTATATTCGGCCTCCCGAGGTGTGATTAGTAGAACACGGCAGAGTCAACACCTGGTTAAGGTGAAACTCACACCACCTTCGGAAGGAATTTCGGTGGGGCGCAGGACAACCTTGTCCCTGTGGAAGACCAGGAAGAGACTGGATGGAAAGCGCCTGGAGCTCTCCCATCCTTCTGGCTGACGGATAGCCACCAAGAAGGCGGTCTTCCACGACAGGTGAGAGAGAGCACACCTGTGCATAGGTTCGAATGGCTTGCCCATGAGCTTTGCCAGTACCAGCAGTAGATCCCACGGAGGTGGGGGTTCCCGCACTGGAGGGGAAATGTGATCAAGGCCTTTGAAAAAGCGCCAGACCACCTTCTCCTGCGCCACCGACTGCTTCCCGGCCCGCGCCCGGTAAGCAGAGATGGCTGCCAGGTGCACCCTTAGGGTCGTCGACCTAAGCCCTTGACTAGAAAGGGACCATAAATAGTCCAAGATGCTTGCCAAGGAACAGGAGGAAGGGTCCAAGCCCTTGCCCTGACACCAAATGGAAAACCTTTTCCATTTGAAGGCATAGCATTTTCTGGTCGACTCTACGGGACGCCTCAACTACATTGAGGACCTCGTGAAAGACCCAAAGCCTGGAACTTAGCTAGCCAGGAACCAGGCCGTCAGGTGCAGGGATTGAAGGTCCGATGGAACACCTTCCCCTGATTGACTGAGAGCAGGTCCGGCGAGCTGGAAGCTGCCGGAGTCCTGGAGCTGAGACTGAGGAGATCTGGTACCAGCACTGGCGCAGGCCAGTCTGGGGCTATCAGAATCACCTCGCCTTGTCCCTCCTCGCCTTGAGAAGCACCTTGTGGATCAAGGGAAATGGGGAAAGGCGTAAAGAGGCCGGGGTCCATTGCCTCAGAAGGCATCCCCTGCAGCGAGCCCTGCTGAGGCGGGCATGGAACAGACTCAGCCGCTTCTCCGTGGAGGCAAACAGGTCCACCTGAGGTGTGCCCCAAAGGGAGAACAGATGCTGTACTACTCCGGCAGGAGAGACCACTCGTGGGATGCAGCCCCATCCGGCTCAGGGCATCGGCCAGGGTGTTGGAGGCTCCTGCCACGTGAATGGCTAGGAGATCCGCCCAGGCTGCGCAGCAGTGACCAAATGCGGAGAGCTCCTTGCATAGAAGCTATGGAGCGCTGGCCCCGCCTGGCAGGTTTAGATAGTACATGGTCGTGGTATTGTCCGCCTGGACTCGGACCACTTGACCCCGGAGGAACGGAGCAAAGGCGGTGAGAGCTAGGCGGACGCCGGAGCTCCAGCAGGTTGATGTGGCATCGACTCCCGGGGACCAGAGGCCATGAGCCCGTGTTCCCCAGATGGGCACCCCAACCCATCAGAGAGGCATCGGTCGACAGAGAGACCGCCGGCTCGGGCGGACGAACGGGATGCCCTCCTGCAATTGATCTGGAACGGTCCACCACTGGAGAGCATTCCACATCCCCTGTGTCACCGACACAAGCTGGTCCAAGGGATCGAGCGCCAGGACCACTGGCTGGCCAGTCCTCACTGAAGGGACGATGTTCCAGCGGCCCAACGGACCACGCTGGTACAGGCCGCCATGAGACCCAGGAGGCGAGGAAGTCCCGGCAGGCTGCAATGCCCAACCAGAAATGATCGGGCAAGGAGGAAAGAACCTCGCCCTGTCCGCCGGAGCCGCGTCTGGCTCGAAGAGAGTCGAGCTGCGCCCGATGAATAAAATCACCTGCTTCGGCTCGAGTTCCGACTTGGCCTCGTTGACAAGGAGGCCCAGTTGAGAGCAGACCTGGAGGGCCAGATCTCTGGACCACTCCGCCTCCTTCCTGGAGGGAGCTGCTATCAGCCAGTCGTCCAGGTAAGGGTACACCCGACCCTCGGCCCCAGGAATGCTGTCACCACTGCCATGCATTTGGTGAAGACCCTGGGAGCTGGAGATGCGAAGGGCATGGCTTTGAATCAAGAGAGATCCTTCCGCTCGGAAGCGAAGGAATCTCTGTGAGACGGACGGATAGGGACGTGAAAAACGCGTCCTGCAAGTCCAGAGAGCAGAACCACGCACTGCGCTCCAAGGATGGTATTATCTGAGCCAGAGTGACCATCCTGAAGGTTCGAGACCTTAGGAACTTGTTTAGGTCGTGTAGGTCGAGAATGGGGCGCCAGCCCCCCGTCCGTTTCGGAACCAGGAAGTACCTGGACACAAACCCTGGGTCTGAAGGAGGGTCCACCACCTCTCTTACCACCTCCTTCTGGAGGAGGAGAGTGATGTCGGCTCGACGAGCCGCCAGTGAGGCTGGGGATCCCGAAGCCCCCCGAGGGGCGACGGCTCTGAAGGGTGGTGCCTGCTCGAATTCCAGAGGCAGGCCTCTTCCCACCACCTCCAAGACCCACCTGTCCGCGGGTAACAGCGACCAGGCGAACGGAAGTGCTGGAGCCGTCCTCCCGATGGGGACCTCAGGGTGGAGGAGCCGGGATGGGGGCGACACCTCAGCCCGTCACTGGGCAGGCTTGGAGGAGGACCGGCCGAGGGACCTCCTGGGCCCTTTCCTCCTGCCTCCTGTTAGAGAAGCGGCGGCTTGGGTTTGGGATGCCAGGCCCGAGCCTGCTGGCCCTGACGTTCTGGGCAGGCGCGCGCACAGGAAGGAAGAACAAGGGCTTAGGCTGTGGTTTGCGGCCTTTGTCCTTCTGAGCGGAAGAGACCGGAGTCCAAGGTGGCATTGACTTCTCGATCCTCTGCAGGTGACCTTCCACCCCAGGGCTCAAGAGGTCAGTCCCAAAAAGGGAACATCCGCCAACTTGTGCTGGGTATCCGAGTAAAGGTGGATATCCTCAGCCAAGCCCGCCGACGATAGCCACTCGGCCGCCACGATCTGGCACATGAGTCCCACATCCAAAGCAGTCTGGAGCTGCTGTTTGGCCACTGCTCCTGCCCTGGTCCCGCACCTGCTTAACCGTAGTCTGCAGATGCGGGAAGATGAGGATGACCATCCAGGAGCCCAACAGGGCATGAGAAAATGTGCCATGAGGACGGGTCGCATTGGCCTGACGAAGGCCGAGAGGACGCATGCAGACTTTTCGCCCGATAGTCCAATTTCTTTTGACTCTTTGTCAGGAGGTTTGTCCACATCCTCGGCGCTAAGCCGGCGCTACTGAAAACGCTGTCGGTAACCAACCCCTCAGCAGAGGGGTGTTCCAAAACCGACAAGGAACCGTAGGACCGCATACTTCCTGGCCATCCTGGCCAGGCGCAGGGCAGGAAGCAAGCGCTGCCAAAGTTCCAGTGCTGGACCCACTATGGCTCGCCACCGAAAGGCCTCCGTCGGAGAATCCTCGGTCCAGAATCTCCGTGAGGGGATACCCGGCCCGCTTTGAAACGGGTTCGAGCTCCATCCCCGTAGACTCGAGATGAGCCGAAGCAGTCCTAGGAAGGACTGACGGGCTATCGCCCATTGGCTGACCTCCTGAAGACTCCAAGTCCAGTCGCTTGGAGAAGAAGGAGGAATCATCTCGACTCGGAAGAGTCCTCGAAAAGCTGCCTCTGGCTGAGCCACCCTTCACCTGCCGAGGTCGGTCGGGAGTGAGGGTAACTGACAGCTTGATGGGTGAACCCTTAGCCGACCGAGAACCTTGGTCGGAGCCCACACTGGCTGTGGAGGCGGAGGTTCCACCGCAATCGGTGGAGCAGCTGGTTTTGGCCGAACAACCGGCCTGGGTATAGGCTCCTCGGGCAAGTCGAGGGGTTGTGTCGGCCGTTCCGGTGACAGCCACTTAATGGCGAGGAAACGCGCGGAGTCGACTTATTCCAGCCAGGGAGGAGCTGTTGCAACCTGGGTCCTCGTGCCGTCGTAATTTCGTAAAACCTCCCTCATCCGAGGGAGGGCGAGACGGCGGCCTTGGCACCCATGACCCAGACGAGAGAGACGCCTACCGCGGTGGGGCAGCTGGACGCGAGGGCCGAACCGAGACCGGAGTTCCGGAATTTCCGGGTCGGTGCAGGGAGGTGTCGGCCGGAACCGACACCCTTCGCTCGGAAGGTCCATCCGAGGGCTCCGGAACCGGAGGCACAGGCGAGCCCACGGGATCCTCAACTCCTCCCGGGGGAACCGGGGAGAGGGGAATCTCGCCTGCTAAAGGCGACAGCCCGTCCAATGGGTCGAGAAAAATCTCGACTTCATCAGTGGGAGTCTCGGTCAACTGACCTGACGGGAACACCGTGAGGCCAGTGGCCGAAGCCGAGCGGTCGACCGAAGCCGACGGTCGACGGCCCGGGGAGAGGGACCTTTCCCGCTCCCAAGAGCGTCGACGGAGGGACTTACCCTTGTCCCTCTTTTTGGACCGAGAAAAGGTCCAGCAGACGCAGGCCCTTCTCCTTTAGTGGAGAGGGACAGACAAAGCTCCTTAAAGGAAGCTGCGGAAGAACCCAGAGAGCTGGATAAATGCCCGTCGAGGAAGATACGGCCGCGCCGCCCTTCTTCGAGGGCGACCATCCGCCGGAAGCTGATCCGCCGAAGCCACGGCCGCGACACCGCCAACCGGCCTCCTTGGACTTCACCGAGGGAACGCTCGGACGGCCCAGTTGCAATCGGCAGCACGGCTCGAGGACGAAGGCCGAGAAAGATGAGCACAGGTCGCAAGCCTGCGGGTCGTGCTCAAGGCCTAAGCAGTAGACACACGTGGAGTGTGGATCCGTCCGAGACATCTTCTGCCCGCATGGGCATCTCCGAAATCCGGGAGTCGATTTGTCCATCGCAGCCGCGAGGGATCGAAGACCGAAGTCTTTTTGCAAATTTTTATTTTTAAATCCGCAAACGGAGAAATAGGAACCAGTCGCAAACGCAGAGCGTTAAGGAGGGAACCTGAGCTTCCAAGCGGTAAGGAAGATCTGACGCCATGGGGCGAGCGAGTTATACCACCCGGTGGGTGGGAGGAGCAAGCTTGAAGACCTTCCGGCAAGATTTAAAGCGGCAAGGATACTGCCAATGAGTGTGGATGAACAACATATCCATGTCCCTAGAACCCAGGTCTTTTTACCTCTTGGTATATACTGACAGCTACTACCTAATTTGGTCTAAAAGTAGAGAAGAATGTATACCTGTAAACTACATTGCTAATATTGGCATCAAAAAAGGTAATAACCAGACTATGGGGAACGAATAGGCTGCCAACTAAGGGAGAGTGGTTAAACTTGACAAGATAGATATATAGGATGGAGAAGATGGCAGCCAGAGTACAGGATAGAGTGGAGGTATGTGAGTACAAAATGGAGAAAATGGATTATGTATCAGTTAAGCACTTATTCAGACTTTGTTCCCTGAAGCTAATCAAATCAATAATGGATAAATGTTAAAACGAGACTTGTCTAGTTCATATGATTAATTAGTCCTGATGCTGGGCGAGAGTTTTTTTTTTTTTTTTAAAGTCCAATGTATAATTATATAAACTGAACGAATATATCTATGTAAAATGTCTTGTGTGATGTATAAATGTTCTCATGCCTAATAAAAATTTTATTATAAAAAAAGAACTGGCTCTGGAACCCTTCCCTTTTCCAGCACCGTGAACTGTGCCAGAGGGGGACATGGTCTTGCGGTTGCACTGCCTCGCTCCCAGATACCGACCTTAGTACCTGGAGCCGAGGTAGTACCAGCCACAGCACTGAGGTGCCCACCAGTGTAGACCCTACATATAGCTTTGGCCTCACAACCAGGGGCATCTGTTGCCCAAAAGGGCAGACGGACTGGGAGGGGTGTTCAGCTGATCTCACAGGGGAAGCCAGCTGTCCACCCAATGCCTCCCCCAAGGCCTCCAAAGTCTTGGCGAGGTGAGCATGTGGAGAGCCCTGGTCTTCCTCATTATGTATAGTACTGTGAAGGCGTTCAGGGGAAAAGCCCAGGGACCTTGGCATCCCTGGTGCAATGCCTGCCTCCAATGGTAGGGGGCATGTGACCCCACTTCAACACACGGAGTTCGAGGGTGCGGTAGTCCACTGAGAAGCAGGCATCTCACCTATTCATGTTGTGGTCAATGCCAAGGCAGGTCGCACAAATATCATGCTGGTCCTTAGCGGCAATGTGGCCCCCACAGGAGCAATGACACACAGGGAGTCTCTGCGATTCTTCAGAAGACCCAATGTCAAGAGGTACAGTGTCGAACTTATGGCAGTGAACTGAGGAAAGTACTGTGATGCAGTTGCAGTGATGAAGCTCCCATGGTTGCTATGGACAGCGGAAAAAAACAGAAGTGAGGAAGGTAGGGGGCCGGTGTCCGTTACTGGCCAACCCACAAGCATGACGTCACTACGCCTCGTAGGCAGTGCCGGCACTAATGACAGTCCCATAGGCGCAAAAGATTTTGCTCCTGCAGGCTCCTAGTGCCTCCGGTACTAGACCCGTAAGTGGGAATGAATAGGGAAGACTGATTCTTGAAAGAGTATCCGATATATCCTGTTTTACAGGAAAATGGTGTTAGTGGAATTGAACTTTTAGTCGGAATTTGTATTTTGAACTGTATATGTAACATTATTGTAGCTGGCCATACAGACACAAGTAATACTACCCAAAAGAGTGCTTTTTGGCTCTTATGTGTTTGTACTGCATTTGTTTAGTGATGAGTCCTGTTTCTGTCTGAATAAACACACAGAATTTGGAATGCAGTCAGATGCAGAGGCTACAGCATGTGAAGACCTCCACGATGTATGTTTTCATGTGCTGCGGCTTCGCACAGTCACCTCCACAGACCTAGGAAAAGAAACGCTTTATAAATCAATGTAACAGTAATGTCCTATGTGTTCTTTGGGAGGGAGAATGGTGAAATGAAAGTGAGCTGTTCTGACACCCGACAAACACAAGGGAAACTGGTATACTATTAAGAGTAGATCCCGAAGGGCTGGCTCGCTGGTGCATCAGTAGCACTACCACTTGCAATGCATATGACCCAGATTTGGGAACCAGCCAGTGCCGTAGGAGGCCCAGCAGGGAAAAGGAGGACTGAGCATCCCGTGGACGCCCTCCTCCTCTGGGAAGTGGGAGAGCCATGTTCCGCTGCTATACTGCCACCTGGGTGACCACAGATGGAGGTGCAGGACAGCAGCATGGAGCAGAGCCCTTGGAGTGCAGCTGTCATCGTGTGCGTTTAGTGTGCTGGTGCTTGATGATGTCACTACGTTCCTGGGGGATGAGCAGGGTTTAAAGGTGGAAAAATGGGCCCAATCCAGGAGGAAGAGTCTTCGTCCTCTCCTCCATGCCCAGTCTAGGTACTAGCTGCCTCCAACTGGAGGTGCTCCAGGTCTTCACCTTCACCGCAGGTGGCAAAATAAAGAGCTGAAAAGAAAGTAGCAGCAGTATGGTGACCCCAGCTCTAGGAGGAATAGCCAAAGAGGCAGCACAGAGGTGTGTCATGGGTGGGTCATGAATTCCCAGGTAAGTCGGTAGGGAGTATCTCAGAGGAACAGAATAAGAGCCAGGTGGATGGTGGAAGGAATTCTTGATCCAGGAACCCTGGGGCAAAAAATGAAAAACACAAAACAAACAAACAAAAAAGAATAGTTCCCCAAGTCATAGTAAAACATTATGGATCAAGTTTTTTTTTTTGCATTCTAATTTTGCCACCGCAGTGCAGTCCTGCCACCACTGACCACCCCCCGTCTCGTCACCCTGCCCACAGGGACTTACCTCCCTGAGTTTTCCCCATGGCCCCCAGCGGGGTTGTTGGGGGACGCCACATCACCAGAGGAACGGATCCAGTGAAGGCCCTCGGCCCTAGTTTCCCCCATGGCTTAGTGTGCCCCCCCCCCCGTGGCGGGGGTCCAATGGCGGGCACCACCAGCCAATGAAACAGATCTGATGAGGAGAGGATCCCGTGAGCCAGTGCAGGGCCTGAGGGACACCGGCTTCATCCTGGCCGCACTCCAGCCACTTTTTCCCCCTCATTCTGTGGTCTCACTGAGTGGTGGATATGCAATGATGCCAGGCTTATGTCGGTGTCTGCCCGCCACTCCCCTGCACATGCTCTGGTGCTCCAACCCCCTAGCTTCTGCTAGGGGTCAGGCAACTACCAGCAGCAGACCCATCCCTCCATCCGGAGAGCAGTCCCTGGGATACCCAACCCTCCTCCTCTGGCCGGCCCTATGACTCCCGGGGCCATTCTTGAACCCAGGTCATTGGTGTCACAGATGGATGCCATGTCGCTGCACTGATGGACCAGCAAGATGTGTTTTCTGTTTTTTTTTTGTTAGCAGAAACAGGTCAGTTTTTCAGTCAGATTATTCTCCACTGCCATAACACTACACGTGTGGCACTCTTATCAAAATAAGAGTGCCTCATGCGCAAACGACAGGAGCAATGTGATTGGTCAACAGCATCACATGATGCTTTCTCAGTCAATAATGGTTATAAGAGTACATGGAATAGTTATAAATAGTACTGATTGGTTAAGAAGATTTATAATCATTGGGGAAAGACATGATCACTTACTGATCTCCTCTTTCTCAGGATAGCAGCTTCCACTGGGTGATTAAACCTGAACTTATGGGTTTTACCAAGTGTGACAACAGCACCTATAAAAATAAAATAAAAAAACAATTATACAAAGAGGTCAAATCCGTTTCCAAGCCCAATGGCCAATAAAAGCTATAAGTACATATTAGAAAACAGGATTAGATAAACCTTGGATCCTGATTGGTTGAGAACACCCAGACAGGTATCAGGTAACAGAAACCAGTAAATATCCCCCCCTCCCCAAATATTTCATGTGAGATAATCCAAGTTCCTGCCACCACGTTGCCATCCACACGCATCACAGAAAAACACAACAAAAGAAATACAAAACGGAAGTGCCATTGGGTCCAACTGCATCGACTCTTACATTTTCTCAAAGTTAATGGGAGCACTGCCAGGTCCGCCCACACCGACGCATTCTGTGACACTTGCTCGTACTTCACTGATTGTTTCTGCCCTTGTGCAAACTACTTTCTTTTTTTTCTTGCTGTGCTCCACCCCCCAAAAAAACAACAACAACAGAGCTACTGCCAGTGCTACTACAACTGCATATGGTGCTCATATTCAGGTAATGGTGACAGGGCACCTCGTGTCACATTCCTTCGGCACTCAATCATCGCTGCTCGGTCATTTGTTAGTAGTATTTAAAACAAATGTCCACGATGTATAGGAAATCCAACAGAAAACTGCTTTTTGCTACTGGGGTAGGGGGCTCTTGGTGGTGGTGGTGGGGGGGGGAGACAACAAGAAGGTTAACAAAAACAACAGCATCTTCTACTGGTAATCCTACCAGTAGAGGGACTACTTCACAATAAATATATCTAAACCATATAATTTAACCTCTCAGTTAAAAAAAAAAAAAAAACAGCTTCATTGCCTTGTAAAGGAAAGGCAGTTGTTTACATATATGCTAAAACTGCATTTATTTGATCAGATTAAACGCAGTTTCACAGCATTTAAAAAATGTAAACAACAGGCTTTCCTGATTCAAATTTCGCTCCGCGTCTAACCATAAAATGGCTGCCGATGTACAAGATGATAAGGTCAAACAAGAGAGACACGCAGAAGCAGCTAAAGCCATGCAACAGGAAGTGCTGTTATGTATAAATATGTGAAAGAAATGTGCCCAAAACCAAATAAAAGGATAGAAATTCTCACTTAATCTCAGCATCATTTACACTGATACAGTAAATGGGTTAAGTGTTGAGTTCTACAGTTTCATCAGTGGATCAGAAACAGCCTGATTAAGATGTACAATACATTCTCAATCAGTCTTGGTGCCATACCTGATCCCGAACCCTGTCTCCCCAAAAATACAGGTTACTCACCTGTAACAGGAGTTCTAGGAATGGTATATGTTGTTCATCCACACTCATTGGCAGTATCCTTGCCGCTTTAAATCTTGCCGGAAGGTCTTCAAGCTTGCTCCTCCCACCCACCGGGTGGTATAACTCTGCTCCGCCCCATGGCCAGATCTGGCCCGCTGGAAGCTCAGGTTGTGCGTCAAGCCGGAGGAGTCAGGAACGTGAGGATGAACAATATACCATCCCTAGAACTCTGTTACAGGTGAGTAACCTGTATTTCTAGGGACATGGATATGTTGTTCATCCACACTCATTGGCAGACTCCTAGCAGTTCTCCGGGAGGAGGGAGGCAAGACGCACCCCACATACTTACTTGGGAAAGAGAGACTGAGAACCGAGGCCCCAAAACCAGCATCCGGCGTGACTCAAGGTCGATGTGGTAGTGGGTAATGAAGGTGTTTGCTGACTTCCAGGTAGCAGCCCTGCAGATTTCCTGGATAGGGACGTCCCTGGAAGCAGCCACCGATGCAGCAGTATGGCGGGTAGAATGAGCTCTTATCCCTCTGGGAGGCTCCATGCCCGCTAACTTATAGCAGAGATCTATGCAGGAGGTTACCCACCTGCCTATCGTCCGCTTGGCTGCAGGTCTGCCAGATGCGGCTTCAGCGTAGGTGACAAACAGCTGGCGAACCTCTCCCCGAATTTCAGCCGTGCGCTCCTTATAATAAGCGAGCGCCCCTCTCTAGGATCCAGGGAGTATGGAGCCTATATTCGCCTCCGAGGTGTGATTGGGGTAGAACACCGGCAGAGTCAACACCTGGTTAAGGTGAAACTCCGACACACCTTCGGAAGGAATTTCGGTGGGGAAGCGAGGACAACCTTGTCCTGTGGAAGACCAGGTAAGGAGACTGGCTGGAGCGCCTGGAGCTCTCCCATCCTTCTGGCTGACGTGATAGCCACCAAGAAGGCGGTCTTCCACGACAGGTGAGAAGAGCACACCTGTGCATAGGTTCGAATGGCTTGCCCATGAGCTTTGCCAGTACCAGCAGTAGATCCCCGGAGGTGGGGGTTCCCCACTGGAGGAAATGTGATCAAGGCCTTTGAAAAAGCCCAGACCACCTTCTCCTGCGCCACCGACTGCTTCCCGCCCGCGCCTGTAAGCAGAGATGGCTGCCAGGTGCACCTTAGGGTCGCCGACCTAAGCCCTTGACTAGAAAGGGACCATAAATAGTCCAAGATGCTTGCCAAGGAACAGGAGGAAGGGTCCAAGCCTCTTGCTCTGACACCAAATGGAAAACCTTTTCCATTTGAAGGCATAGCATTTTCTGGTCGACTCTACGGGACGCCTCAACTACATTGAGGACCTCGTCGGAAAGACCCAAAGCCTGGAACTCTAGCCGCTCAGGAACCAGGCCGTCAGGTGCAGGGATTGAAGGTCCGGATGGAACACCTTCCCTGATTGACTGGAGCAGGTCCGGGCGAGCTGGAAGCTGCCACGGAGTCCTGGAGCTGAGACTGAGGAGATCTGGTACCAGAACTGGCGAGGCCAGTCTGGGGCTATCAGGGACCACCTGCGCCTTGTCCCTCCTCGCCTTGAGAAGCACCTTTGTGGATCAAGGGAAATGGGGAAAGGGCGAAAGAGGCCCGGGTCCATTGCCTCGAGAAGGCATCCCCTGCAGCGAGCCCTGCTGAGGGGCGGGCATGGAACAGACTCAGCCTGCCTCCGTGGGAGGCAAACAGGTCCACCTGAGGTGTGCCCCAAAGGGAGAACAGATGCTGCTACCTCCGCAGGAGAGACCACTCGTGGGATGCAGCCCCTATCCGGCTCAGGGCATCGGCCAGGGGTGTTGGAGCTCCTGCCGCGTGTAGATAGCTAGGAGATCCGCCTCCAGGCTGCTACAGTGACCAAATGCAGGCTTCCTTGCATAGAAGCATGGGCTCCACCCCTGGCGGTTTAGATAAGTACATGGTCGCGGTATTGTCCGCCTGACTCGGACCACTTGAACTCGGAGGAACGGAGACAAAGGCGTGAGAGCTATAGCGGACCGCCGGAGCTCCAGCAGGTTGATGTGGCATCGGGACTCCAAGGGGACCAGAGGCCATGAGCCCGGTGTTCCCAGATGGGCACCCCCAACCCATCGAGAGGCATCGGCTGACAGAGAGACCAGCTGGCTCGGGCGGACGAACGGGATGCCCTCCTGCAATTGATCTGGAACGTCCACCACTGGAGAGCATTCCACATCCCTGTGTCACCGGCCACAAGCTGGTCCAAGGATCGCAGCGTTGTGACCACTGGCTGGCCAGTCCTCACTGAAGGGGACGATGTTCCAGCGGCCCAACGAACCACGCTGGTACAGGCCGCCATGAGACCCAGGAGGCGCAGGAAGTCCCGGGCAGGCGCGGTTGCCCAACCAGAAATGATCGGGCAAGGAGGAAGAACCTCGCCCTGTCACTTGGAGCCGCGCCTGGCTCGAAGAGAGTCGAGCTGCGCCCGATGAATAAAATCACCTGCTTCGGCCGAGTTCCGACTTGGCCTCGCTGACAAGGAGGCCCAGTTGAGAGCAGACCTGAGGGCCAGATCTGACCACTCCGCCTCCTTCCTGGAGGGAGCTGCTATCAGCCAGTCGTCCAGGTAAGGGTACACCGGACCCCTCGGCGCCGCAAGGAATGCTGTCACCACTGCCATGCATTTGGTGAAGACCCTGGAGCTGGAGACAAGCCGAAGGGCATGGTTTGGAATCAAGAGATCCTTCCCGGCCGGAAGTTTAAGGAATCTCTGGTGAGACGGACGGATAGGGACGTGAAAAACAGGCCCCTGCAAGTCCAGAGAGCAGAACCACACGCTCGCTGCTCCAAGGATGGTATTATCTGAGCCAGAGGACCATCCTGAAGGTTCGAGACCTTAGGAACTTGTTTAGTCGGTGTAGGTTGAGAATGGGGCGCAGCCCCCGTCCCGCTTGGAACCAGGAAGTACCTGGACACAAACCCTGGGTCTGAAGGAGGGTCCACCACCTCTCACCACCCTCCTTCTGGAGGAGGAGATGATGTCGGCTCGACGAGCCGCCAGTGAGGCTGGGATCTCGAAGCCCCGAGGGGCGACGGCTCTGAAGGGTGGTGCCTGCACCGAATTCCAGAGGCAGGCCTCTTCCCACCACCTCCAAGACCCACCTGTCCGTGGTAACAGCGGACCAGGTGGAACGGAAGTGCGACCCGTCCCCAGGGGGACCGAGGGTAAGGTGGCAGGGGATGGGAGAGCACCCTCAGCCCGTCACTGGGCAGGCTTGGAGGAGGGACCCGGCCGAGGGACCTCCTGGGCCCTCCTCCCTGCCTCCTGTTAGAGGAAGCCGGGCGGCTTGGTTTGGGATGCCAAGGCCGGAGCCTGCCGGCCCTGACGCTGCTGGCCGGGCGCCCAGGGCACAGAAGGACTAAAGGGCTTAGGCTGTGGTTCTGACCTTTGTCCTTCTGTGAGGAAGAGACCGAGTCCAAGGTGGCATTGGACTTCTCGATCCTCTGCAGGTGACCTTCACCCCAGGGCCGAAGAGGTCAGTCCCCAAAAGGAAACATCCGCCAACTTGTGCTGGGCATCCAAGTAAAGGTGAGATATCCTCAGCCAAGCCCAGCCGGCCGACATAGCCACTGCGGCCGCCACCGATCTGGCACATGAGTCCCCACATCCAAAGCAGTCTGGAGCTGCTGTTTGGCCACTGCCCTGCCCTGGTCCCGCACCTGCTTAACCGTAGTCTGCAGATCGGGCGGAAGATGAGGATGACCTCATCCAGGGAGCCCAACAGGGCATGAAAAATATGCCATGAGGGACGCCGAACTGGCCTGACGAAGGCGTAGAGGACACAGCGTAGACTTTTCTACCGACATAGTCCAATTTCTTTGGACCTTGCCAGGAGGTTTGTCCACATCCTGGCGTTGCGGCCGCGACAGAAAACGCTTGTCGGTAACCAACCCCTCAGCAGAGAGGTGTTCCGAAAACCGGATAAGGAACTGGAAATCGCGTGATACTTCCTATGCATCCTGGCCAAGAGGCGCAGGGCAGGAAAGCAGGGCGCTGCCAAAGTTCCAGAATGTGGACCCACTATGGCCTCGCCACGGAAAGGCCTCCGATTGGAGAATCCCCCGGTCCAGAATCTCCTGAGGGGATACCTGGCCCGTTTGGAAGCGGTTTGAGCTCCATCCCGGTAGACTCGAGATGAGCGAAGCAGTCCTAGGAAGGACGACGGCTAACGTCCATTGGCTGACCTCCTGAAGACTCAAGTCCAGTCGCTTGGAGAAGAAGGAGGAATCATCTTCGGACTCGGAAGAGTCCTCAAGAAACCGCCTCTGGCCTGAGCCACCCTTCACCTGCAGTCGGTCGGGAGTGAGGTAACTGACAGCCGATGGGGTAGAACCCTTAGCCGATCGAGAATCCTCGGTCGGAGCCCCAATTCGGTGGCTGTGGGTATGAGGTTCCACGAGATCGGTGGAGCAGCTGGTTTTGGCCGAACAACCGGCCTGCATAAGCTCCTCGGCAAGTCGGGGGTTGTGTCGGCCGCCCGTGACCACTTAATAGCGGGGAAGGCGCCCGGAGTCGGCTTATTCCCGGCCAGGAGGAGCTGTTGCAACATAAGGTCCTCGCACTGCCGACGTAATTACGCCGAAGCCTCCCTCATCCGAGGAGGAGGACAGACCAATGCGGCGCGCTTACTCAGAGTGCGAGACCGAGACCGCCATGACGGTGGGAACGGCTGGACCGCCAAGAGGTCGAACCGAGACCGAAGTCCGGAATTTCCGGAGTCGGTGCGAGGAGGTGTCGGCCGGAACCGACACTCCTGCAGCTCGAAGGTCCATCCGAGGGCTCCGGAACCGGAGGCACAGGCGAGCCACAGGATCCTCAACTCCTCCCGGGGAACCCGGGAGAGGGAATCTCGGCTGCTAAAGCGACAGCCGTCCAATGGGTGAGAAAAATCACAAACTTCATCAGTCAGTCTCGGTCAACTGACCTGGCAGGGGACACGTGAACCCAGTGGCCAGCCGAGCCGTCGACCGAAGCCGACGGTCGACGGCCCGGAGAGAGGACCTTTCCCGGCTCCCAAGGCGTCGACGGAGGGACTACCCTGTCCCTCTTTTTGGACCGAGAAAAGGTCCAGCAGGCATGAGCCCTCTCCTTTAGTGGAGAGGAAGACAAAGCTCCTTAAAGGAAGCCGTGTAGGAAGAACCCAGAGAGCGGGATAAATGCGGCGTGAGAAAGATCGTGACCCACGCCTCCCTCTTCAGGCGACC
Organism: Neoceratodus forsteri; assembly: GCA_016271365.2. Lineage (NCBI taxonomy): Eukaryota > Metazoa > Chordata > Ceratodontiformes > Ceratodontidae > Neoceratodus > Neoceratodus forsteri. The sequence goes on from CM028134.1 coordinate 1,026,109,436, forward strand.
ATCCGCTCGAGCTGATCCGCCCGAGCCCGCCCTTGCTTGAGCACGTAACCCGGGCCTCATTGAACTTCACCGGAGAAAGCGCTTTCGGACGGCCCAGTTGCAATCGGGCAGCACGGCCTGAGGACGTGAGGCCGAGAAAAAGATGAGCACAGGCCCAAGCCCGCGGGTCGTGCTCAAGGCCTAAGCAGTAGACACACGTGGAGTGTGGATCCGTCCGAGACATCTTCTGCCCGCATGGGCATCTCCGAATCCGAGTCGATTTGTCCATCGGCAGCCCAGGAGATCAAGACTGAAGTCTTTTGCAAATTTTTATTTTTAAATCCATAAGCGGAGAAATAGGAACCAGTCGTAAGCGCCAGAGCGTTAAGGAGGAACCTGAGCTTCAGCGGTAAGGAAGATCTGGCGTCATGGGCGAGCCGAGGTTATACCACCGGGTGGGTGGGAGGAGCAACTTGAAGACCTTCCGGCAAGATTTAAAGCGGCAAGGATACTGCCAATGAGTGTGGATGAACAACATATCCATGTCCCTAGAATGTTTAAATTTTTTGCTGGTACTGGAGTGTTTGCCTTCTTTTAACTGTTGCTCTTGCCACCACCGTCCTACCAGGGCTCTTGGAACCCCTCTTCCCACCAAACGGCAGTATCCTCTCCTCCAGTCTGTATTCGCGTCTCCCAGTTTAAATGTATTGGTTTGTTCCCAATATGAAAAATACTTCGTGCTTGCTCCTGTGGAAAATAAAAATACTGCCATGTAGAAGAAGCTCGATTTACTTTTCCTCTGCTACTGGACAGGCACCTCACTCTCTCTCTCTCTCTCTCGTGGAACATGAGGCATGCTGGGGTACTGAGTGGCAATTTGTGGTCTCTACAGAGCGAGACAGAGAGAGGCAGCTTTTCAGTAGCAGAGAAAAAGTAAATCCAGCTCCTTCTACGTGGCAGTAATTTTATTTTCCACAGAAGCAGGAAGTTTACTTACTGTACCAGTAGATATTCCAGAATAGCACACCTTTGTCTTACGGTCGGGTGCACTGGGTCCCAGCAGTAGCAAATCTTTTTAGCTAGGGTGCCAGCATTGGCTACTGGTGTCAGTGTACGCATGGCATCAGGAGGTAGCAAGCGCTCACTGATAACTTTTGCTGATGCCTGACCTACCTCAGCTCTGCAGTAAGGAGAGAAAGAACTCTGGGAAAAGGCATGCTTGTTAGACAGAAGTGAGAAAAGAACAGATGAAGGATATATGAAGTGAAAATGAACAACTACATATAAAACAACTACCATGCCAACAAACAAGGGAGAAAGTTCTCCCTCAGAGGTGCCCTCTGGACAGGGTAGATGAAGTCAACAAAATGAAACCTAAGCCGGGGAACTACTAAGGCTACATTTTTCCTCTGCAAGATGGACACCTTATTGGCAACCATAAGGAAAGGAAAAAGTCTAGGAGGTAACCCCAAGAATGGCATTAGTTTATTTAGGTTCTGTGCCAGGTCTAGGACTGCATCCTAGTGTGAAAAAATTGCAAGTGGCTGACATAGTAAGGTTTTTCTGTAACACACTGACCTTTCTCAAGTGGAAAAATTATAGCCTGAAGGGCAAACAAGAATTATTCTCACTGTCCTTCCCTTTTGAATCAGAGGAAGAAGGAAAGACTGCTTATCTTGAGAAATTAAACAACTTAGGAAAAGTGTCGCCAGATACAAGCGCTACAGTTATTCCTACTCCAAAAAAGAAAAGGGGATGCTGCCAAGGTGCAGCTAGAAAAACGTGTTCCAGGCAGCATATACAGTACCAGAGTCTAAACAACAAAAGATACACATACCTCTCCCCCACATAAACAGATTCAGGCTAAGAAATGGAAATTACGTAGCTACCATAATTCTTAATCTTTTTGGACAAGTCTTCACCATTCATTCATACTGCTGGGTACTATGACACAGAGGCGCTAAGACCTAGTGGGAGCCAAAAATCTTCAGGAGGGTTGGTGCTGAGGTAGGACTGTGCAAGCATGGCACTGTGAGGCTGGCTCGTGCCTGTGCAGAATAGCTCGGTGTCGACCCTCCAACCACCTCAGTACCTTTCTGACCGAGGAGGTGTAGCGTAAACTAACCTAGGAAACACCAAACCTAATCCGGGCATAAGATAGCCCGTTTAACCCACGTAAGAAGGGTCAATTCAACAATGTCTTAATTGCCCAGACCTTCGAGGGAGTGAAGACCAAAAACAGGATGAGTGAACTCAGGGGATGGTGGGTGGGTGTATGAATGAATGATGCAGACTTGTCCAAGAAGATCAAGAATTACGGTAGGCATATAATTTCCATATCTTCCTGGACTAAAAGTCTTCACCATTCATTTATACTGCTGGGTGAGTACCAAGCTAAACCAATCCTCCGAGCAGGGTGGCAGGATACAGAGCTCACTCAGGACAGAAGTCCATTAAGGACTGTCCTACCAAAAGAAGTGTGCTGTGCTTCACAAGGTATGCACCGAGCTCCAAGTAGCCGCTTTGCAAATCTCTGCAATGGGCATGTTACGGATCTCCAGCAGGGATGCCGCCACCACTCTGGTAGAGTGGGCAAACACCCAGCCTTTCAACTTGACCTGTGCCATCAAGTAGCAATGACGAAGGCATGCGACTGTCCAAGCAGAAATGCATCCAATGGCCACCGGCTGGCCCAGCCAGGCCATGCTGAATGATACAAAGAGCTGCTTGGTTTTATGGATCTCCCCTGTTCTATCGATGTAAAATGTAAAGCCCTCTTGACATCCAGAGAACGAAGGGTGCATTCCCCTTCATTCTGGTAGTTCGCAAAATAAGTGGGGAGAACCAAGGGCTGATTAAGATGAAAGTCTGAAACCACTTTGGGCAGGAATTTAGGGTGAGTATGAAGTACCACCTTATTTCGTGAAAGGCAGTATAAGGGGGTTCTGTGATTAAGGCATGTATTTCAGAGACCCTGCGAGCAGAAGTGATGGCCACCAGGAAGGTGGTCTTCCATGTCAGAAACTTTAAGTCACAGGTGGCTAGAGGCTCAAAAGGTTTACGAGTAAGCATATCTAGCACAAGGTTAATATCCCATGCAGCCACTGGTTTTCTGACCGGTGGTCTAGTGTGCAGGATGCCCTTGAGGAACCTCTTGACTAACGGCAATTGAGCCAGTGTCATGTTCTGCACCGGCTCATGATAGGCCGAAATAGCGCAGCGGTGTACCTTCACTGTTGAGTATCGTAGTCCTGCATTTGACAGGTCTAAAAGGTATTCCAACACTATTTGGTGGGCAGTGGAAAGGATCCAGAAGGAACTTTGCACACCAAATCGAGAAGCACTTCCATTTAGCTATGTAAGTCTTCCTAGTGGAGGGCTTACATTCCACTAAGAGATTTCCGAGCTTCTCTGAGAAACCTGAAACTTACCCATTTCTACCTCCTCAGGAGCCGGGCATGGAGATGAAGGGAGTGCAGGTTGGGATGGACCAGGGGCCCCTGTGTCAGGATGTCTGTTCACAGAGGAAGTTGCCTTGGTGGGACTTCTGACAACATGTTGATCAATGGGAAACATATCTGTTGAGGCCAGTATGGGTCGATTAGAATCACCTTGCCCCCTTGTGCCTCCAATTTGAGCAGCACCCTCTGAACTAATGAAAGAGGAGGAAATGCGTACAGAAAGCATCTTGTCCATCGTAGTCTGAATGCATCCTGATAGAAAATGCCATGTTCTGGATTTCTGGAGCAGAATAGAGGCCATTTTGCATTGAGTGGGGACACAAAAAGGTCCAAGTCTGGGCTGCCCCACTCATTGAATAGCACCAGCATGACGTCTAGTGCAAGCAACCATTCATGTTGATCCACCTCTGTCCTGCTGAAGAGATCCGCCAGGTCGTTCTGAGTTCCTAACAGGTAGACTGCCTGAATCAGAGCATCATGCTCGAGGCACCACTCCCACACCCTCATGGCCTCCCTGCACAGAGGGTAGGAGTGCGCTCCACCCTGCTTGTTGATGTAGTACATCACCACCTTGTTGTCCTTCTGAAGAAGGATTACTTTGTGACAGAAGACATCCTTCAGGGCTTGAACAGTGTACAGGAGAGCTCTCATCTCTAGAACATTTATGTGTAGATGAGACTCCTCCTGACTCCACACCCTGAGTGTGGAGATCTTGGCAGTGAGCTCATCAACTGATCAGAGATGCATCCATAGTGATGGCGATCTGAGATTCCGGTGAGGCAAAGGGTAGACCCTGAAGAAGCTTGTCTTCCTGAATCCACCATGCAAGTGATCTCATTTGAGGCTCTGTCACCTTTATTTGGTACGATTGTGGATGTGTGGTCGGTGACCACTGTGTGCTGAGCATCCACTGGGTGGTCCTTATGTGCAGCCGGGCTAGAGGTGCTGTAAACATAGACGCGGCCATAAGGCCCAAAATCCATTGCATGGAGAGAGCCCGTATGGAGGTGTTCACGCTGATGTAGCGAGCCATCTGGAGAATGTCGTTCCTCCTGACATCCAGAAGGAAAGCCCTTGCTCTGGATGTATCCAGGAGGGCTCCCATGAAGAGGAGCTGTTGGGAGGGTTGAAGCTGGGATTTCTCCAGATTCAGAAGAACTATCATGGAGGTGAGGAACTAAGAAGCTGCAGAGACTGCTTCCTGCATCTCCAGACTAGCCAATCATCCACATAGGGGAAAACTTGTACACCAAGATTTCGAAGGTGTTCCCCTGAGAACTGCGAAACACTTTGTAAAGACTCGAGGCGCTGAGGAGAGCCCAAAGGGCAGGACTCTGAACTGGTTGTTGACCCAAGGCCACAAAGCCGAGATACTTGTGGTGACCCGGATGCACTGGGACATACTTGTAGGCATCCTGCATGTCCAGGGGTATCAGCCAGTTGTACTGATGGAGACATGGAAGCAAGGTTCCTAGGGAAATCATCTTGAACTTCTCCTTGAATAGATACTTGTTTAACTTTCGGAGGTCGAGAATCGGGTGCATGCTGCCTGTCTTCTTTGGAACCAGAAAGTAATGGGAGTAGAAACCTTTGTTCCATTCTGCCCGGGGAATGACGACTTCTACTGCCCTGTTTCTGAGAAGGCCCTGTATCTTGGAAGTGAGAGGGTCTGACTGAGTGGTAGATGGACTGTGCTGCCGCTTGGGTGGAAGGTCCAGGGAAATCTCTGCGAAACTGAGAGAGTACCCCTCTCGAATAATGCTGAGGACCCATTTGTCCACTATAATGTACTTCTACTGGTTGTAAAACTGAGTCAGATGACCCCACACTGAAGTGGAGGTGTCCACCTCAGGCAGCCGAGGTGGGACCGGGGCCAGATTTTCAGAGGGTGGCACTGGGTGTTTTTGGGCCCTGTGCCTTTTGCTGCATTTTCTTTTGCGGCTGAGGAGCCTGGTTTCTGTGAAAAGGCTCCTCAGCCTTTGCCTCGAAAGGACTGCCTGTTACAAAACTGATGACAAGTTCCCAACCCTTTGAGTGGCGAAAGGAGCCGGCCTGGCCATTTTAATGGCAGTCCTGGTTTTCTGAGCGGTCACTACTGCTTGCTTTACTTGAGGGCCTAACAGTCAAGCACCATCTAAGGGGACATTCATGACCTGCTGTTGAGCATCGGGTGAGAAACCCAATGTACTGAGTCAGGAGTGCTATATAATATAGATCCCGGTAGCAGTCACCCTGGACATAGTGTCACAGGTGTCCACAGAAGCTTTAAACTGATGACTACTGGACTCAATGCCCCTGGTGATAGTCTGCAGAAGCTCCATGTTCATGTCAGACTATGGGAGGTTCTCGACTATTGACTTGGTTCCAAAGGGTGTACTCGTATTGAAAGAAATGGCCCTGATAACTGGTAATATGCATGCCCAACGTTGCCGGCTGAGAAGGCCCATTTTCACAAAGTGTCAGTCTTGTGAGATTCCTTATTGACAGGCCGTGCCGAAGCCTCCTGGGGGAGGACAGCCTTATCGTTCTCCACAAGCACCACTAAAGCACCTGCAACAGACTGCAATTCCAGAAAGCGTCTTTCCTTGGGAGGGGCATATTTCCTGTCTGCGGCCTTAGCCACAGAAGGGATAAATGCCAGCCTGGCCCACACTGCCTGTGACTAGGTCTCAAAAGAGGGGGCCACATGAGGCATAAGATTCGTAGGAATGTTGAGAACATGAAGAAACTTGAGGCGCAAGAGCCTCCCTGGGTCCACAGAGGAGGTCTGAAGGGCCAGGGTGGATCCCATATTCCTAAGAAGGGACTGGAAGGCAAGGTACTCGACTAAGGATTCAACCGAGACAAAAGGCTTGCCTTCCAAGTCATAGATCGAGTCATCTTCGACATTGTCGGACAAAATTAGGTCAGGATCAGACTCATCATGTTCTACCTTCACCCCTGAGAGGTCAGGAGACAATCCTGCTAGACCAAAGCCTGGCCTAAGAAAAGGGTACACAGTAGACACCCGTAACCCGTATCGGTGTCGTGGAACTTGGCACTGTACATGGCAATGAAGCACCCGACACCGCACGCAGCACCCGACGTTGTATGCCACACTGAAGCACTCGATGCAGCACCAAAGAACCAGACACCGCACGTGGCACCAGACAGCCCAAAGCCTCATGCGGCACCAAAGAGCCCAACAATGCATGTGGCAATGAAGAATCCAACGCAGTATGCGGCACCGAGGTTAAGCGTGGCACCAAAGAACTCAACACTGCACATGGCACTGTAGAACCTGGCACCAACATCCCTGGACCTCTGTCGGACCTAGAAAAAAAGGGGGAGGAAATGGGTACCTATGCCAGCCCCTGTGTGGAAACCAGGTGAGGGGGTAAGGCAGTGGAACTGCCATCGAAAGCACCGGTACCGGGGAGGGAAAAAACTCTGTCGCCAGCACCGAACGCACATCATGTCCTGACTACCCCCTGCTGCAGCCCAGCGGCTCCAAGACCAGAGGGCCCAGGAACCGGGTCCATTGGCAAGGGCAACCAAGACAGACGCTGTACCCAGTGCTCCAGAAGAGTGGCCCAGTGGTGAATCTGCTCACCGGAAACCCTGTCAGAGGACAGAGATGTCAGGAATCCCGGCTGTTAAGAACAGAGACCACCGGGGACCCCTATGGGGTTGGGGTGGGTCTACCACTCTCCGCTACTGAAGACTAACTTGCAGACCTACCAGAGGGCAACCTTGAATGGTACAGTTTCTTCTTCTTTCAATGGGAAGGAGAAAAGCGAGCTTGAGGCTCAACAGCGCCAGGTCCCTGTCACAGGATTGAATAAGGCCCTGCCCCATTTGTTATGCAGAAACAGTTTAAACGCAAGGATCTGTTCTATTCTCTCCTTTTCTGTCTCTTCTCTGTCTGGTTGCACAACCAAATTTTCTTGTGAGACCTAGAAACTGATCATGCTGATGGTTTCATAATTCTCCGCCTTTCGTTATCTCTCTGCTTTCCCTTGCTATTTGTCTTTTCTTCCCCCTTGCATACCTGCGGGTATAAAAATAAATATGAATCTTTTTTTTTTGTTAACTATTTTTATCTCCCATTATCTCGGAAGTCTCTCGAGCATCCATCTCACACCTCCCACCTTCTACTGCCCGGCCTGAAGCTCTCCCCTTCGAGAAATTGGGGACAGACACTCCCTCTTCCTACCTGGTCTGATGACCCAGAAACGTAACCATCACTGGATAAGGGCAGGTCAGAGGGATCAGGAGAGCCGGAGGGTTAAGATCGACATTGAGAGTGTGACGGTGGGGGCCCTGGAGGGCGCCATTGCCTATCTGGGAAATGGGGGTATATCTTGTTTTTTCTCCCTTGGAGTGCAGCGCGCAATGACGCCTGCACACGGCTACCCTGCTGGCGGCTGCCACACTCTGGACCCCTTTACGTTATTGGTATACTCCAGTGCCCTGATCTCCATCTGGGTCATCAGGACACCGAGCAACCCTGGATCCCTCCCCAGAGAGAGGAGAGCCGTCCTCTGGATGCTCCATCCTCTCCCTCCCCTGCCGACCCCCAGCTACCCGAGTCCATCACCGAACCCGGGTCGCCAGTGTGACGCGAGGTGTGGCATCCAGTGCCTCAACCCTCAGTGCCTCCGGGCTGGCCTATGTGAATCTTTATGTGGAAATGTCACTGATACTGGAACCATTTGTTTAAAATGTATATAGTTATACTGTTGAAATTATTGCAAAAAGCTATTTGGAACTCAAGGGGTTAACCTGAAATGCAGTTTTTAAGCCCTTTGCAGACCTGTGAACAAGAGGTCAGTTCTGCGACACCATGTTCTGTTTTGTTGCACCTGCAAGGAATGAAACTTACAAGAACAGTCTGTAAACTTACAAGAACATTCTGTAAGAAGCAGGCTCTCTAAACAAGTTCCCAAAGACTTATAAAAAGAGCAGCAATGCTTTTGCTAGAGAGACAAGGAGAGTGAGAGACTGAAACTTGGAATTAATAGACACTCTCAGAAGAAGGACCTAGTTTTCCCTGTTTGTACTGCCTTTGTAAATAGTTATACTGAATAATTTTTATTTTGCTGTTATTGAGAAAAATAAAATGCTATTTGCGAATTTTGAAACTACTCCTGGTTTTCCTATGCTTCCTGACCTGTGCCTTGACAACAGTCCCCAACCGAGATAGGGAACAGGCCCGCTTCTTTTTGTGCTTCTGGGAGGACTGTCCTCCCTCCCGAGCACCAGACTGCCTGTGGTCGGACTCCCCCCAATAAAGGGCAGCGGACCGGACACAGCCCCACTGCCAGAACAACTTTCCAGCGAAGTCTCCCAACCGTCACCAATACTGTCTATGGTCAACTCCATCAATGGTAGGCGGAGAGATTTTTATTTCTTCAGAAAAATGTATATATTTTTTTTTTTTTTGTAAAATAATAAACTACTAAACAACTAAATGAAACTGAACAATTACAGCTGCTGTCAACAGACATGAAGGTTTGACTCCCAGCGGGCGGGTGACCGTCACTGAAGCGCACTCGACGGCAGGAAAAAAGGAACTGAGGCAGTTGGAGGGTCAACGTCAAGATAGCCTACACAGGCGCAAGCCAGTTTTGTCCTGCCATGCATGTACGGTCCTACCTTGGCGCCGACCCTCCTGAAGATTTTTGACTCCCGCTGGGTCCTAGCACCTCCAGCGTAGTACCCAGCAGTATGTATGTATGAATGAATGGTGAAGACTTTTAGTCCAAGAAGATCATGAATTTACCCTGGTGCAGTCAATCTAGACATGAGAGACTGCCCACCATAGCAGAAGCAACTTTCAATTGAAGAAACTGCAAGTCTATAGACTTGCCCACACTGATAGAGCTACTATGAGGTGGATTTGGGTTGCCATGTCAGAAAATAACCACACAGGACAGTGCTGCATGCAGGAACTCATAGAGATATTCCCTATGGGGTAAGAAAATTTTTTTTGCCTTATACCTTTTTTTTACGTACCTCCAAAAGCTTTTTCTGTTTTGTTTTTGGGTTTTGTTTTGTGCCAGAGGCCAAAGAGCCAACAGCCCAATACAGGGTAACAGAAAAAAGGAAGGGAACAGCTGCCTTCTCCTCTGGGATGAGTCAGTCGGCAGTTGCCCAGGCCCATTAAAGGAGGAGGGTGGTGGGTGAGTGAGTGAGTGATACTCTATGGAGAAGATATCTGAAAGCTCTACTATTACAGTAACTTCTCTATCTTCCAAGAATCAATCTTCTCCATAAAGCCATTCTCCTTGGTCAGAGTAACAAGCTGCTATACATAAAGACGGAGCCTGCTCACCCCTAAACCTCAGAGAGTCTCAGGCCACCAGCCCTCACAGTGTGGGGGGGAACACCTGCAGGAAGGGGCTCTTCTTTGTCAGGGTTCATCATGGGATACTCAGGGTAAGCTGGAGATGTCTAAGGCTTAGCAGCAGAGGTTTCCTGAAAAGATCACGCCTGACCAGTAGAGAGAAAGTGAGCCCCTCAGAACTGGGAGCCGAGAACCTTGTGGCAAACAACAGACACAAGCCAGGCCAGGTGCAGCCAAAACATCCGTCTGATACAGACAGACGATCCTGAGAGCCCAGAGGCTACTTCTCTAGCATTGTGCAACACCCTCAAGTGGTGCCACGCTGCCTCAAGGCCCCTGATGGAAATGTCCATGGCCTGCCTTACTGACTTATTAAGAGGCATCGCAGAAGAACACGTCTGGTTTATTTATTTGTTTACCGGGTAGGTGCGCTGATCCCAGGGACCACTTTCAGGCACAACCCAGGCCACTTAAGATGGCACAACAAGTACAATTCATAGATACTTTACAGGTACAGTGTAGAGGAGAAAGAAGCATTGCAGTACAGATGATGATGATACAGTAGCAGTATAGCAGACATTCGACAGTCAGTTGATCAACTATTTCCAGGACAATTTTACTTAAGAATCTAGCTTATGGCAATACATGCATCTGTGCTTACTGGGCTAGCCTTATACTATAACTGGGAGTCAACAGGTCTGACCATCACTTAGTATGGCATGTGCATATGGATCTGCCGAACATAAATTCCTTGAGGTTTCGTTTGAATGTGTGAGGTGAAACCGGAGACTGCAGGTCCTTTGGGAGGGAGATCCATAGCTTGGGTGCTGTGTAGGAGAAGGCTGTCCTTCCCAGCTCAGTGTTTCACCTTGGGTATTCCAGAAGCCGGCAACCAGAAGACCTCAGTTCATGTCTATTACTTTTTAGCACTAACAGCTCCGCCAAAGGTGATGCTACCCCTACTTGCAAGATTTTAGACATGAAAACTCCGAGCATGAGGTCTCTCCGCTCGGAGGGGGGTGGCCATCCCAGAGATTGATAGAGGCGACAGTGGTGAGTACAGTATGGGGCTTGGGTGAAGAATCTGCATATGTTGCTCTAGGTTGTATCCAAGTGATTGCACAGAGAAAGGGGTGCAAGAGCTATTACTGGAGAGCAATATTCGAGTATGGGGAAGAGTTGACCCTTTCCAGTCGCTAGTCTAGCCTCAGGGGACAGGAGGTGCCTAAGTTTGTAACACATTCCTATATTCTGGCTTACCCTCTTTATTGCTGAGCTGATGTGGTACTCAAACATAAGGGCCGGGTCAAGCGAGACCCCCAGGTATTTGACGTCTCTTACTGGTTCCACCGGTGATGTGCTCACACCCATGCCATGGAGCTCTGGCCTAAAGAAAAGCTGTTTAAACATATTTAACCAGCAATAAATCACACTGCAACACTCACCACAGCTGCAGTAAACAATGGGACTCGCAAAAATGAAGACGCAGCAAGTCGTGCTCCAGGCATCACAACTACAGCCCAGCTCTCCTCGCACCTTATCAAGAAGCAGCACATCGACTTCCCCACCAAGCCGCAGTAATGCCAAGCAGACAAATCCTTCCAATACCCTCTTCCTCTCGGAGAGCCATGCCTTTCGGGTGGAGGTTATGGAACAAATTAAGACTTTCAGGGCTGATTTAGAAAGAGTGAAAGCTGAGCAAATGGAGCTCCAGGGAGCTGTCACTACAGTTACTAATCAAGTGGATCAGTTTACAGAGATGGCATTTCACCGTACAGAAGGATGCTGTACTTAGAAGTAAAAACTGCTACCTTGAGGGCCGCCTTCGCTGGGAAAACTTGAAAATTCACTGCTTGCCTGACGGCGAGGAAGAGTCGGATATTGTGGGTTATGTTGATCGTCTCCTCCATGAGGCTCTCGATCTGCCTATCGTCAAGCCCTTGCAAATCTTGAGGCTCTACTGTGCTTTGGGCCCTAAGCCATCTCCTAACCAACAGTCTCACTCCATTGTTCTTCAGTTCCTGAAGCAAGTACTAAAAGCCACCTGGTAAAAAGGAGTTTTTACATGGGACCAAACTAGACTGTTTATATAGACCACTAGTATGCTGCCCCAGCGCAGCAAAAGGCAAGCCCATCTGCAACATCTCCATGCCTTAAACAGGCCGCATAAAATTCCAAACACCTTTTCCAGCGAAACTTAGGGTCTACTACCCTGATGGCATGGTGCTATGCCACATGGCAGATAAAGCAAGACTGGACATTAAAGGCAGGGGTATCCCAGTTCCATTACCCTAAAGATCACAGTCAGACGGCACCCCACCAACAACAGCAGCAATGAAGGGCTCCAACTGAATCGGGGGATGATCCCTCCCACCTCGCACCATTGAAGGAGGCGATGTTAGTGGCAAAGGACTCCTAGACGAAAGACCTTCAGTCAATCAGGGACCTGCTGCAGCGATTCCCCCAGACCACCCCACAAGCACACTCTTATGGACTAATCTATACGCTGATGACGGTTTAACTATTTCACAGGCACCTTACATGAGGTAAGTGGGGGGGGGGGTACTGGTGTGTGGTCCACCAGGTGGTGAGTTCAGAGCGTGCTTAGGTGTGTGTGTGTGTGATCTGGAGGGCCTTCTTGGCCTCTTCCCTGTCTGTGACATTCATGGCACATAATCTTGGCAAACTTCGGGTGGCTTGATTCCCTGTCTCTGTTCTGGCCTAGTTTCCCCATGCGGTCAGCCCGAACATGCATCAACTGTGCCTCACATGCACATCCCCAAGTGTAGAATGTGCCCTTCTCCACTGCCAAATCTTCAGCCTACACTGTGGACCCCGGCTGGAAGCTGGGGCGCTACGTTGCTAGAGTCCGGAAGCCCATCTGTTGGGTGAACTGGTCCCCCACTGCTGGCCCTATCTCCCTTGCTTGTTTCTCAGCAACAGTAACCGAGAAAGCAGTACATCCCTGGCCGCTGCGATGGAACTCACAGCGAGATGGCCATGGGGATGCTGTCCAAACAGAATTTTCCTACAGGTGCTTGACCTCATAGCTAAAAAGCTGTTTGCATTACTTTTGAGAAGCCTACAACTGACAGGGTGCTACAAGCTGATGCATTTGACGGTAACGTGGCCTGTGCCATGGGCCCACGGGGAGGATGCTCTCTGGGCCACAGACCTACCAACCCGCGAGAATGTAGATGGCAAGGGGACATGTAAGCTGTGCCTGAACTCTGGGCTGGCTCTGTGGGTGTGCGTTCTTTGTCCATTCCCCCCTCATCTGCCAATACAGTAACCAACAGCTCGTCCACTATATAATTTATAAGGCTATTATCTTAATTACCACTTCCTGAATTGATCCCAATTGGTGTCATGGAAGCGATTTAACCCTACAAATGTGTTTTTGATGTCATCACACTGTTGACTCACTGTTCTACGTGCAGCTCTGCCAGCAGTAGAGGCCCAGGGTTGCCCAGGATTATCCTCCCGTGACACTGCCCCGTCCTCAGGTGTCACAAAGAAGTGGTAGTAGATTCATCACATCCTTCCTTGTAAGCTACTAGTTGTTTTCTCTTATTCTTACTCTTGGGGTTTTACCCGTTGGCACCCATTCATGGTTCCTGCTTTACACTATTATGAATGGTTTTCCAGGCATCGGTAAAGAGACACTAGGAAAGGGGGACATAGCCCAGCTGACATACTGGGGAAGTGGATCAGGGAAGTATGCAGGGGAGGAAGGGGAGACTAAGAGGATGATGGCACTCAGGGGGAGCTACACTTGAAGGTAGGAGTACAAACACTAAAGGTATTATCCTACTCGGTTTAACATGACACATACCACTAACCTTCTGTCCTTTAACATTAATGGTATCCATAGCAAGACATCCATAGTCCCATCAAATGGTGCAGAATCTTACAAATGATACGAAAAGAGAAATGTGAAATTATTCACCTTTAAGAAACACACCTCTCCCGAATCGAATGTGCTAAATTTGAATGGTTTTGATTCAACCTGGTACAAGCCCCTTCCCACAGTTCAGGCCATCAGTGAGGAGTGCTGACTTTAGTAGCCTTTCAGCTTACGGAAAAAGTGACTGACTACACCCTAGCTAACTGCTATGTTCCCCCTTGCATGATGAAACCATTATTCTAATCTTATTTTAACAAGCTATTGCCAAGTTTTCCAGGGGCAATTAATCCTGGGAGGTGATCTTAATCTAGCATTAAACCCAGATTTAGACACTGTGTTCCCTGCAAATTCTGCCTCTCCTCTGCTCAAATGTATGCAAAGAATACCCTAAATTTTGTAGGTGTCATAGATTCATGGAGGACCACACAGCCCCATGCTAAAGAATGTATGTACTATTCTCCACATTGCCAGAGTTACTCCTGCTTGGACTATTTCTGGTCACCACGGAACACATGGATACTGTAAACGCAATATATCACGTACCTACTCAGCTAGCCAATAAAACCCCAGTGAAGACTACCCTCAGCGAAGGGCACCTACAGATGAATACACAATACCACAGGAGTGGTTCTGGGGGGACTGGAGGAGGGCAGATATAATCCCACTAACAATTATAGGCCAGTCAGCCTGACATCAGTGGTGGTGAAGTTAATGGAGTCACTGCTGAAGGAAAGGACTGTGGAATATCTTGAATCCAATGGGTTACAAGACCCAAGGCAGCATGGATTCACAGAGGGGAGATCATGTCAAACGAATCTGATAGATTTTTTTGACTGGGTGACAAATGAATTAGATCACGGCGTAGCTGTGGATGTGGCCTACCTAGATTTCAGTAAGACTTTCAACACCATTCCACACAGAATTCTAGTAAGCAAGCTGGGTAGCTTAGGAGTGGGTCCAAAGGTGGCAAACGGGTTAAGAAACTGGTTAGGGGGTAGGCGGCAGAACGTAGTGATAAAAAGAATTTACTCAGAGGAAGGGAGGGTGACCAAGCGGGGTGTCTCAGGGATCAGTGCTGGGACCTGTCTTCTTTAATGTCTTTAAAAGTGACATTGCAGAGCAGCTGGAAGGGAAGGCCTGCCTCTTTGCAGATGACACAAAAGTCTGCAATAGAGTGGACACTCCGGGTGTGGGGGAAGGGGGTGGAAAGGATGAGCAGAGACCTTAGAAAACTCAAGGAGTTGTGAAGGGTGTAGCAGTTGGATGTTAACACGAAGAAGTGCAAAGTAATGCACTTGGGCCACAGAAACCCAGGAGCACAGTAGAAAATAGGAGGAGTGGTACTGACAATCGCCAAGCAGTAAAGAGACCTGGGGGTAATTATATCAGATGAACATAAGGTGGTCAGGCAGTGCGACAAGGCAGCTGGGAGGGCTAGTGGGATACTGGGGTGCATAGGGAGGGGTATCACCAGAAGAAAGAGGGAGATGGTGTTGCCTCTGCACAGACTGCTAATAAGAACCCACCTAGAGTACTGTGTCCAGTTCTGGAGACCACATCTCCAGAAGGACACAGACAGACCGGAGGCAGGCCAGAGGAGGGCAACTAAAATGGTGCAAGGTCTGCATCAGAAGCCTACGAGGAGAGACCTAAGGACCTAAATATGTACACCCTGGAAGGGAGAGGGGGATATGACAGAAACCATTAAATACTGCAAGGGGGTAAATAAAGTACAGGAGGGAAGCATTTTTCAGAAAAACGGGTGCTCAAGGACAAGGGGGCATGATAAAAAGCTGAAGGGGGCAGATTCGGGAGAGATGTGAGGAAGTACTTCTTCACAGAAAGTGGTGGATTCCTGGAACAGTCTTCCAGTGGAGGTGGTGGGTGCGAAAACAGTGGTGAGGTTCAAGAATGCATGGGACAGGCATAAGGGAATCTTAGGGAAAAGGAAGGGGAAGGGGTGAATAGGCCACAGATCAAGTAAGATCTGCGGTGATACTACAGGCAGGGAAAAATAGACCAAGCGGTCCTTATCTACCAGCAGATTCTATGCTTCTATGACGCTGAACCTGGGCCACCTATGTGACGAAGTCTCTCAGGAACTGATAACGGAGCACATCCCACAGATTCTGCCAGATAATGCTATCTCTGACCTTTCAAGTTGTGTTCTGTGGGATACCCTGAAGACAATACTCTATGGGGACCTTACAGCATATGCATCCTGTAGAAAACAAGGAAGAGAAGCTAAACTACGTGATCTGCAACACACTCTGCAGACCCTGCAGTGGTTCCACAAGCAAGGCAACGGACAATTCAATGTTGCCTCAAATCCAGCTCCTAAAAATGTAGATTCAGGAGATACTGGACCTGAAAGTAGAGCATTCCCTTTTCTATCTTAGGCATCATTTCTATGAGGGGGCCTAGAGACGCTCATAACCTAGCCCACTGGCTAACCCACCAAAAAAATCCAAGTGCGTGTCCATGCAATTAGAGACCCTGGCTCCTCTGCTCTGCATTACCATACAGTGGAGATTCAGAGAGTTATGAAGCAGTATTATTCTAACCTGTACGACAGGGAGGAGCTGGCTTCTCAGTTACGCATTCGAGAATATTTTGCTTCCCTCCTCCTTCCCGCCCTAACTCAGGAACAGGCTTCAGACCTGGAGCACTCTTTTACTATCGAAGAGATCTGCTTGGCAATATGGAACTCTAAAAATGGGAAACATACTGACCTCGAAGGCCTCCCAGCCAAATTTTTAAAACATTTTGAGGCCCTACATATACCCCAGTTAACCAGGTCTGGACGCACTGTTACAGAGTGACCCCCCCACACACACACACATATCATATCTGCGATTTTAAACACTGCAAGGACCTGAGCTTTCCACAATCATATTGCCCTATTTTGGTGTTAAATTATGATGATTACATTTTTACGTCTATTTGGGCATCGCAGTTCGAACACCTTCTACCATCACTACTGGACATGGACGGGGGGGGGTCGTTAGATGCTGTCAGGCACATAGCAATGCTCGTAGAACCTTGCTGTTGCTGCATCATGCTTTTCAAAGAGAAATTCCTTTGGTCCTGGCCAGCTTTGATGTGCAGAAGGCATTCAATAGGGTTTCTTGGCCCTTTCTTTGGGCCACCTTATGGAAATATGGAATACCTTTGTGAATCATAAATCTTCTGTGAAAATTACATCACAAACCCCAAGTATGTGTGCATGTAAATGGTCCCCTTACCCCTGCCTTACTGCTTGACCGAGGTACTAGGCAGTGATGCTCCTTATGCTCAATCAGACTAAATCAGGCATCTCCTTGGGTGGCAGAGTGTACAAGACTGCGCTCTTTGCTGATGACATTTTGTTAACTTTGCCCTCACCCACAACATCATTACCTCGTGTTTGGAAACATTCAGAACAATATGAATGCCTAGCTGGATTAAAACTGAACCAAACCAAAACCGAGATACTGACACATCCCCCTACACCAATAAAGAATAGGTTCCCTTT
Organism: Neoceratodus forsteri; assembly: GCA_016271365.2. NCBI lineage: Eukaryota > Metazoa > Chordata > Ceratodontiformes > Ceratodontidae > Neoceratodus > Neoceratodus forsteri. Next base: position 1,026,126,625 of record CM028134.1, read on the forward strand.
TTGATGTAACAGAGGCTCTTCAAAGTGCCTAGGAATAACAACAACTAGTAATATTTCCCACATGGAACTCCTGAACCATGAATCTCTAATGCAGAAAATCACAGAGGACCTGAACAACTGGTCTCAACTGACCCTTAGTTTTTTTTTCAGAGGGTTGAGGTTATACAACAAAATATTCTGCCACATATATTATATTTCTTACAAACACTCCCGCTCTATCCAGATAAAATGTATGTTCACTCCTGGAACAAAGTAATATCCAGGTTTATATGGGCAGGACAACGCCCAAGGCTCGATTCTCACTCCTACACCAGCCCAGGGAAAAGGATGGAATCAAGCTATCAGACCTTCAGTTATAGGCTCAGGTGGCTCAAATGCAACTTATCTGTCTGTGGACTTCAAATCAATCTCAGGCCCACTGGAAATCAACTGAATTCACACTGAATGACCTATACGAAATAGACATTATCTTAAATGCCTCACCCGGGGGGGGGGGGATTAACAGGTTATTCACCTGTAACAGTATTTCTAGGAGTGGTATATGTTGTTCATCCACACTGTCTGGCATGTCCCTTTCCCCTTTAAATTTTTCTGGAAGTCTTTAAGTTGGCTCCTCCCACCCACCAGGGTGGTATAAACCTCGGCTCCACCCCATGACGCCAGATCTTAGCCCGCTGGAAGCCAGGTTGTGCGACTAAAGCTGGGGAGGTCGGGTAGGTGCGTGTGGATGAACAACATATGCCACTCCTAGAAATACTGTTACAGGTGAGTAACCTGTTCTTCTAGGAGCGTGGATATGTTGCTCATCCACACTGTTTGGCAGACTCCTAGCAGTTCTCCGGGAGGAGGGAGGCAAGACACACACCCCCTTCTTGGCAAATAAAGATTGGAGAACCGAGGCCCCAAAACCAGCATCCCGGCGTGACTCAAGGTCAATGTGGTAGAGGGTAATGAAGGTGTTTGCTGACTTCCAGGTAGCAGCCCGACAGACTTCCTGGATAGGGATGTCCCTAGAAGCAGCCACCGATGCAGCAGTATGGCGGGTAGAATGAGCACTTATCCCTCTGGGAGGCTCCTTGCCCACCAACTCATAGCACAGACCTATGCATGATGTAATCCATCTTGCAATGGTCCGTTTGGCTGCAGGTCTGCCAGAAGCAGCTTCAGCGTAGGTGACAAACAGCTGGCGAACCTCTCCATGAATTTCCGCCATTCGCTCCTTATAATAGGAGAGAGCACATCTCAGGTCCAAAGTATGGAGCCTGTACTCGGCGTCCGAGGTGTAGCTAGGGTAGTATACCAGCAGAGTCAATACCTGGTTAAGGTGAAACTCTGATACCACCTTCGGAAAGAATTTCGGGTGGGGGCACAGGACAACTCTGTCCCTGTGAAAGACCAGATAAGGGGAGTCCACCGACAGCGCCTGGAGTTCCTCTGTCCTTCTGGCTGACATGATAGCCACCAGGAAGGCCGTCTTCCACAACAAGTGTGAGAGTACACACTTGTGCATAGGTTCAAATGGCTTGCCCATGAGCTTCACCAAAACCAGCAACAGATCCCACGGAGGTGGAGGTTCACGCACCGGAGGGGATATGTGATACAGGCCTGAGAAGAAGCGCCCGACCACTGTCTCCTGCGCTAATGTCGGCTGACCGTCCTGCGCCCAGTAAGCAGAAATGGCTGTCAGGTGCACCCTAAGGGTCGATGACCTCAGACCCCCTTTGGAGAGAGACCAAAGGTAGTTGAGAATGTTAGCCACAGAGCAGGACAAGGGGTCCAGACTCTTACCCTGACACCAAATGGAAAATCTCTTCCATTTGAAGGCATAACATTTCTTGGTCGATTCCTTCTGAGATGCCTCCACCACGGTGTAGACATCCTCAGAAAGACCCAGAGCCTGGAACTCTAGCCGCTCAGGTACCAGGCTGTGAGGTGCAGGGATTGAAGGTCCGGATGGAATACCTTCCCCTGGTTCAGTGATATCAGGTCCGGGTGTGTACAAAGCTGCTCCGGGGGCCTGCAGCTAAGGCTGAGGAGATCTGGATACCAGAACTGGCATGGCCAATCTGGGGCTACCAGGATCACCTTCGCCGTGTCCCTCCTCACCTTGGGTAGCACCTTGTGGATCAAGGAAAATGGAGGGAAGGCGTAGAGGAGGCCTGGGGTCCACGGCCTCAAGAAGGCATCCCTCTGCAGTGAGCCCTGCTGAGGGGGGCGGGCACGGTACAGCCTCAGCTTGTTGTTTTCCCTAGAGGCAAACAGGTCCACCAACGGTTTGCCCCAGCAGGAGAACAGACTGTAAGCTACCTCTGAATGGAGAGACCACTTGTGGGATGTCTGGCCTATGCGGCTGAGAGCATCCGCCAGCTGGTTCGAGACTCCTGCCACATGAATGGTTAGGAGATCCGCCTCCAGCCGACTTACAAGGGTCCAGATGCGGAGTGCCTCCTTGCACAGCAGACGGGAGTGCGTGCCGCCCTGTTTGCTGAGGTAGTACATGGTCGTGGTATTGTCCGTCTGGACTTGAACCACTTGACCCCGGAGCCGAGGAGCAAAAGTTGACAGTGCCAGTCTGACTGCTCTGAGCTCCAACAGGTTGATGTGGCATTGGGACTCCTCGGGGGTCCAGAACCCATAGGCCCTGTTGTCCCCATGTGGGCTCCCCAGCCCATGAGAGAGAGGCATCGGTCGTAAGGATGACCGTCGGCTCGGGGCGGACAAATGGGATCCCTTCCTGCAACTGTTCTGGGGCAGTCCACCACTGGAGCACATCCCACATCTACTGGGTTACAGTGATCAGCTGGTCGAAATGACTGTGGCGCTGAGTCCACTGGGCGGCCAGCTCCCATTGGAGGGTGCGCATGTGCCACCTGGCCCAACGGACCACTGAGGTGCATGCCACCATGTAACCCAGAAGGTGCAGAAAGTCCCGGGCAGGGCGCAAGTGCCCAACCAGAAATGATCGAGCAAAGGAGGAGAGAACCTCTGCCCTGTCCATCGAGAGCCGAGCTCTGACTTGACAAGAGTCAAGCTCTGCCCCAATGAAGCCCATCACCTGAGCAGGCATGAGTTCCGACTTGGCCTCGTTGATCAGGAGGCCGAGATGGGAGCAGCTTTGGAGAGCCAGATCCCTGGACCTCTCCACCTCCTGAAGGGAGGAACCTGCCAAGAGCCAGTCATCGAGATACTCCTCGATGCCGAAGATGGGCTGCCACCACTGCAATGCACTTGGTGAAGACCCGAGGGGCCGATGATAGGCCGAATGGCATGGCTCAGAACTCGTACAGGGTCCCTTCGACCCTGAAGTGGAGGAACCGCTGATGGGACAAACGGACTGGGACGTGAAAGAACGCATCCTGTAGATTCAGTGAACAGAACCACATGTTTCGCTCCAGGGATGGTATGATCTGGTTCAGAGTTACCATCCGGAAGGTGTGAGACCTGAGATATTGATTCAGGTCATGGAGATCTAGGATGGGGCACCAACCCCCCCCCCCCGTCCGCTTGGGCACCAGGAAGTACCTGGACACGAAGCCTGGGTCTGTAGGAGGATCTGGCACTGGAGCTACCGCCTCCTTGTGGAGGAGCTGAGCTATGTCGTCTCGAAGAGCCAACTGAGTGCAAGCTGAGGTCCTTTCCTCCCGAGGGGCTTGGCTTGGCTGGGAGGGTACTGCTCAAACTCTAGAGGCAGTCCCTGACCAACCACTTCGAGAACCCACCTGTCCGAAGTGATATCGGACCAGGTGGAATGAAAGTGGTGGAGCCAGCCCCCCACGGGAGGACCCAGAGCTGGCATGATGGGTGTAGGGGTGGCAACCCCCAACCCGTCACTGAGCAGGCTTAGAGGAGGAGGAGGAGGAGGCTCCTGGACCTGCACCTCGGCCTCCTTTACGGGGCTGTTGAGGACCCTGCTTGGGCCGTGGGTGCCAAGCTTGAGCCTGCTGCTGCTACTGGCCTCCTTGATAGGAGGGCTGCCTGGGGAAGAATGCCGAAATGGCTTCTTCTTTCTTTTCTGTTGGTTCTTGCCCGAAGAACCTTCTGCAGAGGTAGCATCCAAGGTGGCACTAGACTGCTAGATACGCTGAAGGTGACCAGCCACTGCTGGACTGAACAAGTCGGTGCCAAGGAAAAAAACATCAGCTAACTTGTGCTGGGTATCCATCGGGAAGGAGGATAGCCTCAGCCAGACCCTGCAGCAAGTGGCCACTGCAGCTGCTAAAGAGCTGGCACAAGAATCCCCGATGTCTAGGGCTGTCTGGAGCTGCTGTTTTGCAACAGCACAGCCCTGATCACGGACTTGCTTGACTGTGGTCTGCATGTCCGCTGGGAGATGAGGGAGGACTTCATCTAATGATCGAGGAGGGCATGAGAGAAGTGTGCCATAATGGCAGCAGAACTGGCCTGATGGAGGGCTAAGGAAGAGGCCATGTAGACCTTGCGGGCAGAGTGGTCCATATTTTTGGACTCCTTGTCCGGGGATCGATCTGTTTTGGCCGAGCTACCAGTACGTCTAAACACAGAAGCGGTAATGACTTTCGGTGACGTCACCAGAGATATGGCAGCATAACTCAACTGCTCTGTCTCCCCCTCCATAATAAAACTCCATCCTGCTAAAAATCGAGAGGCCTGGACCATAAGAATTGGATCACTGAATTGCTGACATGTCGACCAGACTGAAGCATAAGGAGTCGGCAGTGACCTCGGGGCAGAAACAGAACAAACAAGCCACTCTGAATTGGCACCCTCCATCGGCCTCTGCGACAAAGGATAACACCTGCGACAATAAGGCACTGGAAAACCACGCGGTGCAACCAGAAGCAGCAGCATACTCTCGATAAACACAACTCAGCCCTCCTGGACCTGCATAGGCAAGAAATTCAGCTGTACAAGAGAATGGAAGATTTAGAGAACTGCAGTAGGAGATGCAATATACACTTGCATGGACTCCCGGAGAATACAGAGTCGGGTAACATGATCACGTTTATGGAGAGTCTTTTGAAATAAATTCTTCCCCTACCTCCCGCTCTCCAGCTCAATTTGATCCGTGCCCATAGATCCCTAGTAGCTCCCCCGAAGGACACCTCGGTTAAACCACGTTCCATCGTTATGGCTTTTATGGATTTTCGGATTAAAGAGCAAGTTCTTCGCACAGCCTGGGGGGAAAAAAAGAGGTCTTCTTTGGGGACCACCGCCTCTTCTTGGAGCATGATTACATGCCGGCCACGGTACAACAAAGGCGAAGGATCCTCGTAGTGCAACGGAAGCTGAAGGAACAAGGCATAAAAGCGTCCTTGGAGTACCCCGCTAGGCTGAAGGTGATCACCTCGAAGGGTGTAAAAAGGTTTGAAGAGCTGTCGGAGGCTAAGGACTTTTTGCTTAAATTCGGTATCGCCCTAGATGACCTGAAGCCTGGCTTCCCTGAAAACGATCTCCGATCCTCAGAATGGCGCACTACCGGGAGGTCTCGCAGGGGTGCAAAGAATACGGCCAGGGAGCTCTGGTATGCGATGACAGATAGAGGCAAATCAAACAACCTGGCTTCGCCATCAGGGAGCAGAGAAACACCATTAGCTACAGCGGAAAGGGAGGAGCAGAACTGTAACGGCTGAACTGGGGTTTGCGAGTCAGTTGGACTATGTTTTATATTTATCGTAGCAGGAAGGGGTAACTAAGCATCCCTACCACTAGTGTGTTAAAGTTTGCTGGGGTGGGTGTAATTTAGGGATGAATAATTAATACTTCTGCATTAAATAAATACGGAGGGGTAGATATGCTTGAGTGGGACTGCATGTGTGACAACCCCTGACCTTCTGTGTGATTTAAAGGCAGAGAAGGCCTGACGAGTTGGGTTCCACCTTTCAACCTCGCTCACTATCGATCCTCTTATTAAGAGACGGAGAGGAGACAAGGAGTACAGGTTTTTTTTTTCACCTTGTAGGTTTAACATATGTTTTTTTCCCCCCACAGATTTTCAATTAAAAGTTACATTCTCATCATAATTGCTGTTATTAAGTTCAGTACAAGATGTTTCTATTGCTGGCAAGTTTGCCATGTTTTGGTCATAAATGTGATGTTCAGTGGTTCAGATCGATGTGTGCCTTTCAAAGTCAGGGTCTGATGGGGGCCCAGCAAAGGGGAGACAACGGGAATGGGGGATCTTAGAGTGCTCACTTATACTGTAAAGGGCATACATAGTCCAATTAAAAGGGCAAAATTATTACAAGAACTTAATAGACTACAAGCGGATGTGATGTTTCTGCAGGAAACGCACCTGGGGAAAATGAACACAGGAAACTAAAGAGGTCTTGGGTAAGGGAGGCTTATGCCTCACACTATGAGGGTCACACCAGGAAAAGAGGAGTTGCAACACTTCTTTGGAAAAATAGCCCCATTCAAGTTACTGCGGTCCAGACGGACATCGAAGGTAGGTTTGTCAGAGTGAGAGGAGAGATGGGAGATCGACAGATTGTCCTGACTAACATATATGCCCCAAATGAGGAGACGGAGCAGAATAGTTTTTTCCAAAGAGTCCTGGCAAGGGATTGTTTTGAACCCACTGGGGTGAACATTGTGGGGGTTATTTGAATCTGGTCTAACCCGGCTGTAGATAGATTTGGTGGGGGGCACTGCAGGAAGCTGCCTAGATGGGCCCCCACGATATTAAAAATCACGAGGGAATTTGGCATGCTGGATATCTGGTGACACCAACAGCTGAGGGAGCGCGACTATAGTTTTTATTCACCTAGACATCTGCAGTATGCCAGATTTTTTCTTGATACCTACCGAGTGGGCCCATACAGTGGAAAAACCGAGCATTGGAATTTTCACGATTTCAGACCATGCGCCAGTTAGTCTGCACTTGTGTTGTGATCCCCCAGTTAGAGGATCATCGTGGAGACTAAATGTGGGCCTCCTGAATAGGCAGGACTTTAAGGAGATGGTGGTCATGGAAATTAGGACATTTATGGACACCAATGGGCAAGACTCCTCCTCCCCTATGGTGTGGGATGCTTTAAAGGCATACCTGAGAGGGAAAATTATTTCATACGCCTCCCACCTCAGAAAAGAAAACACAGCACACCAAATATGTTTGGAGAGGGACACAGAAGCTTTAGAAACCAGACATAAGCAGACACCAGAACCAGAGCTGGATGCTAAACTTAGAAAGGCAAGGAAAGAATTGGAAAAATTGATAGAGTTAAAGATAGAGGGACGACTTAGATATGCCAAGCAAAAGTACTACGAACAGAGTAACAGAGCAGGCACATTATTGGCGGCTCAGATAAGGAAAGAAAGGCCAAACAGAACGGTTGTTAAGCTTAGTGGAAATTCTGGGGGGCTGCAGGTGACCAAACCAAAAGACATTGCCAAAACGTTTGCAACCTTTTATGAAGCCCTATATACACAAGAAAGAAGCCACCTACATCATCAAAAAGTAGAAACTTATTTGGCGGGTATAAGGCTACCTTCAGCTACAGTGGGGGAGGCAGAAACCTTGGGGTTAGCAATCACTAGGGAGGAAATAACATAATATATTAAGGGCCTCAAAAATCAAAAAGCGCCAGGCTTAGATGGTTTTCCATTGGAATTCTACAAGGTCTTTCTTTCACACCTCATGTCACCGTTACAAAAGGCCCTTAACTCAGTGTTGAGAGAGGGAGGGAGAAACTGCCCCTCCCTCGTGGAATTATGCCCAAATAACGGTCATACCCAAGCCGGATAAAGATCAGACTGAGTGTGGATCGTATAGACCTGTATCGCTGTTGAATACAGACCTTAAGCTATTTACCAGCATATTGGCAAACAGACTGCAACTCATAATTGGATCCTTAATATACCATGACCAGACGGGGTTTATCAAAGATAGGCTGATTCAAGACAATATCAGATTTCTTAATGTTATTTCCTCACAAAAAAATCAAAAACTATTTCAAATTGCTATTGGGGTAGACGCTGAGAAAGAGTTCAGTCGGGTAGGTTGGTACTTTCTGCATCAGACTCTGTTTAATTTTGGTCTGGATGACAAATTCATGGGAGCCGTTAAGGCCCTCTATACAAGACCAGAAGCAGTGGTTAAAGTTAATCGCTGCCAATCAGAAAGATTTAATTTGGGAAGAAGTACTAGACAGGGGTGCCCTCTCTTGCCCCTTTTGTTTGCTTTATCCCTGGAGCCTCTGGCAGCCACCATTTGACACACTGAGCAGATAAGAGTAGTAGTAGCTGGGGGGGGGATTGAACGCAAGATTGCTCTATACGCAGATGATGCGTTGATTTTTTTGTCAGACCTCATAATTCCCCCATGAAGGTATTGGAGGATTACTAGGAGACTGCAGGTTATAAGACAAACCAAAGTAAATCAGAAGCACTTATTCTAAGTGGTGGGCCACCACACGGGTTTAGAGATTCTTTTCCTTTTGCTTGGGCTCAGAGAAACACGATCCGATATTTAGGGGATGCAGATATCTGTTGATACCAACTCGCTCTTTACTAACAACTATAAAAAGCTCTGCCACATAATTAAACATGACTTGGAGAGTTGGAAAATTCTTTCATTATCTGTCTATGGGAGAATGCAAGTGGTTAAAATGAATATCTTACTCCGCCTCCTATTTCTCTTTCAGACACTTCCAATAACAATCCCAGAGGACTTTTGGAAAGACTTAGCAACCTCAGTTCGAGCCTTTGTTTGGGAAGGGAGTAAACCAAGGCTCTCACATAAGTTATTGACAGCTCCCAGAGAGGGTGGAAGCCTGGGCCTCCCGGATTTTAAAAATTATTATTTAGCAGCTCAGGTGCAGTGGATCCTTTCCTGGCTCAAGCAAAGGGAAAACTCACTCGGGTACCAGAGTGATAGAGATCAGTTAGAAGGCTTCCCCATAAAGGCTCTGCCCACGGCCAAGATCACAAGATCACTTTGGCCCAAGATAAGTAACCCTTGGACTAGGCACACAGTAGAAATACTAATAAAAATAAAGAAAAACTTGGGATCCCCCAATTCCCTCAACCCTTATTAGGCATCATGTGGGTTTTGTCCCCCCCACCATGGATAGGGGTTATGTGGTGTGGGAAAGGAAGGGACTTGTGTGTTTCTCTCATCTGTTTCAAAAAGGTGTATGTATGAGTTTTGCCCAACTCAAGCAAAGATTTGGTTTAAGGAAGGAAGACCACTTTAGATACTTACAGGTCAGGAATTTCCTCTTACAGGATAATCACAAACAGCTGGTTCTGAGACCTCGTACAGCCCTGGAAGACCTTTTTTTCTGGTGGTTCCTGCTGGAAACTAAGCAGAGGCCCATTTCTCAAATGTATAACTTACTAATTAATCAAGGTCTTTCCTTTGCAGAGAAAATTAGAACACAATGGGAGACAGACGCTAATATATATCTATCACCTGTCACATGGTCATTGAGACTAGGGAAGGGATGGGCGGTCACTTCGTCTCCGACATGGAGAGACTTCAATTGGAGGATCCTTACTAGATATTTTCCGACTCCTAGCCGAACAAAACACTATGATCCTTCAAGCACGGACAGATGTTGGAGACGATGTGGGGAAAGGGGTTCCTACTGGCACATTTTTTGGGGATGTCCCAGTCTGAAACCTTTTTGGCAACAAACACGTGCCTCTATTCAACGGATTTTGCAGTTTCCCTATCCATTTTCATTCCAAGCACTAGTGCTTGGAGTAGAACACCCCCTAGTGAATGCAAGGGGAAAACACAGGTTGTTTCACATTTGTAGGTTGGTGGCCCGCAAGTGTATCACAGTGCAATGGCTTTCACCAGATCCTCCAACTGTCTCACTGTGGCTTCAGAAGATGTCAGAAGTTTAATGCATGGAAAGACTCACAGCCTCTATTCATCTGGGCCTAGACAAATTCCTATCTTTATGGTCCCCACGGCTCACTAGAGGCCCTAGTCAAGAAGATGAGGCGAGGCCGGAGGCCCTGTCTGAGGCATGTACCTCTTCTTGCCCTGCCCCCCCCCACTTGACCTGATCTGATATTGCAAGTTCATTACTTGAGAGGATTGAAGAAAAAAGGAAGGCACACTTTGATTTGTTTTTAATGGTGTTTATTGTTTTTGAGTTGATACAGAATACTGGTAGGAAGAGATTGTGTTTGGTTGGTGGTGGTGTGGGTGGTGGCCCGTTCTGGGTGGTCGGAGTTCAACCTTCAGGGGCAATGCTGATCAGCTCCTGGGCTCCTCCTCCAGTCGGGGTGGTAGTGCTATCCCATTACCGCTGAACAAAAAACTACGGAACTTAGAACGTTAGAAAATAATATATTGTACCCACGGTTTCTTCTTTTACCTGTTGAAGTTACCATCTCTATTTGCAAGATGACTGAATAAAAATGCAAATTGTTGGGCTCGCATCAGCTGATGATATTACGTAACCTGAGATTTAAAAATAAAGTTTTAAACACAGAAGCGGTTACCAGGCTCTCAGCCGAAGGGTGTTCTGTGAATCCTGGCAGGGACCCCATGGACACCGCATACTTGCGGGCCATGTGGGCAGACGGTGCTGGGCAGGAAGCTGGGCATTGCCAGAGCTCAAGGGCTGGGCCAGTGATGGTTTCGGCCACTGGAAAAGCCTCCGTCGGGGTATCCCCCCTTTTTAGGATGCCTGTAAGGGGGTACTCTGCCTTTTTCTGGATAGACTCCAGAGGCGTTCCGGTGGATTCGGAGATCAGGCGGAGAATGCCTTGAAAGGAGGACCCTCCTCTAAACCTGCCATGGAGGACTCATCATCCCCAGGATGGGAGTGCAGTCCTGTGACGCCTGAGTCCGAGGAGTCATGGTACAACAGTCTCCCGCCTCGTCCCCTTCAATCACAGAGGCGGTCATGGTTACCGTGATGGACAGGCGTCGGGGAAGCCCAGTGTCTCTATGCGGTCCTCTTTGAGAAGCCCCCAAGGCTGCTTAGGCGGTGGTTCCACCAGAATCAGTGGAGAGACCGAGATTGGCCGAGCCGGGACACGGGCCGGCCCCACGGGCAGGGGAACTGAAGGTTTCGGTTCCGGAGGGTTCGGCGTCGACCCAGGAGGCTGTAGCCAAGTGATGGACGGGGTGGACGGCAGAGCCAGCTTCTGCCCGGTCAAAATCAGCTGTTGCCACATAAGATCCTCATAGCGTCGGTGGAGTTTCTGTCGAAGCCTCTCCTCATCCGATGATGATGAGAATCTGTGGCAATGCCTTTTTATAGAGTGCTTATGACTCTTTTTCGGTCGTTTGACTGAGGGGGTTCTGGACCTCGATCGAGATCAGGCTGGCTGACTCGATCAATCAGGAGACACCGGGATCGGTGAAAACCGAGGGTCCAGAATCGTTTCCTCGATGGTGACACCAGCGGGCTGGGTCTCCTCATCGGGAAAGACAAGAACTGGGGTCCTTTCCAAAGAATTGTCGACTGGAGTCGGCGAAATAGGGTCGATCAGGTTGAGAGAAATCTCAACCTCGTCGGCCACTTCCTCGATCTCTTGGCCAGATGGAGATCAGTGAAGCCGGCGACTGAGGATGCGATCTCGACCAAGGTTGAGACCGTGTGTTCCTGGGACTCGGACCTTTCTCGGTCCCAAAAATTTCTCCATTTGGACGAAAACTTCGGGTCCTTCTCCCTCTTCCGAGGGTGGGAGGAGTGCGAGCCCGAGGGCGCCTCACCCCTGGTGGGGAGAGACTGGCACAACTCCTTGAAGGAGCCTGAAAAGGTGGAACCGAGGTTCAGAGGAACAAAAAAGCTCCGATTGGCCGAAGCTTGAGCCGCTTCCTCCTTGAAAGCCTTCATCTGCTCCAACTGCTCGGCGGATCCTGCAGCCTCAGAAACCGTCCACCTCGCCTCCTTTTAATTCACCGGCGGGTTCCTTTTCTCTGGTCTCCCCAATTTTAGGTGCACCAAGCAGTCGTCCAGGACGTTGGGATGGAAGGTCAGGCAGAACGTACAGGTGGAGGTGCTATGTCCGACACCTAGGCAGTAGACGCACATTAGGTGGGGATCGGTGCGCTACATCTTCTGGCCACAGGAGCACCGGCGAAATCCGGGAGCAGATTTATCCTCCATGTCCGATGCGCTACTATCAGAATTGTTAACTCAAACGAGTTTTAAGGTAAGTTGCGGTAAAAAACAACGCTTTGAATCCAGGGCCTACGAATTGCTGTGAAGCACGAAGGAAACTGTATCTTCCAGCGGAAAGGAAGATCTGGCGTCATGGGGCAGAGCCGAGGTTTATATCATGCGGGTGGGTGGGAGGAGCCAGCTTGAAGACTTCCGGCAAGATTTAAAGGGGAAAGGGACATGCCAAACAGTGTGGATGAACAACATATCCACGCTCCTAGAATTGCCTTTATTTACACTTGCAACCTACATAGCGGTGCCATTGGCTATCTGGCACCATCTTAGTGAAAGGGAAGATCTGCTCTGAGTACTGATTTGGTCAAGGGCCCTCTCTAGCGATGCTGACTTCCCTCTGAACAGAAGTAACATGGCATAGCTAGGGCTTACCTACTTACACTGAATACTAGACAGCTCAGGATTCTGGGCTTTTCTGGACCTTCAGTACCACTACAAGTTGCCTCAGGCAGATCATTACAGATATCTGCAGCTCCAGTCTTACACTGTAACACTGGACCTACAGTAAGAAGCCCTCCCAGAAAACCTGAGGGTTTACAGACACTTACAGTAGGTCACCAAAGAGGAAAGCTACATCAGCCTTTGATAAGGGCACTCTACCGTGGGCTACTAGACTTACTATGGAACACCTCAGATATAACTTTAAGTAAATGCAATGCAGAACTACAAATGTCTCTCACAGCAGAAACCTGGTAAAAATAGACATTATCAGCATAAAAGGTAACAACGGCCCCTCACTTTAGGGAGTTTTCTTGAACGTGCAGTACGAGATATTTTTAAACTTCCACTGTCCAAGCATATTACCTGGACAACACAGCAGGTCGCTGCTGAAGAAACTGTGGGGAGGGCAGGGTTGACCAATATTCACGTGTTTTGGGCTTGCCCAAGTATATAGGATTATTGGCAGGAGGTGGGGCAAGTTCTGGAACAGAGGTCTGAATGTTCAGGTTTGGTCAGGGCATCCCTCGCATTATTGTCCATACCACCACTGAATGCAGAATACAGGGAAAGGTTTTTAAATTATTGTTAACTACTTCTGACATGCACGAAGAAGGTCCTCACAAGACTGGTTGATGGCAAAGCATTCAACCCTCCAGCACTGGCACAACCTTGTGGACAACATCTACAGACTGGAGAGGCTGACTTATCAATTTATGGCTAGACTTCCTGTATTCGAGAAGACTTGGGGTAAACAAGACAGACATAAAATGGAACATGACCCACTAATTTGTTCTTTAAGGTGATATCGCTCAGCTTCTACTGCTCAATTTGGTTATCAAAGTGTGGCTTGTGTTTGTATTGCTGTCTCCGTACCTGTGTGCCACTGACCCATCTGATGTTATGTTCTACTGCTAATACCACTGCTGTATATATAGTCTTTTCCAGCTCTGTAGTTCTGCATCATCTGAAACAATTTCTCTAATAACATTTTTTTTTTTTTAAAGGAGGCATCACAGAGTGAAAGTTGTGTACCTGCATCCATAGATGGCACTGGGATGTCACCACACGGGCCTGAAGCGAGGCTATGGGAGCAGCAGCACTGACAAAAAAACCTCCCCAAGGGGGGCAGTGGCACAATGCCAAAATACCTCCCCCCCGGTAGTAGTGGTGGCATTGGCATTGACCCTGACATTGACCTTTTCCTCGGTGCTGCTCACGGGACCAAGATCAAGGTTAACATCAGCACCGACCTTGACACCAACTCCTGCACTGATACTGCAAGCAGTGTCTGCACTGGAGTCAGCAACAGATGTCAGTGTTGCTCTGGAATTTATCACTGTGGATGGTGACAACAGCTGCGGCAACACCAACGGTCAGTGTTAATGTCATCAAAGTTGCCAAGACCAGAGGAAAAGTGTCGGCTGCATGCCAAATCACAGGAGAAATATGTCTGTTGTGCTGCGCACCATCGTACCTTTCTGTCTCATGAGGATTCTCCACATTCAGTAGAAAATGAAGCAGAACAATAGACATGGCAATCCTGCAATCTGGCATGCAGGCTGCTGTACAGCTCTTTTTTTCCCTAAAGGTATGATTTGACATGCTTTGGTATTTAAAAGATTTACAAAAGGATAATCTAGAGGCATTTTGCGTATTATCTAAAGGCTCTCTCAACTTATTGCAGGGGACCTTCTTTACTCACTTCTATGAAACAGGCAGGGAAACCCTCAACAGTCAAGCAAAATATGTTTAAGTGTATTTCTCACTAGTTTCACACAGCCTGTGCTTTGGTGCCTTGGAAGACATGAAACAGCAAAATGGTCTTTCTCGTAAGCCTACATAGTTTGTTTTGGGCAAGTTAAAGCGACTCCCCAAGTTAAATCAATGTAGATCTGCACCCCGTAGTTCAGTGCCTTACCTCTTTGAACTACTGCTGAGGTATATTAGGTGCAAAAATATCCAGTAAATTTCCTGGCAGGACACTCGTAAAACTGGTTTAACCAGGACACAGGCACTTCTCGGTTCGAAGATCTGCCCCTGCGCTACCCCACGCTCAGCCAACTCTGTGACTTGATCACGGGGAGAGTGTGGGGAAGCACGACATTGTAGTCTATGGGGGCTAACTTTAACATCAATTTTATATATTACAGTGAGCATGTGGTGATTAAATGAGGGCACTGGTGGGCCGCCTGGTGGCACTGAGGGTTTAGGCGCTGGATGCCACACCTCGCACCACGCTGGTGACCCGAGTTTGGGAGTGAGCTCGGGCACCGAGGATTGGAAGGGGAGGTTGAGGAGCGATTGCCCTTGTGGTGCTCTCCTCCCTGGGAGGGAGGGAGGGATGGGATGGCCCACCATGCCAGCAACCCCCGGTGGAGACTGGGGAGCACTGCAGCATGCTGGGCAGCATGGGTTCACCGTGGCTGATGCAGGCAGGGTTGCCGTGCGCCGGTGCGTCGGGTGTGCACCACGCTCAGGAGGGGGGATCACAGAACAAGGAAAAACCCAGACCTTGGGGTAGGCGACGGCACCAGCACCCATGCCCACCACCGGGTCCGTCCTGGATGGCCTTTCAGTTCCTCTGTCCAGGCCCTCGCCAAGCAGCTAGGAACGTTATCTGTTAGTGCCCCACCCTGGAGGAGTTAAGCTGAGAGGACCAGCTGCGAGGTGAGGGAAGGGAGAGAGTAGGCTTAGACAGGCGGACCTCGGGCTGGGCAGGATCCAGTTGGATGCCTGAGAGAGGCTCCTCGGTCCGTGATCCGGAGGAAAGAGAGTTGGGGAACAAAATGAGGGCACCGGACGACTAACAAGGCCCTTGCTAGTCATCCAGTGCCCTCATTTAATCACCACAGGCTCACTGTAATATATAAAATTGATGTTAAAGTTAGCCCCCATAGACTATAATATCGTGCGTCCCCACACACTCCCGGTGATCAAGTCACAGAGTTGGCTGAGCGTGGGGTGGCACGGGGGCAGATCTTCGAACCGGAAAGTGCCTGTGACTTGGTTAGATCAATTTTACGAGTGTTCTGCCAGGAAAAGTATTGGATATTTTATCTAATATACCTGAGCAGTAGTTCAAACAAGAAAAGCACTGAACTATGGGGTGTAGAGGTCTAGGTTGGTAGATCTCTTTAAATAAAGTAGCAGCGACCGGTATGTAGTTACGGACACTGCATTGGTATTTCTATGTGATGCAGGGATTTTTGGAGTAACCCAATTGTTGAAGCCACTGAAAATTTTATCTACAAGTGATACTGTGTGAATATCATTTGTTAGCTACTTGAATTACAAATATATTGAGTACTACCAGACCCATTTATTTTTTTTTATCAGATAACACCTTGTAAGCCAGGCTCTTGTACATCAGGTGCCTTACACACGTATGTCAGGCGTGCACTATTTATTTGCTAACAGTAATGTATGATATTGTAGAATGGAATGTTCCAGTATGATCTGTGGAACGTGTACTGATGTGTTAAGAAGTTCTCCCCAACTTATACTCAGGAGTGTAAACTAAAATGTTTATTTCAATTGGATGTGTAGTTTTATAAATACATCAACATGGCTATGCATAAGGACAGTACCACTAGTCTAGGAGCATCCAGCAGTAGTAAATGGATGTTACTGTATATGTTATGTATAGCATGCTGACTATAAAAAACTAATAATTAAAATGCTAAAAATTACACAGGGTGTGGGCAATAAGTAATTAGTTAATAGCCATAATTATTTATTTTATTTATATATTTAGTTATTCGGAAAATAACCTTTGAGCCGAGGCTCTTTTACAAAGGTTCCATGTCATATAACAGTAGCAGACATGAGAAAAATAACAGACAGTTTATAAAGTATAACACAATTAAAACAGAGTTAACACAGAGTAACACAACTTATTACAATTGACCTAGCATTTGAGACAAGGGTTATCTATGTACTTTTTAGATAATACTATCAATTTATAGTTTCATTTTTTAATTGTTCATTTAGTAACTGCTTTCCCGAGGCATAGCTTTGAAGCGTTGGTGGGGTTTTTTTGTATTTTTTATATATCATTATTTCTCCCCCGCACCCTGGTCTGCCATCGTCTGTCCATCATCCTTCTGCGTCCCATGCAGTCCCCGGCAGCTCACTCGCACAAGGCTGGCACACAAGGAGTGCCCGCGGCAGGACCCCCAATCCGGCCGACAGGCCTGGATCCAATATCAAGGCGCGATTCTGCACGGGTCCGCAGAGGACTGGGCATTAAGCCACCATGACTGACAGACATTTTTCCACCGTATTTGACTCTCCCTTTGGAGTGCAGATGTGCAATGACGTCCATGCACACCATGCCGACGTCCGTCAGCACTCCGCCCTCTGTGCAGTGCAGCTGTATAGCGCCCGATCTTTATCAGGACTGTTGCAGTGCAGTGTGAACCCAAACCCACCCTGGGAAAGGGAAGCAGTCTGCGGACGCTCATTCCACTCCCTCCTCAGCTGACCAGAGTCCGTTCCCAAACCCGGGTCGCTGGCGTGATGCAAGGTGTGGCGTCCAGTGCCTCGGCCCTCAGCACCAATCGGGCAGGCTGAAACATTGGTGTTTGAAAGAAACAAACAGCCCCAAACAGCCTGAGCTACTTAAATAGGGAGAAAAAAAAACAATTAAGTGTCAAAATTAACAAGTCAGATGAGGAGATCCTCAGAAGTCCTGCTGCACCTGCCACACTGATACAGAAGACTGCCTAAGATGAGGCATAGGAATGCCACTAGCTTTCCATGCGGCAAGCTTCCGCTCTAATAGCTATTACTGTACCAGTGAGCCCTGGTTGCGGTGCACATTATCCATGTTGTAAGTAATTTCCATTCATGAGCAACACTGAATATCAAGCGCTTCACTAAAATCCAGTTATAATGACCACCGATCCCCTATTGTCTACCCTCATTGTCACCTCCTCATTAAAATCTGCCAAGCTGGTCTGGTAAGACCCCTGGGACAGAATGCATGCCCACTGTTCCCTATTAGTCTGTACCTATCCAGATACATACGCAAGTAAAAGCAGGTGCTGAATGCATGGTGTAGCCAGACTGTGCTAAAAACTGTAAAATGATCTTATCCACATCAATCAGCTACAGACCGCTGTTCAGTCAACAAAGAAGGCTAATAATCAACAAAATGTGCGCTTCGACAGGCACTCGTGGACACAATGGAAGTGCACTGTTTTGCTGGTGTGGGAATTACAGAGGTTCCAACAACAAAGCACTTGCATCAATATGCAGGAAAACACTGGGAATATGCACTTGTACAAATATGTTGTAAACTGTATGTAATAACTCTGTGCTTCCTACTGTATGTTATTCTGTATTCCTTGTACTGGCTGAAGTTGTAAAAGAAAGCTCTAGCTCTCAATTTGCCTTCCAATAAACATTGATTGACTGTATTGTACACACACACACACACACAGTCTCAGAGTCACACATGTAGTCTTTAGCATAAGTTCAGATCTGGCAGGCTTTGCCTAGCCTAAGAATGGAATCAGGCCTCTGTATAAATGCACTCCCTCCCCCTTACCTAAGAAGACTAGACTCCCCAGCATAGGGCCAGAATGCACTGGAGGAGCAATGCTAAGGACTGCACCCTTTTTCATTGCATCTCCTTCCCCCACATCACCACATTGCACCCCACCTGACCCCACAATGCACAGCACCATACACTGCACCCACCCCGCACTGTAACCCAAGTGACTATCTGCACCTCAACCCATGCTGCACCAACCCTCACCGCACCCCGTATGGCTCCCCACTTACACAGCACTCATCCTACACTGTGCCCCTCCTCACCAAACACTGTGCCTTACCCATCACTGCACCATGCCCAATACCCCCTCCCCATAAATACAAAACAATGTAAAATACAACCTTGGGACAGGCGGCAGGGCTCTGTGATCTCGTGTCCACCGACAGTGCAATGTGCCCCTGCGACTGGATGTAGTGTCACAACCCCATTGTTGTTCTCAAAGATGCAGTGCTCCTTCTCAATCCACTGCCCCTGCAAAACTGAAAGGTACAGATTGGTTGGTAGTGGTCCACGAGCTGGGGATTCCTGCAAGATTACATCTCTACCCCTGCATTCGCAAGGAAAACTATGATTTACTACATTAACAGCTCAGTTGCCTTTTCTACTACGGAATTACAAATGGATTATTAAATTCAGTCGGGAAATATGGAATGCACTGCAACAGCACTATAGAGAGCTTATGAACAGCATGCACATGTCACAATTTACCCGAGATTCACCATGGGACTCTGGTCTGGAAATGGAGCAAAGCAGTATTACACACAGAGGGTGAAATGGAATACAAGGCACTCCCTTTTTCATTATGAATAGGAATAAAAGTAAAAACAGGAATAACTACATAAGGAGACATATTAATTACATTCTCTCAGGCAGGAGGACACTGGGAAGCCCTTTTTTTTTTTACTCTCTATTTTATCCCCACCACCTTATCTACCCTCAGCTCTCCACTCAATCTGAGCCCTCAATACCTCAAACGTGCTAACCTACCCGACTCAGGGTCTGCCCCTAGAGTGCTCCAGCTCGACTCCCTTACGTCCTTGATGGCCTGGATTGACCCCCGGCCGGGGTGAGGAGAGGTCCACCTTACCTTTTCCCACGAATGTTTTTCAGGGAGAGGGCTTGCACAACAGAATCTGCCCTAATGTTGTCGGTGGTGGTGGTGGCGTGCACGCTGCTGGAGGGCTCCGATCCCTCTGTTACCCAACCCCCTGAGATGCTGGCGCATAGGACATAAGTCCAGAGAGTCGACGTGCCGACGCACGCTCCTCTCAAGCGCCTAACAGCATCCCCCCTTCCCGGCTCCGGTAAGTGAAGCCGCCATGCCCCTCAAGAGCTGGTGCACCCACCGGCTTTCTTAGGACGTCAGGCGCTTTATAGCTCCCCTGGTAACCCAACCCGAGGGAGGAGAGCATCCATTGGGACGCTCCATCCTCCCTCCCCCAACCAACTCCCACCGACCTGAGTCCGTTCCCGAACCCGGGTCACCGGCGTAGCGTGGTGTGGCATCAGTGCCTCAACCCCTAGCCACGGGCCAGCTGGGAAGCCCTTGCAGGCAAAAGCATTAACCCCACCAGCTCAGAGCTGTTTGTTTTAATTTTTTTATTTATATTTATTGAAATGTTTCACCAGGAAGGGACAATGAACAACAATTTGCTCATCTCCCAGTGCAATCTGGGGGGGAGGGGGGGAGGTTACAATTGGATGAAGAATTAGACATACAATTTAACATTTAACATATCCAAGAAATTAAACATTCAATTACATTTGTAACAAGACATACAGTTAAAAATATTGTAAATAATCATACAGTCACATTTGTAACATAACAGACAATTAAATATATCATATCTGTGGAATATGCATTTAATTACAAGTGGCATATCGGAGGAACATAGTACAGAAATTTAATGTAGTCTTGGAGCCAACTCCTTGCAGGAATGGATAACAGTTAAGAGGCAGATTATTTAGCAATTATTGAATGAATGAGGTGCAGTGAGGGGACAACAAGGAGGGTAGAGGGGTAGACAGGGGAAACCAACTAAGGGAAGGAGAGGATAAAGATGGGGGGAACATTACCGGAGCAAAGTGAGCAAAAAATCAGTTACGAGGGGCAAGTTAACACAGGGCTAGTGCAATCTAGGAGCAACTCCGACAGAACAAAAAGTGCAAGATATTAGCTCAAGTGAACTAATTCCTTTGTTTAAGTGCAGGGGGGCAGGAGAGAGGTGAGGGTAAGGGATAGGGTAGGGAAGGACGAGTCACACCTGGAACTGGCCCCTTCAGAGTGCGGAGATCGCTGCCAGTGGCGGAATGAGGCAAGGACTTAGAATAAGGGGCAGGAGTAGGCAAGGACAAGTTGGGTAAAGATAGTAGAGGGGATGGTAAAGGGAAGGAGGAGGAGGGGTGGGAGAAACTTGCCTAAAGACTAGTTTGCAAACTAATGTGGTCTGGGGACCAGTCTATCTGCAGCTCCGGTTTGAGATACGTGCCTTGTGACCCTCCCCACTGAATTAATTGCTGTTCCCAGCATTGTTGTTCTCCCATGAGAAATGGATCCAACATGAGTTTAAAAGCTTCAGCAGTCCATTACCCTTGGGAGCCCATTACACGGATTTACCACATTCGGGGGGGGGCCTTTCTCACATTATCCTGAATTTTTAAGACTCGAATTCATACATTTTATGAACACAGCTCTGTTGCGAGTTGGTATTTGGGTGGTACTTCAGCAGCCAGTATTCCTCAGCTCCTCGATATGACCTCATTATTCTCCCTGCCCCTCAGTATTCTCCCAGCTACGTGGTATCAGTCCAGCATTCCTCTTTGCCCCCTTTGAAACCAGTAGAGCACTCACCAATATCCTGTTCTTGCTCTGCAATGCTATTTCCAATTTTGGTTTTCCCTTCCTGGAACAGAAGCAGAAAAATGTCATTAAACTGAGAACTGAATGAATTTATTTAAGATTTAATTTTGAACACTTTTATAAATGTGCTTATTTATCCATGCAAAACACTGATCTGGGATACGACCCACTGAGACAAGTCTCACTCCCAGTCACATCCCAGGTAAAAACAAGTACTACAAAAATGTTACATGCATAATACAGTGCCACCCGCTGGTCCAGTGGAAGTACATATCACTTCCATGCTGGCGTCCACGGATGGGGAGAAAAACCTCTTGAGCCAACACTCGCGCCTCCAAGCTAGGGAACTCGTATCCCAGCTGGGGAAGGGCAGGCAGCACTCTACCAAGCAGCAGCAGCGTTTGCTGGTGGGCCAGGGTGCTTGCACTCCAGCCCACTAACCCGCTGCGTGCCATCTGAGGTGTGCACCCCCTACCGACGCTGTGCATGCTGGGGAAACCCGGGAATCCTGGCCATGGCAGGATGACAGCCCAGCTCTCCGCACCCCGCGCTGCCAATCATGGCTCCCATCTCGCCTCATGATCCGGACCCTGGAAGGAGAAAAGTGGACATGAGACCCTGCCGGGGGGGGCACAGCACAAGAGGAGATAGGATAAGGTCTGGAGGTGTCAGAATTGGGCTGGCCAAGTTAGGTGCATATTAAAAGAAAAAAAAACATATTACAAGTAATTTGTGGTTGATTAGTGCTGTTCTGCAAAGCTACTATTATTTTCAGATCACTGGTGCTGTCAAGTCTCTCTGCCAGGGGCTGCAGAAACACTGGGGTTCCTGGCAGTGCAGCGCTCATCTACTGCTGCTACTAGTACAATGGCCGTGTCAAGGTCAACTCCCACTGCAGCTTCTCACCACACTAGCGTTCACACAGAAACCTCATGCTGCTACAAAGGGCAGCAGAGTTTGAATCCTGAAGCTGGGAGTGAGCTGACCACAGTACAGAGTGAAACTGAGAAGGGGGAAGAAAGAAAAATAGAGGCAAGACGAGGTAAAAAAATATTTATTTAAAACATTTTACCGGGTAGGCAGGCAGCATCTAAGCAGGGCTCATTTCCACTTGCTGTCTTGGAGGGGATGGGGAACAGCTTATGGGGGTTTAACAGTTTTACAACCTCTAAATAAATCAGTAGTGAGTACCAATATTATTTATAAACTGGAAGCAAGCAAGGACAAAGAGAGCACAGCAGCTCCTCCAGAGGTGTTGCAGTTAGAGACAGAGCACAGCAAGCAAGAACAAAAAAACTGCACACTCACTAAGAACCAGAAGGTAAGTAATTGTATCACTTGTTATCAAGGTCACAAAACCATGGAGACATTGTGCTAACACCCCTACCACACTGTGGCCTTGATGACAGATAATAAGATTACTTACTTTCCAATTCTTGCTGAGTGAATAGTTTCTTTGGTTTAAAATGATTTATCACTCTTTTTCTTATTCTAGTTCTCGGCCACAGATCCCCACAGCAAAGTGGCATCTTCGGCACCTGTGCAAAGCCACCAGAATGTAAAATCAGACACAAGCACCTGAACCCCCCACCACCACCACCCACCGCCTCACCCTCACTTTCCAGCCGACAGATCTTTTTTTTTATTTTGTTTCTTATTTGACTATTTATTCACCCTGTAGGACAGGGCATCCTTCCAGAGTGCTTACTGGGCGAAGGCCTCTCACTCCCTGCCTGAACCCCCACGTCCGAGTCTCGCCACCCACACTGCCCAGACCAAACCACAGCCTACCGGCATGACTGGTATCCACCCAGCCTACGGGTTGGCACCCAGGGAAATCTCGGTGAGCTTGGCCGGCGGTGGGATGTGGGCTGTGCCACGGAAGTCCCCATCATCTTCACTGTCCTCCAGAGGGTTTTTTCTTTCCCCGTTTGTCCCTCCCCCCGAGCATGACATGTAATGATGTCATGGCGCATGGCAACCCTGCCGACATCGTCGTACTCGCTCCATCTTGCAAGCCGGTTGTCCTGCATTACCCCCTATCTCCATCGGGAGTCACTGGGACACCAGGCAACCCTATGCCCTCTCCATGGGAGAGGAAAGCAGCCCATCAGATGCTCCATCCACTCCCTCCCCTGCCGACCCCCTGGCAACCTGAGTCTGTTACCGAACCCGGGTCGCTGGCATGGCGCGAGGTGTGGCATCCAGCGCCTCAACCCTCAGCGCCACTGGGCCGGCCCCAGCCAACAGATCTTAAAACAGGAGAGTGCACATCCAGCTGTATGGTGAGCAAAGGCAGGGCCTCGCTGACCACCATGCTGCGGCCCACGTTTGGGAACAAATTGGGGTCGCTCAGAGGCCGGCTGGGAAAGGAGGATTGAGCATCACACGATAGCTCTGCTCCTTCATTGAGGGGGGACAGCACATACTGCTGCTCGACTGTCATCTGGTGAAGGCTAGGTGGTGGAACAGCGGTCACCCACCTGGTTGGCCAGGTGCAGGTCGCTGAGGTGTACACGTGAGCACCACAGCACACATGCTGGCCTGGGGAGAAAAGTTGTTGGAAAAACAGCTTTGGCAGGCAGGATGATGGCGGTGTACCCTGCAGGCTTCACGCCACCCAAGGCATCCACGCACCCACTGAGGTTCAAGAGGTTTATATTCATAGAGGCTCACAGAGGTGTAGGTAAGTCCTGGGTTGGGTGAGTAACGGGTCTGGTGGTAATCGCCAGATAGGGGCCACCTAAGTGAGTAATGTGGATAAACGGATGAGAAAAAAAGGCAAGTGCCCACAGTACAGGCTTACACAGTAACATACGAACATTCCAGCAGATAAAGGCCTTATGGTCTACCTAGTCTGCTTGATTGTGCAGCTCCCTATGTATTTAAAAAGGAAAGTGCCCCCCTCCCCATATCCCTTTTGAGCTCCCCCTACTTCCCCCCCCACCACTCGCTCCCCTTCCACCCGAAATGTTTCCTCTAACCATGTCCCAACCCCTCTTGAAGCTGTCCACCCATTTTAAGGCCTACCACTTCCTCTGGCAGCTCACTCCAATTGGCCACTACCCTCTTGGTGAAAAAGTGCCTCCTCATCTCCCTCCTGAACCTTCCCCCCACCAGCTTAAGGCCGTGCCCTAGTTGTCCTGCTGACGCTAAGGCTGGAGCGGCCATCATTGCTCACCCTGTTAATACCCTTTCAGCACCTGAAGGTCTTAGTCATGTCTCCCCCTCCCTTCTTTCCTCACGAGAGTACACGCTGAACTCCCTGAGCCTCTTGTCATAGCTATTAACATATGAACACACAAAATGTGCCAGCAGACAAAGGCCATTTGGTCTATCGAGTCTGCTCAGTTTTGCAGCTAGCAGCCTTATTCTGCAGCTGCCCCTCCCTTTATCCTCCCAGCTGTTGTCCTGCTGGCCCCGGATCATCTTGGCTGCCCTTCTCTGGACTGTCTCCAGCAAGCTTACATCCTTCGTAAGATGCAGACCCTGAAACTGCACACCGTACTCCCGATGCAGTCTTACCAGGGACATGTATGGCAGCAGAATGATCTCTGCGCTTCTGGTGGTGCTATGCAGCCCAGCACCCGATCAGCCTTGGCTGCTGCTCTCTTGCAGTGTGCAAAGTGTTTCAGGTCACCTGCGATTATTACTCCCAGGTCCATTTCTTCTTGCGACCTAATTACCTGCACTCTGTTCAACCAGTATTTGGTCGCTGGATTCCTTGGCCCCCAGGTGTATAACTTTGCACTTTTCAGCACTGAATCCCACTTGCCAAATGCCAGATCACTTTTCCAGCCTAGCCAGGTTCTCCCTGAGTTCCTGTCATCCCTCCTCTGGGTCCACCCACCCACACAGCCTGGTGCTGTCCACAAACAGACAGATTTTACCCTTAATACCATCTGTGATGTCATTAATGAAGATGCTAAATACCACTGGGCTGAGCACCAAGCCCTGTGGGACCCCACTGGTCACATGCCTCACTTCAAAGAATTCTCCCCTAACTACCACCCTTTGCTTTTTGTCCTGCGAGCCTGGCCCTCACCACCAGGTCCTCTAACTTCCTGGTCAGTCTCTTGTGGGGCACCAAGTCAAAGGACTTGCTGAAGTCCAAATACAGGACATCAACTCTACCTGTTCCTTGTCCACTGTCCTAGTGACCCAATCAAGTCAATTAGGTTAGTTTGGGAGGACCGCCCGACACACACCCATACTGCCCGTTATCCTGCAGCCAATTTTTCTCCAGAAAGCCACTCAGTCTCTCTTTCAAGATAGTCTCCATCAGCTTACTCACTACTGAGGTCAGGCTGACTGGCTTGTAGTTCCCCGGTTCTTCCCTCAGCCCACTCTTATAAACAGGCACCACATGCGCTGTTCTCCAGTCCTGGGGCAGGGTTCTGGACTCCAGAGAGGTGTTGAACAGGTTTGCCAGGGACACACCAGAATCTCTGCCAGAACTCACCAAGGACCCTCGGCACATGCCGTCTGGCTCTGGTGATTTACCCACCTTTAGGGCCCGTAGGCCCTTAAGTATCCTGTATGCTTGAATTTCACTGTCTGTGACTCCCCCCAGCATCCACCTCTCTAGTCCCTTGTGGTACTGGCAGGGCTCCAGATAAGCTGTGTACAGGGTCTATTTATGCATGTTGAAACTGCATTTACGCTTCTTTTTGAATAGTGGGCTAGTGCCAATTTCTACCCCTGAGAAGGCACAGTGTCTCCCTGAATTTCTAGATGGCGTGTGTCATGACTAGAGAATATGTGAGACTGTCAGTCACCCCCACTCCCCTAATTTTGGTTGCAACAGTCTGATGTTGGAGGGGATTAGATCTACATTTTTTTTAGTAAAGACTCTTTCTCTCTCTGGGATCAAAAGTAAGTTTTGCAGCCAGCAGGACTACTGGGCTAGTGACTGGGAAAATCCTTTAGCCCTACATACTTTTATACTGTGTCACAACACAGTATAAAAATCTGTAGCGCCTGGCTGGTGGATTTTCCCAGTCACTAGCCCTGCTGACTGGTGGTGGCTGCAGAACTGTTTCAATGGGTGTGTACTTACTTACTACTAGTAGCTCTTTTGTTGACTGTTCTGCTAAAGAACCAGTATGTAATAGAATGCTACTACTAGTAGGCATTATGGTACTGCTGTTTTGGCATAACAGTTAACAAAAGGCTACCTACCAAAAATACGGTCATTTCCCAAAAATGTACTCTTCAGCCAGATGCATCGAGTCATTTGTACGCATCTGAAATTGGTTTTACTCACCTCACTTTAAAAATGAGGCTGGCTGCAAAACTTAATTTTGATCCCAGAGAGAGAAAGAGTCTTTACTAAAAAAAATGTAGATCTAATCCCCTCCAACATCAGAGTGTTGCAACCAAAATTAGGGGAGTGGGGGTGACTGACAGTCTCAGATATTCTCTAGTCATGACGCACACCATCTAGAAATTCAGGGAAGACGCTGTGCCTTCTCGGGGTAGAAATTGGCACTTGCCCACTATCCAAATGCTAGAGCCTGGTTCATTTTGTATAAGCCAATATAAAAGTCTGTAGGGCTACTGTGAATTTTCCTGGTCAGGCTGCAAAACTTTTCGAGTCCTCAGCTTTACTGACATTACAGCCAGTCTGTATATACAGTATACACAAACATACACTTCTGTTTAAAATCATTTTTTTTTTGTACAAGATTGCACTGTAAAAGTATCGCTCTCTGTGATCATCTGGCTTGCAGTGAACACAGTAACAGAAAAAAAATGAAGCGGTCTTGAAGATGTGACTGTAGAAACTCTTCTCGCTAGACAGACACACACTGTTACTAAATCCTGATGCCATGCGATGTCGATAGCGTGGTATTATCGACCGCGCAGCATCAGAGCTAATAACGTGTGTCTATCTGCAGAAAAATTCTCTGTCTATCGAATCTAATTAGAATACAGTCTATCGCCCGTCACATGGCATCTTCAACCACCACATCTTTTAATCTTTGACCATTCCTGTTACTCAACCATTTCATACATTTCAAAACAGTTTTGAACAGGACGTGGCAGCACACCATTCCCAAATTAAGTCCTCAAAGAAGGCTACCATGATAATCTTCGTGTACACGATCTACAAAGCAGTTATTTCAATTTAAATCAATTGAAAGTTTATGGTACTGTATGAAATGCTATGTAGATCACTAGCCATCGAACAATCTATACTGAGGCAGACAACATCTAGATCTGCTGCAACAAAATAATCACCACTTTAAGGACACAAGCAGTTGCAAGACAGAAGGGGAAGGAGAAGCAGCATCAATGAATTATTACAGTAAGTGTAAGTAACACAGTGTTACATAGAAACATAGAATTTGACAGCAGATAAGGACCGCTTGGCCCACCCACTCTGCCCATTTCCCTACCTAATGGATAAGCTGCAGATCCTAGTTAACCAGCAGCCTACTTCTTCCTACCCCAACCCCCTAGAATTGCCTTATGACTGTCCCATGCATGCTTGAATTCCACCACTGTTTTTGACTCCACAACCTTCCTCCGGAGAGCCGTTCCATGCATCCACAACCCTCTCTGTGAAAGAATACTTCCTAAATTACCTCTCAGCCACCCCCCCTCTATTTTCAAATTGTGCCCCCTTGTTCTTGCACACCTCTTTTTTTGAAAGATGCTACCCTCTTGGACTTTGTTGATTCCCTTGAGGTACTTGAAAGTTTCTATCATGTCCCCCCTCTCCCTCCTTTCCTCGAGGCTATACATATTAAGCTCCTTAAGTCTCTCTTCATATGTCTTCTGGTGCAGACCCTGTACCATTTTAGTTGTCCTCTTCTGGACAGCTTTCATCCTGTCTATGTCTTTCGGAGATTGGGTCTCAGAACTGCACACAGTACTCAGATGGGGTCTCACCAGCTGTCTGTACAGAGGATAATAACTTCCTGTTTTCTACTGGTGATGCCTCTCCTATGCATCCCAGTATCCCCCACCCTCCTTGCTGCCCTCTCACATTGCTTGCCCACCTTTAGGTCATCTGATATGACTACCCCAGATCCCTTTCCATTTTTGTTGTTGTTAGTATCTCACCCCATTGTGTACTCTTCCCTGGGTTTTGTTTCCCAGGTGCATTACCTGAACTTTTAGCATTGAATCTAAGCTGCCATACATTTGACCATTCCTCTAACCTTGCCAAGTCCCTTCTCATCCTTTCCATCCCACCTTGAGCATCAACTCTGTTGCAGATCTTTGTGTCATCTGCAAAGAGACATACTTTCCTTCCAGTCCTTCTGCAATGTTGCTTATAAAGACATTGAGAGACGATCCTAATACTGAACCCTGTGGTACCCACTAGTAACCCCTCTTTCTTGGATGGACTCCATTTACTATTACTCTCTGTGTCCTCTTCTCCAGCCAATTCTTTACCCAGGCTGTCATCTTGGGACCCACTCCCAGGCTGGCTAACTTGTATATTAATCTTTTGTGTGGGACTGTGTCAAATGCCTTGCTAAAGTCTAGGTAGGCCATGTCCACAGCCCCTCCCTGATCTACTACTTTGGTCACCCAGTCAAAGAAATCTATCAGATTCGTCTGGCATGACCTTCCCGCTGTGAATCCATGCTGCCCTGGGTTCTGTGCCCCTCTGGCCTCTAGATACGTGACAATTCTTTACTTCAGAAGTGATTCCATCATTTTCCCTATCACTGAGGTTAAACTAACAGGTCTGTAGTTTTCTGCTTCTGCCTTGCTCCCACTTTTGTGAAGGGGAATCACATCTGCCTTCCTCCAGTCCTCGGGTACCACCCCATCCTCCCATGACTTGTTAAAGAGGGTAGTCAATGGTGTCACTAGTTCTACCCTTAGTTCTTTTAGAATTCTGGGATGAATCCCATCAGGCCCCATTGCTTTGTCCACCTTCAGTTTTAGAGTTCTTTCATAACCCTTTCTTCTGTAAATGGGCTGGTATCAGCTTCTGTATCCAGAGTGTTTCTACTGTTTGTTTTAGGTACCTCCCCCTCTTCATTTGTAAATACTGAGCAAAAATATTTGTTTAATATCTCTGCCTTTTCACAGTCACCCTCTTACCCCCTCCCTCCCTTTATTAAGCCTCACTATCCCTCCCTTGGTCTTCCTTCGCTCCCTGATGTACCTATAAAGGTTTCATCCCCTTCTTAACTGAGTTGGCTATCTTTCTCTCGGTTTGGGCCTTTGCTGTTCTGCCTGCCTTCCCAGCTTCCTTTGCTTTAACAATACAGTTCTGTCCTGCTCCTTCTGTGATTCCTTGTACTTCCTGAATGCTTTCTTTTCTCTTGAACCTTCACTGCCACTTCCTTTAGAACCATAGTGGTTTCTTCATCGTTTTATTTTGTTTATTTGCTTCACACAAAGTCTCGTTACCTCTGTGATGGCAGTTTTTATTATTCCCCATTGTTCTTCCACCCCTCCTTCCTGCCCATTTGCTAGTGCATTCCTTAGGCACCCACCCATTT
Source organism: Neoceratodus forsteri (assembly GCA_016271365.2). Classification (NCBI taxonomy): domain Eukaryota; kingdom Metazoa; phylum Chordata; order Ceratodontiformes; family Ceratodontidae; genus Neoceratodus; species Neoceratodus forsteri. The sequence continues at coordinate 1,026,156,079 of CM028134.1, forward strand.
TGGCAAAGTCAGCCCTCCTGAAATCCAGTACTTCTGCCTTTGTATGGCTTGACTCTATTGCTATGTTTATTGTGAACCGTACTGTTCGATGGTCACTAGTTCCCAGATGGCTACCCACTTCTACATCTGTGATCCTCTCTCCATCTCCATTTGAGAGAACCAGGTCTAAGACTGCTCCCTCTCGAGTGGGCTCCAATACTACTAGTTGTCTAAGGCATGCCCCCTGTGGGGCATCTAGAATAACCCCACTCTTGAAGTGGCTGCTGCACTCATTCCAGTTAACATCTGGCATATTCAGATCACCTATCAGCAATATCTCCCTTTTTCTGCCATTCTAAGTATACTTTCTATCATTTCCTTCCCTGAGAAGGGGTCTGTATCAACCCTGTGCGGATTGTGGTGCCATTGCCGGTCTCCAAATTTACCCACAGTGCTTCTTCTCCTCCCTGTTTACCCTTTTGTTCTGTTGCTTTGATTCCTTCCCTTATGTAAGAGCTACTCCTCCTCCTTTTTACCCTCCCTGTCCCTCTGTAGATAGTGTATCCTGGTATGTTTACATCCCAGTCATGGTTTTATGTGTACCATGTTTCTGTGACTGCCACGATATCCAGATGTTCCTCCTCCATCAAGGCCACTAATTCAGGAAGCTTGTTACCCAGACTATGGGCATTGGTACTCATTTCTCTCTATTTTTGATGGCTTTACCTTCTGTTGCAGCATCCCCACTGACCTTTCTACCTCAGTCTTTTCTCATTTAGTACCCTGTTTTGTAGGGAGGCTGGGATTTTCCTGCTGCTTATCAGTGCCTCCCCCCTTGACTAGTTTAAAAGCTTGCCAATGAAGCATTTAAACCGACTGCTCAAAAGACTTGTTCCCTTCCTGGACAGATGCAGACCATCCTGCCAGTATAGGATGCTGTCCCTCCAGGTGGAACCCCAGTCCCCAATGAAGCCAAACCCCTGTGCACCACACCATTTTTTCAACCATTCTTTAAACTGCATGGTGCAAAGTACCCTCGCCTCCCCCACGCCACTGACAGGCAGCACCTCTGAGAAGGATACTGTGTGTGCTACTTGTCTTACACTTACTGTAATAATTCACTGATGCTGCTTCTCCTTCCCCACAGATGCAAAAACGGAGCAGATCACACTGATATCTAATTGTAGAACTCTGACAAAAACATACAGCAGCACCAACACGAGTCCGACAGATCATTACTACCCTGTACGCCCTATCCAGCCCAAATGTGAACTTACAAAGCAAAGCGATCATGAAAATATACTTCAGGGGCAAAAAAAAAAAAAAAAAGTATGTCAGAACTTAAATGGATTTTTTTCCCGGCGAGATCATTACCATGTTCAGTTCACATTAGCACCTGCTGCCATGAATCTAGCCTGTCTGTCCACCATCTGTCTGTCATACTCTGAGTTGAGTTCCCACCCAGTTGCACAGTACAAACTTCTGTTTGAGAAATCACAGCCAACTGTGTGATAGCATCTGCTGCGGGCACTGTTGAGGCTGCAAATCTGCCTGAGCCACTTACAGTAACTGACACTGCAGGGGGATCAAGTGTTTTTGGGGAGGTGGAAGAAGCGAGGCGCTTCTTCAGAAGAGAAAAAAAACATTTCACACACAGTAACCTGCATTGTAGATGCGTATTTAATACACAATTCATTTTAAAAAAAGGAGTGTAAAAGCAGTTTTAACATGCGTAAATAGACCTTGTATGCAGCTTATCTGGAGCCCTGGATATACTGTTCACATGCACACACTTGCAGTTCTGCTAGAGACAGCCAAGTCATCAGAAGTCTTCAAGCCAGGCTCTTCCCACCACCTGGGTGGTAAAGTATCCAGCTCCACCCTGCGACATCAGATCTTCTGCAAAATGGAAGCAGGGATCTGGGTGCCCCTTGCCAGGGGGTGTTGGGTAGGTTGTGTGGATGTGAACTGTATACCACTAACAGAACTACAGTTACAGGTGAGTAACTTAAGATTTCTAACAATGTGGATACAGTTCACTATCCGCACCCTGGCAGACTCCTAGTAGTCCTCTGGGAGGAGGGGGCAAAGCAAACACCCATATTTGGCAAACAGAGACTGAAGGACCAAAAGCAGCATCCGGTGACTCATGGCAATGCTGCAATGGGAGATGAAGGTGTTCACTTTACTCCAGGTTGCAGCCCTACGTATCTCCACAATGGGGATATTCCTGGAAGTAGACACATTTGCAGCAGTATATCTGGTGGCTTGAGCATTAAGCCCCTTAGGCGACTCCCTACCAACAAACCTATAGCAGGGGCCGATGCAGGATGTAATCCACCTGCCAGTCATTTGTTTGCTGCTGGTCTGCCAGAAACGGTTTTGGTGTACTGTTACAAACAGCTGGAGAGCCTCACCCTGAACTTCAGCCATACACTCCTTATAGTAAGAGAGTGCCCTTCACAGGTCCCGGGAGTCCGTGATCGGCCTCAGAGGTCGATTTAGTAAAGTATACTGATAAGTTAATCACCTGGTTAAGAAGACACTTCAATATGACCTTCAGGAAGGACATCGGGTGGGGGCAAAGGACAACCTTGTCCATGTGGTAGACTCCACCCGAGAGCACTAAGAGCTCACTGATCCTTCTAGCTGATGTGATGGCCACCAGGAAGGCGGTCTTCCATGACAAATGTGGTCATCTCACACTTGTGCACTGGCTTAAATGGCTTGCCCATGAGCAATGCCAACATCAGCAGTTGGTCCCATGGAGGCAGAGGCTCACGTACCAGAGGGGATAAGTGATCCTGGCCATTGAAAAAGCACTCGATCACCTTCTCCTGGGCCACCGTCGGCACACCAGCCCCCACCCAGTATGCAAAGGTGGCTGCCTGGTGCATCTTAAAGGCTATCACTCACAGTCCTGACTGAGAGAAGGACCAAAGGTAGTCAAAGATGCAGGCCATGGGGCAGGTAAGGGGATCAAGCTCCTTACCCCTGGCACCTGATTGAGAACCTCTTCCACTTAAATGCATAGCATTTACGAATTAATTCCTTACAAGGGGCCTCCACAATCAGGATGATGTCTTCCAAAAGACCCAGAGCTTGGAACTCTAGACACTCAGGAACCAAGCTGAGAGGTGTAAGGATTGAATGCCTGGGTGCAGGACCTTTTCTCTGTTTGGTCAGCAGATCAGGGCAGAGACGTAACCTCTACAGAGGCCTGCTGCGAAGACTGAGGCAAACCGGATACCAGAACTGCCTGGGGCTATCAGGATCATCTGCGCCTTGTCCTTTCAGACCTTGCAAGGGGAAGGGAGAAAGACATAAAGAAGGCATGGGGTCCAGGGCCTTGCAAAGGCTTCCATCAGTATCCTGAACTGTGGGGAGGGGGGCAGAGAACAGCCTCAGTTTTCTATTCTCAAACAAGGCAACCATCCACCAGAGGGATGCTCCACAAGTGGTGTAACCCTCCCACCCAATGCAGGGACCACACATGCAATGTCTCTCCAACCCGTCTGAGAGCACTGCCAGCTGGCTGTTCTCTCCTACAAGATGGACCACCAAGAGATCTGCTTTCAGGCTGTGCACAAGTGTCCAGGTGTGAAGATCCTCCTGACAAAATGGAAAGGAGTGCACCCGCCCTGCCTGTTTAGGTAAAACATGGTGGCCATGTTGCCCTCCTGGAACTGAACAACCAATGCAGCAAATTCTGTTAAAGTCAAATGCACAGCATGGAGCTCCTGTAGGATGATGTGGTGTCGAGACACCCGGAGTGACCAAATCCCGTGGACCCTGTGGTTTCCCAGGTGTACTCCCCACTCTATCAGAGATGTGTCCATCACGAGCATGACAGATGTTTTTGGGCAGACGAACAGGATTCCCTCCTCCAGATGTTGTGGGCTCAGCCACCACTAGATGGCATCTCACACTGGCTGGGTCACCAAGACCAGCTGGTTCAGGCAACTTAGGCGTTGGGACCACTGCCGACCCAAATCTCACCGCAGGTGGGGCATCCACTGTGACGCACAGCATCTGTCTGTTATTATATTGTATCATATTTGTGATATAAATGTATGTTTCTTTGAATGTCTGCTTGGAAAATATGGCAACCAGCAGAACAGCACAATGGCAGCTGGAATTTCAAAAGTGTGGCAAGGGAGATGACACTCTCCATGACCCAGTGGAAACTCTAATTAAGGGCTTCCCCCAGATGCCAGGTTGTAACAGCTGTAAAACCATCCATTTACTTTGAAGTCCAGGACGCCAGGATGCAGTTTACGACATATTAGGGAGAAGCAATTTCTGACAGATACCTGTTACATTTCTCACCACTAGGAGAAAATAGCTGTCAGGAAGTCTCTCTAAACATCAAAGGGGTAACCCTGACCTGTCATGAGGCATCACTAATTAAGAACACTATACATATTTTTTTATTGGAAATGTTGAGCAGAGTGATGGGGCATGTGACTGATTAATTCAGTATTCAGGAAGTGAGTGAGCTCTCAGTCAGTATCACTGTGAGCTGTGAGATCACGGAGGAATATACTACCAGATGCGCTGCAAGGAAAAATTGCCATTTGCTTTTCCTTTCTGATTTGGACTCCTGACGACATTCTCCAGAGCACGTTAGGTAAATCAACCACCCCTATTTATTACTAGAAACTACGGTAGGAGAAAATATTCAGTATAAGGAGGTTTTGTTTAAAATTGTGCATTTAATTTAAATGACTGTAACCCAATTTTATATGTTCTGTGTTTTGTGTTTCATCTATTTTTTTGTACTGAAGTAAACTTTGTTTTCCTTGAAATGCTGCCTGAGTCTTTTTCTCATTTTGAATGTGAATGCTGGGACAGTGTTGATAAGGCCAACAGAACTGTTAAGTGTGTACAGTGTGTTACCATCTGCACCAAGGTACCTTGGTCTCAACTGAGTCAAAAAGAGGGATTGTGAACCAGGTTGGGTGCCTGCTGGGTTAAGTACTGCATTGCATTTCCCCGAAGAGGATGTGATATTTTATCCTGTTAACTGGGCGTGCTAGCAAAAAGGGTTATATTTGATCTCAGGACTCGAGACTAGTAGGTATTTGGACTCAAAACAGATAAAAGGGTTACCCTGTTTGTCTCCTGTTCATTTACTGCACTTCAAGGTTTGGCACTGTGGGAGCAGAGGGCCTGACCTGTGGTGCGTTTGTGACATCCACCACCGAACCCAATGGATCACACTGGTGGAGAATGTCTTGTACCCCAACAGCCGCAAGAAGTCCCTAGGAGGGTGCGAGCGCCCAACCTGAAATAATTGAGCAAAGGAGGTAAGATCTGATACCCACTCCACTGGGTGGAGGGCCTTGGCATGCAGGAAGTATAGTTCTGCCCTGATGAACTTGACTATCTGTGAGGGGACCAGCTCTGACTTGGCCGGATTGATCAGAAGGCTCAAGTACTTTTTTTTTCTTCTTAATTTACTACACTTTCTGTGCTCCTCTATTCCCGACTGGTCCCCATTACTCTCTACCACCTACCCAGCCCCATCACCCACCTTCTCTGGGACTTTCCTCCACTTCTTAGTGCCCCCACGGATAACCCCATGGGAAGGGCCAGCAAGGAGCTGGACCCTTACCCCCTTGGAAGGAGATGAAGCTTTGCCTTCATAGTGGAGCACCCAGTCAGTGGTACGAGGCCAGCAGCAAGTGAAGGAAGGCATCCTGCACAGTTAGGAGGTTTTTCTCCTGTTGCTGCCCCTTCCCCCCAGACGCCAGGAAAATTAGACCAACACAATGCGTTATGCCACCAAAATCCTCCTCCCTACTTAAGCTGTGGCTCCTAGCTGTATCATCAGGTGGCGATAATGCAGCAGAATCCAACTCCCTCCCACCTTCAGAGGAGGCAAGCATCCATGAGACATTCAGCCATCCTCCCCAGCTGGCCGTCCGGTGACCCAGGCTCATTCCCAAACTGGATTATTGGTGCCGCAAGTGGTAGCGATACTGCTGTGCCAGCGAGCCAGCAAAAGGCCCAAGAACTGACGGGTCTGGAGGGCCAGATCCTTGGACCCTTCCACAGCCTCCTTGGATGACCCAGTTATTAGTTAGTCATCTAGCTGGTGGCACACCCTGATGCCCTTATGCTGCAGGAAGGCCGCCACCACTGCCATGCACTTGGTGAGGGACCCTGTGCGCAGGCGAGAGACTGAAGGGCATGACCTTGAACTGGTGCAAGATTCCCTGTGCAGAACCGAAGGTACTGGCAATGGGACAGACAAACTGGGATGTGGAAGTATGTGGCCTGGATGTCCAGTGAGCAGAACTACATCCCCTGCTTCAGGGATGGTATTATCTGATTCAGACTGACCATCTGGAACTTGCGCTTCCACATGAACTGGTTCAGATCGAGCAAGTCCACTATGGGGCGTCAGCCCCCCTCCATCTGTTTTGGAACCAGGAAGTACCTGGACACATATCCCTGCATGGTCAGGGAGTATGGAAGATGGACTATCACACTGTGCTCCAAATGCTGAGCTATGTCAGCCCATAGCATGGATATGTCCTCTGACACCCTGAACTCCCGCAAAGCTCTGAGTTGGTACAGCGGGAGAATCTTAAAACCCAGAGGCAACCCCTCTCCACCACTTCCAGGATCCACTTGTCCAAGGTAATGGTGGGCTACTGTGGCAAGAAGTGGCACAACCAACTCTTGACCAACAGCTGGGACAGCAAATGGACAGGAGGGGGGATGACACCCCACAATCCATCACAGTGCAGCTTTGGAGGGGGCTCCAATTGCAGGGGAAACGGAAACACCACCACCTCTGACCCCTTCCCCCCATTTTTTTCACATGGCTGCGGAAGTTGGGTTTCAGATGTCAGTGATGAAATTACCCCTGCCAAGGATGCTGCTCAGGTTAGGTCTAAAAGGACCAAAACTGGATGATCTTTGTTTTAGGATTTAGGTCTTTTAGGAATGAAGCTACAGAATCAAGGGTGGCACTGGACTTCTCTATACATGAGATGTCCTTCCACCCCAGGGCCAAAAAGGTTGGTGCCCAAGACAAAGGGACATCAGCCAGCTTACACTGAGTGTCCGTCATAAAGATGGACAGCCTCAGCAAGGCACTACAACAGATACTAACAGCCATAGCCATAGCCCGGGCACAAGAGTTGCACATGTTCAAACCCATCTGAAGCTGGTGTTTAGCCAGTAACTGACCCTGGTCTCCAATAATTTTCACTGGAAGCTGTTTCTCAGCTAGAAGCGGAGAGAGGAATCCCCCGACACCCCAAAAAAGGGAATACCCAAAATTCATCATCATGACAGAATAACTGGCCTGACAGCGATCCAGTGACATGGAAGCATATATCTGTTTAGTCGTGTGGTCAGTCTTCTTGGACTCCTTGTCTGGAGGTTTGTCCACTTCCCCTTGGCCTCCTGATTTATGGAACGCAGAATCTGTAACCAAACCCTCTGCAGAGGGGTGGTCAGAAAACCCAGAGAGGGTGCTCACTGGGACTGCATGCTTGCAGACCATACAGATAGAGGGTTCTGGGCAGGATGCTACCAAAACGCCAGGGCCAGTCCCAAGACAGCTTCAGCTAAGGTAAAGGTGACCCCCACCCAGGGATTTGTCCCTATCCAGAATATTCATAAATGGGCACTTAGCTGGTTTCTGGACTAAGGGAACCTTCACAGACTCTGACATAAGTCGGATCAGTGCTCCAAAGGACAATGGCTCATAGGCCATAGTCAGCCCTTCCACTGATTCCTGGTCAAAAGTATGAGTCTTGGTAGAGGTCATCGACGGCTTGCCTTTGGAGGAAGAGGAGTTGTCAAAGATGGCCCTCAACTGTTTGCCACCATGGACCACCCTGATGTGCTCATCCTGGGTGATCTCCACTAAAGGCCAGCCTGGCAAGCCAGCAGTGCAGCAAGATTCCTTGGTCAGAGTCCCAAACAGAGGCTTCGGTGGATGTGGCTCCACACAAAGTGGAGGAAAAGCAGACATGGGGGACTGCTGAGTAACAAGGACCAGTGTGGGATCAACTGGGGAAGGCCAGGGGAGCAAAGGTGTGTGTGTGTGTGTGTGTGTGTGTGGCAGACCCCTACATCTACCTGCAATGGTCCAGCATTGCCAGAGGTGCTCCTCGTAGCATCAACGCATTCTGCTTAAATGCCTCTCCTCGCCCAAAGATGAGGAAGTTAAGAAGCGCCAAGGGCAATGCCTCCTGGTCAAGCGGGACTGAGAGTGTGAATAGTGCCGCAACCTCAACCCCGATTGTGACTGTCAACCCAAGGGCTGAAGTCCATGGGGGTCCTCTGGTGGATGGGTGTAAACCACCTACTTGGTCTGAGTAACCACAATTGGTTTCAGAGGCATGACCAGCAGCGGAGGCCACTCTCAAGGCAATTCAGCTAGCTATAACCATTGGGTCTCATCCTCTTGAGCAGATATCCTCCTACAACCAGTCGAGAGGTTCAAGAAAAATCTCAACCACCTGTTTGACTGGACTAGAGGATGAAAATCCCGACGGTATTACTGTGGAGCCTCTGACCATCCCCTCCACCACAGGAAGCTTGATCAAGGTCGAGCAGTCTGGGGAGTCAAAAGAGCGTGAAGAGCATCATATTTTCCAGTCCCCTGTAATGGTGCTACTTTTTACGCAGTTTGCTGCAGTGAGAAGGGCTGTCCCCAAAGGTCTGGTGGGCCAGGCATATTTCCCTGACATCATCAGAGAATGATCCACTAATGCTGGCCTCAGTTGGGAACAGTGCTGAGACCAATGAGGAACTCACCACAGTCATCACTACCTCTTCTTCCACAACTGTAAGCTAAGCAGTCAACCCAGCTGCCACTGAAGTATTTTTGCGCTCCTTAGGCTGTCAAAAGGACCAGTCTGGCCTTCCGGTCTTTGATGGACACTGGCAGCATGGCCTGGCAAAGACTGCATTCCATAATGTTGTGTTATCACCCAGGCAGTATAAGCAGAAGTCATGCAGATCTGTGGCAGACATATTCTGCCTGCAACAGGTGTAGAATTTAAAACCTGGTTTCTTCCTCTTCATCGTCAGTTGCAAAGCTGAGCTGGAAGACTCTGGAGCAAATTTAATGCTGAATACTGACTGAAAAAGTAAAAGATTCGCCTGAAAAAAAGCACTTAAGCTGCAGAGGAGACCTGTACCTTCCAACAGAAGGAAAGCTCTGACATCATGAGGTGGAGCCAGAGGATATACCACCCGGATGGTAGGAGGAGCTTAGCTTAAAGACTTTCAAAGACTCAAGATGTTTCCAGCAGAACTGCCAGTGTGTGTATAGTGAACTGTATCCACATTGTTAGAATACAGCCTTCTGTGAGAAAAATCTGAGCTCCCTAAAATCCCTGTTTTAAAGTCGTGGATCCCCCACTGAAAAACATCTTTAGGTACCAAGCAAGAAGAAGCTCCCTCATAGAGTTGGGGGAATACAAGTAATGGCCTTAGCCAGCCTGTCTCACATTTATAGAGATGCAAATGCTGGGAAACCCCAACCTTTTCTGGACCCAAAGACAAAGCGGCAGAGCCCTTGTGGGCAGCAGGGATAAAAGGTCTAAAAGTCTAAAAAGGGATATAAAGTCTAATACACGTATTTAGTATGCCGATGTCCATTACAGGGGTCAAACACTGCTACTGTTACAGAATGCACATTTGATTTCTGTATGTGCTGGCAGGGGGTCTTGCTTTAAAGACGTCATTTCATAAGACATCTGTGCCATCTTAGAGGAAAATCTTACAGCTGTTTTTGAAAGAACGCTACCAAACTGCATTAATCACAACATTTGGAGGTAAGCAGCCACACTGTTTAACAGAGCAGTTTCTGTTTAATAGACATATGGGATTCATTTTTGCTAATATTTAGAGGGCAAAATGTAACTTTAGGTGTCCTTTAAAGCAGCAGTGCATGTTACACTGAAAAACTGAAATAACTACAAGGCGTGATCGTTTTAAAACAGCAAGCCCTATGTTTTCATTAGTAGTCTTAGCTATGTCTGAACACCAATATATGTTAATATGGGCAACGAGACCTCTCATATGGTTGTAAGACTAGCCTTATGTGCATTCTTAGGGTATGAGATGAACCTAAAGTCAGCAGTTCCGATACCCTAAAAAATGTAAGTAAGACCACTCTTACAACTATGAGTAATCCCGTTACCTGTAATAATATATTAATGATTGAGTTTGATCATACATACATTAAATATTTAAAAATCTTCAGCCGGCTCGGTGGCGCTGAGGGCTGAGGCGCTGGGTGCCACACCTCATGCCATGCTGACGCCCAGGGTTCGGGAACGGACCGGGGCAGTCGGGAGTCGGCAGGAGGGAAGAGACTGAGCATCCGGAGGACTGCTCTCTCTTCCCCGGGGAGGGCTAGGGACACGACTGCTCAACGAGCTTACCTTCAAGCGGAGGCCGGGGTAGCCGAAAGAGCGCTATGCATGCCAGGGGTGGAGCCGTGGCGCGAGTTGCCTTGGCAGCCAGGCTCCACAGGGAATGCAACTAAAGGAAAAAAATACCTCCCTCCTCCCTCCGATAGGCGAAGGCACCTCCCACCCAAGGATCACACTCCCAGTAGTGGGGCACGACTGTCTCCTTACCCCGCCTCCTCCTGGTCCAGTTTCAACCCTATGGGAAAGAGCACCCTGGGCGGAGGTGGCCCTTCCCCAGAGGGTAGATCTGGGGGATTCCCAGTGCCGGGGGAGAGGAGATCAGTCAGAGTGTCACGGAGGGAGGTAGAATCTTGGAATGGGTGGTCGCCAGAGAGAGTTCGATGGAGCTAAGTAGAGAAGGAAAAAACAGAGTTTGAAACAAACAAAAAAATGTTTAAATCTTACCTGAACATGCCCATTTCCAGGAAAGCTGAGCGTGAGACACTCATGACAGAATATGAGTGTCTCACGCACACAGGAAAGGAGTGCTCAGATTGGCTGGGAGCAGTCCCTCGATCTATAATTGTCCCATAAGGTCAGGGAAAAGCATCAGCTGCATGCTACTTTACTGCAGTCACAAGAAACACAGATGATAATGGATGGTCTTCGGGTAATGACCACGCTGTAATCACTTCAAAAGGTTATCATGACATTGTAAACCTCAAGAGCAAAGCTCAAGAGGTGAACTGTTGTCACTGCAACCTCGAGAAATGATTGCAGTGTGGTTGTTACCCGAAGACAATCCATTAGCTTTTATGGTGTATGGGCACCAGTTTGTGTTGAATTCTCAGTACAGAATGTTACACAGAGTGAACATTCTGTTTTGTTATACCACCGTCATGACATAGTGAAGAGGGTATAACAACAATCTGATGTCATATCAATGGTATAACAACGTTGTAAAGTGTGTGAATTTAGTTAATAATAAGCCTCTCCCATACATTATAAGATTTTAAACAGTGGGCGTTAAAAACAGTTGGGAATCCTGATGAAATCATGAAGATAGCTATATTAAAGGGGGTGCATGCACCTTTAATTATTTCAAATGAAAAAAAATCTAAAACAGACTCAACATGAAGATAAAAAGGGCACCCGTCCGGTCCGGTGTTCACTGAGGGTTGAGGCGCTGGACGCCACTTCTCGTACCACGCCAGCAACCCTGGTTCGGGAACGGACTCGGGTTCAGAGGGGAGAGGAGGATTGAGCGTCCCAATGGATGCTCTCCTCCTCCAGGGTGGGATCCTGGGGTGTCTTGCACACCGGACGCACCTACGCCGGTGGAAGCACGGCATTGGTGCACAGGCAGCTCTTCAAGAGTCAGGGAGCGGAGGACATTGTGGACATTTGTCTGCGGCATGTGCTAGCATGCCATATGACTGCATGTTAGTCCTACATGCTGACGCCCTCAGGGGAAGGAAGGGACTACGGGGAGAAAATGGAAAAAAAAAAAAACCTCGGGCTAAGATGACAACCGATCCACCTCGGATTGCCTACCCGTAGGACAGACCCCGTTGTGTAGGCACTCCAAGGAGAAGGAGTAAGGTAGGAGGGATAAAGGAGCAAGCCTGGCACTCTAGGGACAGATCCTGTGGGTGGGATCTGCAGGGATGATCAGAGGTCTGAAGGAGCGGAACAAGGGGGTTGTAAGGTGGGATAAGAAGGAAAGTAGAAAAAATGGGGCACCTCACAAGAAGGAGTAAAGGGTGATCAAAAATGGAAAAAAAGGAATAGGGTCACCATAACATGCACTGCTGCTTTAAATTTTGAGTTGTCGATGTTCTGTATGAAGAGATGGGAGATACTGAATGTAAATAGTCCCAGGGGAATAAACTTAATTATTCGAAGGTATTTCACGTTATTCCCAAAGTACAGTGCAAAGTATTATACAGTATTGTTTCTATGGAGAAGCATGATGTTGTTTCAGTAAATTAGGGGAGACCTTTTTCCATTCCTTGTAATCAATACTTTATTGAAATTTAACTAATGGGTCACATTTTTTCCCATATCAAAAAACGTGTATTAAATACCGTAATACATGAGTGTTAATTAAACACACATGGCTTCTTTGTATGAGGAAAAACGTGAGCTGAAAGCACTGCCCTGCATACAAAAACAGTTGTTCCCCTGCAAGCATGAGCCACTTTTTCACATAACTGCCTCATAAAAGACACTCACCGTAATCTCACAAATTGCCACATCATTCAGTATATCCTCACAAATCACATCTAGATCCCTAACTAATCATGCTCTCTTCTCTATTCTCATCCACCTCCCTCTGCAGGTCAAATGTTACCAGTGCGACCAGTTGCACAGCAGTAACGACCGTCTGAAAAGCCACATGGACGGTTAAAGTTAATTAATTTTACTTAAAAAGTTAATGTTTACATTATTTTAAATAGTTCTACTTCTGAATGTTGTTTGTCAGCAAGTTAATAAAGTGTTTCACCACATGGCAAAGGTTGGCCTGTTTTTTTACTATCTCCTGGAGATGCACAGTTTCACATCTAAGTCGGCGAAGAAACACGACCCCTCAACTAAATAAAACAAAATATGAGGTGCAGTGTGTAAATTCAAATTTTACACACACCCTCATTGTTGGATGGCTTTATAAACCCCTCAGGCTTCGCCCACTGGGTTTATGTGCCATCCAACAACTCGGATATGTGTAAAATTTCCGTAACACACTGCACCCCATACTTTATTCTATATTTCAACAACATATAAGAACAGGTTACTCACCTGTAACAATAGTTCTAGGAGTGGTATATGTTGTTCATCCACACTTATTGGCATGTCCCCTTTCCCTTTAAGGATCGCTGGAAGTCTTCAAGCTGGCTCCTCCCACCCACCCGGGTGGTATAATCCTTGGCTCCGCCTCATGATGCCAGATCTTAGCCCACTAAAAGCCAGGTGTTGTGCGTCCACAGCCAGGGAGGTTGGGTGGGTCCGTGTGGATGAACAACATATACCACTCCTAGAACTACTGTTACAGGTGAGTAACCTGTTCTTCTAGGATCGTGAATATGTTGTTCATCCACACTTGTTGGCAGACTTCCAGTAGTTCTCAGGGAGAAGGGAGGCAAGGCGCACACCCCCTACTTAGGGAACAGAGATAGGACAGCTGAGGCCCCAAAACCAGCATCCCGGGCGGCGGCCTGGGGAGTCGGTCATGGTAATGGGTGATGAAGGTGTTGCTGACTTCCAGGTAGCAGCCCGGCAGATTTCCTGTAGGGGATGTCCCTGGAAGCGAACACCGATGCAAGCAGTATGGCGGGTAAGTGAGCTCCCTATCCCTCTAGGAGGTTCCTTGCCCGCTAACTCGTAGCACAAACTAATGCATGATGTAATCCACCTTGCAATAGTCCGTTTTGCTGCAGGTCTGACAGAAGCGGCTTCAGCGTAGGTGACAAACAGATGGCAAACCTTTCTCCAAATTTCCCCCGTCCTCTCCTTATAATAGGAGACAGCACATCTCAGGTCCAAAGTATGGAGCCTGTACTCGGCCTCCGAGGTGTAGCTGGGGTAGTACACTGGCAGAGTTAATACCTGGTTAAGGTGAAACTCTGACACCACCTTCGGAAGGAATTTCGGTTGGGGGTGTAGGACAACCTTGTCCCTGTGGAAAACCAGATAAGGGGAGTCCACTGAAAGCATGTGGAGCTCCCCTGTCCTTCTGGCAGATGTGATAGCCACCAGGAAGGCCTTCTTCCACGACAAGTGTGACAACGCACACTTGTGCATTTGTTCGAATGGCTTGCCGATGAGCTTTGCCAGTACCAGCAGTAGATCCCATGGAGGTACAGGTTCATGCATCGGAGGGGATAAGTGGTCCAGGCCTTTGAAAAAATGCCCGACCACTGTCTCCTGCACCACTGTTGGCTGACCGGCCCGTGCCAGGTAAGCAGAAATGGCTGCCGGATGCACCCTAAGGGTCGATGACCAGAGACCCCCTTTGGAGAGAGACCGAAGGTAGTCGAGAATGTTAGCCACCGGATAGGACAGACGGTCCAGGCCCTTGCCCTGACACCAAATGGAAAATCTTTTCCATTTGAAGGCATAACATTTCCTGGTCGATTCCTTTCTGGATGCATCCACCACGGTGGGTACATCCTCGGAAAGACCCAGAGCCTGGAACTCTAGCCGCTCAGATACCAGGGTGTGAGGTGCAGGGACTGAAGGTCCGGATGGAATACCTCCCCGATTGATGGAAATCAGGTCCGGGCATGTGCAAAGCTGCTCCCGGGGCCTGCAGCTGAGGCTGAGGAGAGCTGGATACCAGAACTGGCACGGCCATTCTGGGGCTACCAGGATCACGTTCACCTTGTCCCTCCTCAGCTTGAGTAACTTTGTGGATCAAGGGAAATGGGGGAAAGGCGTAGAGGAGGCCTGGGGTCCACGGCCTCGAGAAGGCCTCCTCCTGCAGCGAGCTCTGCTGAGGGGGGCGGGCATGAAACAGCTTCAGCTGGGTGTTTTCCCTGGAGGCAAACAGGTCCACCAGCGGTTTGCCCTAATGGGAGAACAGGCTATAAGCTACCTCTGGATGGAGAGACCACTCATGGGATGTCTCGCCTAAGCGGCTGAGAGCATCTGCCAGATGGTTTGAGGCTCCTGTCACATAGATGGCTAGATTATCTGTCTCCAGACGGCTCACGAGTGTCCAGATGCGGAGCGCCTCTCTGCAAAGCAGACAGGAGTGCGAGCTGCCCGGTTTGCTGAGGTAGTACATGGTCGTGGTATTGCCCATCTGGACTTGAACCTCTTGACCCCGGAGCGAGGAGCGAAAGCTGACAGTGCCAGTCTGACTGCTCTGACCTCCAACAGGTTGATGTGGTATTGGGACTCCTTGGGGGTCCACAACCCATGGACCCTGCTGTCCCCCATGTGGGCACCCCAACCCATGAGAGAGGCATCAGTCATAAGGACAGCCGTCGGCTCAGGGCGGACAAATGAGATCCCTTCCTGCAACCGGTCTGTGGCGGTCCACCACTGGAGAGCATCCCACATCTTCTAGTTACAGTGATCAGCTAGTTAAAATGGCAGGGGTACTGAGTCCACTGGGCGGCCAGCTCTCTTTGGAGGGGTGCATGTGCAACCAGGCCCAATGGACCACTGAGGTGCACGCTCCCATGTAACCCAGGAGGTACAGAAAGTCCCGGGCAGGGTGCAGTTGCCCAACCAGAAATGACTGGGCAAAGGAGGAGAGAACTTCCGCCCTGTCCGTAGGGAGCCGAGCTCTGGCTTGACGAGAGTCAAGCTCTGCCCCAATGAAGCACATCACCTGGGAAGGCACGAGTTCTGACTTGGCCTCGTTGATGAGGAGGCAGAGTCGGGGGAAGGTCTGCAGGGCCTGGTCCCTCAACCTCTCCACCTCCTGGTGGGTGGCACCTGCTAGGAGACAATTGTTGAGGTAGGGGTATATTCTGACCCCCCCCCCCATGCCTGAGATCTGCTGCCACCACTGGAATGTATTTGGTGAAGACCCGTGGGGCCGATGATAGGCCGAACAGCATGGCTTGGAACTTGTACAGGGTCCCCTCAGTTCTGAAGTGGAGGAGCTGCTGATGAGATGGATGGGTAGGAACGTGAAAGAATGCATCCTGCAGATCCAGCGAACAGAACTACATGTTTCGCTTCAAGAATGGTATGATCTGGGACAGAGTGACCATCCAGAAGGTGCGTGACCTGAGATACTGATTCAAGTCATGGAGATCTAGAATGGGGCACCAGTCCCCAATCCGCTTGGGCACCAGGAAGTACCTGGAGACAAAGCCTAGGTCTGCCTGAGGATCTGCCACTGGGGATACTGCCTCCTTGAGGAGGAGCTGAGCAATGTCGTCTCGAAAAGTCGACTTGGTCTCGGTGGACATTCTTTCCTCCAGAGGGGCGTGGGCTCGGCTTGGAGGATACTGCTTGAATTCCAAAGGCAGTCCCTGGCCGATCACTTCAAGAACCCACTTGTCCATGGTAACATCGGACCAGGCGGAAAGGAAGTGGTGGATCCGGCCACCCATGGGAGGACCCAGAGCTGGCATGACAGGAGAGGGGGAGCAGCCCCTATTCCATTACTGAGCAGGCTTGCAGGAGGAGGATCCAGAACCTGATCCTCAGCCTCCCTTACGGGCCTGGGATGGCCCGAGCTTGGGCCAGGGGCGCCAAGCTTGAACCTGCTGCTGTTGTTGTTGCTGCTGTCCACCCTGAAAAGAGGACTGCTGCAGTGCCGTAGGGGAAGAGTGCCGAAAAGGCTTCTTCTTTTTCTTCTGTTGGTTCTTGTCTGAGGAACCTTTGGCAGAAGTAGCATCCAAGGTGGCACTGGACTGCTCAATGTGCTGGGGGTGACCAGCCACTCCTGGGTCCAACAGGTTGGTCCCTAGGTAAGGCATGTCAGCCAGTTTGTGCTGAGTATCCACCGGGAAGGAGGAGAGCCTTAGCCAAGCCCTGCGGCGAGAGGCAACTGTGGCTGCCATCGAGCAGGCACAATGTCCAGGGCCATCTGAAGTTGCAGCTTGGCAACAACGCGGCCCTGGTCCCGGACCTGCTTGACCATGGTCTGCATGTCCGCGGGGAGATGTGGGTGGACTTCATCCAAAGACCCCAAGAGGGCATGGGAGAAGTGTGCCATGATGACTGCCAAACTTGCCTGATGAAGGCCCAAGGACGAAGCCGCATAGACCTTCCTGGCCGAATGGTCCATAAGCTTGGACTCTTTGTCGGGAGGTCAGTCAGTGTTGGCAGAACTGCCAGCATGCCTGAACACAGAGGCAATCACCAGGCTCTCGGCCGAAGGGTGCTCTGTGAACCCCTCAAAGGACCCCATGGGCACCGCATACTTGCGGGCCATGCGGGCAGCTGGACAAGAGGCACTGGAAAGGCTTCCATCGGGGTATCCCCTCTCTTGAGGATGTCCGTGAGAGGATACTCTGCCTTTTTCTGGATTGGTTCCGGGGCATCCCTGTGGACTCAGAGATGAGGCAAAGAATGCCCTGAAAAGATGAAAGACCTTCCTTCGTCTCTATCCCACCAGCCGATTCGTCATCCCTGGCATGGAAATGCAGGCCGGTCACATTGGAATCTGAAGAATTCGGGTATAACGGTTGACCGCCCAGGTCACCCTCAACCCCCCGGGGGTGGTTCGGGGTGATGGTGACCGAAAGATGCCGGGGGAGCCTGATGTCTGGCCTATCCTCTTTCGAAGGAGCCCCTCCCACAGGCTGCTTGGGTGGTGGTTCCACCACTATCAGTGGAGAGACTGGTTTCGGCCGAACCAGAGGTTCTGCCGGCTCAGCGGGCAGGGGAACAGATTTGATCGGCTCCAAAGGAGTTGGCTTCGGCCTGGAAGGTGAAAGCCAAGTAATGGCCTGGGTAGAAGTCGTGGTCAGCTTGTGCCCGGTAAAAATCAGCTGTTGCCACATGAGGTCCACATGGCGTTGATGGAGTTTCCGTCAAAGTCTCTCCTTATCCGAGGAGGAAGAGGACGACCGATGGCATCGCCTCTTTTTAGAGCGCTTATGGCTCTTTCTCGGCCTGTTGATTGAGGGGTCCTAGACCTTGATTGAGATTGGACAGGCCAACACGGTCGCTCGGGAGACACCGCCGGGGCCGGTGACTTCCCAGGGTCTGGGACCACTTCCTCAATGGGAGTTCCAGCAGGCTTGGTCTCCTCATCAGGGAAAACAAGGACTGGAGTCCTCTCCAGAGAACCATCGACCGGAGTCATCGACAAAGGGTCAATAGGCTCAATGACGATTTCCACGTCGTGGACCAAAACCTTGGTCGACTGGCCCGACGACAAGGCCAAAAAGCCAGTGGCCAAGGACACAATCTCGACCGAGGTCGAGACTGCCGGTTCCTGGAACCGAGATCTCTCCCGATCCCAAGAGTGTCTCCACTGGGACGAAGACGGTCCCGGGTCCTCCTCCCGCTTACGGGACTAAGAAGAATGCGTGCCCGCAGGACGCTCCCCTTTAGTCGGGAGAGACTGGCACAACTCTCGGAAGGAACCCGAGAAGGTGCAGCCCAGGTTGAGTGGAAAGAAGAAGCTCTGAGTGGTCTCTGCAGACCGAGCCACTTCCTCTTCGAAGGCTTGCATGCGTTCCAACTGCTCGGCAGATCCTGCGGCCGCGGCAACCGCCCACTGAGCCTCCTTGGATTTCACCGAAGGGTTTTGCTTCTCCGGCCTCCCCAGTTTCAGGCATGCGAGATGGTTGTCGAGAACATTATGATGGAAGGCGAGGCAAAGATCGCACTTCGAGGTGTCATGGTCGACAGCAATACAGTACACACACGTGGTGTGGGGACCGCTGTGCGACATCTTCTGGCCACAAGGGCACTGATGAAATCCAGGGGAAAACTTGTCTTCCATGAGCGAAGGTACATAGTCACGATCGCCAGTGCGAACTGGACGAATTTTCGGAACAACCGAAGGTTTAGAAGCCAGGGTCTAACGATATGCAAAAGCACGAGAGGCGCAACCTGCATCTTCCCGCGAAAAGGAAAATCTGGCGTCACGGGGCAGAATTGAGGATTATACCACCCGGGTGGGTGGGAAGAGCCTGCTTGAAGACTTCCGGCGATCCTTAAAGGGAAAGGGGACATGCCAACAAGTGCGGATGAACAACATATCCACGATCCTAGAACAAAACATTACAGCATGTTAATGAGAATTAAGCTATAATGTATGGACAGTGTCTATTTACCCCTGTTTTCAATCAGTTTATAACCTGATAATCCCATCGTTATGACATCAGCATGCTGTAAACCTTGCTTAACTATGTCATAATGATGGGATTACAGGATAGAATGCAAAAGAAATTGGTGATTAGGGTGCCCTAATTCTTGTATGTCAGTTCTGTACTTGGGTCATCCTATATTGGCAACACAAAACTCAGATAACCGAAAACAAAGATGAACTCCACTGCAAGTCACACGATAATTAGCAAACAATAGCTGCTTTTATTGTATTAAACAAACTTATAAATGGGGCAACAGTTTTGTGGCTTTCACCACTTCTTCAGGCCCATACAACAGTGCTGATCCTGGATAAAAACAATGTAAAACACACAATGGAGACAAGCAGAGATCAGATATCATTTTTAGGTCTGCTTATATATAAAGAGGATGGTAGGTTGGCAACAAAATTGTACAGGAAAGAGACTGACAGGAACACCATACTTCACTTTGATAGTTTCCATGATAACAGGCTTAAAAAAAGTATCCCGAAGTCACAACTTATCAAGGCCAAGAGAAACAGCAGCAACACAAAAGAATTTGAGGAGGAAGCAGAAAATATGACCAGGAGGTTTATGAGCAGAGGCTACAGGAGGGAACACCTGCTGTCTAGTGTCCAAGAGGTTAGAGACATCCCAAGGGAGACGTTAGTAGAGGGCCAGAACAAAGATAATGTGGGAAACAGAATAGTATTTTCTACTGCATATAGCCACCGACAGAATGATATCAAACGAATAGTAACAGACAATTGGTATATTCTACAGTCTGGTAACCTCCAGAACCAAAGGTTCAGGGAATACCCACTTATAACATCCAAAAGAAATCTGACCCTAAGAGACAAACTGGTACACACAGATCACACTAGGGGGGAGTCCTCTGAGCGACAACTTTTATTGGGGCCCCTAAAAAATGGGAGCTATCCATGTGGCCCCTGCTTTCAATGCAACAACACGAGTAGGAAAACACATTTACAGCATCCGTTCACGAACAGGATATTTGAGATACAACAACACAGCATGTGCAAATCTGACCATGTTATTTACATTCTACAATGCCCATGCGATAAGTTACATGTGGGAAAAACAGCCAGGGAGTTCAGACACCGAATTAGCGAACGCAAGAGTGATATTAGGCACACGGATGAAAGCTCCACAGTTGCAAGACACTATGATGAAGCAGGGCACACAGCTTCATCCCTCGGACTCTGGGGCCCTGAAAAAGTGACCGAGCCAAGAAACAACAGTATAACATGGAAGGATCTGGTATTGAAGAGAGAGGTCTTCTGGATTTATCAGATGGATAGCACAAATCCCAGAGGGGGACTAAATGAAACATGTGACTGGCATCTCTACTGGTGATTGCGAATGGAAGAAAGAATGAGGTATGTGTTAAGAATGAGGACTTACATTTTGGATACATGGAACACATGAACAAAGGACTCCAGTATTTAAATTCCAGGGTTTTCCAAAAGTTCTCTAGAACTTTCATTCAGTGTGCTTGTAATCTGTTAATAATACAAAGTACATTATACGATTCACTAATGTGGTTTAGTTTGCAGGAGTGGGATGTGAACAGTTAGCTGATAGCAGCTTGTGTGACCTCACTTACTCTGATACTGTGTTGCTAAACCCAAGCGGGCTTTTCCCAAACAGTAAGTTCCACTTGAGGGCATGTAGAGGTTAGATAGAGAATGAACCCCCCTATGTCTCGAAGAACAGAGACCCAGTGATGTCCCCCTCCCTTTCTCACCTACCATATTATGATTACAGAGCTTGTTGGAAAGAATCATACGAAAAACAATTTTAGGAGGGGAGAGGGGATGGCCACAGATGTTAAATAAGGTTTGTTAAGTTTAAACAAATGTAACCCCCCCTGCAAATGGGGGTTCCCAAAAGACTTCCAGGAGCTTGCTTGAATGCTCCAAGCCTGAATGGTGTTTGGCTTTAAGCCTATTTATCAGTGAGTGTTTTAGAACCTCTGGTACTGTCTCTTTAAGAGCTGTCTGCTTGCAGACATAATTAATTTATGGGGGACTGTGTGTTTCTTTGATTGAGTACCACTCAAGCTGCCTAATTCACTCCATTTTGCAGTCACTAGGAGTGCAAAGGAACCTATCTGAAAGATGTAACTGTTTGCCAGAAACCATTTAGAGTGATAATGAAATTACAGTTTGTCTAACCTGCTTTCTTTTGCAGTCAGAACAGTGTCTGCCTAGTTCCCCATTCTGGTTTTGAACTGCTGAACTGGACCAATCAGTGTGGGGTAAGCTAGCTCTAAAATGGTGCCTTGGGCGAATCAGAACTTGGACTCATAATCTGAGCCAGCCACAAGAGGATTGTATGGGCAGTGACTCTGGGAGATGTAGTTTAGACTTCAGCACCTTTTGGACCAACAGCAGCAGTCTATTGTGAGTGACAGCCAATCCAGTCAAGAACTGGGAGGAACTCAAAGGAAGTGCCGGTTTTGTCGGTTGGAGTTTCAGTTGAGCTTTGGCAGTGAAGAAGGAGGCCTGTGCTTTTCGTTGTGCAGTTTTAGTCAAAAAGTGTGTAAGGCCCAGAGTTCCGGTCTGCAGCTTGTGTAACTGCTTGTTAGGACTGAATCCATCCCTGTGAGAAGAATCAAAGGATCTCTGAAGAGTAGAAACCAGGCTCACCCTGTAGAAGACTGGAAAATTGTTGAATTGCACTCGGTCTGTCAGGAACTGAATCTGCTGTGTGTTCTCCCGGGTATTGTGCAGTAATTGCGATCGGGATAGAGAAGCAGCCTGCCTGGCATAGTACTTTCTTTTTTTTACCATATAAATGTGTGAAGAGTCTCTTGGAGCTCAAGAGTAGCCCTGCTGATATTGAGGACCCTATCTTATTTGGAGGTCGTGAGTACTAATTCAGGGTCGCTCCCTGTTGAATTGCCACATTAAATCAAATGGAATTACTGTACTGCTGACTGTTTAATTTTCCTTTTCTCTGTGTGAAAGGGCCCTACCAGCTGCCACGGTTTGGACTAGCCACTAGGGCTTGGGTACCCAGGGTCAGTAACTGATAGGGATAGGCCTGTGCACAGAGCCATAGGTAGATTATTAGAGTGATAAGCTAATTAACCTGATTTCCCCTGTCCTTGTTATATCCCCTAAATAAATCAGAGCTGCTTGTTTCAGCAAAGTTATACTGCCTGAGGTATTTGTCTATGTTAAAGTACTGTACTGTGATTGTTGCACTGTATCTCATTTCATAGGAGGTCCCAGTGCGGAACCAGTCCTGGGGGTAAGTGTATACTGTGAAGGTAATTCTGATATATTGTGTGGGCCACTAGTGGGAAGAAGGAGGTTGCAGTGTCCCAGAGGGCTGTGACCAAGTTAGTTTAACTATTGCAAACCCTGACCTCTGGGTGGAGGCACCGCCATTGGATCCAGGCCCCTCAACCTGTTAGTGGCAAATCAGGCAGGGGTAGTAGCCCTGGGATAGTGCCATCTAGGGTTACATCTTGGAGGCTCACCGCTGGGATTGTGTGTCCTCTAGTGCCATATTCACGAACCACTGTTAAGAAAAAATGGGTACCCCGACAGAAGTGGCTGTGCACCGGCTGGTGGAGTGGTGTACTGGGGAGGAGATCGACCCCCAAAATGCTATGCTTATCCTGGACATCCCCCTGGGTATCAATACGGACACTGTGCAGGGAGTACTTTCCAAGGTGGAAGGTTTACAAAACCCTGTGGTGGTGGGTCGGCATGCTAATCTGCTCACCCACACTTTCCTGGCCCTAGTAGAGTTTAAGGATCCCATAGATAGCTCCAAAGTGCCACAGACCATTCCCAGAGGAGCCCTCACTGCTTGGAGAGTGATAACTAAGGACAGTAAAGACCGGAGAATCAGCCCCACCACTATCTGAAACTTTGAGGAGAAATTTGCTAAATGGTTGCTGGGAGAAGGAAAACTGTGGAGGACTTGAAGAAACTATTCTTGCCACCTGGGGTGTTCCTCCCCAACACCCTCTCCCACTCCAGTGCCCGTAATGGTGGCTGAACCAATGCAGACTCCTATTTCTGCACCTGCCATTAGTCACGACTCTTACCGAAGGTTGAGGATCTTCTCTGGCACCCTCCCAACCCCCCAAGGGAGGATGACTGGGAGACCTGGATAGACTATGTTGCCCCCCAAGTGCTAGAATGGCAATGCTCGGAAGGCGAAAAGCGAAAGAGGGTTAGTGAGAGCCTCCGAGGTCCCGCCCTGGCTACCATCCGTGCTAAACGGGCCAGTAACCCTGAAGCGACTGCACAGGCCTATCTTGAGGCCTTGGAGAATGTGTATGGAGCCCAGATTCTGATGAGGACCTATGGTGGAGAGTAAGAAATGCACAACAGTACCAAGGGAGTTGTTGTCTGTGTATGTCTCTCGGCTGGAAAAATTGTTGCAAGAATGCCTCAGAAAGGGTAGTTTGCCAGCGATTGAACTGGACGAACCAGACTGGACAGAATCTTAAGTCTGCCCCTTCTCAGAACTGCTGTTGCTTCAGTTACGCCTGGCAATCGACTGGAATCCCCACCCTCCTATAGAAGAGTTAATGAGAGAAATTCGAGGAGTTGAGAAAAGGCGACCGGAGGGACCTGCACCAACAGCTGTGGCTACGACCCGAGTGACTGAGGGTGACCCATCAAGTGAAGTTCAGGGCAGAAGTTGACAGTCAATGAGTGCTCTGACAAGGAAAAAGATATGTCACAATGGGGCGAACTGTTGAGAGAGATCCAGAATTCAAAACAGTCCCTTTATGAAGGCCACGCCTGCAAGTACGGGCCCTGACCTATATCCGACTGCATCTGCTGTGGGGTACCCACCCATGTATCTCCTGCTGATAACAGCTCCGAACTCGATTCCTTGACCATGGAAGTGGAGAAACTGACGCAATGTCTCCAAATGCTTATCACGCATGAGACAGAGATGGCACCAAGGTTTCAGTTAGTAATACCGCCCTGGCTCCCAGTGTGGCGCCTCGCCAGCTCAAACTCAGAAAGTATGTTTTGCTATAATTGTGGGAAAGATGGGCATATGAAGGAATGCCGGTCCCAAAAGACACTGACAAAGTTGCATATAGGCTACAAGGAGGCTTGGAGAACAAATCAGTGGTTAAGAGGTGCGAAATGATCCCAGTGAGGGCACCAAAAATGCTAACTCACGTCCTTTTGTGGCAGAGTCAGTTGCCCAGGCCCCACTATCGCCTCTCCAGACTGGTCCAGAATAGTGGGTCCCTCCATGGAGACCACTGTAAAGGTGAATGGAGTGTCTACAAGAGCTGTATTAGACAGTGGCTCCCAAGTGACAATTATGTTCCAGGATTGGTATCAGAAGCATTTGTCAGACCACTTACAACCATTAGAAGGACTGCATGTATGGGGGTTAAGTGAGAGGCCTACCCTATTCCGGGTATATCCGAATTTGGCTGTCTTTCCCCACCTCCGTGGCTGGAGTGGCGAACAAGTAGAGACCCTAGCCTTAGTGTCCCCCCACTGGACTGTATGATGGTGTCCCTTGTTGATTGGAACAAATGCTCTTATGTTCGGAAGGCTGGCACAGTTGTGTTATGAAAAACAGGGGTCAAAGACTAGTAGAGCTTTAAGAGTTCTGGCTTTAATTAAGAAGGCCTATGAGGCACAGAGAGATGCTGAAAAACAGAACCAGAGGAACCGGTCGAATTGTATGGAAGAAGGATCCTGAGTCTCTGATCCTGGCGCCAAATGCCCAGTGTACCTTACAGGGGAGAGGTCCGTATCAGAAAGGATGTTAAGAATAAAATATTAATGTTGGATGCACCAGGTGATGGAAAATTGCCAGAGGGACTGCTGGTCAAGCCTAGTATTTTGCCGCTAGAGCCCATGCTTATGCCAGAAGGGTAATGGTCCAAGTTCATAATGTGTCTGAAAGAGACATTCGAGTAAACAGAGGTTGCATCCTGGCTAATGTGCATTGTGCAGACACTGCAGTGCTACCCAGCAGCAAGAGTTCAAGGAAGAATGACAGAGTACGCCTGACTTGTTTGATTTGGCGACTCCCTGCCAGCTGAATGGAAAGTGAGGATCAGTGAGAAGCTTGCCCAGAGAGACCAGGTGTTTTCTTTAAAGGAATGGGATGTAGGATGCGTGCAAGGAGCTGAGCACAATATCCGGCTTCATGACGAAAGACCATTTCGTGAGAGGTCTCGACGCCTGGCACCTGCTGACATAGATGTGTGAGGCCAGCATCTGCAAGAGATGTTAGCTGCTGGTTGTAATACAAGAATCACAAGCCATATACTTCCCCATTGTGGTAGTGAGGAAAAAGAATGGAACAGTAAGGATGTGTGGATTATCCCACCTTAAACGTGGACTATCCCTGATCAGTACACAATGCCCGCACTCAGGATGCTTTGGACTGCCTAAGCGAGACAAGTGGTTCTCTGTGCTGGATCTCCCAGTGGGTACTACCAGATCCCGATGGCCCCAGAGGACCGTGAGAAGACGGCCTTTATCTGTCCGCTTAGCTTCTATGAATTCATGAGGATGCCTCAAGGGTTTCAGGTGCCCCAGCCACTTTTCAATGATTGATGGAGCGTGCAGTGGGCGACATGAACTTACTAGAGTGCCTGGTATACCTAGATGATGTTATTGTGTTGGAGCTCACTGGAGGAACATAGAGAGAAGATTATTTAAGGTATTGGACCGACTGGAGGACTTTGGCCTTAAACTGTCCATTGATAAGTGTCAATTCTTTCAAACATCAGTAAAGTATGTGGGACACATAGTATCCACCGAGGAATAGAGAACCGACCAAGTAAAGTTGAGGCCTTGACCACCTGTACAGCCAAAATCTAAAGAACTGCAAAGATTCCTGGGATTCTGCGGTTATTATGACGCTTCATCAAGGACTATTCAAGAGTGATCACGCCCTTTACTTAACCTTACTAAGGGTATCCCCAACCCACAAAAATACCAAAAGTCAGCGTCCCTCAAGACTGAAAGAGTGTATTTTCATCCAGTGAAGTATTTGGGGCCGCTGGACTCCTGATTAATGAGACTGCTTTTCTTGAGATCATATATCACTTACCCATGCTCCAGTGCTGGCCTATGCCGATCCAAGAAAACCTCACGTCCTGCACACTGATGCTAGCTTGCAAGGGTTGGGAGCTGTGTTGTACCAAGAGCACGAGAATGGCCTGAGACCAGTGGCCTTTGCCAGTAGAAGCCTGACCCCATCCGAAAAGAACTATCCTGTACATAAGTTAGAGTTCTAGCTTTGAAGTGGGCTATTGTTGACCAATTCCATGAGTACTTGTATGGGGCTAAAATACTAGTAAAACTGACAATAATCCTTTGACCTATGTGCAGACCTCAGCTAAGTTGGATGCCACTGGCCATAGGTGGCTTTCTGCATTATCTACATATGACTATGCTCGAATACCGAGCAGGTCTGAACCACATAGATGTGATGCTCTCTCCCGGAGGCCTGTTCCCCAGAATGATTGGGTCGATTGGCAGAACCTGACATTCGGGCACTCTGCCGAGAAGATTTGACAGGGAGGAACAAATGTCCACAGACTTGATGGACTGCATGGTGGATTGCTTGGGAGCTCTGAGATTTGCATACCTGCTGCTTATTGCCACTTTTCTGCAATAGACATTGGTGCACTGCCTCAGCTGGACAATGACAGTATTAGTGGGCTCAATCCCACGATCCCATGATCAAAGCAGCTTTAGAAGCCCTCTATGCAGGAAAAGATGTGTCAAGTCGCTCCACTGATTTGAGAACTGCACTGTTATACAAAGAAGGTCCTAGTTGAAACTGATCAATAAACTGTTATACAGAGAAACAGTAGACAGAGGGGACAAGTAGACAAACAACAACTAGTGCTGCCCACTGCCTTCGAGACTCAGTACTGAGGTCCTTGCACAACCACATGGGCACCTTGGTATAGACAGAACACTTGACTTGGTGAGATCCAGATTCTATTGCCCTAAGATGGGGGCTGATGTGGAGCAACACATTCGAACTTGTAGTCGCTAAGCTTACAGAGGAAAGCTTTGCCCCAGAGGGCTGCCCCTTGTTAACATCACCACCAGTGCACCCATGGAGCTGGTCTGTATTGATTTTCTGAGTTTGGAGTCAGATCAAAGAAATATCATAATGTGCTGGTGGTCACTGACCATTCACGAGATATGCAAGCTTTCCCCACCAAAGACCAGAAAGCATCCACTGTGGCAAAGTACTTGTAGAAACTTTTTGTTCACTATGGGGCTCCACAAAGATCCATTCTGATCAAGGGAGAGACTTTGAGAGTCGTCTGATCAAAGAATGCTTTCTCTGTGGGAGTCACGAAAGTCCAGAACCACTCCTTACCACCCCCAGGGGACCCACAGCCTGAACGTTTCAACGCACTTTGCTAGATATGCTAGGCACCCTGCACCCAAAGGACAAGCCTAGATGGAGCCAACAAATTAGCACCCTGGTACATGCTTATAACTGCACCAAAAGTGATGCCACTGGATTCTCCCCTACCGCCTGATGTTTGGAAGAGAAGCTCGACTACCAGTAGATGTGTGTTTGGGGTCTCTCCTGATGGGGTTCAAGCTGACAACTATTTACAGTATGTGCAAAAGTTAAAGGCCCAGCTAACTCATGCATGCCAACTGGCTCAAACCATGGCTGCCAAAAAATCTGGCCAACAAAGAAAGGTATGATAAAAGGTGAAAGCACAGGAACTCCAGGAGGGAGATCGGGTATTGCTAAAAACTGGGACTGCTGTAGCAAGCACAAGATTGCTGACAGATGCACCATCTCCCTCTCATTGTAGTGGGCAAACTAGATGATCTGCCAGTGTACAAAGTAAGGCCTGAGAATAATTCAAAGATGTAAAAACAATGCATAGAAATCATTTACTGCCCATTGGACAAATCTTAATTGAGTCTGAGCCCCTAGAAGATGCCCCTCTGGACCACAGTGACTAGAGCTGCTGCTAAGAAAAGATCAAGAAAGTCTGCTCCTACAGAAGCAAAGTTAAAGTGTTCCCTCCACAGAGTCCCAGTTGAGCATGACTGTCAGTCCATATCGGAAGAAAGTGAGAGTGACTTTGAATACTATCCTTCTTACGAACTGAGTCAATTGTTTCGGGCAATCCCTAGTCAATACTGGAGATGAAGCTGGGCCTTCTGGACTGTCAAGCCCCCAGCTTCGTCCCTGGGCTAATGCTCCCAGAAAGTAAAGTGCAAAGCATCAGATCAGATGAAATGGAATCATTGTGCATGGTTGAACTGTTTGAGCTTTCAGGGGAGGAAAATGATGGATTGGGTCAGACTGGTGATACACCAGAACAAGAAGAGTATTTTAAGTGCCCTGACAGTCCACTGCCAGTGTCCAAAAGCTCTCCATGTGAGCCAAATGTTGTGGACTCAGAAACTGTAACTCCTGGAGCTGAAAGTGCCCAAGTACTAGCCTCTCTACCCCATGGAGACTCTCCTGACAAGTGAGGACAATGCTGAAAATGAGGCTCAGAGTGCAGAGACTGTAACAGTTCCCCAGAAAGACTGGTCGAGCTGTAAAGCCTGTGGTGCACCTCAGTTATGATTCCCTTGGGAGGCCTGTGGATTTGCCTCTCAATGTTGTCCATAAAGGAGTGTATGTGTCCCGGGCTCATTGCCCCAAACTGAGGCGTCAGTGCTAACTCAAGTTACTTGTATTTGCCCTCTAAGTATGGTGCCTGCCCCACGTCCAGCCCTAGGTAACTGATAGGAAGGGCCCCCTCTTCAGGTTTCATGTGTACAAGAGGTAATAACTTGAGTTATGGTACAATGTGTATATCATCTATATATGATACTGCAATGTTTCAGAAATGTGTTTCTTGGTAAAATGATATATTGACTGCTGATTACATATGCGAGCCTAATGCAAATGTATATGGTTTGCAGTTGAAACTTATGGGAGTACTTGTTGCCGGACGTCAAGCTTTCCCAAACCAGGAGCGTGTAACCCCCCTGCAAATGGGGTTCCCAAAAAGACTTCAGGAGCTTGCTAGAATGCTCCAAGCCTGAATGGTGTTTGGCGTTTAAGCCATTTATCAGTGAGTGTTTTTAGAACCTCTGGTACTGTCTCTTTAAAACTGTCTGCTTGCAGACATAATTAGTTGTATAGGGGACTGTGTGTTTCTTTGATTGAGGTACCACTCAAGCTGCTGCAATTCACTCCATTTTGTAGTCACTAGGAGTGCAAAGGAACCTATCTGAAAGATGTAACTGTTTGCCAGAAACCATTTAGGTGATAATGAAATTACAGTTTGTCTAACCTGCTTTCTTTTGCAGTCAGAACAGTGTCTGCCTAGTTCCCCATTCTGGTTTTGAACTGCTGAACTGGACCAATCAGTGTGGGGTAAGCTAGCTCTAAAATGGTGCCTTGGGCGAATCAGAACTTGGACTCATAATCTGAGCCAGCCACAAGAGGATTGTATGGGCAGTGACTCTGGGAGATGTAGTTTAGACTTCAGCGCCTTTTGGACCAACAGCAGCAGTCTGTGTGAGTGACAGCCAATCCAGTCAAGAACTGGGAGGAACTCAAAGGAAGTGCCAGTTTTGTCGGTTGGAGTTTCAGTTGAGCTTTGGCAGTGAAGAAGGAAGGAGCCCTGTGCTTTTTCAGTGTGCAGTTTTAGTCAAAAACGTGTGTAAGGCCCAGAGTTCCGGTCTGCAGCTTGTGTAACTGCTTGTTAGGACTGAATCCATCCTGTGAGAAGAATCAAAGGATCTCTGAAGAGTAGAAACCAGGCTCACCCTGTAGAAGACTGGAAAAATTGTTGAATTGCACTCGGTCTGTCAGGAACTGAATCTGCTGTGTGTTCTCCCGGGTATTGTGCAGTAATTGCGATCGGGATAGAGAAGCAGCCTGCCTGGTATAGTACTTTCTTTTTACCATATAAATGTGTGAAGAGTCTCTTGGAGCTCAAGAGTAGCCCTGCTGATATTGAAGGACCCCATCTTATTTGGAGGTCGTGAGTACTAATTCAGGGTCGCTCCCTGTTGAATTGCCACATTAAATCCAAATGGAATTACTGTACTGCTGACTGTTTAATTTTCCTTTTCTCTGTGTGAAAGGGCCCCTACCAGCTGCCACGGTTTGGACTAGCCACTAGGGCTTGGGTACCCAGGGACAGTAACTGATAGGGAAAGGCCTGTGCACAGAGCCATAAATAGATTATTAGAGTGATAAGCTAATTAACCTGATTTCCCCTGTCCTTGTTATATCCCCTAAATAAATCAGAGCTGCTTGTTTCAACAAAGTTATACTGCCTGAGGTATTTGTCTATGTTAAAAGTACTGTACTGTGATTGTTGCACCGTATCTCATTTCACAGGGGTCCCAGTGCGGAACCAGTCCTGGGGGTAAGTGTATACTGTGAAGGTAATTCTGATATATTGTGTGGGCCACTAGTGGGAAGAAAGGGGTTGCAGTGTCCCAGAGGGCTGTGACCAAGTTAGTTTAACTATTGCAAACCCTGACCTCTGGGTGGAGGCACCCACCATTGGATCCAGGCCCCTCAACCTGTTAGTGGCAAATCAGGCAGGGGTAGTAGCCCCTGGGATAGCGCCATCTAGGGGTTACACAAAAAAATGTATAATGTAAAGAGAGAGTCATAAGTTCAAAAATGTATATAGAATTTATTTGCAACTTGTAGCCTCTTCCCACAATTGATTTTTAATATAACAAATTAAACACACAGCAATTAAACAAAGTAGTTTTTAACACAAGTAGGAAGATTATAAATAATGATTCAGCAAGTAGCCAGAAGTGGGGGGCAAACCACCTGTTTTCCTGACCTCTGAGCCTGAGCAGTCCCACTGATTCCACCACTCCACCACCAGGCTCATGCAGAAACTTTCACACATTACATCCTTAGTGAATACAGGCAAGAACCTGGGAGTGGGCGGGTTCATGATGCTATCAGTGACATCACAGCCCCCCCCACTTCCCAAGGTATTTAAACCGAGCATGTACATAGTTTCAGTTGCTCCTATACCCAGGGAGACATTGAGACCTCTGCAGCCACGTTGTCTGGGTGAGTGAAGCTCTTATTTAAATCACTGTGTGCTTACAAACTCTCTATAGTAAATTGGAGAGTGGATTTAGTATTAAGAATATTTTTATCTTCTGTATACAGCAAATTAAGTCAAGTCCCGAGATAGGGGAGACAGCAAGTTTCTATGAGTAAAACTGGGAGACGAAAAGAAAGGGGAGGACATGCAGAGGTTCATTTTGGAAACATTATTTTATGAAAGAAGTTTAGAATGAAAATATATTCTTCATGAAGAGGAGTAAATACAGGTTACTCACCTGTAACAGGAGTTCTAGGAATGGTATATGTTGTTCATCCACACTGTCTGGCAGGTATCCTTGCCGCTTTAAATCTTGCCGGAAGGTCTTCAAGCTGGCTCCTCCCACCCACCCGGGTGGTAAAACTCCCGGCTCCGCCCCATGACGCCAGATCTGGCCCGCTGGAAGCTCAGGTTGTGCGTCGAAGCCGGGGAGGTCGGGTGGGTCGTGTGGATGAACAACATATACCATTCCTAGAACTCCTGTTACAGGTGAGTAACCTGTATTTCTAGGGACATGGATATGTTGTTCATCCACACTGTCTGGCAGACTCCTAGCAGTTCTCTGGGAGGAGGGAGGCAAGGCACACACCCCCTACTTAGGGAATAGAGACTGGAGAACCAAGGCCCCAAAACCAGCATCCCGGCGTGACTCAAGGTCGATGTGGTAATGGGTGATGAAGGTGTGTGCTCACTTCCAGGTAGCAGCCCTGCAGATTTCCTAGATAGGAACGTCCCTGGAAGCAGCCACCGATGCAGCAGTATGGCAGGTAGAATGAGCTCTTATCCCTCTGGGAGGCTCCATGCCCGCCAACTTATAGCAGAGATCTATGCAGGAGGTGACCCACCTGCCTATAGTCGCTCAGCTGCAGGTCTGCCAGAGTGCGGCTTCAAGCGTAGGTGACAAACAGCTGGCGAACCTCTCCCAATTTCAGCCGAGCGCTCCTTATAGTAGCGCCCTTCTAGGGTCAGAGTATGGAGCCTATATTGATCTCGAGGTGTGATTGGGGTAGAACACCGGCAGAGTCAACACCTGGTTAAGGTGAAACTCCGACACCACCTTGGAAGGAATTTCGGGTGGGGGCGCAGGACAACTGCTTGTCCCTGTGGAAGACCAGGTAAGGAGACTCGATGCAGGCGCCTGGAGTCTCTCCATCCTTCTGGCTGGCGTGTAGCCACCAAGAAAGCGGTCTTCCATGACAGGTGAGAGAGTTCACACCTGCGCATTGGTTGAATGGCTTGCCCATGAGTTTTGCCAGTACCAGCAGTAGATCCCACGGAGGTGGAGGTTCTCGCCGAGGGGAAATGTAATCAAGGCCTTAAAAAGCGCCAGACCACCTTCTCCTGCACCACCGACTGCTTCCGAGCGCTTCGGTAAGCAGAGATAGCTCTCAGGTGCACCTTAAGGTCGTCGAGCCTAAGCCCTTGCTGAGAAAGGGACCAAGGTAGTCAATATGCTAGCCAGGAACAGGAGGAAGGGTCCAGGCCCCATGCCTTGACACCAAATGGAAAATCTTTTTCCATTTGAAGGCGTAACATGTTCTGGTCGACTCCTTACAGGATGCATCAACTTCGTTGAGGACCTCGTCAGAAAGACCCAAGGCCTGGAACTCTGGCAGCTCAGGAACCAGGCCGTCAGGTGCAGGGATTGAAGGTCGGTTGAATACCTTCCCTGATTGACTGAGAGCAGGTCCGGGTGAGCTGGAAGCTGCCTCGGGAGCCTGGAGCTGAGGCTGAGGAGATCTGGGTACCAGTACTGGGGCCAGTCTGGGGCTATCAGAATCACCTGCGCCTTGTCCTCCTTGCTTTGAGCAGCACCTTGTGCATCAAGGGAACAGGAGAAAGGCGTAGAAGAGGCCGGGTCCATGGCCTCAAGAAGCATCCCCTGCAGCGATCCCTGCTGAAGAGGCGGGCATGGAACAGCCTCAACCGCATTCTCCTGGAGGCAAACAGGTCCACCTGAGGTGTGCCCCAATGGAGAATAGATCTTGCTACTACCTCCGGCAGGAGAGACCACTCGTGGGGCGCAGCCCCTATCCGGCCAGGGCATCGGCCCAGGGTGTTGGAGGCTTCTGCCACGTGAATGGCTAGGAGATCCGCCTCCAGGCTGCGCACAGGTGACCAGATGCGGAGGCTTCCTTGCATAGAAGCATGGGGCGCGTCCCGCCCTGGCGGTTTAGATAGTACATGGTCGTGGTGTTGTCCGTCTGGACCTGGACCACTTGACCCGAAAGCGGAGCAAAGGGGTGAGCTAGGCGGACTGCTCGGAGCTCCAGCAGGTTGATGTGGCATCGGGACTCCCTCGGGACCAGAGGCCGTGCGCTCAGTGTTCCCCAGATGGGCACCCCAACCCATCAGAGAGGCATCGGTCGATAGAGACCCGTTGGCTCGGGCGGACAAAATAGGATGCCTCCTGCAGATGAACTGGAACGGTCCACAACTGGAGTGTGTTCCACATCCCTGGGTCACCGTCACTAGCTGGTCCAATGGATGCAGCATTGGGACCACTGGCTGGCCAGCCCCCACTGAAAGGCGCATGTTCCAATGGGCCCAATGGACCCGCGCTGGTACAGGCAGCCATGAGACCCAGGAGGCGCAGGAAGTCCGGGCAGGCGCAATGCCCAACCAGAAATGATTGGGCAAGGAGGAAAGAACCTCGACCCTGTCCGCGGGCCGTGCCTGGCTCGAGAGGTCGAGCTCTGCCCGATGAAAGAATCACCTGCTTCGACTCGGATTCGAATTGGCCTCGTTGATGAGGAGGCCGACCTGAGAGCAAACCTGGAGGCCAGATCTCTGGACGCTCCACCTCCTGTCTGGAGGGGCTGCAATCAGCCAATCATCCAGGTAAGGGTCAACCCAGACCCCTCGGTGCCCGAGGAATGCTGTCACCACTGCCATGCATTTGGTGAAGACCCTGGGAGCTGGAGATAAGCCGAAGGGCATGGCTTGGAACTCGAAAAGGGATCCCTCCGCTCGAAAGCGAAGGAACCTTTGATGAGACGGACGGATAGGGACATGAAAGAATGCGTCCTGTAGGTCCAGAGACAGAACCTGCGCCCGTGTTCCAAGGATGGTATTATCTGAGCCAGAGTGACCATCCTGGAAGGTTAGGACCTTAGGAACTTGTTTAGGTGCGTGTAGGTGGGGAATGGGGCACCAGCCCCGTCCGTTCGGAACCAGGAAGTACCTGGACACGAACCCGGGTTTGAGGAGGTCGCCACCTCTCTTATCACCTCCTTCTCGAGGAGGAGAGTGATGTCGGCTCGGCAAGCTGACAGCGGGCTTGGACGAGGCCCCCGAGATCGGACGCTCTGAAGGATGGGGCCTGCTCGAACTCCAGAGGCAGGCCCTTTCCTACCACTTCCAACACCCACCAGTCTGTGGTAATAGCAGACCAGGCGGAAAGGAAGAACTGGAGCCGTCCCCCCACGGGGGGAACCTGGGGTGAGGTGAGAGTTGAGGCGACACCCCTCAACCCGTCACTGTGCAGGCTTGGAGGAGGACCGGCAGGGAAGACCTGGGCCTTTACCTCCCTGCTTCCTGGAGGAGGAAGCCGGGCTTGGGTTTGGGATGCCAAAGCGAGCCTGCTGGCCTGGTGTTGCTGGGCCGGACGTGCGGGGGCGCAGGCAGACGAAGCAGGGCTTGGTACTGGCCGGCCCTTGTCCCTCTGAGCGGATGAGACCGAGTCCAAGGTGGCATTGGACTTTTCGATCCTCTGGAGGTGGCCTTCCACTCCAGGGCCGAAGAGGTCGGTCCCAGGAAGGGACATCCGCCAATTTGTGCTGGGTATCCGCTGTGAAGGTGGATATCCTCAGCCATGCCCAGCGGCATAGCCACTGCGGCACGACTGACCTGGCGCATGAGTCTCCAATGTCCAGAGCAGTCTGAAGTTGCTGTGGCCACTGCCTGCCCTGGTCCCGCACCTGCCTAACCGTGGTCTGCAGATCAGCCGGAGATGAGGGACTACCTCGTCCAGGGGGCCCAACAGGGCATGGGAGAAATGTGCCATCAGCATGGCCGAGCTTGCCTGACGAAGGCCAAGGGAGGACGCAGCGTAGACTTTTCGCCCGGCGTAGTCCAATTTCTTGGACTCCTTGTCGGGAGGTTTGTCCACATCCCTAGCGTTTCCGGCACGCCGGAAATCGCTGTCGGTAACTAACCCCTCGGCTGAGGGATGTTCCGAGAAACCGGACAGGGAACCGGTAGGGACCGCATACTTCCTGGCCATCCTGGCCGAAGGTGCAGGGCAGGAAGCGGGGCGCTGCCAGAGCTCCAAGGCTGGGCCCACAATGGCCTCAGCCACAGGAAAGTCCTCCATAGGGGAATCCCCTCGGTCCAATATCTCTGTGAGGGGATACTTGGCCCGCTTGGATACGGGCTCGAGCACTGCATCCGTGGATTCGAGATGAGCCTGAGTAAACCCAGGAAGGACGAAGGGCTGTCGCCCAGCGACTGACCTCCAGAGGACTCAAGTCCACTCGCTTGGAGAAAAGGGAGGAATCGTCGTCGGACTCAGAAGAGTCCGCAAAGAGCTGCCTCGGGCCTGAGCCACCCTCCACCTGCCGAGGGCGATCGGGAGTGAGGGTGACCGACAGCCTATGGGGCAGACCCTAAGCCAACTGAGAGTTCTTGGTCGGAGCCCCAAACAGCGGCTGTGGAGCAGCTGGTTTTGGCCGAACAACCGGCCTGGGAACAGGCTCCTCGGGTAAAACGAGGGGTTGTTTCGGCCGCTCCGGTGACAGCCACTTAACGGCGCGAAGGGCGACGGCGCCGGCCTGTTCCGGTCAGAAGGAGCTGTTGCCACATGAGGTCCTCGATATCGCTGACGTAACTCTACGCAAGCCTCCCTCATCCGGGAGGAGGGCCGAGTGGCGCGCCGCTTACCGCGGTGCCGAGACTGAGACCGCCTATGACGGCGGGATCGGCTGGACTGCGAAGAAGTCCGAGACGGAGACCGAGAACCTCGGCCTTTCCGAGGACAGTGTGGGGAGGGGACGGGTGGAACCGGCTCCTCCCTCGGCTCGGAGGGTTCGCCCGAGGGCTCCGGAACTGGAGGCACTGGCAAGCCCGCGGGATCCTCAACTCCCACCGGGGGAACCGGGGAGAGGGGATTTTCAGCTTTGCGGGTCGACAACCCGTCCAACGGGTCAAGAAAGATCTCGATCATACGCGACGGAGTCTCGTCAACTGACCTGACGGGAACACTGTCAGACCAGTGGCCGAAGCCGAACGATCGACCGAAGTCGATGGCCGACAACTCGGGGAGAGGGACCTTTCCCGCTCCCAAGAGCGTCGACGGAGGGACTTACCTTGTCTTTCTTCTTGGACTGAGAAGAAGGTCCAGCAGACGTTGGTCCCTCTCCCCAGTGGAGAGGGACAGACAAAGCTCCTTAAAGGAAGCTGTGTAAGAGGAACCCAGGGAGGCGGGATAAATGCAGCGTCGGAAGATGCGGCCAGCGCGCCTCCTCGAGAGCGATCATCTGCTCTAGCTGATCCACGAGCCCGCCGCTGGGAAACCGCCGACCGGCCTCTTTTGACTTTACAGGAGGAAAACGCTCGGGCACCCCAGTTGTAAACGGGCGAAGCCCAGTCTTCTTCGAGGACGTAGGCCGAGAAGGGAAGAGCACAGGTCGCAAGCCTCTGGCGGTCGTGCTCAAGGCCCAAACAGTAGACACACGTGGAGTGCGGATCTGTCCGAGACATCTTCGCCCGCAAGGGCACCGCCAAACCGAGTCGACGGTCCATCGCAGCCGCGAGGGAAGAAGACCAAGTCTATAATGCAAAAACTTTTAAATTTGGAAAACCGAAGAATTAGGAACCAGTCTTATACGCAGAGCGTTAAGGAGGGAACCTGAGCTTCCAAGCGGTAAGGAAGATCTGGCGACATGGGGCGGAGCCGAGAGTTTTACCACCCGGGTGGGTGGGAGGAGCCAGCTTGAAGACCTTCCGGCAAGATTTAAAGCGGCAAGGATACCTGCCAGAAAGTGTGGATGAACAACATATCCATGTCCCTAGAAATTGAATATTATTATTCCTTACAGAGTTGGAATAAACTTACAAGATGTGAGATGAAGGAATATAGTTTTAGTAGACAGTAAGTCAAACAGTATTCATTTTTTATGAATTACTAGGATACGTCTAATAGGGATATGACAGTAACTATGAATAAACAGAAGTTATTATTCAAATTAAATAAGGATATCAATAGGGCTTCACAGTTTGGTGGTTGGACACAGAAAGTTATTATGATTGTTTAGAGAAAGATAAGCATGAACTGGGCATATATATTTTACTGAACTGGCTGGAACAATATATATTAATATCTATGGATTGTGGTATGTGGGAACTTGTCACCTGGTGACACAAGAAGGAAAATATATATCTGAATGTATGCCAATTGTGTGTTTTACTTTGTTTTTATCCAGGATCAACACTGTTGTATGGGCCTGAAGAAGTGGCGAAAGCCACAAAACTGTTGCCCCATTTATAAGTGTGTTTAATACAATAAAAGCAGCTATTGTTTGCTAATTATCGTGTGACTTGCAGTGGAGTTCATCCTTGTTTTCGGTTATCTGAATTACAGGACAGAATGTTATCACCTGTCAAAATTCTTGCAACGGAAAGGTGATCTGCTGTTTGTACATTCGTTCAAAACGCACACATTCCATTCAGAGTTACAGACCCACTGCAGTACAGATCGCAAAAGCTAGTTTCAGCAATTCAGTTGCTCAACATTCAAACCAGGAGGCATTCCTAGCCGAGCAGGAGAACAAACGTACGTTAAAAAAAAACAATTTTTCCCCACAGTGGCTAGTTTTTCCATACACTATAAAATACAATGCCTGAGTAATAGTGGTCAACCACGGATGTTATCACCTCTCGCGGTTGCCATGACATCTGTAAACCTCTTGAGCTGCGCTCTCGAGGTTTACTTGGTTGTCCTGGCAACAGCTTGAGATGATTACACCGTGGTTAACCACTGTTACTCAGGCATTATCCTCTATATTATGTGTCACTAGATGAGAACAAAATATCCAGTTGACTAATCACATAACTTACTAACTAGGCAGGGAGATAAATTTGGTTTCTTAAAGCATTTCTTCTAGGAATAAGATGATCTTTATTTTTATTTATTTTTATTTTTGTTTAACCTGGAAAGTGGTCTGGATCAGAATGAACCGCTTTTAGTGACACCTATAAAATGTACATCTAACACAGCTCTATACATGGCAGTAATCTTTCAGGTATTCCCTAATACGATTAACTTACAAAACTCAGAACGGAGAAAGGGGTTCCATATTTCATAAAATCTGTCTGTTCTGCTGTTTGATAGACTGGCAATTCTTTCATAACTAGCTCTAGTACAACTCCACGTCACTCATGCTTTAAATGAGGAAACTTCCTTTTGTTTCCAATATCATAAAATAACATTTTTCTGCTGCCATAATAGCAAGCTAGTAAGCAAGCTTTTATTTCTAAAGCACCCTTCCCGAGGCTCAGGCATCGTACAGAATACAGGCAGATGAGTAAAATAACTAGCGCAAACATAAAAACATAATAATAAAATCAACAATAAAAGGACAGTGTACTAAGCCCCTGAAAGCGTCTCTAAAAAAGGTGCGCCTTCAGACCCCATTTTAAAGATTCCACCGAGGGGGCCTCCCTCAGGGATCTGGGAAACAAGTTCCACAGGCTCGATGCCACCACCTCAAAGGCACAATCTCCAGATGTTTTTAGTCGGGCCCTGGGAACAGCCAGGTGGCCCTCCTCAGCAGAACAGAAAGCGCACAGGGGGCAGGCAGGAGTCAGGTGGTCTCGAAGATAGTCTGGACCTGAACCGTATAGTGCCTTGTAGGGGAGTAGACCCATCTGGAAGGAGATCCTTCACTTAACCAGCAGCCAGTGCAGGCCACGCAGAACCAGGGTCACATGACAGGACCTTGAAAGGCCCATTAGCAACCTGGCTACCACGATCTGCAACAGCTGCAGGTAGCACAGGAACCCTCCACTGACCCCCGAGATATACAGCATTACAGTAATTGAGTCTAGATGTCATGAAAGCATGCACTAGCAATGGTAGGTCGCCTGGAGGGATCTGGGCGATATTCCTAAAATGGTAAAAACTAATCTGGAAAACAACGACACCGGAGTCTTAAGAGTCAATCCACTATCTAGGCTCACGCCCAGAGTTTTCACCGTCGCAGAAGCTGAAAGAGGAGCCTTCCCAAGCATCAGGCCAGTTTCATACCTCTTGGCGTCCATCTCCCTCCTGCAAAATGGCTTGATCA
Organism: Neoceratodus forsteri; assembly: GCA_016271365.2. Classification (NCBI taxonomy): domain Eukaryota; kingdom Metazoa; phylum Chordata; order Ceratodontiformes; family Ceratodontidae; genus Neoceratodus; species Neoceratodus forsteri. The sequence continues at coordinate 1,026,195,614 of CM028134.1, forward strand.
CCAGCACCTCCGCCTTACCTGTGTTGAGCCTCAACCAGGTAGGGGACATCCAGTCCTGGATCTCAGCCAGACATCTGTGTAGCACTGCCACTGCATCATACATCCCAGGCGCAAAAGACATGTACAGTTGGGAATCATCTGCATGGCAGTGAAACTTCACACTGTAATGTCTAATGACCGTGCACAGAGGCAGCATGTACACTGCAAACAAAATGGGTAAGAGGATGGACCCTTGGGGGAACTCCACAAAGCAGGGGCTTAGGGCAGGAGGAAAAACTTCCCATCACCCCACTCTAAGTCATGCCTGTGAGAAAGGACTCAAACCAGCTGATGACAGCGCCAGTGAGTCCACATAACCCCCTCAGGTGAACCAACAATACCACATGGTCCACAATGTCAAATGCTGATGAGAAAAAAAGGAGAACAAGTACTGACCAGTCCCCTATATCTCTAGCCCTGAGGACGTCATTTTGCACCTTGACTAATGGAGTCTCGGTACTGTGTACGGGCTGAAATCCAGACTGGAAGGGCTCATAGATGTCAAAGGTTGTGAGTTTGCCTCAAGCTGCAGAGCCACAATTTTTTCAATCACTTTCCCCAGAAAGGGAAGGTTTTAGACTGGTCTATAATTCGCCAAGATGTCTGGGTCTAGACATTTTTTTTTTCACAAAGGCTTCACCAGTGTCTATTTCAAGGCATCTGGAAATAGCCTCTCCGAAAGCGAGCACAGGACTATCTCAGCAATCACTGGACCAATGGTCTACACACATCCCACTAGAAAACAGGGTGGGCCCAGGTGCAGTTCACAATATGTGGGTCACAGCTTCAAAATCACCTCACAGACCTCTTCCACCCCCACCAGTCTGAACTCACTACAGACAAAGGTAGTGCCCTCAGGGACATTGGACACACCACTGCTGGGTCAAGATTGCCCGCTTGGGGAAATTGCAGTCCTGATGGAGAACAATCTGTCAGAGAAGAAAAGAGCTAACTCCTAGCATTTTGCTGCCGAAATTTCTCTAGGGATGAAGCAGCCTGTCCACAATCCAGAAGAGCTGAGTTGGTCTGTTCTTCCCTGCAGCAATCTCCCTGGACAGATAAGCTGCCTTCTTCTGGAAGACTGCCCTATGATACTCACCGTAGTGAGTTCTCAGCCAGCCTGTCTTCCTCAGACTGTGATTTGCGCCAACCATGCTCCAATCTCCAACTTTTGGTCTTCATCTCCTTGGGCTCCCCATCAAACCAGGGGGACCTAGGTTGTATATGGACCGGCGCGACAAGAGTCGAGTGCCAAGGTGACAGCCATATTATAGGCTGCCACTGCTTCACTTGAGCTGACTGCACAGGCAGCACTCACTGCTGAGAGGTCCATTACCACCATAAGACCCCCTGGGGACAATCTCCTTAATGGGCAGCAACGTATCTACTCCACAGGGGAAGGGCTCATGGGGGGGGGGCCAGAACGAGAACCGTACTGTGCAATGATCTGACCACCAATCCCAAGTCCCAGTGAGAATACTAAGTCCAAGGCGTGACCGTGGCTGTGGGTCACAGAAGCCACTGCTTGTGCAAAGCCCTGTGATGTCATCAGCTGGAGTAAGTCATGTCCAAATTGCGATTTTTTGTCATCGATCCAAGTATTGAAGTCCCCCAAGACCAACCACCTGGCTGCTCCAATGCTCTCTTGGTGATGAATTCCATGACTTCCTGCAGAAAAGTACAGTTACGTAAGAACTTACCGTAACAGTAGATCTTCGAGAGAGGCTCTTGCAGTAGGTAATTACATATAGGACTGATGCTGGCCAGCGGCAGTACCCCACGGAAAAATTTCTAGCTAGCAGTCCCTGGCAAGGGACCGCCCCCACGTCAGGTGACCGGCGTCATGTGATGTCAGTATAAAGGGGCGGTCCCGGACGCCCGCCTTCCATTTCTTTCCTGCCACAGGCCAAAAGAGGCTGGACGAGAGAGAAGCGGATATTTCTCTATATGGAAAAGGAGCTGAAAAAGCCTAGGGGGACGGAGGGCGGGAAGGTGACACTCAGCAGAGCCTCTCTAAGATCTACTGTTCGGTAAGTTCTTACGTAACTGTACTATCTTACTTCGAGAGGGATCTTGCAGTAAGTAATTACATATAGGACTGAATCCCAAGCAGTCTGGAACAAATAAGAGGCACCGGGAGGAGGAAACTACTCCAGAAAGTAGCAGTAGCCTTGAAGGCCTCAAGACAGGAGGCCGTGCAAAACAGCTAGCCTGAAGCCTGCACTATGGTGAGAGGCAATGTCCAAACTGTAGTGTTTTGTAAAGGTATGGATGGAGGTCCAGGTGGCGGCAGCGCAGATGTCTGCCACAGACACATTCTTGAAACAAGCCGCAGAGGCCGCTACTCCTTGTGTGGAGTGACCTCTGACCTGACCCGGAAGGGTCTTGTTGTACTTGTCATAACAGAAAGTGATGCAATGAGCCAGCCACTTCGACAGGCATTGCTTGGAAACAGCATTGCCTTCCCTTTTATGAGCAAAAGAGACGAACAACTGATCAGTCTTTCTGAGATCCTTCGTCCTGTCGGTGTAGTATCTCAGAATCCGGTGAACATCCATGGTATGGAGTAAATATTCCCCTTGATTAGAGTACTGCGTAAAAAAGGCAGGTAGCTCTATGGCCTGATTTAAGGTAGACTCAGCTACCACTTTGGGAAGAAACTTAGGATTCGTGCGAAGAGCAACTCGTTCTTTGTGAAAAATCAAATAGGGGACTTTACACATAAGGGCCTGGAGCTCGGAAATTCTTCGAGCTGAAGTAATGGCCACCAAGAAGAGCGTTTCCATGAAAGAAACTTCAGATCTGCAGAAGCAGCAGGTTCTAAGGGAGGGAGAGTAAGTTTCTCGAGAACAAAATTCAAGTCCCAAGGGGGGGCAGGGGTACGGATGGGGGGCCTTAGATGAAGGACCCCCTCTGAGAAAGGTCTTAGAGACCTCCAGTTGAGCGAAAGCTTTATCTGCGAAGGGAACATGGTAGGCTGAGATAGCTGCCATGTGAACCTTCAAGGAGGAATGGCTGAGACCCAGGTCGAAGAGATGACATAAGTACTCCAGCAGAACAGCCGCTGAACAGGAGAAAGGCTCCACGTTCCTAGAGGCTGCCCAAACAGAGAATCTCTTCCACTTCATGGCATAAGTGGACCTGGTGGAGGGTTTTCTAGCCTCCGCCAAAATCTCTGCCACTTTTGGAGAGACGCCAAAACGGGATTGCGCTAGGTCTGCAGGAGCCATGCATGAAGTTGAAGGGATCTGAGACCTGGATGGACCAGGGTCCCCTGATCCTGGGTCAGTAAACCTCGAGATAAAGGAAGAGGAAGAGGAGGAACCTCTGAGTATTGTTGTAGAAGAGAGAACCAGATTTGCCTGGGCCAGAAAGGAGTGATCAGAATCATTCTCGCTCCTTCTGTGGTTAGTTTCTGCAAAACTCGTGGGATCAGAGGAATTGGGGGAAAAGCATAGACGAATCTGTCCTTCCAGTCTAGAGACAGAGCGTCGCTCCAGAAAGCGCCTCGCTTTGGAATGAGCGAGCAAAAGTTGGGAAGTTTTGCGTTTTGGGGGGAGGCGAAGAGGTCTACCTCAGGAGTCCCCCAAAGCTGAAAGATATCGTTGAGCACCCTTTGATCCAATTCCCACTCGTGTACCCAGACAGAGGAGTGGCTTAGCTTGTCTGCCAGGGTGTTGTCGACTCCTGGAACATGAATTGCCGTGAGGTGAAGGTTGTAATGAGTTGCCCAATCCCAAACCCTCATTGCTTCCCTGCATAGAGGGTAGGAACGAGTTCCTCCCTGCTTGTTGATGTACCACACCACGCACATGTTGTCCGTCTGGACGGCTAGGTGGCTGGGAAGAATGTATTGGTGAAGGGCTTGGAGAGCGTATAGCACAGCTCAAAGCTCAAGCACGTTGATGTGGAGAGCTAGTTACAGTCTGGACCATAAGCCCTGGGTCCGATGAGGGCCCAGATGGGCTCCCCAACCTTCGCCTGATGCGTCTGTGGTCAGAGTCTGGGAGGGGGGAGGATGAAAGAAGGGGACCCCCCGAAATAGGTTCTCTCGAACCATCCACCATTGCAAGTCCCGTGCCATCAGCGAGGAGATCAGAACTAGTTGATCTAGGTCGTCTACAAGTTGATCCCACTGGGAGCAAAGAGTCCACTGAGAGATCCTCATGCGGAGTCGAGCTCGGGGGACCATCGGAATAGCGGCCGCCATAAGCCCCAGAAGACGGAGGACCGACCTCGCCAGAACTCTCCTGCTTTCTGATAGCAGGGAAATCTGGGATTGAAGAGAGGCTGCCCTGTCTGGAGGCAGGAAGGCCTTACTCACCGTCGTATCGAGGATAGCCCCGATGAACTGTAGCCTCTGGGAGGGGTCCAGATGGGACTTGGAATGGCTGATGGTAACACCCAGGCCAGTGAAAACCTGCTGGGTGAGGGAGAGAAAATGCAGGAGTTCCTCCCTGGATGAGGCTGCCAGGAGCCAGTCGTCCAAGTAAGGGAACACCTGTACTCCCATTGTACACAGGTGGGCCGCTACCACAGCCAGGCATTTGGTAAATACTCGGGGCGCCGAGGAAAGACCAAAGGGGAGCGCCCTGATTTGGTAGTGGTCCCCCTGAAAATGCAAAACGAAGGTACTTGCGGTGAGAAAGGCAAATGGGAATGCGCAGATAGGCATCCTGCATATCCAGCGCACAAAGCCATTGACCCAGCCGAAGAAGGAGCAGAAGGCTCTGCAGAGAGAGCATCCTGAACGTTTTGTATTCCACATAAAGGTTCAAGGAACTGAGATCTAGAATGGGTCTGAGATCTCCCATCTTCTTTGGGACCAGGAAGAAATGAGAATAGTAACCCGTCCCTCGAAGACGAGGGGGGAAGGGTTCTATCGCCTGCTTCTCGAGAAGGGCCGAGATTTCTTCCTGGACCAAGGGAAAATGGTCCCTTGAGTATGACTACTTTGGAGGAGGGTGGCAGGGTAGTTTCTGAAGAAACTCTATGGAGTGCCCTACCGCTATAAGCTGGAGCACCCAAGAATCAGTGGTTATCCTCTCCCAACCCGGAAGGTGGATCTGGAGGTGGTGGGAGAGGAAAGGAATCAGGTGGTGTGGGGCAGCGCCGCAGCTGAGGCACCCGCTGCTTTTTTGGGGCGGAGGGGCCCTGGCAGCTGCGGGGGCCCGACGTTTAGTGGCCCGCCTTCCTTGGGGTTTCGCTTGTGGCCGAGTCCGTCTGCAAAAAGGACGGCGCTGCTGAGGATGGGGACGGTACATGGAATCCACGGATTTCAGCGCCGTCCCCTTCTCTTGCAAGTCGGTGATGATGTCTTTGACATCACCCCTGAAGAGCACCAACCCCCTGAAAGGTGCCTCCTGAACAGCGGATTGCACCTCCGGGACCAAACCTGACACGCGGAGCCAGGCATGACGCCGTAGACTTACAGCGAAAGTGGAGCTCCGCCCAGCAGTGTCCACTGCATCGTATGTCGCCCGTAAAATGTGGCGACTGGCCGAACGAGCAGAACGGACAAGATCTGCAAACTCCTGTTTGACTTGAGAGTCAGGTAAGGAGTCCAGTTTAGATTCCGCCTGGGTAAGGATGGCCTTCTGGTAATCCCCCATGTTGGCGACGTAATTCAGGGCCCGAATTCCCAGTGTGGAAGAGGCGTAAATCTTTCTTCCATACTGGTCCAGGAGGCGAGATTCCTTATCCGGAGGAGACGAGCTCAGATGCTTTGGATGTGCTGACTGGCCGTGAGCGGCGCTCATCACAACTGAATCGGCACGAGGGTGAGAGTCAAGATAGTCTACACCCTCGGAAGCCTGGTATAGCCTGTTGGACTTCCTGGGAAGTGTGGCTAACGCCGACGGTTGTTTCCAAATCGTGGTAACAAGGTGGGCGTATGGCTCGATCCAGGGTGGCACTAAAGTTGGAGCTGTCACGGGCAGGTCCAGATGTTCAGCAAGTTTGAGACGCTGGGGATCTGGTTCCAAAGAACGCCACTGGTGAATTTCCTGGATTTTTCTAAGCAACTCCGTGAAGGATGGATCCTCCGGAGGAGACTTCGGAGGGTTCCTCGGCTGGGGCTTAGACAGAGAGCGGGCCTCGTCGTCTCTCTCTGAGCATCCATTGGAAGAATCCGAGGAATCCAAGAGGGAAGAAGAAGCAGAAGAAGAATAAGACTCCCTTGCACGACTAGGGGGAGGAACAGGTTCCTTGGGTGGTACCCGTGAACGCGTATCCTGCCCCTCTCGGGATCCAGAAGGAAGAGCCCTGGAGTCTGGAGGTGGTGAGGGAGTGTGCCGCCTTGGACGTACGGGAGCCGGGGGCGGCACCGTCGTCGTAAGGTGGCTCTCTACCTCCTTGGTGAATTGAGCCTTGGCCTCAGCCCACCAAGAGGCCAGAGTCTCCTGCAGATCCACCGGCGGCCGAGGGGGGCGGTGGAGGTGGAGGAAGTGTACGGGTTGTACCCATAAGGCGAGTATCCATAAACTGGCTGTGGGAAACCCAGCATCGGGTAATGTGGCGTCGGGTACTGAGGCGTCAGAGGGACCAGCGTCGGGTACTGCGGCGCTGGATACTGCGATCCCGAATGCAGCGCGGATAAGACTGTGGTATCCGGAGAGCTGCTGGAGCAGGCGGCCCGGTGGCGGCCACAGGGCGGATCCGTTAACGGGCCCGGGGGCGGAGGCCCCGACGGAAGGAACATCCCTGCGGCATCAGCAGTACGGCGTGCGGGCCGGAGTATGGTAGGTACGGCGTCAGATCTGGTTCCGTCGGAGGAGGGTCTGACGAGGTGGAAGATCCCGCGTCACCGCGGGAAGGAGGAGAAATCCGGGGTCAGACTGGGTGACTCAGGCTCCCCAGGCGGCATGGAGGCTATGGAGAACCAAGTGCAGCGGACGTGGGGTCTGTCGTGGATTCCCGTCGCCCAGTGCTGCGTCGGAGGGGAGCCGATGTGCGGCTTGAGGCGAGATCGGCAGGCACGGAAGAGCCAGCATCCGACTACAGGAAGGCCCTCACCGGAGGCGGGCTAAGGGGAAGGGATGGCCTGGTCAGATGGGGAAATGGTCGTGCGCCGCCCAGAAGGGTCGGGCGTCTTATCGACCCTCTCCATGCGGACGTCAGAGGAGCCGACGTCCGACTTAGAGGAGTTGCCCACGCCAGTAGGCTGCAGACCTGCGGCCGAACCGGGGGCAGAGGCCTCCATTCGCCCGGAGGCGCCCGCAAGGCCCGAGTGTGAGCCAGACGGGCGGGCCGACGCCTCCTCCAAACCCTTGGAGGCTGCCGTCGAATGATCCCCCGGAGGGGATGTTACCTGGGCCGCGACTCCAGAGGGAGACGCGGTAGAGGAGGACTTCTCCCGGTGCCTCTCTTTGTCCTTCTTTTTCCAATGTCCTTCCAGGGAAGTGGATGCCTGCCTCAACTTTTTCAACTCTTTTTCCATAGAAGACATCTTTTTCTTGAGGAGATGGGCTTCCGGGTAGCCGCGTTGAAGTTGAGGCAATGCTGGCACTTATCGACTGGGTGATCGGGGCCTAGGCAGAAAAGGCACAGGGAATGGCCGTCCTTGTGTGGCAGTTGGGCACCACACGAGTCACACTTGTTTTTGTGCTCGGAGGGTGTAGGGGACAACATACACCGACAATGTACCTGACGATTAAAAAAGAATAACTAATTTTCGGTAAAAAGACGACGAAAGACAGGGCTGACAAAGCACGAACTTTACCGCGAGGCGCTGCACGAGCTAACGGCGGGAAAGAACTGGAAGGTGGGCGTCCGAACCGCCCTTTATACCAACGTCACAGACGCTGGTCACCTGATATGGGGCAGTCCTCGCCAAGGACTGCTAGCTAGAAATTTTTCTCATAGTCCTGCTACCGTCAAGGCCAGTCCTATATGTAATTACCTACTGCAAGAGCCCTCTCGAAGTAAGATCTCCTTCTCATGTCCTGGAGGCTGGTACACAAGAAGAATTCTGCAACCTGCACCTGGACCCCCACGCACGGCCATGCATTCAAATAACGAAGTAGAACCCACTGGGTGTGCGGAGAAGTTCAGGCCAGATCTAAAACAGATGGACACACCCCTGCATTCCCTCCTCGGACAGTGTATCATGGAGAATCCAGCCGGGACAGACTCCTCTAAGACCGGACCAGCATTATCTCCCAGACCGGTCTCTGTAATGTAACCAGATCTACCAAAGAAATCCAAGTCCACTATTACTGCGGTCTTGTTCCTGATTGATTTCACATTACACAACACAGCCTGAAGGGAACTGGCAGAGACTGCTGGCCCGATGGCTATCTGTCTGCTTGGTCCTGTGGAAACCCTGGGAATGTGTACCAAACATGTCTGGCCTCTCCTAAGGTCCCATTTCACCCCAGGGCACCTCCTGGTCTTGACCACCCCAATGTGACTCTCTCCCACTACAACTCGTGACCCTGCCACCAACCATTCCACCTTGGCACAATCCCCACCTCCCTACAGCGCCTAATAGCTGCGGGCGGCAATGGGGATCAGTGAAAGGATAAAGGTGCTGCAGCAGGGATCCAGAGTAAGTGATCCTGAGGGGTCTGAATCCTATGCGTGTCCTCTCTACAACATCAGCCTAAAAGCAATGAATTATCCCTTCCCTCCTCTAAAGTTAACGATAAAACAGAATAAAATAACACAACATTTCTAATCACCGAACACACAGTAAACCACTCAACCACACCAAAACAAATAAAACCCTAACCCACACAAGCCCAACTGCTCCCACCCTGCCATCTCTCAGCAACCCAACCCCTTCCCCACCCAGAAAGCTTTTTTTTTTCTAAAAATAATAATAACAAAGCAATAACAGAAGAATTCTGGTAAGGTGCTGTTGAGGAGCAGTGTTCAGAAAGTTCCATTCCTGTTAAGGAGCAATGTTCAAAGACAAGCTACAAATATACATCCATGCCCGGCCTGGTAGCGCTGAGGATTGAGGTGCTGGATGCCACACCTCACGCCACGCCAGTGACCTGGGATCTAGAACGAGCCCAGATGGCCGGGGAGGAAGAGACTGAGCGTCCGGAGGACTGCTGCTCTCTTCCTCGGGAAAGGTTAGGGTAGCAATCGCACAATTTGAGCACCTCTGGCGGAGACCGAGGTAGCCAACCATCAAAGGTGTATGCCAGGGGATGGAGCCACGGGGCAGGGTTGCCATGGTTGCTGGGCCCACAAGGGAATTTAACCACGTAGAAACCCCCCTCCACCGCTGATAGGCGATGGTGCTTCCCCTCGCATTCCATACTCCTGGAGTCGGGCCCAAGTACCCTCCACTTCTTTCCCCCTCTCCAGCCCGTGGCTCAATACTATAAGACAGAGTGCCCTGGATGGGGGTGACCCTTCCCTAGAGGGCAGACCCGGGGATGCCCAGTGCTGGAGAGGAGCAGTGACAGGTATGGGAGGCAACGCAAGGAGGTAGAGAATGCACCAGGGAAGTCACCGGAGAGAGTTCAGCGATGGTGGGTGAAAAACAGAGTTTGAAAAAAAATAAATAAATAAACAAACATCCACAGGTGCATGATAAGAAGCTCAGGTCCAAGCAGTTCACTGACAGACACCTTCTGGCACTGCTCTCACCAAGGAAGGAAGGAAGGAAGGAAGAAAGGAATAATGATGAGCCAGCCTGGTGGCACTGAGGGCTGAGGTGCTGGATGCCTGACTTCACGCTGTGCCAGTGACCTGGGTTCGGGAACGACCTTAGGTCACCAGGGTGCCGGCAAGGGGGGGGCAGGATTGAGCAATCACTTTCCTCTCCCGGGTTGGGTCGCTCGCCCATAGTCCGGCTGTCACCGAACAGAGGTTCGGTAAAGAGCGCAGGCAGCACCACCGGGCAACCAGTAGGGTGGGAGTCCCAAGACGGCATGCACGTATCTCTACACGATACGCCAGTATAGGGCACGAGGAGTGGGACAGAGAAAACCTGGAAAAACCCACAAAATACTAATTCAAAAAAAAAAGGAATAATGACTGATAACCCAAAAATCATAGGGAAACGATGCTCTCACCACCATATTCCAGAAACTGTGAAACAAGTCAAATGGTAGTAAGCTACTACCATCAGACGGAGTTCTCCAAGTCCCAGAGAGTTCAAGGGAAACGTTCCCAAAGCACATCCAGCACTGCTCTCACCAGTGCTGAAGCAGAGCAGATCAGAAAAGTCAGCACAGTTCTAGTATAAGCCAGGAAACGGAGCTCTCGCCCTCGGGATCCTGAAGCTGTGAAAACTTTGGAGCTGCTCAAGCACGCCAAGTGGCGTCCCTGTAATTAGCTGAAATTATGCTGATGGCTTGGATCCTGCAGCCGCGGCTCACAAACTGCTACCGGCACAGGAAACACGATTGCTGTACGCTTCCCGCGTCTAGCCAGGAACCAAATCTACAGCACACCTGGTACGGAGTCACAGCAAAGGCTGTCTCAGTCAGTCCAACAGCAGTTGCTCAAGTAGACCGACTCTCTCTTCTCTCACGGGTAGACTCTCTTCTGATGGATGTAACAGTAAGCTGTTCTCCAGGTGAGCTCTTTTCCAGTAACTGGAGAGACGGCGATACAACAGCAGTAGCACAATATAAAAGCAGAATGTAGAATGTAGCAGAATGTAAAAGTGTGTGCAGCAGAATGTAAAAGCGAGTAAACAGCTGGCAAGATATAAAAGTGTGTGAAAGTTCCCCAGCAGCACATTAAAAGCCCTCTCTAAAAATCAAAAAGCTAAGCAGCATGCAACCAAAGTCTTTTGTTCCTAGTAATGTATCAAAATCCTTAATTACATGCAACAGGGGTAATTACCCTGTAGGTACATGTTTGTTGCATTCAACTACATTGCAGTTGCAATGCAGTTACAGTGTAGTTACACTGACTACTCTGTAGTTAACGGACACAAAGTGTAACCTATGAAATTTCAGAATCAATTCCTAGAATAATGAAACTTGGCTTATTTCCATATTTTATGGGAGGCTCACTGTGACAAAGTTTGAGAACTACTGCTCTGATGTCTCGAACACAACACAAGGCATCATGGGTATATAAACCCTTGTGTGTGGGGGAGGGGGCGCTGACAAGGCTTCACTGGAACAAAAGTTGGCTGAAAATGGGCATTTACATTTGCTCTAGTTTAGAGAATGAGAAACTACAGACAAGTGTTTTTATCCCTTTTAGGATCTCTCAGTGCAGTATATTCACTGTCTCAGGTCAGTAGCCCAGTACCAGGTCAGCCACAGAGGGAAAGAGGCATTTTGTACATATGGAGGTAACATGCAAGGGAGACAAAACCACTCTGATATGCATGTTGACATATCCCAGCACCCATCAGTCCCCTCACTGCTAGAATGTACAATGGTTTGATACTAAGAGGAAAAGTTTTCCAGTCTTTTCAATGAGCAGTTTTTTTTTGCTGCACCATAATCACAATAATAAAGAGATGGAGGTGGGGGTGGGGGGTTCCAAGCAAACAAATTCCACATAAATTTCAAACAAGCTGTAGTTTACCTTGTCACACGCCATATGAAGAATGTTAGAAAAGGAGAACCTAAAGAGAAAGGAAAATGCACAAAGTAGAAAGAGCGAGTAGCAGGAGGAAATGAGAGACAGATGAAAACAAACAGAGGTTAGTATAACAGAAACCATGTAGAGTAAAAGCAGCTGTCAGTAGAACTGTTGTATATATTTTGGTCCTAAAAATAGATCCCCAAGAAGGGGAGATTCGACTCACATGTGAGGCCAACGTATCTGCTGCATTTCCAGGGATAAACATTTTGGGGTTTGGGGCATTACATTTTGACACTACTGTATGTAAAGCTGACAAGGTAAATTTAGTTGACTTGTGCACAAGGTTGACCTACATAAGGATATACAGTACTATAAAGTAAGTGCCGTGGAACCAGTCCGGCAGCATGGCAGCAGTACCTTGATCTATACTACATGAGATCCCAGTTGGGAAGTCGCCTCGTATCTCTCCTTAGTCCTTTACCTAGCTGGTGCACAGAGCAAACACATTGTGTAAGTAAAGTGCTCACCCTCATCGCACAAACAGGTGGCTACCATAGGCGGGGCATCTGCCCTTAGTCTTTTGCCTGGCTGGTGGACAAAGCCAGCACACCTGGCAACGAAAGTGCTCACTCTCAATGCACAAGCCAGTGACTACCACAGAGTGGGACAGCTTGCTTTAGGCCTTTCCCTGGCTGGTGGATACAGCAGACACGTCAGATATGTAAAATGATCACTCTTGTTGCACATGATGGTAGCTACCATGGGGTGGGACACAGCAACAAACTGTGATGTCACCAACAGAGGATTATGGCTTCAGCAAAGGGAAAACTAGGAGGAAGAGATGAAATCTGGGTCACAGAATTCCTGTTTTCGCGTAAATGTCCTCCCTGATAGAGAATGAGGGGAGCTAAATGCAGAGGATAATGAAACAAGTCAAACTGGTGTCTGAATATTATACTTTAAAAAAGTTTTCTTGGATGCTGGAAAATCGCTTTAACTCTGGAGGAGCCTCACTTTTCAGCACCATGGAAAGCGGATCCCCTCAATTTCTGCTGGTGGTAGGGGACAAGCTTTCAGCACCCTGGAGTGTGGATCTGCTCCATTTCTGCAGGTGGTGGGGGACAAGGTGGGACCTCCCTTTTCAGCCTGGAGTGCGAACCTGCTCCATTTCAGCTGGTGGTGGGGGATGAGCTGGGGGGGGCTCTCTTTTCAGTACCCTGGAGAGCATATCTCCTCCTTTTCTGCTAATAGTGGAAGGGGAAGCTGGAGGCCTCCATAGCAAGTACCATGGATAGTGGATCCCCCTCTGTTTCTGCTGCTAGTGGGAAGAGGAGCTGAGAGCCTACCCTTTCAGTGCCCTGGAGAATGGATCACCTCCACTTCTACTGATAGTGGGAGAAGGAGCTGGAGAGCTTGCCTTTCTGCACCTTGGAAAGCAGACCACCTCCATTTCAGTTGGTGCTGGGAGAGGTGGGGCCTCCGTTTTGAAATGCCCTGAAGAACAGATGCCCTTCATTTTCCTTGGTGGCGGGAAATGGAAGGCCTCCTCTTCAGTACCCAGGAAAACAGATCCCTTGCATTTCTGCTCACAGTGGGAGGAGGAGCAGGAGTGGGGCCCTTGAACTCTAGACCACATGGCTAGAGAGATAGAACATGACGGGGGTCATCCAAAAGCCACCTGACCCATTTTCCCCTACACTTTCTCAAAAGGGACTCAGTAGCATAACAGCATGCATCAAATAGCCCAATGCACCGGACCTGCAGAACCATGTACCCACAAGTGTGCTCAGGCACCGGTGTTGCAGTTGGAGTCACTGCCTTCCCTTCTTGGAGGAAAGGATCCACTAAAGCACTCCTTCCTTCTCTTGCTGTCCCACACTGGGGTCCTGGGACATGAACCCGGTACAATGGTGTGGTAAGGGGTGCCCCTTCCACTAAACAGCCCCGGCTGCATCTTATGGTCAAGATTTACAAATGACTCCCATCCACTACCCAACTGCAAAGCCATTTTAATTCTAAGCCAAATTAAAGGGACACTATCAAACTCCACAGAGTCATATTTTGTATTTAAGACCTCAGAATAAGGGCTGGCTTTTTATAAAAAATCTGTATTTAGCAAAATGGCACCACAATGCATTATTGACATTTTTACATGCCAGGAACCTACTCAATACAAGGGACTTGGGGCACCAGTGTTTTGGGGTTACCACGTCCAGTATTTTTTTTAAAGCTGGACCTTGATGACAGATCAAAACAAAAAAATGAATTACATCTTTGAAGCACTATCTCACACACACACACACACACACACACACACTTAAAAGGATTACAATTAGTCTGGGGGGATGGGGGGGTGATAATTTAGGTGTACAACTCATTTAGCTGACATGTTTTTTGTTTACTGCATTTTGTATTTCAACTCATCTTTTGTCCCACCACATGAAAGGATTTCATTTTAAATTGCCACAGCTCCTTCAGCTGTGGGTAGTGATCACGTAAAATTCCTGAATGACTGCATGCAGGGTGCCCTGTAATACTGAACTACTGCACACCTTTGTTTAAGGGTTACCAGAGAAAAATATCACATAACATCTGTATAGCACTTACATTTGATTCACCTGTGTCACAGTACACACACACACACACTCGGGTGGGTGTGTGTGTGTGTTTCTTGGGAGTATACTGGCCCCAGAAAGTTACCCAAAAGTGTAAGAAGGGAAGAAGTGTTCTCTCTCCTGTTCTACACATGGGATGACCCAGGCAACAGATTTCTTTTTTTTTTTGTAGCCAGGTAAGCCCCATCGGGCACAAGGGCCATTTATGGGGGTGACCCAGGAGCACCGGACGTTGAGTAACTTGCTCAGGGTCACATAATATATAAGTAGAGGTACCTAAGTAAGTGGTATCTATCGGGTGTACTGGGATGTTGTGCTTCCACAGGGGGGTGGGAGGTGACAGCAGTCACTCGTGATCTTGCATATTCTACAAAATACATTTGTGCCATCAAAAAAATCAGTCCACACCATAAAAAAGAAAGTTTAACTCTGTAAAGAGACACAAAACAAAGCTTTGCAACCTCTCACCCTGAGGTAATAGAGCACAACACCCGTGCTCAGTATATCGTCGTCCATGGCGATTAAGTGAGGTAAATGTGAGTCGATGGTCACCCCTGCCTTTTCCTGGTTGATGTCCACATTGTACTTATCCATCATGGATTTTGCATCCACTGTCCACTTGTCAGTCCAGTCTTTGGTCAGCTGCTCTATCTGGAAAAGATCAGGAAGTAAAAGGGTTAATGGATTTGTCTCCCAGCTCCCAGGTGCTTCTATGCATTGTCACAGAAACAGCTGGCTGGTGGCAGGGCCAAGACACCAGAGCTGTCTGCTCACCAAAGCCCTTAACCTAGTAGTAGTAGTAGTATTAAAGTACAGTTATGCAAGAACTTACTGTAACAGTCGATCTTCAAGAGATGCTCTTGCAGCAGGCCACACCAGTAGGACTACACTGCCAGGCACTAGGACCACACAGAAAACTTCTAGCTAGAAGTGTACCACGGGGACTGCCCCCCACTGACGTCAGCACAGGTTATATGGGAGGGCGATCCCCCACACCGCCCGAGTCCTCCCGCCGGAGACTCTGTACAGCCAGCTGACAGAGAACTGAGGGGGTTCTCCTGAGAGCCAAAGAAAAGGCAGAAGCAGATGCTATAGAAAAAGAGAAGCAGGGGGAAGGAGGAAGTGAAAGCAGGGGCTGCTGAAAGAGCTTCTCTCGAAGATCTACTGTTGCAGTAAGTTCTTATGTAACTGTACTATCTCACTTCGAGGAAGGCTACTGCAGCAGGCCACACTGCCGGGGCCAAGTCCCAAGAAGTACCAGTTATCACCAGGATAACACCACTTGGGGGGAGGACAAGTCAGCAGTCAAGAGCTCATGACAGAAGGCCCTGAAGAACTGCCAGGCTGACATTGGCTCTACACCTGGAAACGATGTCCAGACTGTAATGCTTGGTGAAGGTGTGGACAGAACTCCAGGTGGCAGCTGTGCAGATGTCGGCAGCTGACACATTTTTGAAACAAGCCATACCCCTGGTGGAATGGCCCTTAACCACCCCGAAATGGGGCTTGATGTACTTGTGGTAGCAGTAAACAATGGAATTTGCTAACTACTTAAGACAAACACTGCTTGGAAACTGGAGCACCTTCTCTCTTGGGGGCAAATGAAACAAACAACTGGTCAGTTTTCCTTAAAGACTTGGTGCGATTCGTGTAATACCACAACATTCAGGGAACATCCAATGTATGGAGCAAGGCCTCCCCCTGATTAGAATACTCAGGAAAATAAACTGGAAGGTGGATGGATTGATTTAAAGTAAACTCAGATACCACTTTAGGTAAAAACTTAGGATTAGTAACAAGGATTCGTGAAAAACCAAATACGGCTCTTTACTCATCAGAGCATGGAGCTCAGAAATCCTTCGAGCAGAATTAACAGCAACTGAAAATAGCGCTTTCCATAACAGAAAGTGCAGCTTGCAACTCACAGCCAGTTCAAAGGGAAGTAAAGTGAGTTTCTCCAACATAAACTTGAGGTCCCATGGAGGGACCGGGTCCTGAATGGGAGGTTTCAGATGCCAAATGTCCCTTAGGAACGTACAGGACACCTCGAGCTGGGTGACAGTTTTGCCCTTGATAGGTGCACGGTACGCAGAGATGGTCGGAGACATGCACCTTAAGGGAGGAGTATCCCAGGCCTGAATCCGAAAGGGAAAGGAGGTACTCCAACACCTGATTCACCAGGCAGGTGAGTTGCTCCAAGCTGTGAGCAGTGGCCCAACTGGAAAAGTGCTTATATTTCATAGCATAAGTGGCCCTGGTAGAAGGCTTTCTGGCCACCACTAGGACATCAGCAACCCTAGAGAATACCACAAAGCGGGAAATAGCTAGGTCCACAGGAGCCATGCATGGAGATGCAGGATGGACCAGGGTGCCCTGTTCCTGGGACAGCAAGCCTGTGCACAGGGGCAAGGGCACCAGAGGCTCCACCACTAGTTGTTGCAGCAAGGGAAACCAAATTTGGCATGGCCAGAAGGCAGCTATGAGAATCATCTCTGCCCCCTCCAGCTGGAGCTTCAGCAGAACCCTCTGCAGGAGTGGGAAGGGAGGAAAGACATACAGAAAATGGAAATTATGCACTTACCGTAATTGTTGATCTTCTTGGACACAGTCTCCATCCCTCATTCACACTAGTGGGATAGCGCCTCCGGCGCTAGGACCAAACAGGAGCCAAACATTTTCTGAAGGATTGGCGCCGAGACAGGACCACGCATGCACGGCACCCTAAGACTAGCTTGCGCCTGTATAGCTATCTTGGCGTCGACCCTCCAACCACCTCAGTACCTTTTCAACCGAGGAGGTCCAGCATAACTAATGAAAGTAACTTATCCTGACTTTCTGGGCCTGAGAGGGCCCGGATGGCCCTTGCAAGAAGGGTCAAAGAACAATGTATTTACAGCCTGAACCACAGGACTGTGAAAATCAGGAAAGAAAACGAGTGAGCCCAGGGGATGGAGGGTGGGCATGTGAATGAGTGATATAGACTGTGTCCAAGAAGATCAAGAATTACGGTAAGTACATAATTTCCATATCTTCCTGGACCCAAGTCTCTACCACTCATTCACACTAGTGGGAGAGTACCAAGCTAAAACCAACAACCCTGAGTAGGGTGGTAGGAGATAGGGATCACTCAGAAAGGACGACCAAGGACTGTCCTGCTAATAAAAAGAGCTGTCTTGTAAAGAGCATCTAGAACATAGTGCTTGCAAGATAAGCGCTTGAGTTCTAACTCACCACTGTGCAGAAAACTGCAACAGACACAAAATGAAACTCTGCCAGGAGGCCCAACCACTCTAGGAGAACGGCGAGAACCCGGCCCCACAATTTGGTCTAAGACAAAAATTAATGGTGTCAAAGACATGTACTAATCTAACGTAAAGGGACCTCAGGAACTGAAAAGAGTCAGAGGTAAAGTCTACTGGTTCAGGGTAGACCGGAAAGCGCAGATGGAGACCCCCACTACCAAGTATGGCAGACCGGTGAACAACAGGTCCAGGGGCACTTGAACCTCTTACTTGGTGAGCAAAAGAGGGTCCAGGTGGGGTTAGCCCATCAAGGTGAATGGTTTCCACTTAGTCACTGAAACCTTCCTGATGGAAGGCCAAGTACGGCCTAGGAGCTTCTTGTGGTGGTCTAGTAGAACCAGATCCTATCCACTTCATATTCCAAAGTAATCATTCTGCCCCTGTGTGCCTACAACTGTAGTAGCAGTCTCTGAACTAAGGGAAGAGAGGGAAAGTGCACAGGAGGACGTGTCCACTGTGGAAAAACATTCTGACAGAAAAAAACAGGGTCTGGATTTCTAAGGCAAATATAGGCAGATGTGCATCGAGGGAGGACGCAGCAGGACCAACTTTGGGCTAACACATTCGTTGAAAGTGACTGAATAATGGCAGAAGTGACTCACTGCAGCCTTCCTGAAAGGGAGTAGGAAAGAACTCTAGTTTGCTTGCTGATGAAAAACAAACAACATAGTTTCATCACCCACTCGAAGTGGGTAACTTCGTGAGCGACTGGCACGGAACCAGTGTGCAGGAACCGAAGGTGTGAATATCGAGAAGCCATCTCTGAAAAGACCTACCTGACCTATGGTCAAGAAAGAAGCATGCTGTCTGTTAACCTGAAGCAAGCAAGAAATTAGGAACTTAAGTTCCGACTCGCTGGAGAGTCACTTCTGTTGCTGTGAGGCTCTGATCAAGAGAAGAAAGCCTGATAAAAAAAGGGAAATCAACAGACTGGGCAGCCTCTTAGGCCTAGGGAATATCTCTGAATAAGAGAAATCTCTCTTGGAGAAAAGAGATGACCCATACCACAGCTGGATCGGACTCCCCCTAGGGGTAGAAGAAGTCAGGTACTCTTCACCGTAGTTTAGAGACGACCGCCTCAGGCGCTGAGGCGGAACCTGGCCAGATCCAAAAGGATGGTATCGGGTAATTTCGGGCTAGGCCCTGTGCTGTGATGATGTTTCTTTTTCTTTTTTTTTTACCATTAGTCTGAGCCTGACAAGGCTTTCAGGCTGCTATCTCACAAGGATTGCCTGATACAAAAATGACGAAGATGTCGTCTATCTGAGGGGCAGGAGGAGCCTGTGCGTCCATAACTGAAATCGTGACCGGACCAATAATCACAGCTGAAGAGATGTTAACCACCTGTTGACAATGAAGCTACCGAAGGGGCAGTATCACAAGGGGGCTATATACCCCTACCAAAGGAGTGGAAGAGCCTGTACGGCTCCTGACCATTGAATTAGAATGTTGCACAGAGTGTAACTGTCCTGAAGACTGAAAAGAGTCTAGACAGAGAAGCGTTTGGGCCACAGATGCAGTCTGAAATACTACAGTGGACCCCATCACTGAGGAACAACTGAAAAGATCTTCCATCACGGACTCTGGTGATAGAGAAGGCTTGCCCTCCAGTCTATAAAATGAGTCATTCGCTGTATCACCGACAAGTAGGACAGGGAGAGACCCATCCAGATGCACTTCTAACCCAGAAGGACCCCTAAAGGGAGGTCTAGGTCAGAGCCACTAGAGACTCTGCCAAAAGGAAGGGTGTCGAGGAGCTCGGCATCACGTAAGGAGCCGAGAAAGTGCTGAGCGGAATGAGGGATTCCGCTGGCAAAACAGCACAGAAGAGTACCATCAGCAGAAAACCGCTCTGACATCACCAGATCCCACGCAGACCGCCACTTAATAAGATCTGTGGAAAAACAATCTGCAGAACAGGACTTCATTCTGTGGAAAACATCTTGCCACAAGTCTGTGGAAGAAGTCTGCAGAAGGAAAAATCCGGCATTAGTTCTGCCGCACCCCCTGTGGCACCAGCATTACTCGTGGCACAGGATGGCACCAAGCAGTGCCTATGCCATCCTGGGCAACACCTGAGGGCACCCACGGCAGTATCCGCAGGCACCCTCAGCACCCATGGCACCCGCAGGCACCTCCGGCACCCATGGGTGCTTGGCACTGCCCGCTGCACCCGTGGGTGCTTGGCACTGCCCACTGCACCTTATGACACCCGCGGCACTGCCAGCGGTGCCGGGAACCAACAGCACCAACTACAGCACCCATGGTGCTGAGTGTTCACCAACAGCACCCGCAGCGCCGCTGGGCAGCAACGGCGCCATCCACGGTGTTGACACCAACAGTGCCACCTACGGCACCAATGCCAATTCCAGTGGCACCACTATGGCACCACTACACGGCGCCGGACCTGCAGCATCAACCATGGTGTCAAAGCAGCACCGTGGAGAATGCCAACAGAGAAAATCCTAAGAAGAAAGGAAAAAGTGGTGCCTGTGCCGGCCCCTGCATTGAAAGAGGGAAGGGGACAGGCACGAGGGGTCGACACGATGGTGAAGGCACATGCACATCCTGATTCAATCAACCCAGCCCCGGTCCAGTGGCTCTGAGGCCCAGAAGCCCCACAATTGGGAACACTGGCCAGGAAAACTGGACAGAAGTCGAAACCCCCTGCTCCACAGGAGCAGCTCAGAGGTGAAACTGCTCACCAGAACTCCATCAAGGACAGAGATGGAGTCCGGAGTCAAAGAACACGGCCATTAAGAGTGGGACCAAGGGGAACCCACCAAAGTTGGTTCAGGCCTATCGCCCCTCCCGATCAACAATCCCCATGCAGACATACCAGAGGGCAACCCTGAGCGGCACAGATTCTTCTTCCCCAATGAGGAAGAAGAACTCAAGGTTAAGTGGAGCCAGATCCTCGGAACCGCCAGATTCATGCTTCGGTGGACTGTCCTCCCCCCCGAGCACAGGACTGTCCGTAGTCGGACCTCCCCCCCCTTAGCAAAGGGCGGCAGACCAACAACTTTCAAACGAAGTCTTCCTACCGTCACTTCTACCGTCTAAGGATGATTCCGTTGATGGCAGGTGAGAATTTCTTTTTTTTCTTCTTCATAATCTTCTTTTTCTTCTTCGTAGAATAAGAAAATACTATTAAAAATGTTAAAACAGCTAAAAGTTGCTGTCGTATAGATGAAAACTTGACTCTGGCAGACGAGCGATGTCGACATCTAAGCGCACTCGACGGTGGGAGAAAAGGAACTGAGGCGGTTGGAGGGTTGACACTGAGATAGCCTACACAGGTGTTAGCTAGTCTCACGGTGCCACGCATGCATGGTCCTGTCTCTGGGCCGACCCTTCAGAACATTTTTGGCTCCCGTTTGGTTCTGGTGCCTCTGGCGCTATCCCACTAGTGTGAATGAGTGGTGGAGACTTGGGTCCAGGAGGATCCTCCCCTTCCAGGACAGGGACAATGTGTCTCGCCAGAAAACTCCAGGCCCAGGATTGAGCGAACAGAAAAACAGCACTTTTGCATTGAGTGGGGACGCAAAGAGGTCTAACTCTGGACAGCCCCACTTGTAGAAAAGATCTTCGACCACTGAGGTTAGAAGTTCCCACCCGTGAGCCAGTGACCTGGAGCAGCTGAGACTGTTGGCCAAGATATTTTGTATGCCTGGAACATGAACAGCCGAGAGCTCCAGACCGTGCTCGATGGTTCAATACCAGACTCTCCCTGCCTCCCGACACAGGGGGTAGGACTGGATCCCCCTTGCTTGATGATGTAGTACACCACACACATGTTGTCCATCTGCACCAGCAGCGGGCCTGGGAGGAGAAAAGTCTGGAAGGCATGCAGGGAGTAAAGGACCGCCAGCATTTCCAGAACATTGAGATGTAGACCCTGCACTACATCTGTCCAGGTACCCTGGGTCTGGTGATCGGCCTGATGAACACCCCACCCAGGCTGGATGCATCTGTCATTAGAATTTGTTTGGGGGGGTCAGGCACTGACAGGATATCCCCCTGAGGAGGTTGGACAGATCAGACCACCATGACAGAATCCACCAGACCAGGTCGGAAACCCCACTGAACTCTCATGGTCCACTGAGGAACCCGCATGTGCAGGTGGGCCAGGGGAACTATGGCAACGGCCATTGCCATATGGCTCAGAACTCGCAGAAAAACCCTGGAGTGTACCTGCCGGCTGGAGGAAACCCGATGAGCCTGCTCCATCAGTCGCTCTGTCCTCGGGTAAAAAGGCCTTGTCCTGGCTGGTGTCTAGGACCGCCCCTATGTATTCAAGGTGTTGGGAAAGAGGAGAGGCAGGACCTCTGCAGGTTTAATGCAATCCCCAAGGCCTGGTAAAGGTGCAGGGTGCACTCCAGGGTCTGAACCAGGCATTCCCTGGAGGGGGCTGCTAACAGCCAGTCGTCCAGTTAGGGAAACACAGAGAAGCCCTACCTCCTTAATGCCACCACCACTACTGCCAGGCATTTGGTAAATACCTGGGGGGCCAAGGAAAGGCCAAACGGGAGGGTCGGAATTAGAAATGAGCACCCTAAAAGAGGAAGCAGAGGAACTGATGATGGTCAGGAAAGATTTGGATGTGCAGATAGGTGTCTTGCATGTCCAGCGAACAAAGCCAGTCTCCCTGGTGCAAGAGAGGTAGTAGCCCTTGAAGGGTCACCATCTTGAAGCACTTGTACTTAATGTACAGACTCAGACTGCTCAGGCCCAGGATGGGCTGGAGATCCCCGGTTTTCTTGGGGATGAGGAAGAAGTGGGAGTAAAACTCTCTTCCCCACTAAGCCTGAGGGACGGGCTCAATGGTTCTTTTTGAAGAAGAGCTTGAATTTCCTCCTAAACTAAGGGAAGATGTGCGGGAGGGTAAGTAGAGTAGACGAGGGTTTTTGGTCGGCCACTCCAAGAACTCCAGAGTGCGACCCTGGGCCATGAGCTTGAGCATCCAATTATCTGTGGTCACTTCTCACCACACAGGCAGATGGAGAAAGAACCGACCCCCGACTGCCTCCCCGGAACCCTCAGTTGGAGGTCAACTAAAGAGTCAAGATGCAGGGGTGGGAGTGGGCCAGGGGGCCTCTAGGGGCCCAAGTGGCGGCAGCTGCAGGGGCGGTAGCGGCCTTGTGCTTGTGCTGGCCCTTGGCAGGCTGGTCTCGCATTTGCTTGCGGGGGGACTGACGAAAGGAGTGATGGTTTGCTCTAGGCTGGGTGTGATACAGTGACTGGACTGACTTAAGGGCCGGCCCTGATTCCTGGAGACAGGAAAGGAGGTCTTGGACATCACTCACAAAAGGTCAGAACACCAGAAGGGGGAGTCCAAAATGCTGGCCTGCACATCCTGGGCAAAACCAGGGACCCAGAGCCCAGAACAGTGTCAGACAGATACCCACAGCAGCTCCATGCCTGGAGATGTCAACGGTATCATAAGATACCCGGAGCACATGGTTACCCACATCTGAGCCAGACTTCAGAAGCTGGGCAAGTGTGTTGTAGTGGGGTCCTCAGGCAAAGTATGGATTAGGTCCCTGGCCTGGTCCCAGATGGCATTTTGCTATTGCACCATATGGGTCAGATAATTCATGGCTTTAATAGCCAAGGTAGTAGAGGCAAAGACACATTTGCCAATCTCATCTAGCTGCCGGGACTCATGGTCAGGAGGTAGAGCACTAAGGTGCTTGGGCTTCTTGTTCTGGTCATGGGCTGCATTTATGATGACTGAATCCGCCTTGGGATGCTCGCCCAGAAAGAGCTTGCCCGCCGGGACATGAAAAAGGTGATCTGCCTTCTGAGGGAAAGGAGGAGCAGTAGTAGACCAGGCTGCCCTGATGACATCCTCATAGGAATCGATTAAGGGTGGCACCACCACTGGCAGAGCATCCTTCTGCCTGAGAAAAATAGCTAGGCGGCACTTCTCTGGGTCCTGCTCCTCCATCTCCCATCCCATGATGGACTGGATGTGGCGCATGACATCCATAAAGCAAAGGTCCTTGGGAGGGGAGTTAGGCACCTCCTTAGCCCGGACCTCCTCACGGGAGGACTCCCCTGAAGAGGAAAACCCCAAGGAATCAGAGTCATCCTCTGAAGACTAACTGTCTGGGACCGGCGCCAGGGGCCAACGATTGTCCCGCCTGGGGCCCGCACATGCGTCCGGCCGTCCCCCAGAAGACCTCAATGTGTGGAGCTTGTGAGTCCCAGCCCCACCTGCATCACAGGGTTAGGGGTCCAGAGGGGGACGAAGGGGAGATGCCGACGGTGGGCCCTGAGGGAGTGGGGGTCTGCCTCTGCATAAACAACTACCACACCAAGAATAGGGTGTTGTTGTCCACCTGTGGAGCAATATTGTACACATGCAGGAAGGGCAACCCAGGTGCTGGGTTACGGAACTTCGGTTGTGGAGCCAAAGACAGGTCACCTGGCGTAGTTCCAGTTGGTGCTAGCAAATGATCCGGCAACAGCCCAGCCGGCATCGGCAGCAGCAAAGGTGGCAGCAGTGGCAACGTTGGCACCTGGACCACTAGCTGGGTCATCAACAGAGCCGGCGACAGCCTGGCGGGCGACAGCCTAGAGCACCCAGGCGAACGGTCCGTTGACACCAGCTTCACAAGGGAAGCTGGCACCTGAGGGGAAGGGGATCCCCTGGGCAAAGGCAGAGGCGATGTCAGAGAGCAGGAGACGGCAACGGCCTGCTGCTGGCGCTGGATACCAGAACTGGCACTGGTCCCGGAGGTGGGAGCCGATGAAGGCAGAGCCATGGCCGGGGGGGGGGCACGACAGGCATAGAGCTGCCACTCGAGAGTCCAGAACTGGCCAAGCCACCTGGCTGAGAGCCTGAGGAAGAGATGGGCCTAAGTAACAGGGGCTGGAGATCAGGAGACGAATTCCCCTGCCCCGAAGAGCTGCCACCCAAAATGGAGATGATGCAGGTGGCAGAGTCACTGGAAGCCTGGTGGGAATGAGGGCTGGCAAGGCTGGAGGTGCTGACCCCCTTCAGGAGGACAATGCCATCGTGGTAGAGGATTTAAGGGGCAAACGCGACTGGGAAGCTGACCAGGCTTGTTCTCAGTGCTTATCCAATTGTTTATGCTTCACCGACTTCTCCCTGCAGGAGGAAGAGGAGGCCCTGAAGGACTGTGCCTATGAGGCCGAAGAGCTCCTAGCCTGCAGCTCCTGTGCCATGGCAAGCAGCTTCTGCTGAAGAAGGTGGCTCACCAGCATTTTCAAATGATGTCTCCGAGTGGCCTGGTTGAACTTCTGGCAGAACTGCCAGGCTTTGGGGTCGTGGCTGGGGCCTAGGAAGATCAGGCACAAAAAATGACTACCTTTCTCAGGAATCTGTTTGCCACAGGCACACTTCATGGAGCTGTCGGAAGACGAGGCTGGTGTAGAAAAAACTCATCAGAAAAACACAGAAAAATTTGATGTTTTACACTAAAAGAATCAAAAATAGAAAACTGCGGGAACTATGGGAAATGGCAGTCAACTGTTGCTGCAACATTCACAGAGGTCAGACGTACATGGGTCAATGGCAGGAAAGGAACTGACGTGGTGTGGGTGACTGCCCACCTATATAACCTGTAATGACGTCAGATGACTGACGTCAGTGGGGGCGGTCCCCCATGGCACACCGCTAACTAGAAGTTTTCCATGTGGTCCTAGTGCTTGGCGGCATAGTCCTACCGGTGTGGCCTGCTGCAAGAGCCTTCCTCTAAGTAAGATCTTTATTTACAAGGCGCCTCTTCCCCAAAGGCTCAGGGCACTGTATGGAAATAATAGGCAATTACGACAACACAATGAGTTAATAAATAAATGAAATACACAATTTACAATAAACAAAAATACCATATGCAATATTTCTGTTAAAAGTAGAGCAGTAACTGAATCACAGGGAAACTAAAAAGTAACTCTAGTCCCCAAAGTCCTGACTAAATAGTTAGGTTTTTAACCCCACTTTAAAAGCCTCCACTGAGGGGGGCCTCCCTCAGTCCCCTAGGCAAGGCATTTCAAACAAGCATTTGTCAATGCCGAATATTTGCTTGCTGGTATTGGCATTGGTACTGCAGGAGTTAGAGAGACGCATAATAGAAATAGCAGTGAAGTATTGAACTAATGCCAACCCCCACCCCCACCCTGCAGAGACTGACAGGAGTTGGGGTGTGCCTTTGGGTCGTCGGCCATAATGCTCACACCATTCCACCTCACCCCACCCTGCAGATACTGACAGGTGTCACGGTGTGCCTCAGGGGTCTTTGGCCCTTACGCTCACCCCATTCCATAAGGAAATAAGCTGAGATGGGTGCAGTATAGGAGAATGGGGTGAATATTAGGGCCAAAGACCCCAAGACACACCTAGATGCCTGTCAGTGGCTGCAGAGTGGGGGTGGAATGGCATGAGCATTACGGCCAATGACCCCAAGCCACACTCCTGACACCTGTCAGTCTGTACAGGGTGGGGCGTTATGGTTGGGAAACCCTAACACCCCAGGCATTTGTTGGTATTTTCGCTCCAAATTTTCAACTTGGGCTTTCTTGGATCCCACCTCATGACCAGTGGCACTATCATTTTGTTATTCAATCCCCAAAGGTGATTTCACATGCACAACAGGTGCGAAAAGACATTCTGGGCAGGATGTGAAAAATGACATCTGTACTGTTCATGAGGAGGTGTGAAAAAAATTGCAGTGTTGAAAATCTGGAGTGAAAATCTGACAGATTGGCGAAGTTATGAGCATGCGTAGAAATTGCGTAACGCACGCTCGTAACGCAGTCATTTTTTGGAATTTTTTCACTAAATTTTCAACATGGCCTTTTTTGGGACCTCCCCTCATGAATAGTGACACTGTGATTTCATTAATTTGTCCCAAAAGTCAATTTTGCGCAGTGACTGCGCCATTCTGTGCCACAGGTGCAAAAACACGTTTCGGGCAGGATGCAAAAAATGACAGCTGTACTGTTCATAAGGAGGTGTGAAAATGGCAATGTTGGAAGTTATGAGTGAAAACATTAAAAATTGGCTAAGTTATGAGCGTGCATACAAACTGCACAACGCACGCTCATAACGCAGTCATTTTTTGGAGTTTTTTTTCACCCAACTTGCAACATGGGCTTTTTGGGACTCCACCTCAGGAACAGTGGCATTGTCATTTCGTTCATCAGTCCTGAAAGGTGAATCTGCGGAGCGACCACAAAAAAACAGGTTACTCACCTGTAACAGTAGTTCTAGGAGTGGTACATGTTGTTCAGCCACACTTATTGGCAGAGTCCCTTTCCCTTTAAATCAGCTGGAAAGTCTTCAAGCTGGCTCCTCTCACCCACCTGGGTAGTATAACCCTTGGCTCCGCCCCATGACACCAGATCTTAGCCCACTGGAAGCCAGGTTTGTGCGTCTGCAGCTGGGGAGGTCGGGTGGGTCTGTGTGGAGGAACAATATATACCACTCCTAGAACTACTGTTACAGGTGAGTAACCTGTTTTTCTAGGACTGTGGATATGTTGTTCATCCACATTTATTGGCAGACTCCTAGCAGTTCGCCAGAAGGAGGGAGGCAAGGTGCACACCCCCTACTTGGGAAACAGAGATTGGAGAACTGAGACACCAAAACCAGCATCACGGCGTGACTCAAGGTCGATGTGGCAGTGGGTAATAAAGGTGTTTGCTGTCTTCCAGGTAGCAGCCCAATAGATTTCCTGGATAGAGATGTCCCTGGAAGCAGCCGCTGATGCAGCGGTATGGCAGGTAGAATGAGCTCTTACCCCTTTGAGAGGCTCCCTGCCCGCCAACTCGTAGCACAGACTAATGCAAGATGTTATGCATCGGGTATCGGCCGCTTTGCTGCAGGTCTGCCAGAAGCAGCTTCAGTGTAGGTGACAAACAGCTGCTGAACCTCTCCCTGAATCTCTGCCATCCTCTCCTTATAACAGGATAGAGCTTGTGTCTCAGGTCCAAAGTATGGAGCCTGTACTCGGCCTCCAAGGTGTAATCGGGGTAGTACACCGGCAGAGTCAACACCTGATTAAGGTGAAACTCTGACACCACCTTCAGAAGGAATTTCAGGTATGGGCACAGGACAACCTTGTCCCTGTGGAAGAGCAGATAAGAGGAGTCCACCAAGAGTGCCTGCAGCTCCCCAGTCCTTCTGGCAGACGTGATAGCCACCAGGCAGGCCATCTTCCACAACAAGTGTGACAGCTCACACTTGTGCATCGGTTCGAATGGCTTGCCCATGAGCTTTGCCAGTACCAGCAGTAGATCCTACAGAGGTGGAGGTTTATGCACTGGAGGGGATATGTGATCCAGGCCTTTGAAAAAGCACCCGACCACTGTCTCCTGCGCCAACGTCGGCTGACTGGCCCAAGTCCGGTAAGCAGAGATGGCTGCCAGGTGCATCCTAAGGGTCAATGACCGAAGACCCCCCTTTGGACAGAGACCAAAGTTAGTCGAGAATGTTAGCCACTGGACAGGACAGAGGGTCCAGGCCCTTGCCCTGGCACCAAATGGAAAACCTTTTCCATTTGAAGGCATAACATTTCCTGGTCAATACCTTTCTGGATGCCTCCACCACTGTGAGGACATCCTCAGAAAGACCCAAAGCCTGGAACTCTAGCAGCTCGGGTACCAGGCTGTGAGGTGCAAGGACTGAAGGTCCAGATGGAATACCTTCCCCTGGTTGACTGAGATCAGGTCCAGGCATGCTGGAAGCCACTCCGGGGGCCTGTTGCTAAGGCTGAGGAGCTCTGGGTACCAAAACTGGCATGGCCAGTTTGGGGCTACCAGAATCACCTGTGCTTTGTCCCTCCTCACCTTGAGGAGCACCCTGTGGATCAAGGGAAATGGAGGGAAGGCACAGAAGAGGCCAGGGGTCCACGGCCTCGAGAAGACATCCCCCTGCAGTGAGCCCTGCTGAGGGGGGTGGGCATGAAACAGCCTCAGCTTGGTGTTTTCCCTGGAGGCAAACAGGTCCACCAGTGGTTTGCACCAGTGGGAGAACAGACTGTACGCTACCTCAGGATCAAGAGATCACTCATGGGATGTCTTGCCTATGCAGCTGAGAGCATCCGCCAGTTGGTTTGAGGCTCCTGCCACGTGGATGGCTAGGAGATCTGCCTCAAGATGGCTCACGAGTATCCAGATGTGGAGCTCTTCCCTTCATAGCAGATGGGAATACGTGCCGCCCTGTTTGTTGAGGTAGTACATGGTCGTGGTATTCTCCATCTGGACTTGAACCACTTGACCCCAGAGCTGTGGAGCGCAAGCTGACAGTGCCAGTCTGACTGCTCTGCGCTCCAACAGGTTGATGTGAAGACGGGACTCCTCGGGGGTCCAGAACCCATGGGCCCTGTTGTCCCCCATGTGGGCTCCCCAGCCCATGAGAGAGACATCGGTCATAAGGATGGCCGCTGGCTTGGGGCGGACAAACGGGATCCCTTCCTCCAACTGGCCTGGGATGGTCCACCATTGGAGAGTGTCCCTCATCTTCTGGGTCACAGTGATCTGCTAGTTGAAATGACCATGGCGTTGAGCCAATGAGCAGCCAGCTCCCACTGGAGGGGGCGCATGTGCCACCAGGCCCAACGGACCACGGAAGTGCATGCCACCATGTAACCTAGAAGGCGCAGAAAGTCCCGGGCAGGGTGCAATTGCCCAACCGGAAATGATTGGGCAAAGCAGGAGAGAACCTCCGCCCTGTCCGCCAGGGGCAGAGCTCTGGCTTGACGAGAGTCAAGCTCTGCCCTGATGAAGTACATCACCTGAGAAGGCACGAGCTCCGACTTGGCCTTGTTGATGAGGAGGCCAAGTTGGGAGCAGGTCTGGAGGGCCGGTCCCTGGACGTCTCCACCTCCTGCTGGGTGGAACCTGCTAAGAGCCAATTGTTGAGGTAGGGGTAA
Source organism: Neoceratodus forsteri (assembly GCA_016271365.2). Lineage (NCBI taxonomy): Eukaryota > Metazoa > Chordata > Ceratodontiformes > Ceratodontidae > Neoceratodus > Neoceratodus forsteri. The sequence continues at coordinate 1,026,224,978 of CM028134.1, forward strand.
ACTCTGAACCCCCCCCACCTCTGATGCCTGAGGTGGGATGCCACCACGGCAATGCATTTGGTGGAGACCTATGGGGCCGATGACAGGCTGAATGGCATGACTCGGAACTCGTATAGGGTTCCCTCAGCTATGAAGCAGAGGAACCGCTGGTGGGATGGACGGATTGGGACGGGAAAAAACGTGTCCTAGTTATCCAGTGAGCAGAACCACATGTTTGCTCCAGGGATGGTATGATCTGGGACAGAGTTACCATCCAGGAGGTGCGTGGCCTGAGATACTGATTCAGGTTGTGCAGATCTAGAATGGGGCGCCAACCCCCCATCCGCTTCGGAAACAGAAAGTACCTGGATACGAACCCTGGGTCTGGTGGAGGATCTGCCACTTGAGCTACTGCCTCCTTGAGGAGGAGCTGAGCAATGTCGTCTTGGAGAGCCAACTGAGTGTGGGCAGATACCCTCTCCTCCCATGGGGCGTGGGCTCAGCTTGGAGGGTACTGCTCAAATTCCAGAGGCAGTCCCTGGCCGACCACTTCTAAGACCCACCTGTCCGTGGTAACAGCGGACCAGGTGGAAAGAAAGCGGTGGAGTCGCCCCCCCCATGGGAGGACCCAGAGCTGGCGTGACGGGAGTAGGGTTGGCAGCCCCCAACCCGTCACTGGGCAGGCTTGGAGGCAGAGGATCTAGGGCCTGAACCTTGGCCTCCCTTATGGGCCTGGGAGGGTCCAGGTGGGGCCGAGGGTGCCAAGCTTGAGCCTGCTGCTGCTGCTACCCCCTTGAAAAGGGGACAGCTGGGCTGCGGGGAAGAGTGCCAAAAAGGCTTCTTCTTCTGCTGCTGCTTCTTAGGACCAGAAGAACCCTTAGCAGAAGTGGTGTCCAAGGTGGCACTGGACTGCTCAATGCGCTGAAGGTGACCAGCCACACATGGGCCAATGAAATCGGTGCCCAGGAAAGGCACATCAGCTAGTTTATGCCGAGTATCCACTGGAAAGGAGGAGAGCCTCAGCCAAGCCCTGCGGCAAAAGGCAATTGCGACTGCCAACGAACGGGCACGAGTCCCCGACGTCCAGAGCCGTCTGGAGTTGTTGTTTGGCAACAGCACAGACTTGGTCCTGGACCTGCTTGACTGCGGTCTGCACGTCTGCAGGGAGATATGGGAGGACTTTGTCCAAGGACCCCAAGAGGGCATGGGAGAAGTGTGCCATGATGACGGCCAAGCTTGCCTGATGGAGGCCTACAGACAAGGCCACATAGACCTTCCGGGCAGAGTGATCCAAATATTTGGATTCCTTCTCAGGAGTTCTGTCGGTATCGGTAGAACTACCAGTATGCCTGAACACAGAGGCGGTCACAAGGCTCTCGGCCGAAGGATGCTCTGTGAATCCCGCAAGGGACCCTATGGGCACCGCATACTTGCGGGCCATACAGGCAGACGGAGCTGGACAAGAGGCAGGGTGCAAAAGTTCTAAGGCCAGACCAACAATGGCCTCAGCCATAGGAAAGGCTTCTGTTGGGGTATCTCCTCTCCTCAGGATGTCAGTGAGAGGGTACTCCGCCTTTTTCTGGATAGGCTCCAGAGGCATCCCTGTAGATGAGGCAAAGAATGCCCTGAAAGGACGAAGGACCTTCCTCCGTCTCTATCCACCAGCCGATTCATCATCCTCTGGATGAGAATGAGGCCAGTTTCATCCGAATCAAAGGAATCCGGATACAGCGGTCGACCGCCAACATCACCCTCAACCTGCCGGGGTAGTCAGGGGTGACAGTGACCAAGAGACGCCGGGGAAGCCCTGTGTCCTGTCTAGCTTCCTTACAAGGAGCCCCTCCCACAGGCTGCTTGGGTGGTGGTTCCACCAAAATCGGTGGAGAGACCGGTTTAGGCCAAACCGGAGGTTTCGGCAGCTCCGCTGGCGGAGGAGCCAACTTAATCAGCTCCAGAGGAGTTGGCTTCGGCCTGAGAGGCAAAAGCCAAGTAATGGCCGGGGTAGGAGCTGGGGAAGGTTTGTGCCCCGTCAAAATCAGCTGTTGCCACATGAGGTCCTCATAGCACCGACGGAGTTTCTGCCGGAGCCTCTCCTCATCCGATGAGGATGAGGACAACTGATGGCATCGCCTCTTTTTAAAGCACTTATGACCCTTCCTTGGCCTTTCGGTCAAGGGGGTCCGAGACCTCGATTGAGATTGGACGGGCTGACTCAGTCGCCCGGGAGACACCAGCGGAACCGGTGACTTCCCGGGATCAGGGACCACTTCCTCGGTGGAATTCCCAGCAGACTGGGTCTCCTCATTGGGGAAAGCAAGGACTAGAGTCCAGGAGAGAGTCGTTGACCAGAGTCGGCGACAAAGAGTCGATTGGGTCGAGAATTATCTCAACGTCATCGATCGACTTTTCGGTCGACTGGCCAGATGGCAAGGCAGAGAAGCCAGCGACTGAAGAGGCGATTTCGACCGAGGCCGAAATGGCTGGTTCCTGGGACCAAGATCTCTCCCGATCCCAAGGGCGTCTCCGTCGAGCCGAAGACGGTCCTGGGTCCTTCTCCCGCTTACGGGACCGAAAGGAGTGTGTGCCCACAGGACTCTCACCCTTAGTCAGGAGAGAGTGGCACAGCTCTTGGAAGGAACCCAAGAAGGTGGAGCCCAGGTTGAGCGGAATGAAGAAGCTCTGAGAGGAAGATTCCACGGCATGAGCCACTTCCTCCTCAAAGGCTTGTATGTGCTCTAATTGCTCACCAGGCCTCCTTGGGTTTCACCGTCAGGTTCCGCTTTTTGGGCCTTCCCAGCTTAAGGCTTGCCAGATGGTCATCGAGGACATTGGGTTGGAATGCAAGGCAAAACTTGCACGTTGTGGTATAATGGCCGACACCCAAACAATAACCGCACGCAGCTTGCGGGTCTGTGCACGACATCTTCTGGCCGCACGAACACCGGCAAAATCCGGGGGAAGATTTGTCTTCAATGATTGAAGAAAAGTAATCACAATCGCTAACGTGAACAAGACGAATTTTCGGAATAACCTAAGATTCTGAAGCCACGGCCTACAAAATGCGAGAGCACAAAGGAGGCAACCTGAATCTTCCAGCAGAAAGGAAGTCTGGCATCATGGGGTGGAGGTGAGGGTTATACCACCCGGTTGGGTGGGAGGAGCCAGCTTGAAGACTTTCCAGCTGATTTAAAGGGAAACGGACTCTGCCAATAAGTGTGTATGAACAACATATCCACAAACCTAGAAATCAACTTTCGGGATCAAGAAATGAAATGACAGTGTCAGTGTTCACGAGGTGGGGTCCTGAGAACCCCATGTTGAAAATTTGGGATCAAAACTCCAAAAACTGGCTGAAATATCAACCTAAATTGAAACCCCCCATTCACTGCTATTATAGAGCTTACCGTCATTTCTTCAGTTCCCGGTTGGTCTTTGAAGAGTGCAGATGTGTTCCCGGTCCACAGAAGATCGCTACTCCCGACCTCCTGAGGTAAGTATGGGTGAGGGGGGTGCAGGGAGGTAGGGTGCCAGAGGAAGGGGGGCTGACGGGAACGACAAGGGACTGTTTCCTTTTTTTCAGGTTTAAAAAAAAAAAATATGTAGTGAGACTGTTTTCTTCTTTACAGGCGAAATATTACAAAATGGATTTCAGCACACTGGGGTGGGCTCCCAGTGTGCCAGACTAGTGGGGAGGGGTCAGTGCTGACCTGGGAGTTGGGTACCCAGGTCAGCTGAAAAAAGGGGGCATATTCGACACTGTGGTGGGCATCCCTGTGTCAGAAAAAAATTACTTTGGCACACTGGGGTGGGCTCCCAGTGTGCCACAATAGGGGGTGGGGGCATGCTGACATTGGGATTGGGCACCTTGTTCTCAGCAAAAGATATGTTCAAGTTTGGGGGCATGCCAACACAAGGATTGGGCACCCCATTGTCGACAAAGATATGTTCAGGCTGGGAGGGGAGAGTCATCCAACACTGGGAGTAGGCATCCGGTGTCAGAAATATAATTAGTTTGGCACTCCCAGTGTGCCACATTAATGTGAGGGGAGGGGGATACATACCACACGGGATTGGGCACCCAATGTCGACTTGGGGGGAGGAGTGTGTGGTGGTGGCGTGTGTGGTGGGTGGCAGAAGCTGCCAATTATGCAAAGCCGTGGTGGGGCTCATTTATTTATTAATATGTGTCACCAGGAAATGTACACTGAGCAAACAAGTTGCTCGCAAGTCCAGCCAGGTGCTGGGATGGTATCAGCTGGGACTTGGTGAAGTTGACTGAAATGCCCAGACTGAAAAAAAAGGTCCATAGTGAAGGAAAGGAATTCCTTCAGACTGTCCGGAGAAGGGGCTGAGAAAAGCCAGTTGTCCAGATACGGGAACACACAAATGCCCCTGCAGCATAGGAACACCACTACCACCGCTAGGCACTTGGTAAACACCAGAAGTGCCCAGGATAGGCCAAAAGGAAGGGCTCTGAACTGGAAATGATCCTCCAGAAAGGAGAACCTCAGGAAGCGGCAGTGGGCTGGTAGGATGGGGATATGGAGGTAAGCATCCTGCATATCCAGAGAGCACATCCAAGTGTTGGGTTGGAGCAGGGGTAACAGTCCCTGGAGGGTCAGCATGCGAAACCTCTTATACTCGACAAAGAGATTGAGCATGCTGAGATCTAGGATAGGCCTTAGATCCCCCGTCTTTTTGGGAACCAGGAAGAAATGGGAGTAAATTCCCCTTCCTGTTTGTTCTGGTAGAACTCACTCTATGGCTGCCTTCTGCAGTAGAGCTTGAATTTCTTGGAAGACCAGATGAAGTTGGCCTGACGGGTAGTGTGACCTTCCCAGAGGGTTGGAGGAAGTCTCTCCAGGAACTCTATCGAATGACCTCTTTCTATGAGTTGAAGAACCCATGTATCTGCGGTTACGGTCTTCCCCCCGTCCAGGTGGAAGCTGAATCGTCCCCCCACCAGTTCCTCTGTGGGAATGGGAGGTAGTGGGAGGGGGAGTTGGAAGTCAGGATGCAGAAGGAAGGGGCGCTTTTCCCCAAGAGGCAGTTTTGGGAAACTTGGCCTGGGGGGCTTGAGTGCCGGAACCCGGGGAGTGGACACTTGGTTTGTCGTCTGCCTGGGTTCTGCTTATTCCATTTCCACTGGCAGTAAAAGGCATGCTGCCATGGTTTTTGGCCCAAACGGTAAAGGGAACAGACATCCTTCAAGGATTTGCCACTCTCTTGCAGCTCTGTGATCATATCTTTGGCATCGTCACCAAACAGAACCGGACCCCTGAAGGGAGCGTCCAGAAGAGAACTCTGCACATCTGAGCAAGTCCTGCAAGACGAATTCAAGCAAGGCGCCTAAGGCAGATGCCAGTAGCCGCACCTTGTGCCACTGACTCCACAGAGTCGTAGGTGGCACGGTGGGCATGGCGGTAGCACGATTTGTTCATTCTAACCTTCTCCAATAGCTTGTTCCTGAGCTGCTCATCAGGAATCTTCTGAAGATCCTTTTCCAGATCCGACAAAGAGAATTTCTGGAAAGCCACCATATGGGCCACTTAATTTAAGAAGCGAATGGCGCAAGTGGAAGAGGCATAGATCTTACGACCGTACTGGTCCATCTGTTTCGACTCCTTGTCTGGAGGGGAGGCACTAAGATGTTTGGGTTGGGCCAATCTATCATGAGCAGCCATGATCACAATAGACTCGGCCTTAGTTTGGGCAGTGAGGTGGGAAATCCCTTCCGGGGGGTGGTAGGTCCTATCAGCCTTTAGAGAAACAGCCGGGATGGACGGCGGTTGCTGCCAGATTGAGGACGTAAGATCTTCATGCGGCCCCATCCAAGGAGGAATGGGGGGGGGGGTGCCGCATTGACCAAGTCCAGATATTCTGCCAGTCTTCTGCGTTTGGGATCTAATTCTTGGAGGCCCATCTGCAGGATTTCTGACTGGTCCGGAGGAGCTCCGCGAAGGATGGGTCCTCCACAGGGGATTTTGGGGATTCTTTTGGCTGAGGCTCAATGGGAGAGTGATACTCTGACTGGTCCCCCACATCAGAGTCCTCATCTGATTCTGGTCTACTGGGCAAAGAGGCCTCTGGTACCGGGATCGGGAGCCTATGGTCTGTAATGCCCGAGGTCAGAACACCCGATCCTCTGTCCAAGGCTTGACTGGAAGGTGCCAGGCTACCAAGTAACACCCTGTGAGGCGAGGTGTGCCTGACCACTATCTGAAGCTGACCCAACTCGTGGAGCAGTTGAGATTACGCATCCTTCCACCAGGCAGGAATGGCCTCGTGTTCCGGCTGCGGTGGTGGAGGAGGGCAGATAACCTGGGTACCCTGCGGGGTAAGAAGGGTAGCTAGGCGGTTGGTACCAGTAAGGGTACTGGTTTCCCTGGTAATGTTTGGCCTGACCCGGCATCAGGTAACCCGGCATCAGAGGAGGGTATCCTGGCGACAGACCCCCCCCCCCCAGGATTGGATTCTGTGGCTACTGCGGTGTGTATCCAGGATAGTACCCAGTTGGGCCTGACGGAGGAGGAACCCCTCAAGGTCCCAAGGGAGTAGGATCCATACCGTCCCCAAAGGTGTCCGGCGAGGGATCCAGCATTAGGTGAGGATCCGTCTGTGAAACGGAATCTGGCGAAGTGGGGAGGTCAGGAAGAGTCCCCAACAATAGGTCATGTAAGGTATCCAATGGAAGAGGGTCCTGGTGATCAAGCCCAAAAAGGTCAGAGAAGGACAGTGAATCCCTTGAGGGGGAACGCTGGTGGGATGAAGAGGGACCTGCAAGCTCTCTCTGCCCAGCGTCGGGGTCCACTAGGGAGTCCGACGGGAGAGAAAACACCACGTGGGTGCTGGGTGGTCCGGTGTCTGACTTAGAGGCGATGGCCTGGCAGTTGACAGAGGAGCCATCGACTGGCTTACAGACTGCAGCTGGGCTGACAGAAGCCAGGAGGCTGGAGTCAGGCTGACTGGCCTGGGCCAGGTGCCCGGCGGCGGAGCTGGAGGGCGACTTAACGGCAGGGTTCAAATCAGGTACCTAAGCTGGTTCCTCTGAAGAGGATACTCCCGACTGCCCGCTGACCTTGGCTGGGGGGGTGCATCTGGTCCACCGGAGTGGAACAAGGCCCTGGAGGTGGGGTCCTCACGGAGGTGGAGGCCCCACCCGAGATGGCGTTGGCTGTCTGGTTGGATTTCCTCTGTGGAGAGTGGCCTGCTCCCAGCATCTCTCCTTCTCTTTCTTTTTCTCCGGGGCCAGTGACGATGATCTTTCCCTCAGCTCCTGGAGCTCTTTTTCCATCAATGCCAATCTTTGGGTCAGTAAATGGGCATCGAGGGTCCTCTTGCCACGGGTATGCGTGGCCTGGTTGAAGCCCTGGCAGATAGAACACCCGGTGATATTATACTTAGGCCCCAGGCAGAGGACACTACGGGAATGGTCGTCCCCGTGCGGGATCTGCGTTCCGCACTTGGAGCACTTTTTCTTCGGCCGATGAGATGACATACACTGCTATATGGATGGAGGAAGATTCGGAAATAAAGGTATGAAAAAATGTTCTTGAAAATGGCGGGCAACTGAAGCTGTTCTACCGCATTAGGTCCAACGATTCAGGTTGATGGCAGGAAAGAACTGGAGGACGGGCGGGGGACCGCCCCTTTTATAGTCACGCTGATGTCCATCACCTGATGCCGGGGGCAGTCCCCGCCAATGATTGCTAGCTACAAGTTTGCCATGCGGTCCTGACGCCAGAGGGTGCAGTCTTATCTGTGAAGACCTACTGCAGGACCCCTCTCAAAGTAAGATCTGAAGATACAAAACTCATACATTTAGTCTCACCTCGGTGCACAGGTACACGTTGCTGCAGCCAATAAGGTGGATTTATAGTGTGACTTGAATGATGTGTGTGTCAAGAGAGCGGAGGAAGACAGGGAGATTGTTCCATAACTTGGGTGCTATGAAGGAGAAAGCTCTACTGCCCTGGCTTGTGGATATTCTTGGGACTTCCAGTGGAGGGACACTGGAGCTTCACAGGAGGCGGGGGCAGTGCCTCTTACTGAGTAGGGAGGAATAAGGGGATCGGTCACCACCCCTGAAGGTTTGTCCACTGTCCATCCGAGAAGGTGGCTACATCATGCTTGTAGGGGGAGCCAAACCAGTGCCTGGTACAGGGAGCAGTGATGGGTGGTATAGGGAGCCATTTGTACAAATCTGCAAATGTTGCTGTAGATGGTGGTAAGTCAAGTGAATAACTTAGAAGAGGTGTGGGTGTATATGGGGGCACACTAGTTTAGGAGAGGGAGGAGGTTTCCTTGAGCTATGGCAAGTCTAGCCTCTGGAGTCAGATGGTGATGAAGGCAGTACCCTATCGCCAATTTCTGACTTATTCTTTGTATTGTGGTGTTAATGTGTAAAGTGTATGTTTGGGAGGGATCCAGAGCGACACCCAGGTATTTGAAGCTAGTCACGTTCTCGAGTGGGGAGGCATCTGGGGCTACAACAGTTAGAAGAGATGAGGTGCTTGCCAGGTTGGATAACTTTGGTTTAGACTCCAGGAGCATGGTCTTTGTTTTGCTAGCATTCACCAATAGCTTATTTCCCAGGAACCAGTTGTGTGCTGCTTGATAGTTCAGCGTTAGCAGAGAAAAGTCTCTTGCTAGTGACTTGGCACTATGGAATAACACCATAAAATTCCAGGATGCCTTACTTGAGTCGGGTCATGACCTCTGCAATGAAGTCAAACAGGTTTTCGCACCATACTTAAGTACCTTCATCTACATTTGAATACCTTCATTTACATTTAAATCCTGATGAAATTAGGAGGGTACAATGGAGGCAATCATTGTTTATGCCTGCAAACTACCCAGGTAAACAGAATAAAAGGCAGAGGGGACTTTCCCTTTACGCTGGGCCCTTGGGATCGAAAGGAGACCCTCGGAGGAGGAACGAAGGGGACACAAGGACTGGACAGGGTGCAGGAGTTCTGCCAGGCAGTCAGGGCTCAAATCATGTAAGGCTTTGTAGGTTAGTAAACCAACCTTCAAAGTAACTTGTCACTTCACCGGCAGCCGGTGCTGATCACGCAGGACTGGGATCACATGACTAGACCTCAAAAGGCCAGTCACTGACCTGACTGCTGCATTCTGCATCAGCTGCGAGCGTCGTAGGATACCTCCACTAACATGAGGTACAGCGCATTACAGTAGTTGAGCCTAGACATCACAAATGCATACACCAGCGTCGGCAGCTCTTCAGGAGGGATAAGGGACTCAATCCGACTGATGTTCTTAAGAAGATAAAAGCTACTCCTGACTACATCTGACACGTGAGCCTCCAGTGTCAACCGTTCATCAAAAATGACTCCAGATTTTCCACCTCTGTAGAAGCGAACAGTCTAGACGATCCAAGCGGAAGCCCCGGCTTTCCCATAATTACTTCTGCTTCCCCGACACAGCTCAATCACCAGTACCTCAGTCTTATCTGGGTTAAGTCTCAGCCAACTAGATTCTATCTATTTCTGAATACAGACAGGCACAAATTAAGCACCTCAACAGTGTTGGGGATCCTGGGTGCAAAGGACAAATACAACAGAGTATTGTCTGCATGGCAGTGGAAACCCAGATTGTACTGTCGAATGAGCCCTCCCAGGGGCAGCATATACACTGTGAAAAAGTAGGTGAGAGGACCAAACCCTGGGGAATGCCACAGAGCAAGGGCATTGGGGACCATGAGAAAGTTACCATCACCAACCTTTGCATCCTAGCTGGGCAGACTAGATGGCTCGAGAGGTCCCCATCTGCCGTCACATTCTGTGTCACATTCTATGTTTCTATGTTTCAAGACAATTAAGTACATCCCATGAGGTCCGTGCCTGACTCTGCCGGGTTATGACAGCCTGTTTGGAGAGATACTGGCCTGAATAGAGAGCACTCTGTCCAAGAAGAATCAAGTGAACTTTCTGCACTTAAATGCTGAACTTGCTCTAACTGACTGGTGACAGGCTGGATTTAATAGCCTGTCCACAGTACAGAAGAGCTGAGCCGATCAATTCCTCCCAGCTGCAATCTCTGGACAGAAATACTGCCTTCTTATGGGAGAAAGCCAGTTTGTCCTCCTGGGGCCCAGACTTCCTCCAATAAGACTTTAACCTCCGACCCATTGTTTTCAGTTCACTAAGCTCCCAATCAAACCATGGAGACCCTAAGCATGAGACCTAGGGTTGTTCACAGATAGGTGCTGCAGAATCAAAAGCCTCAGTAACAACCCCGTTATAGGTCAATAGCGCATTCCCCGATCCCGTCTCACAAGCTGCCACCATCTCCAAGATGTCCAGCACCACCAACAGTCCTTCAGGCCCAAGCCCCTTTAAAGGTTGGTACTGAACCATTTCCAAAGGGGAAGGACCACAGGGTGGTGCCCCAAAGGAGAACCTCACTGTGCAATGATCCGACCACCTGACTGGATCAATCTTGAGGGTTACTCACCTCGAGCCCCACGGAGGAAACCAGGTGCAAGGCATGTCCATGTCGGTGAGTCACAGAAGTAATAACTTGTGCGAGGCCCAGAGATTCCATCAGCTGGAGGAAATCCCTTTCAAAAGTGCAAAGCTCCACTTTGGGAACAATAGTACATAGAAACATAGACTCTGACGGCAGATAAGGACCGCTAGGCCCATCTAGTCTGCCCATTTCCCTACCTACAGGATAGGCCGCAGATCCTGTTAACCAACAGCCTATATCTTCCTGCCCCCCACAAGAATTGCCTTATGTCTGTCCCATGCATTCTTGAATTCTCCCCCAGTTTTAGACCCCACAACTTCCTCAGGACGGCTGTTCCATGCATACACTACCCTCTCTGTGAAATAATACTTCCTCACATTGCCCCTGAACCGCCCTCCTTCTATCTTTAAATTGTGTCCCCTTGTTCTTGTAAGTCTCTTTTTCTGAAAGATGCTACCCTCTTGGACTTTGTTGATTCCCTTGAGGTACTTGAAAGTTTCTATCATGTCCCCCCTCTCCCTTCTTTCCTCAAGGGTATACATATATACAGTAGTGCGGTGGGTAGGTAACTGGCTGGACAGCAGGACACAGAGGGTGGTGGTAAATGGCTGTCACTCCACAGAGGGAAGAGTGATCAGTGGGGTACCACAGGGATCAGTGCTGGGACCGGTCCTATTCAACATCTTCATCAGTGACATTGCGCAGGACCTAGAAGGCAGAATTTCACTGTTCGCTGATGACACAAAGCTCTGTAACAGAGTAGACACACCAGAGGGTGTAGACAGAATGAGAAGAGACCTGCAGAAACTTGAAGAATGGTCCGAGGGTTTGGCAGTTGAAATTCAATGCAAGGAAGTGCAAGATAATGCATATGGGGCACAAAAACCTGGCACAATATATCAGTTGGGGGTGAGGATATAGCATGCACCAAGCAGGAAAGGGATCTTGGAGTTATCATCTCTGATGACCTCAAGGCAGGGAAACAGTGTGACAAGGCAGCAGGTAAAGCAAATAGGATGCTGGGATGCATGAGGCAGGCATCACCAGCAGGAAAAGGAGGTCATAATTCCACTATACAAGACACTAGTGAGGCGCACCTGGAGTACACTGTGCAGTTCTGGAGACCTTACCTACGTGAAGGACATAGACAGGAGTAGAGAAGGTTCAGAGGAGGGCAACAAAGATGGTGCATGGATTGCATCACAAGTCCTATGAGGACAGGTTGAAGGCACTGAACATGTACTCCCTGGAGGAGAGGAGGAGAGGGGATATGACAGAGACATACAAGTATCTTATAGGGAGGAACAGGGTGCAGGAATGCACTATTTTAGCGAAAAGATGTTCCAGGACTGAGGGCATGGGATGAAGTTGGAGGAGGACGATTCAGAGGAAACGTGAGGAAGAATTTCTTCACAGAACGGGTGGTGGACAAGTGGAACACCCTGCCAGAGGAAGTGGTGGGGGCTGAAACAATCACGGGATTTAAGAATGCATGGGATAGACATAAAGGAATTCTGGAGGTCAGGGGTAAGGGGCAACAGACTTCCTGGAAAACATAAACTGAACTTACAAACTTAAATGGGCAGACTGGGTGGGCCATAGGCCCTTATCTGCCGACACTGTCTATGTATCTATGTATATTAAGCTCCTTTAGTCTCTCCTCATATGGCTTCTCTTGCAGACCCTGCACCATTTTAGTTGCCCTCCTCTGGACTGCCTCTATCCTGTCTATGTCCTTGCGGAGATGGGGTCTCCAGAACTGGACACAGTATTCCAGATGGGGTCTCACCAACTGTCTGTATAGAGGGATAACAACTTCCTGTTTTCTGCTGCTGATGCCTCTCCCTATACATCCCAGTATACCCCCGACCCTCCCTACTGCCTTCTCACATTGCTTGCTAACCTTAAGGTCATCTGATATGATTACCCCCAGGTCCCTTTCCTGTTTTGTTGTTGTTACTACCTCCCCAACCATTGTGTATTCTTCCCCTGGGTTCTTGTTTCCCAGGTGCATTATGTTGCACCTTTGCATTGAATCCTAGCTGCCATACATCTGACCATTCCTCCAACCTTGCCAAGTCCCTTTTCATCCTTTCCACCTCCTTGTGTATCAACCCTGTTGCAGATCTTTGTGCCATCTGCAAAAGGCATACTTTTCCTTCAGTCCCTCTGCAATGTCACTGATGAAGACATTAAAAGGACTGGACCCAATACTGAACCCTCACGGTACCCCACTAGTAACCGCCTTTCTTCAGAGTGGACTCCATTTACAATTACCTTCTGTGTCCTGTTGTCCAGCCAATGTTTTACCCAGGCTACCACCCTGGGACCCACTCCCAGGCTGGTTAATTTGACTAATAATCTTTTGTGTGGGACTGTGTCAAATGCCTTGCTAAAAGTCTAGGTAGGCCATGTCCACAGCCCTCCCTGGTCTACTACTTTGGTCACCCAGTCAAAGAAATCTATTAGATTAGTCTGACATGACCTTCCCGCTGTGAACCCATGCTGCCTTGGATCCTGTGCTCCACTGACCTCTAGGTACTCAACTATTCTTTCCTTCAGAGTGATTCCATCATTTTCCCTACCACAGAGTCAAACTGACAGGTCTGTAGTTTCCTGCCTCTGTCTTGGTCCCACTTTTGTGAAGAGAATCATCCGCCCTCCTCCAGTCCTCGGTACCACAACATCCTCCCATGATTTATTAAAAGAGTAGTCAGTGGTTCACTAGTTCTCTCTTAATTCTTTTAGAATTCTGGGGTGAATTCCATCAGGGCCCATTGCTTTGTCCACCTTCAGTTTTAGGAGTTCTTGCAGAACCCTTTCTTCTCTGAAAGGACTGGGATTGACCCCCCTATCAAGAGTGCTTCTGTTAACTGGATTAGGCACTTCCCCCTCCTCTTTTGTGAATACTGAGCAGAAATATTCGTTCAGTATTCCTGCTTTTTCACTGTCCCCCTCTGCCCACCCACCGTTCATTCTATTCAGCCTCACTATCCCTCCCTTTGTCTTTCTACGCTCGCTGATGTACCTATAAAAGGTTTTATACCCCTTCTTAACTGAGTTGGCTATCTTTACCGCAGTTTGGGCCTTTGCTATTCTGACTTCCCTCCCTGCTTCCTTCTGCCTCAACTGGTACAGCTCTCTGTCCTGCTCCTTCTGTGTTTCCTTATACTTCCGGAATGCTATCTTTTTCTTCCTGACTTTCACAGCCACCTCTCTTGAGAACCATAGTGGCTTTTTCTTTCGTTTTGATTTATTTGCTTCACACAAAGGCTTGTTGCCTCTGTGATGGCAGTTTTGATAATTCCCATTGTTGCTCCACACCTCCTTCTAGCCTGTTTGCTAGTGCTTTTGAGGCACTCTCCCATCTTGCCAAAGTCAGCCCTCCTAAAGTCCAGTACCCTCACTTTTGTAAGCGACTCTGTAGCTGAGTTTAACATGAACCACACTGTTTGATGGTCACTTGTCCCCAGATGGCAACCTACTTCTAGATCTGAGATCCTCTCACTGCCCCGGTTTGAGTCACGAGGTCTAAGATTGCTCCCTCACCGAGGTGGGTTCTGAAACTAGCTGTCTAATACCTGCCACCTGTGGGGCGTCAAGAATGGCCCTGCTCTTGGATGTGGCTGCAGCAAATGTGCTCCAGTTAACATCTGGCATATTCAGGTCTCCCATCAACAGTATCTCTCCTTTCTCTGCCATTCTAAGAATGCCTTCCATCATATCCTTGTCCATTCCTTCCCCCTGACATGAGGGTCTGTACACAACCCCTGTGCGGATTGTGGTGCCCTTTCCACTCCCATCCTCCAGCTAATTTCTGCAGACTGTTTAATAGGCAAAATTTAAAAAACACAGCAATTTGCTATTTCTGTAGTGCCATCCATGTCAGCCAGTTTAACGCTGTGCCATGTGGGAGATGCAGGCTCAGGGGCTATCACATGGGATACAAGGCAGCCCATGAAAACACTGCCATCTAGTGGTGAAAGCTGTGAATAACAGTCCATCTAGTGGTGAAAGCTGTGACTAACATTCAAAGCAGAGCGGAGTAATTGTACCAGCAATGGAGACCTGTAGTGATGGTCCATAAGAGAGCTGGAATGACATTCAAAAGAGCATTCCAACCTCCCAGCTAGGAGAAATTTCCCTTTAGCTAAATGGTTAGAGCCACTGTCTTCAGGACTCAGGGTCCCCACAGTTTGAGTCCCAGCATGGGCTGGAGGTGCAGCAGATTAAGTAGAGAGGGGACGGACATAATAAAATGGATTTCACATATCTAGCTTACCAGACTGGTGGGAAGTTTGACAACATCACAGAGGTGACACAGCTCCCTCCAAGTATGGGCAGAACTTGGCACATTCTCAGAGACCACTGCCTTAACCCTTTGCAGCTAAAATTGGTCCTGCTAAGTGCTTTATGAATGAAAAGGTGGGGGGGGGGGCAGGGGATCTTGGGATAAAATGGGTCAACTTTTCTCATCAAGGAAACAACGTCAGGGCATCCAGGTTTACGTTTATTATTTAGTGTGGAAAGCAACTTCTGCTGATCAAACTGCATCATACTGTGTGCTTAAATGGGAGCTCAGATCCCTAAAAAATGTTGTTTTTTAGTTTCAATTTTTTCTTCCCTTCTGGCAAGGTACCATGCAAGAAGCCAGAGTTCACATTACAACCCCAGTACCCTGCACTATGGGCTGAAGGAGACCAAGCCACGTTGCAGAGGTGAGGTACTCAGACATGAGGCTGGCGGGGGTGAGGGAGGTATGGCCAATGCAGGCACTACAAGAGATGCAGTGGTGGGGCATAAGGAGCTGGTCCTTCAGGGCTTCCACTCTGGATGCCACTGACTCGGTTTCGGGAACAAGCCCAGGTTGTCAGGTGCTGGCTGGAAGGAGGACTGAGCATTCCAGAGGATGCTCTCCTCCTCTTATAAGGCTGCTGCCCCTGCTGCAGGGGGTGACTACAGGGGGTAGGGCAATGTAGCGCATAAGAGGGTGGAGGGACATTAGCCAGCCATGCCACCACATTGCGCTACATGCATGGTAACATCCTGGGGGCAGCTGCTGAGATGATGGACCCCACTTCAATCGGGCTCCGTGCCACCACTGGAGTTGCCGACTTCTGAAGCATGCAGAGTTGGGGGTCAAACCCTGACCCTGACCCTACCTGGGAGGCATAAGCAAGGCTCCATTGGGAAGAGTCACTCAGGTGGGGAGGCATTGCGGATTGGGTGTACCTTGGGATGTGCCTGAAGAAGTGGTGGCTGGAGATTGGAAAGGGTATGAAATATCTAAAATAACTAAATAAATAAGAAAAAAAGGAAATACAGGGAAACGTTACACCATCCCTGCCAGAAGTCCCCGGATTTCTGAGCCTCTGGATTACTGTGCCACAAAATACTACTAAACACTGTATATTTTTTTCTATGCGCCACCTTAACAAAAAAAAACCAAAAAAAAAAAACAAGAACATCAAGAAAGATTGCGGAACAACAGACCCACCTGAAGCTCGTTCTGAAGGACCATTTCAGCAAAATTTCCATCTTTGTCTTCACTCAAAGGAGGACTAAAATTCCTTTGCTGCATGGAAAAAAAAACCCAAAAAGATGAAAACAGCATCCCACCCTCAGTTCAATTCACAAGCAGGCTGTATTTACGGATCTTGGCAGCAAGTGTTGACAAACTCTGTACAGAACTCGACTCAAATTTGCAACCTTTACTTAAGCCACACTCCCACTCCCACTCCCTGTAATGCCCATGTTCAGAGGCTGAATAACTCCAGGACATTTAACCCCATGGTAAGGGTCCCAACTCCTAATTTTGCTTGACACTTTTGTTCAGAGGAGGAACATGATTTTCTTCATTACAGTGCGAAGCGTGCTCCTGACCAATCAGAGCGCTCCTTTACTTTACCCTGTGTAAGAGATGTTCTTATTTTGTAAAGTGTCTCATGAGCAGTTTTCCCAGAAATGAGCACATTCAGAGGAGGCCTTTTAAATTATTTTTTATTTATTTTTTTGATCTGCAAAGCAGGGTTACGCAATTCTGCCTATTTTCAGCCTTGTCCTGTTTTTGGGGGCATACAGATGTAAACTGACGTACTGAATCTGGTTAAGCTATATTTTTAGTGAATGGGGGAAATTTGGCCAGGACACCAGGGTAATTCCCCTATTCCTTCAAGAAGTGTCATGGGATCTTTAACGAGCTAGTGGAGCCAAAACAAGCATACAGGAAAATAATAAAACTTTTAAGAAGTAGTCAGTTGTAAAGAACAGTTACATAAGAACTTACTGTAACAGTAGATCTTCAAGGGGATCTCAGTCATCAGGTCACACTGTAAGAACGTCACCATCGTTGAAGGGGAATCCACATGGAAGATTTTCAGCAGTACAACTGGGGCTGCCCACACCGTTGTAGTCAACCAACGTCATCAACCCTATAAAAGCATGAGGGGCCCCCCTACCTCTTCAATTCTTTCTCCCAAAGACAAAGGGAGCAAAGTCCTAGCAATGGGGGATCGAAGGGAGACAGAAGTGCTCAGACCTACTGTATATGAAAGGCTGGACATACCAGACAGCCAGTTCCTAGACAGGAGCTCCAATAAGGGGGATGTTGGTAGGGAAAGTAGACCTGATAACTGAGATCCCCTCGAAGATCTACTGTTACGGTAAGTTCTTACGTAACTGTTCTATCTTCATCGGGTTTATCTCAGTCATCAGGTCACACCATAGGAACGAATCCCAAGCAGTTACTGGTGCAAACAGTCTGGGAAGAGGGCTCACCATAAACCTAAGACAGGAGGCCCTGTAGCACAGCCCTGCCAAATCCTGCACGGGCTCTAGAGGCAATGTCCAGATTGAAATGCTTGGTAAAGGTATAGACAGTACTCCAGGTGGCAGCCACACAGATGTTAGCAGCTGAGACCCCTCGGAAACAAGCCACGGAGGTAGCCATGCCTCTCATGGAATGACCTTTGACAGCAACAGGCAAATCTTTGCCGTACTTATTGTAACAGAACACAATGCAATTTACCAGCCATTTGGATAAACATTGCTTCGCAACTGAAACACCCTCTCGACCTGGGGCAAAGGAAACAAACAGCTGCTTCGACTTTCTAGATTCTTTGGTCAGAAGCTGGTAGTGCTTCAAAGTTCTGCACACATCTAACGTATGGAACAGTGCTTCCCCTGGACTGGCACACTCAGGAAGATAAACAGGAAGGTGGATAGACTGGTTGCGTGTAAGCTCTGAGACCACCTTAGGCAGAAACTTAGGATCTGTGTGCAAAGACTTTGTGAAAAATCAAACAAGGCTCCTCACACTAGAGGGCCTGAAGCTCTGAAATTCTTCGAGTAGAAGTAATGGCAACTAAAAATAACGTTTTCCAAGCGAGAAAGTGTAAATCCCAAGTCATGATCGGCTCAAAAGGAGATGGGGTCAACTTCTCCAAAACCAAATTCAAGTCCCAAGCTGGGACAGGAATGGATTGGGGGTTTCAGAAGCAGGATGCCCCTTAGAAAGGTATGGGAGACATCCAGCTGAGCAACTGTGTGGTCACCCACGGGCTCATGAAACGCAGAAACAGCCGAAAGGTGCACCTCGAGGGAAGAGTATTGGAGACCTGAGTCGGAAAGAGAGATCAGGTAGTCTATAACATGGTTCACCGAACAGGTGAAAGGGTCCAAATTATGTTTGGCAGCCCAGATGGCAAACCACTTCCACTTCATGGCATACGTGGCTCAAGTGGAAGGCTTCCGGGAGGCCACTAGGACGTCCACCACTCTGTTAGATACCCTGAACCTGGCGATGGCTATATTCTCAGGAACCAAGCATGCAGATGGAGGGACCCGAGATTGGGATGGACCAGGGTCCCCTGATCCTGAGTCAGCAGGTTCCTGCATAGAGAGAGAAGGACCAGAGGTTCCTCTGCCAGCTGCTGAAGCAGAGGAAGCCATATCTGCAGAGGCCAGAATGGAGCTACTAAGATCATGCTGGCGCCCTCCAGCTGCAACATGATAAGCACCCTCTGTATCAGAGGAAACAAAGGGAATGTGTAAAGATGCCTTCCCCGCCAGGAAAGGGACAATGCGCCTCACCAGAAAACTCCAGGCCCTGGTTCTAGCAGGCAGAAATTGAGCAGTTTTGCGTTGAGTGGGGACACAAAAAGGTCCAGCTCTGGGATGACCCCATCTGTCAAACAGGTCTTCTGTGACGGATAAGAGAAGCTCCCATTCATGCATGCTGGACTGAGTCCTGCTGAGACTGTCCACCAGAGTGTTCAACACACCTGGCATGTAGACTGCAGTGTGTCAGACTGTGATCCAGTGCCCAGTACCACACTCTCATGGCCTCCCTCCAAAGGGGGTATGAATGAGCAACGCTTAGATTGTCCGACTGCACCAGCAGCTGGCCTGGTGCGAGGTGTTCCTGAAAGACCTGCGTGGAGTAGAGCATCGCCCTCCTCTCCAGGGCACTTATATGCAGGGAGGTTTCCCACTGGGACCGAGAGCCCTAGGTCTGGAAGGGACCCAGGTGTGCTCCCCAGCCCAGACCGGACGCATCCATGCTTAGGATCTGTTGCGAGGAGGAGATTTGGAATGGGATGCCTTGAAAGAGATTCGAGGGATCCATCCACCACTGCAGCACCTTGTGTACTAGGGAACAGCCCAGGACTGGTTGATTCAACTTGTCCATATGCTGGTCCCACTGCATCCGGAAGGTCCACTGGAGGATGCGCATGTGAAGTCTGGCCAGTGAAACAGTGGGTATGGCAGCTGCCATCAAGCCAAGAAAAGTACAGTTATGTAAGAACTTACCGTAACAGTAGATCTCTGAGAGAGGCTCTTGCAGTAGGTAATTACATATAGGACTGACGCTGGCCGGCGGCACAACCCTACGGAAAAATTTCTAGTCAGCAGTCCCCGGCGGGGACCGCCCCCACGTCAGGTGACCGGTGTCATATGACGTCGGTATAAAGGGGCGGTCCCGGACGCCCGCCTTCCAGTTCTTTCCGCCACAGGCCGGAAGGCCGGACGAGAGAAGAAGCAGATATTTCCCTCAATGGAAAAGGAGCTGAAAAGTCTAGGGGATGGAGGGTGGGAAAGTTACCTACTGCAAGAGCCTCTCTGAAGATCTACTGTTACGGTAAGTTCTTATGTAACTGTACTATTTTACTTGAGAGGGCTCTTTCAGCAAACCAATTACATATGGACAGAATCCCAAGCAGTCTGGAACAAATGAAAAGGCACGGGAGGAACTACTCCAATAAGTAGTAAGAAAGCTTGCAAGCGTCAAGAAGGAGGCCTTGCAAGACCACTAACCGAAGCCTGCTCTGCGAGAGGCAATGTCAAACTGTAATGTTTAGTAAAAGTATGGACTGAAGTCCAAGTGGCGGCAACATGATGTCTGCACATGAACCCGTTCTTGAAACAAGCATAGGCGGCAACTCCACAGTGGAGTGACTCTGACTTGACCAGGAGGGTCTTGTTGTACTTGTCATAACAGAAAGTGATGCAATGGGCCAACCATTTTGATAGGCATTGCTTAGAGACAGCATTGCCTTCTCTTTTGTGAGCGAAAGAGATAAACAATTGATCAGTCTTTCTGAGATCCTTCGTCCTATCGGTGTAGTATCTCAGAATCCTGTGAACATCCATAGTATGGAGTAGGTATTCTCCTTGATTGGAGTACTGCGTGAAGAAAGCAGGTAATTCAATAGACTGATTCAAGGTAGATTCCGCTACCACCTTCGGAAGAAACTTAGGATTCATGCGAAGAGCTACTCGTTCTTTGCGAAAAATCAAATAAAGTTCTGCACATCAGGGCCTGGAGCTCGGAAATTCTCTGAGCGAGTAATGGCCACTAAGACCACGATAAAAAAAAAAAAAACAAAAAAACTTCAAGTCCCAGGCACTGGGCTCAAAGGAGGAAGGGTAAGTTTCTTGAGGACAAAGTTTAAGTCCCAAGGCGGAGTTGGGGTCCGAACAGGGGGCCTGAGATGAAGGACCCCTCTAAGGAAGGTTTTGGAGACCTCCAGCTGGGCAAAAGCCTTATCAGTGAAAGGGACATGGTAGGCTGAGATTGCCGCCATATGGACTTTCAAAGAGGAGTGACTGAGACCCAGGTCGAAAAGATGACGCATGTACTCAAGCAGAATGGTCACAGGACAGGAAAAGGGCTCCACGTTCCTGGACGCAGCCCAAATAGAAAATCTCTTCCATTTCATGGCGTAGGTGGACCTAGTGGAGGGTTTTCTAGCCTCCACCAAAATCTCGGCCACCTTAGGAGAGATGCCAAAACGAGATTGAGCTAGGTCTGCAGGAGCCATGCATGAAGTTGAAGGGACTTGAGTCCCGGGATGGACCAGGGTCCCCTGATCCTGGGTCAACAGTCCCGGAGATAAAGGAAGAGGAAGAGGAGGAACCTCTGAGTATTGTTGTAGAAGACAGAACCAGGTTTGCCTGGGCCAAAAAGGAGCGATCAGAATCATTCTCGCTCCTTCCAAAGCAAGTTTCTGCAGTACACGAGGTACCAGAGGATTTGGGGGAAAAGCATAGACGAATTTGTCCTTCCAGCTTAGAGATAGAGCGTTGCTCCAGAAAGCGTCTTGTTCTGGAGCGAGCGAGCGAGCAGAAGATTGGAAGCTTTGCGTTTTGGGAGGAGGCGAACAGGTCTATCTGAGGAGTCCCCCAAATCTGGAAGATGCTTTTTAGAACTTTTTTGTCCAACTTCCACTCGTGTGGTAGAGTCGACGAGCGACTGAGTCTGTCTGCCAGGACACTGTCGACTCCCGGGACGTGGATCGCCGTGAGGTGAAGGTTGTGAAGCGTTGCCCAATCCCAAACCCTCATTGCTTCCCTGCACAGCGGGTAGGACCGAGTTCCTCCCTGCTTGTTGATGTACCACACCACGCACATGTTGTCCGTTTGGACAGCTAGGTGACCGGGAAGGATGTATTGGTGAAGGGCCTGGAGAGCATACAACACTGCTCAAAGCTCGAGCACGTTGATGTGGAGAACTATCTCCAGCTTTGACCATAGGCCCTGGATTCAGTGAGGACCCAGATGGGCCCCCCAACCTTCGCCTGAAGCGTCCGTGGTCAGAGTCTGATCGGGGGGAGGATGAAAAAAGGGGACCCCCCCGGAATAGGTTCTCTCGAACCATCCACTATTGTAAGTCTCTTGCCATCGGTGAGGAGATCAGGACCAGATGATCTAGGTCGTCTACTCGTTGATCCAACTGAGATCGGAGAGTCCACTGAGAGATTCTCATGTGAAGGCGTGCGTGCGGAACCCTCGGGATGGCTGCCGCCATAAGCCCCAGTAGACGGAATGTCAGTGGCTCAGTAGGTAGTGCACTCGCCTCTGAGGCTGGGAGATCAGAGGGCTGTGGGTTCAGTTCCCACATCTGGCACTTGGATTAATATCCTAGTACTGACACTGTAGTGCAGCATGAGAGGGGTGCTGCACTTCTGAGGTGCCGTCTTTCGGATGAGACGTTAAACCGAGGTCCCATCTGCCTGGATTGGTGGTAGTTCAGGTGGATGTTAAAGATCCCATGGCACTTATCGAAAGAGTAGGGAATGTCCCAGTGTCCGGCCAAATTTCCTCATTCACTAAAAATACCACCAACAGCTTAATCTGGTTCAGTTTCAGTTACTTACCATCTGTACCCCCAGTCGCCCTGAAAAGGGGCTTCTAGGCCCAGTGGGCTTACTGGGTCAACAAAATTCAACAAACAGAGTACCGACCTCGCCGGAACTCTCCTGTGTTCCGATAGGAGGGAAATCTGGGACTGGAGAGGGGCCCCCCTGTCTGGAGGCAGGAAGGCCTTGCAAAATGTCGTGTCGAGGATTGCCCCGATGAACTGGAGCCTCCGTGAAGGATCCAGGTGAGACTTGGAATGGTTGATGGTAATACCCAGGCCAGTGAAAACCTGCTGGGTGAGGGAGAGAAAATGCAGGAGTTCCTCCCTGGATGGGGCTGCCAGGAGCCAGTCGTCCAGGTAGGGAAAAACCTGAGCTCCCAAAGAACGCAGGTGGGCCGCTACCACCGCCAGGCATTTGGTAAAGACTCGGGGGGCCAAGGAAAAACCAAATGGGAGCGCCGGATGGTAGTGGACCCCTGGCACGAAACCTGAGATACCTTCGGTACGAAGGGCGAATGGGGATGTGCAGGTACGCATCCTGCATATCTAGTGCACAAAGCCATTGGCCCAGCCGAAGCAGGGGCAAAAGGTATTGAAGAGAGAGCATCCTGAACCTTTTGTATTCCACATACAGGTTCAGAGAGCTGAGATCGAGAATGGGTCTGAGATCCCCCCCGTCTTCTTTGGTACAAGGAAGAAGTGGGAATAGTAATCCGTCCCGTAGAGGTGAGGGGGGACGGGCTCTATAGCCTGTTTCGCAAGGATTGCTGAGATTTCTTCCCTGACCAAAGGAAGATGGTCCCGTGAGTAAGCGGAGTTCAGAGGGGGGTGACGTGGAGGTTTCTGTAGAAACTCTATGGAGTGCCCCTCTGCTATGATCTGAAGCACCCATGAATCCGATGTTATCCTCTCCCAACCCGGAAGGTGGAGGGAGAACCTCCCTCCTACCGGTTCCTCTGGGGCGTCCGGAGGCGGTGGGAGAGGGAAGGAGTCAGGTGGTGTGAGGCAGCGCCGCAACTGGGGCACCCATTGCTTTTTTGGGTGGCGGGGGCCTGGCAGCTGTGGGGGCCCGACGTTTAGTGGCCCGCCTTCCCTGAGATTTCGCTTGAGGTCGGCTGCATCTGCGAAAGGGACGGCGCTGTGGAGGATGGGGATGGTACATTGAATCAACGGATTTAAGGGCCGTCCCCTTCTCCTGCAAATCTGTGATGATGTCCTTGACATCACCACCGAAAAGCACAGAACCCCTGAAAGGTGCTTCTTGGATCGCTGACTGCACCTCTGGGACCAGTCCTGACACACGGAGCCATGCATGACGCCGAAGACTTACGGCAAACGCAGAGCTCTGTCCCGCGGTGTCCACTGCGTCGTAGGTCATCTTCAGAATGTGACGACTGGCCGAACGGGCAGAACGGACCAGGTCGGCCAACTCCTGCTTGATTTGGGAGTCAGGCAAAGAGTCAATCTTGGATTCCGCCTGGGTAAGGACAGCCTTCTGGTAATCCCCCATATGTGCTACAGAGTTCAGGGCCCTAATCCCCAGTGTGGAAGAAGCGTGGATCTTCCTTCCACACTGATCCAGAAGGCGAGATTCCTTATCTGGTGGAGACGAGCTCAAGTGTTTCGGGTGTGCTGACCAGCCGTGAGCGGCGCTAATCACAACCGAGTCTGCACGGGGGTGAGAATCCAAGAAGTCTACACCATCCGGAGCCTGCTATAGCCTGTTCGACTTCCTGGGAAGTGGGGCTAAAGCCGACGGTTGCTTCCAAATAGTGGAAACAAGGTGGGCGTGAGGCTCGATCCAGGGTGGCACTAAGGTAGGAGCCGTAATGGGCAAGTCCAGATGTTCGGCGAGTTTTACCCGTTGAGGATCTGGTTCTAAGGAATGCCACTGATGGACTTCCTGGATCTTCCTGAGCAACTACGTGAAGGAAGGATCCTCCAGAGGACTTCGGAGGAGTCCTCAGCCGGGGCTTGGACGGAGAGCGTGGCTCGTCGTCTTTCTCAGAACCTCCATCGGAAGCCTCCAGGAGTCAGAGAGAGAAGGGGAGGAAGAGTCTGAAGCAGAGTAAGACTCCCTAACTCGTCTAGGGGGAGGAACAGGTTCCTTGGGCGGGATCCCAGAACGCGTGTCCTGCCCCTCTCTGGATCCAGAAGGCAAAGCCCGGGAATCCGGAGGTGGAGAGGGAGTGTGCCATCTGGGGCGTACGGGAGCCGGGGGTGGCACCATCGCCGTAAGACAGCTCTCAACTTCCTTGGTGAGTTGAGCCTTGGCCTCAGCCCACCAAGAGGCAAGAGTCTCCTGAAGATCCACCGGCGGCCTAGGGGGCGGTGGAGGAGGAGAAGGGGGATAGTTGTACGGAGGAAATCCGTAGGGAGAGTATCCGTAGCCCGGCTGCAGGTATAGCGGAGCCGGGTATTGCGGCATCGGGTACTGCGGCATCGAAGGTGTCGGGTACTGCGGCGCAGGATACTGCGGACCTGGGAAAACCGGCGTCAGATAGGACGGCGGATACCCAGGCACTGGAGGAGCTGCCGGAGCAGACGGCCCAGCTGGGTACTCCACGGCCGGATCAGCCGGGATAGGCCTGTGGGGTGGAGGGCCCGATGGAAGAGGAAATTCCCCTACCGGCGTCGGAGGGGCCGGTGTCGGAACCGGCGTCGGTGGGGCCGGTGTCTGCGTTCGGAGGAGCTGGTGCCACGGCGGCGTCGGGCGGCGTCAGAGACCAGCGTCGAGATCCGGCTCTTCAAGAAGAGTCGGACGGTAGCCAATATCCGAGTCTCGTCCGGGATGGAAATCCCGGGGTCGGGCAGGGGGACTGGGGCTCCTGACAGCGAGGCTGCGGGAGCCTGGTCACGACAGATGAAGCAGGGTCTGCCGTGAGCTCCGGGGCCTGGCGCCGTTGGAGGAGCCAACGGTGGCTTAGGGGCTGAGTCCCGGCGGACGCCAGAGGAGCCGACGTCCGACTTTGGGGTCCCTCGTCGGAGGCGGGCCGAGATGACAGGTGGCCCGGTCCGAGGGGACACTGCCGTGCACCACCCGAAGGTCGGCGTTTAGGGCCTTCTCCTGGCGTGCGTCGGAGGCTGGCGTCCAGCTAAGGAGGTGCCGCACCAGTGAGCCGCAAACCTGCGGCGGTACTGGGGGCTGGGGCTCCTTTGCCGGGAGGGCCGCCGCCTCCTCCAAAGCCTTGGAGGCTGCCATTGGGCGATCCCCCGGAGGGGATGTTACCTTAGCCGCGACTCCGGCCGGAGCCGCGGAAGAGGAGGCCTTCTCCCGGTGCCTTTCCTTGTCCCGCTTCCTATGCCCTTCAGGGAAGGTCGACGCCTGCTGAAGTTTCTTCAACTCCTTCTCCATCGTGGACATCTTCTTTTTGAGGAGATGGGCTTCGAGGGACTGCTGGTGTCGCCTGCGGGTGGCCGCGTTAAAACGAAGGCAGTGCGGACATTTGTCGACCGCGTGGTCGGGGCCTAAGCAGAGAAGGCAGAGTGAGTGACCGTCCTTGTGAGGCAGTTGGGCGCTGCACAAGTCGCATTTATTCTTTGAAGGGGACGACATAAACCGGCGTTCACCTGACGATGGAAGAATAAAATAATAATACTGAAAACTTATCGGAAAAATCGACAAAGTAACAGGACTGAGCGATAAGAACTTAACTGCGAGGCGCTGCACGAGCTGACGGCGGGAAAGAACTGGAAGGCGGGTGTCCGGGACCGCCCCTTTATACCGACGTCGTATGACGCCAGTCACCTGACGTGGGGGCGGTCCCCGCCGGGGACTGCTGGCTAGAAATATTTCCGTGGGGTCCTGCCGCCAGCCAGCATCAGTCCTATATGTAATTACCTACTGCAAGAGCCCTCTCGAAGTAAGATCTGGAGGTACACCCTGGCAGGAATGTAGTGATTTTGGGCGACTTCCTGAGCCTGTGCTATAAGGTGCTCTGCCCTGTTTTGAGGCAGGAAGGCCTTCTCCTGTGCCGACTCCAGAACCACCCCTATATACTGCAGCCTTTGGGACAGTACCAGAAACAACTTGGGCAGACTGACAGTGATGCCCAAGGAGTGGAAAAGCTGAAGAGTTTGCTCCAGAGTCAGCAAAAGCTGTTCCCTGGACGGAGCCTTTAGGAGCCAGTCGTCCAGATAAGGGAAGACATACACACCCTCCCTTCTGAGAGCTGCTTCGACCACTGCTAAGCACTTGGTAAAGACTCGTAACACTGAGGACAAGCCAAAGGACAGCACTTCAAACTGATAATGCTCACCTTGAATGGCAAAACAGAGAAAGTTCCTGTGAGGAGGGAAGACCGAGATGTGCAGGTAGGTGTCCTGCATGTGCAGGGAGCAGAGTCAGTCCCTAGTTTTGAGAAGGGGCATCAGGCCTGACAAAGTTACTATCCAGAACTTTTTGTACTGGACATACAAATTGAGGTCCTTTAGATCCAGAATAGGCCTCAGGTCGCCGGTCTTTTTGAGGGCCAAGAAAAACCTGGAGTAAAACCCGTTGTTTCTCTGGTGCCTGGATACTGGCTCGATGGCCTTCTTGCGCAGAAGGGACTATACTTCCTCTGGGAGGGCAGACAGGTGAGCCGGGGGGTGAAAGGAAGGTGGGGGTGGGGTTTCTGGAGGCTGCTCGATGAACTCCAAAGTGTGTCCCCTTTCTATGATGTGCAGAATCCATGCATCCAAAGTTATGGTTCTCCATTGGTTCAGATGGAGGGAGAACAGACATCCAATCACCGCCTCCTGGTCTGGGACCATAACAGGGGGGTCCAACAAGGAGTCAAACAGAGGTGGAGCCAGCCGCAGGGGCTGGTCCCTCACTTCTGGGATGCTTGGCTGCCGCTCCGGCACAGGAGGGTTGGGGGGCGGGCAAGGCACCCTGGGCTCTGCATTTTCCTTGGGGCCAGGGAGCTGTCCCAGGCCTATTGTTTGTTTTGTGAAAAGAAGGGCGCCCTCTACCCCATGGTTGTGTGTGGTTGAGAGAGTGGACAGACTTGAGGGCCCTGTCCGAGGCTTGCAGATCAATAATTAATGATGTCCTGGACATCAGGGCCAAACAGCTTAGTGCCATTAAAGGGGGCATTAAGCACTTTTTGCTGCACATCGGCCACAAAGCTGGATACTCTGAGCCAGAAGTGCCGACGTAGGCATATGCCCGTGGCAGCTGCCCTGGCCATGGTGTCGGCCATGTCATACAGGGCTCTGAGGAGATGCTTACTAACATCCTCTGCAGCTTGGAGGCACTGAAGCAGTTCCTGCTTTTGAGTGCCCTCTGGAAGTGCTTGGGTGGCAGCCTTGCCCTTCTTCCAGTTGGCATTCTGGTACTTTACCATGTGTGACAGATAGTTTGCAATCCTGAAACCTAGAGTAGAGGAGGCATATACCCTTTTACCCTAGAGGTTGATTCTGCAAGACTCCCTTGTCTGGGGCAAAGGAACTAAGGTGCTTAGGTGCCTTAGATCTGTTATGAGCTGCCTTGATGATCACTGAGTCAGTCTCACGCTGAGCAGCATAACAGGGACATGATAAAGTTTGTCCGCTCCGCAAGGCATAGGTGGCACCATGTCTGGTCTGTGCCAGGCTGCAGTGGCTGCATTCCTCAAGGAGGAATGGTCTTTGGGTGAGATTCTGGAAGCTCCAGGAAGTCCACCAATTCTTTCCTGGTGGCATCTTCTTCCTCAGTGTGGAAGCCCCATAGCTGAAGATAACTGCTTCATCACATTGAAAAAATGTGGGGTCCTCAGGAGGAGATCTAGGCATGTGCTTCACTGAATCCTTGCTGACAAAGGAAGCAGTGGACCTATCTGAGACAAGGATTTCTTCCTCTCCTTCCTCCTCCTCATCAGGAAGAATGAGGTCTGAATGGTACTCCTCCTCTACGTCGACCTCCCCTAAGTCTGGGTCTGGCGTCAGTTGCACCAATGACGGCCTACGGGGTGGGGTCCATGGCTGATGAGTAGGTGTCGACGACAAAACTGCCACTGATGGTGTCGGGGAGGACGGCCTAAGGGCACCCAGCTGCTGTACGATCATGTTGGTGAATTTGACCGGGATTTCATTTAGGTCAACAGTGTTTGTCGAGGGGGGGGAGGTCAATGGCACAGATGCCAACAACCCACCAGTTGGGCCTGAGTACCTTGAGAAGCCTGTAGCCCGAGTAGGAGAAGGGGCAGGACTCGATGAGAGAGTCGTTGACAATGAGCCCATCATCAACAAAGGAGGGCCAAAGTCCAACCACCCCGAGAATCAGGCGTGGATGCTGTCGGTGTGGGTCAGATGGGCACTGAGACCATGACAGCAGACTTCTTTACTGGTGCAGTCGCAGCCGATGAAGATCTCCCAGAAGGAGGAGAGGCTGATGGGGAAAGAGATCGCCAACGGGGCAGCGGTCACGATCTCAGTCTTTTTTGTGACCTTTCCCCGATGACTTGTCTCAGGCCTTGGAGCTTGAAGATGCGGTAGGCAACGGAGAGGCCGGGACCCCGGAGGACCCCTGCCCTGGTTACCTGTTGATCCATCAGGGAAATTTTCAGAGCCTTTTTGTGTCAGCTGAGGGTTGTTTGGTTAAACTTCTGGTAGAGCTCACAGTCAGAAACTTTGTGGTCAGGCCCAAGACAGCAGACACAGAGAGACTGTTCATCTGCGGAGGCAATCTTCTTTCCACAGCGGCAGTGACAGAAGAGAGAAGTTAAAAGGATTAACTCTCGACATCAGCAAGTCATGGGTATCTCTTTAGAAAAAGAGATTCTGAAAAAATAAAGTTAGAAAAGCAGTAGATGGAAAAAGGTACGAATACTGCAACGGAGGTTTCACGGAGACCCATGCAAGGGAGTCTATGGCTGGAAAGAACTGAGAAGACAGCGGGGCTGCTCACACCTTTATAGGGTTGATGACGTCAGTTGACATCGGCAGTGTGAGCGGTCCCAGTTGTACTGCTGAAAATCTTCTGTGTGGATTCCCCTTCACAGACGGTGAAGTTCCTATGGTGTGACTCGATGACTGAGATAACCCCGATGAAGTATTTTTTCCTTTTGCTCATTAGAAAGTCTTCTATGTGATATTTTGCTGGATGTGTGGAACAGCTCTTAGCCTGGCAGCTGACATATCTATCTCTATCCCCCACTACATCATCAGCATTGTGGTCTCACTGACAGCAACATCACAGGTGACTGACCTGGCAGCCACTGAGCGGCTGTTCCTAAGCAGCAGTGATGTCACAGTTAGTGAGGTCACAATGCTGATGATGGGGGGAGGGGGGTATAGAGCTGGATATGTTAGCTGACAGACAGAGCGATGTTCCACACATCACACCTAACATTAGATAAATAATCTTCTAAATAAACAAAGGGAAATAAAAAGTACACCAGATATAAAAGGTAACGGTTGGCTGCTTTTAAAAAAGTACAGTTACGTAAGAACTTACCGTAACAGTAGATCTTCGAGAGGAGCTCTTGCAGCAGGCTATAACAGTCAGGACTATGCTGCAGGCACTAGGACCCTCCGGAAAAACTTCTCAGCCAGCAGTACCAAGCAGGGACCGCCCCCGACATCGGCCCTGCCCCGACGTCAGCCAGGTGCAAAAGGGGGCGGACCCAGCTCCACCTCAGTTCCCCTGCCAAGGCTAACGAACAAGCCCTGACAAGAGAAGGAGATGAAGCACTAGATGAAGATCTGCACACCTCAGGGTGGGGGGAGGCGGGTGGGACAGTAACGCCTGCTGCAAGAGCTCCTCTCGAAGATCTACTGTTACGGTAAGTTCTTATGTAACTGTACTATCTTACTTCGAGTGGGAGCTCTTGCAGCAGGCTATAACAGTCAGGACTGAATACCAAGTAGTCCCACGCCAAAGAGGTAGTCGACCCCAGGAGGTGGAAATTACTGACTCCAGAGGCCAAGGACAAAAGTCCCTGCAAAACAGCCAGACCAAACCCGCTACGGCGTCTGGAGACTATATCCAAGCTGTAATGCTTGACAAAGGTATGCACCGAATTCCAGGTAGCGGCCGCACATATGTCCCTTATGGAGACATTCCTCAGGGCGGCAAAAGATGCAGACACTCCCCTAGTGGAGTGACCCCTAATCGGACCCGGTAAGGGTTTATTATGCTTTTTATGGCAGAAGGATACGCAATGGACGATCCACTTTGAAATCGTCTGCTTGGTCACTGGTTTGCCCAAGCATTGTGGTGCAAAGGCCACAAAGAGTTGCTCCGACTGACGGTGCGCAGCCGTCCTTTTGAGGTAATATCTCAGTGTCCTGTGGACGTCCAATGTGTGAAGGAGAGCTTCCCCTCTATTAGATGGGGAAGGGAAATAGACTGGAAGGTCAACCGACTGGTTGAGGGTCAACTCCGAGACCACTTTTGGAAGAAACTTAGGATCTGTTCAAAGGGAAACCCTTTCCCTGTGAAAAAACAAATACGGCTCTTTACACATCAGACCCTGAAGGTCAGAGACTCTTTGAGCTGAGGTAACAGAAACCAAAAAACACACCTTCCAGGAAAGGAAACGCAGCTCACAATCCGCTGCCGGTTCAGAAGGAGGGAGGGTAAGCTTCTCCAACACAAAAAGGAGGTCCCAGGGTGGGATAGGATCCCTAATGGGAGGTTTCATATGAAAAATCCCTCTCAGAAAGGTGCGGGCTACATCTAACTGTGCTAGAGCCCTGTCTCCAATCAGAGCAAGATAGGCGGAGACAGCCCACATGTGCACCTTAATAAAGGAGTAACTCAGGCCTTGTTGGTACAAGGAGAGGAGGTACTATAATGCTGAATTCACTGGACAGGTGATGGGGTCCAAATGCTGTGACGAGGCCCATAAACAAAACCGCTTCCATTTCATAGAGTAGGCAGAGCGGGTGGAGGGCTTCCTCGCCGATACTAGGACTGCAGCTACCTCCGGGGAGACCCTGTACCTCTGTTGGGCTATGTCTGAAGGAGCCAAGCATGCAGATGTAAGGAACAGAGGTCTGGATGGACCAGCGATCCCTGTTCCTGGGATGGCAACTGTGAGCATATGGGCAGCGGAGTTGGAGGTTCCCTGGACAACCGCTGCAGAAGTGAAAACCAAATCTGCCGAGGCCACCGGGGGGGCTACTAGAATCATTCGAGCCCCTTCTACCTGTAACTTCAACAAGACTCTCTGAATGAGAGGGAAGGGTGGGAAGGCATCGAGAAACCTCCCTGCCCAGCAAAGGGATAACGCGTCTGGCCAGAAAACTCCAGGCGCGTGCTCTCGCGAGCAAAAAATTGGCAGTTTGGCATTGCATGGTGACGCAAAAAGGTCCAGCTCTGGATGACCCCACTTGTCGAAGAGCTGATCTGCTATGGACTGTAACAGCTCCCACTCATGTGCTCTGGATCGAGACCTGCTTAAGCTGTCGGCCAGATTGTTTAGGATGCCAGGAATGTGTACCGCTGACAACAGAATGTGCCATTCCAGTGCCCAGTACCAGACTCTCATCGCCTCCCTGCAAAGGGGATACGAATGAGTGCCCCCTTGCTTGTTGATATAAAAGACAACAGCCATATTGTCTGTTTGAATTAGAAGAGAGCCCAGTACCAGGTCCTCTTGAAATGCCTGTAAGGCATAGAGGATCACTCGCATCTCCAATACATTGATATGGAGAGATTGCTCCTCGGGTGTCCAAACCCCTTGCATTTGACGAGTCCCCAGGTGCGCTCCCCATCCCAGATCCGCTGCGTCTGTCATAAGGGTCTGACCTGGTGGCTCCAGACGAAACCGGACCCCTATCTCCAAATTCCGGGGGTCCATCCACCAAAGCAAAGTTCTCCTGACTGGCTCGGTGATCCTGACTAGAAAGTCTAGATCGTCAGAGCCCCGGTCCCACTGCACCCTGAGCATCCACTGTGAGACCCGCATGTGGTGGCGGGCCAGAGGAGTGACTGGAATGGCCGCCACCATGTGCCCCAGCAGCCTGAGGAAGTTCCTTGCTGGAACCTGAGGAGTTACTGAGATCCATTCGGCGATCGCCCCTGTCCGGGGGTAGAAAGGCCATGCCCTGGACAGAATCCAGGATCGCTCCAATGAAGACGAGTCTTTGACTGGGCTCAGGGAATGATTTCTGAAGGTTCAGGGTGATCCCCAGCTCTCAGAACAGAGTACAGGCATCTCCGAGAGCCTGAAGCAGGTTTGACCTGGACGGGGCCGTAAGTAGCCAATCGTTGAGGTAAGGGAAGACGTAATGTCCCTGACGCCTTAGAGCCGCAGCCACCACTGCCAAGCACTTTGTGAAGACTTGAGGAGCGGAGGAGAGGCCGAACGGAAGAACTCGGAATTGGTAGTGCTCCCCTTGGAAGTGGAACCTCGGAAACTTCCGGTGGGGAGGGAAGACCCTGATATGCATATATGCATCCTGCATGTCTAGCGAGCAGATCCAGTCTCCTTGGTGCAGCAGGGGAAGTAGACCTGGAAGGGTCACCATCCTGAACCTTTTGTACTCTATAAAGAGACTGAGAGAGCTGAGGTCCAGAATGGGTCGAAGATCCTGCATCTTTTTTGGGACCAGGAAGAAGTGGGAATAAAACCCCTTTCCCCGCTGATGCAAGGGGACTATCTCTATTGCCTTTTTCTGCAAGAGAGTCTGAATTTCTCCTTCTATAAGTGGGATGTGAGAAGGAGAATATTGGGAGTACTTCGGTGGAGTATTTGGAGGGAACTCCGTAAACTCTAGCATATGTCCTCTCCTGATAATATCCAGGACCCATTGGTCCGCAGTTATCGAGCTCCACCCTTCGAGATGAAGGGAGAAGCGGCCCCCGACCGTCTCCCTGGAGTCTTCCTTTGGAGGAGGGGGGGGCAGAAGGGAGTCAGTGGGATGAGCCGGGCATAGGCAGAGAGGCCTGGGAGGACTTGGGCCCATGGTTAGGAGCTCCTCCAGGTTGCTGGTTACCAGCTCTCCTACGGAAGCCACCTCTCTGACTCTGCTGGTTACCATGGGCTTGTCCACCTTGACCACCTGAGGGCTTGCGAAAAGGCCGTTTCCGTTGCCGTCACTGGTCACCATGGTACATTTGGCGGACTGACCAGATGGACTTGCCCGACTCCTGAAGACATGAAATTAGAGATTCCGTCTCCTGCCCAGACAACACGGTACCTTGGAATGGCAGATCCTTGATACCGGACTACTGATCCTGGTGAAAGCCCGAAACTCTTAACCAGGCATGGCGCCGAAGGCAGACCCCTGAAGCGGCCGCCCGGGCTGCCGTATCTGCAGTGTCATACGAGGCCCTCAGGACATGAGAACCCACGTCGGAGCCCGATTTAAGAATGTCCAGAAGTTCCGTCTTCTGCTTGGAATCTGGCATGGCTCTCAGTAGCTCTTGTCCCCTCTCCCACAGAGCATTCTGGTACTGGACCATATGTATCAGGAAGTTGAGGGACTGCATGGAGCAGGTGGAGGCAGAGTAAACCTTCTTGCCCACCTGGTCCAAATACCGAGACTCCAGATCGGGAGGCTGCGAGCTAAGGTGTTTCAGCTGCCTGGACTTGTCAAGGGCAGCCGTAATGACCGAAGAGTCCACCTGAGGGTTTTCTGCTAAAAAGGCTTCTGCCCTCGGGGCCTTATACAGCCTGTCCGATTTCTTGGGAACAGCCGGGATGGAGGCCAGATGCTTCCAGGTAGTCCGGGTTAGGTCCTGGAAATTATCCACCAAAGGAGGCACCACCAATGGTTTGGGCTCCTTTTGCCTCAGGTGTTTGGCCAGCCTTCGGTGTTCCGGATCCAGGTCCTCCGTTTCCCACTAATTGGAGGCCTGGATATGCCTCATGACGTCCATAAAGGTTGGATCATCCAGAGGCGAGCAAGGCTGGTCATTCTCTCCTGGGGATCCCCCGATCCCAAGAAAGGAAGAGGATGCTGATGAAGAAGAGGAGGACCGACTACTAGGTCTGGAATAGTCTGATCTCTCCTTGTGACCAGTCTCCCTCTGTTGTCGGTAACTGGGGGACCAATGTCGGTCCTGAGACCGGCGACGGAGCGTAGACCGACGTCTGTCAGAGGACCGACGTCAGGAGCGCTCTCACCCAGAGGAATGAGTAGGGCTGCGAGTGCGAGACCTGGACTGGTGACGGTCTCCAGAGTCCTTGGAGCGCTGGCGGTGGTCTTTGGACCAGGAGTGGGAACGAGCCCTGGGTGGAGGTGTAGGCGGCCGCTTGGGGGACTTCCTCAGGGAAGGCTCACGTCCAGGCTGTGGTTTGCCCGCCAGGTCTGGTACCGGTGACTGGGCCGGCTCCGGGGGGGCCTGCTTCTGGACCTGTCCCCACCAAAAGAAGAACAACTCCTGCAGCTTGTCCTTCGTGAAACTTTTGGCTGCTCGGCCCGGAAAGGGAGCATCCGGGATGTCAGCCCTCAAAGGGGAGCCCTCCTGGGAGCCCGGGGGGAGGAGGACTTGGGAGACGGGGACGACGGGTCTTCTGTGGCTGCGCCCGAACCCTTCACCCCTTCAACCCGCGTCGGTGGTGGGACCGACGACGGGGTGCCACTGGGGGCGCCGGAGAGTCCTTTGGCTCTGGAGGCGCGCCTTTAGCAGGTGGCGCCGGTACCTTGGGAGGTGGGGCCGAAGCTTTCACCTCCAAGGTTTTGGTGGAGACCCTTAGCAGGGTCGCCTTAGGCTTGGCCAACTTATCCCCCGATGGGCTGGCCTTGGCCTGGATGACTTGACGCTCACCTGGGCCCGGGGAAACATGGGCCTTCTTGGTCGAGGGCTGCGAGCGAGAATGGGAACGCGACCGGGACCAGTGCCGGGACCTACTACGGTCTTTCCCGTGGTGCTTGGTCTTGTCCTTGTGCTTCCCCTTCTCCGAAGTGTGCAGATCCATCTTCTTCTCCAACAAAAAAGCCTTCAGGGTCATGAGACATCGGATCCGGGTCCAGCTGGTGAACGCCTGGCAGGCTGAGCAGGCCGCGGTATCGTGGTCCGGCCTGAGGCAAAAGACGCAGCGCTTGTGCCCGTCTTTGGAAGGGATCTGCCATCCGCAGTCACACTTGTTCTGGTGTATCTCCAAAGAGACCGACGACGGTGAAGATATCCATCGAGATAACTGAAAAAAATAAAACATCGAAAAACGCCACAAAATGGGGAAAAACACGTTGTTTGCTCTTCCTGGCAAACTGAGTAGTAGAGGCTTCTTCTCACATGCGCGGGACGCGGCGGGAAAAGAACTGAGGTGGAGCTGGGTCCGCCCCCTTTTGTATCAGGGCTGACGAGGGCCGGGGCCATTGGGGGTGGTCCCTGCTTGGTACTGCTGGCTGAGAAGTGTTTCCTGAGGGTCCTAGTGCCTGCGGCATAGTCCTGACTGTTATAGCCTGCTGCAAGAGCTCCCACTCGAAGTAATATTAGTTTTCGGCAGTACACAAGCTCTTTAATGTCCATATGAACAACCACCAGAACAGGCAGGCAAGACATCGGTTTAACGTCTCATCCAAAAGACAGCACCTTCAGAGTGCAACACCCCTCATCATGCTGCACTACAGTGTCAGTATTGGGATTTACCCACAGTTCCTGGTGTGAGGCTAGAACCTACAACCTTCCAAACTTCCGGCCTCAGAGGCGAGACTGCAACCTGCTGAGCCACTGACACTGCACACAATATGTTATTACGCCCATCAAGGGCACTCCTACTGCTGTATGCAGGAGTGGTCGCACACATTCCAAGGGTGGCAGAACTGCTCACCTTCAGTTTATGATACTTAAACCCTAAGTATGTGTGCAAAGACCATGTTTACAACAGTAAGAGTGCCCTCAGCAGATTGGCTGACAAGTAACCAGCTTGTCTTTTGCAATTTGTGTTTTATGCCCCCTCTATCTCCAATGCCAGCTCCTCTCAGAACCCTCTGGCATCTCCCTCCCCCGCCGCACCCACCTTCAGCCACCATCCCCCACATAGCCTCAGCTTACCCCCTGAGCATGAGCGATATACCCACAAACGCGCACAATGTCAGGAGGCAGGTGAGGAGGCAGGGCCAGCCTGCATATACCAGAGTCTCTGGAAAGCCAGCACCAGGGTCGCTTTCTATTTTCTACCCTGGCCCCCTCTGGAAGACACCATTGTGTAAGGGGGAGCCAATAAACATGCATACACAATGTGTGTACAGCACAGGTCCTTGGCCAGCATCCGTCCACTAGGCACCTTTGCTGCACTGCCACTGGTGGTTATGCAGATGGCAGTACTGTAGTGAGACTGGCGTCCCTCCCTCCCTCTCTCCCCAGAGATCATCCTGTGGCACGTTCAATTCCACCTCCCCCCGTCCAGCCCCCGATGGCCTACGCTTATTCCCAAACCCAGGCCGACAGTCTCACGAGCAGCAGCCATACTGCTGCGCCAACAGGCCAGCTTTATACTCCAGTATTTTAAACAAGTTTTCCTAGTCATCATTTCCATACCAGTAATGCATTAAACAAAAACGGACTCCTAAATATTTGGGTGGGACCTTTGAAATCTGTGGAGTTGGGCCTAACTCTTTGAATACATGATCTTCCAGCAGCTGTGGACCCTAAGAGCTACTGAAGAGGGCAAGGGCTGAGACTCCCTGCATTGGTTCTGCCACATTAGGAAGTCTGTGCTGCACCTGCTGTCCACATGATACCCAGCCTATAGATAATTAACAGTTAACTCAGATGCCAACAGCACCTGAACCTGGTACTGTACCTGTACACAAGGCTAGAGCTGGCTAGGGCCAACAGGCTTGCCCAGCAGTTGCATGTCTGTGTGGTAAAGTTGCAATGGCTATTTAAGTAGCTGTGTAGCTAGCTAGACTGCATATGCTCAGTGAATTGGCAGGTGGTTTCTCTTCTCCACAGAGCTTTCTCTCCCACATAACCAGACTTTCATCAGCTCCAGCTCACCCTCAACTGACACATGCCTCCCCCAGGACTTACCCGCAGTGAATCCCCCACAGGTTACTCCCCCATGGTGGGGTCAGGAAGGGAGATCTGTCCTCCCCCCACCCGGTGACCTCATCCAGAAATTTCCGTGCCTGGGTGGCAGGGTAGACTGGGGAACGTGCCAGGTTTCACTCACCAGCTCCAGTACGTGTTTTCTCCCTGCCCACTTCCCAAATGTCAGGCGCAGCCCATTGCTGGTCTCACATGCTGCGGGCATGCCCCTACAAAGGAGCAAACCCTCCGGCCCACTGCAGGGGCGGACCCCCCTCCCAAGAGCTGGGTACCCAGCCCTCAGCCAGCCAGACCCTGCTCTCAAGACCGGTCCCCCAATCCAGGTCATCAGCCTGGTAGTGCGGTGTGCTACCTACTGGGCACCTGGTGTCCCAAATTTGCAGTGGGTAATGGCATGTGTGTATATATTTGTTTAATCTATTTCTCCCTCCACTCGGCCCCAATCTGCCAGACACCCCAGCCCCGCCACCCCGATGTCCAACAGGACACACTGCTATCCTTTCTGCCCTCAGGGCGTACTACCCCCCCCCCCCGATGGGGTCGGCAGGGTTCCTAAACCCCACCATCGATCAGGATCCAGTTCTGGCCAGAGAGCCCAGCTGGTCGGGTGCAAGGCCTGTGGGTGTCCGGCGCCATTCTGTAGCCACTATCTTCCTCCTTTTCTGTAGTCCTCACTGAGAGGCTTGGTGTGCAATGACGCCATGAGGTACGCCACATGCTCCCGAGCCACGTACATTGGCGTCTGCCATGCCCCCTGCTTGCGCTCAGGCAGTTCCGGGTGCCTTTTCCCCCAGCTTCCACTAGAGGCCAGGCAACTACTGGGCTCTGTAAATCCTCCCCCCATGGAGGAGGACAGCAAGTTCTTCGGACGTTTGATCCCCACTCCCCACCCCGGCTGGCCTCTGATACCCCAGGTTCACTCTCAAACTTGGGCTGTTGACGCCACAAGTGGCAGCATTACCGCTGCACTGGTGCGTCGGCTACAGTACGGTTTTAAAATGCAATTAATAACATAAAATTAACATGCACTGTTATACATTTGTGATCAACAGGGGGTGGACAGACACTCTGAATCTGGTGTTTAGACTGGTTTCCAGTCCAGGTACCAAGTGTCTAGCATAATTTATTTTTCGTTTACCAAAGGAAAAAAAAAAAAGAACAGGAAAATCTGGGCTCCCACCAACACTTCCCATATTCCCATTCACAATCATCTAACTTCAATGTTTTCCTCCAGGCTGTTGTCAGGCAAGCATGCAATGCATTCTGGGCATGTAATCTGACCCAAGGCTATGTGGGCCCTGATGGCTCCATCATCTGCTTGCAAACTCTGTTGTAAGCAAGTTATTATGTGAGAAGGGGGAGAAAGGTAGTCTCCTAGATGCTAAGTTGGAGGAAAGATGGAGCTGCAACAGCCCTGAATGTTGTAATGGGGTACAGAGGAAAACAGAGAACAAGCAAACTCCACACCAGGGGCTGGAAGCTTGGTGCTTCACACACTCCACATCAGGGGCCATAAGCTCTGTGCTTACTACACTCCACACTGGAGGATGTGAGCTCAGTGCTCAGCACAGGTCACATCAGGGGCTGTGAGCTCAGTGTTCAGCAGATGCCACACCACAGACTGTAAACTCAGTGCACGGTGACCTTGAGCTCAGAGCTCAGCACACTTCACACTGGGGCCGGGGGGACAATGAGTTCAGGGCTCTGTCCGACTGGATCAGCAATGAGTGCAGCTCTCTGGGGTCCAACTCTCAACTCATGGGAAGGTTGGGGGGAGTGGCGAGCAGAGATTTCTAGCACAGAAACAGTCTGCACAGCCAAATGGGTGGCCACATCAGGCCAGGATCCTAGACTGGGAACCTCACACCAAAGTCCTGCTGTTGGAGAACCCACTTGAGATTAAGAGTAAAGGTTCAGATCATACAAACCAGCTCAAAACTCATCAGCATGGCTTTTAGTCTGTCAATTTCTTCCCGCAGTTCTCTGATCAATTTGACATTTGCATCCTGCAACATACAAGGCAAAATAAAAGCAAAATTATCCATCTGTGGGGAAATGCCTCATAACACAGCACCCCGTCCAAACAGAGATTCCCAAGTACCTCATAACAGTTACCGCATACCAAGGGCAGTCCAGGGTAGGGTTTTCAGGGCCACAGTTCAACTCCTCCATGTCAGAGGCAGCCCAGGGCAGGGGTCACAAGGGTCAAATTTGACTCACGCATACAAGGAAAAGTCCAGGCATGGTAACAAGGGGCACAGTTCAACTCCGTCATATAAGGGCCAGTCCAGGCAAGGGCCAGAGTTCAACTCCATCATATCAATGGCAGCCTAAGGCAGGGTTACAAGGGCCACAATTCAGTTCCCACATAACAGGGGCATTCCAGGGCAGAGTTACAAGAGCCACAGTTCAGATCCTGCATATCAGGGGCAACTGTGGAAAGGATCACAAGGGCCACAGTTCAACTCCTGCATATCAGGGGCAGTGCAGGACAGGTTCCCGAGGACTTTAGTTCGGACTTGGGCTCTCTACATGTCAGCACTCCAGTGAAGTCCTTGTGGGGTGCTTTGGGATAAAGTGTGTATGAAAAGCACTCTATAAATACAACATCTTCTTTTTTCCTCAGTTTAACTCCACTGTTTCATGACCAACCTAGGACAGCTTCCTGGGGACATCGGATCAGCGTCCTCATAACATGGCCACCCCAGGACAGACTAACTAGGTCTTCTGTTTAGTTCCCTCTTATTACAGCCAGCAAGGAGCTGCATATGAGAAAAAGGCAGTCTGTGCAAGGCAGGACCAGTTGTCATAGTGGTGAATTACAGTTCTCAGTACTATTTTGCAATTCACTACTAGATGAACTACAGCACTCAGCAAGGCTTCTACTGTAATTCAACTACTAGACAATAGTTTTACAAACTGCCATTTTCCTCATTTTGTTCATTTATTCATTTGGTGCCATGCAAACATTCAGCACCTCTTGCAACATAGTGCCTGACAGTCATACAATAAGCATAACTAATAAATACTTCAAAAAATACACACTAGTAGCAGATCTGTGAGACACAGTGCACATTTTAACAGCATGTAGTTTTTTAGCGCGTTCTTGAAGCCAGTTAAATATGATGTGGTGTGAAGACCCCAAGGCAGTGCATTCCACAGTCTTGGGGCTAAAACACCCAAAGCTCTATTCCCTATGCTTCACCAAATCACTGTACCACAAGATCTTCGAATGATCAGAGAGGTCTTGACGGGGCATATGGCGCCAAGAAAACCTTCAGACAGGCTGGTCTGGTCCCAGTCCAGCTTTAGCCTTAAAGAACAGGACCAGTTCCTTATACAACACGAGGCCACAAGGATCACAGTTTGACTCCATTATTTATTTGAATTTTTGTTTCTGACCAGTAGAGAACACACTGGGCTGTGGACAGGTGTGTCCTGAAAGGGGTGGGGGGGGTGGCAGTACAAAGGAGAAAACAGGCAAAAGATAAGGAAAATTAGAACATGGCTTTGGAAAATCCTGTGCTGTGATTGGTGGAATCTGGTCACAAGACCATGCGTTATTCCAGCACAACAGGGCACATCAGAAACATTTAACCGTCTAAAACCAATTACATGATTCTAAAATTAACCAAAGTTGGCTAGAGCCAACAACGGCTGCCTGGATATTAGCCTGATATGTAAGGTTTCATTTTATGTGTTGTACTGACATGTGTATGCCTATATATATATATATATATATATATACACATACATACATACACGCACACACACACACATATATATCTAGAGAGAGAGAGATTGTAAAAGTGTTGCAATCCCACACTCGTAGAACTGGTCATTTTTTTTTTTAAATTATGCATTCTTTATGTGCCCAGCCTCCCTGATTCTCCCACTGAGGTCAGCCTGTGCCCGTCCACGCCTCCCATGCCTAGGTTTACCCTTCTGGCGGTCCCGGCTTACCTTTCCGGGTCAGGGCCACAGGAGAGGGACTCCCCCCGGCCGACATCTAAGGCAGTGAGGACGGCAGTAGGGCAGGGGCATCATGCCAGGGGCCAGCAGTTTTTTGCATACGTGCTGATGCCCGAGGGTGAGGACGTGCAATTATGACCAGCGTCCACCG
This sequence comes from Neoceratodus forsteri, assembly GCA_016271365.2. Taxonomy (NCBI): domain Eukaryota; kingdom Metazoa; phylum Chordata; order Ceratodontiformes; family Ceratodontidae; genus Neoceratodus; species Neoceratodus forsteri. Next base: position 1,026,266,126 of record CM028134.1, read on the forward strand.
CCCCCTATGTTCTGGCACCAGCCCAAGCACTCCCAGGCCTCCGCCAGGGGTCAAGAAAGTGCCAGACACACTTCCCCCCTCTCACGGGAGAAGGAGACCAGTTCCCGAGAACGCTCAATCCTTCTCCCTCTGACTCTCGGGTCCGTTCTCAACCCGTCATCGGCGTCGCAAGCGGAATTCCAACTGCTGCGCCGGCAGGTCAGCCCCAGCTGGTCAGTTTTCTACACTACCCCATGCTTACATTATAATAATACAATTAATTAAATAAAGCTTTACACATCAAGGTAAACCTGAATGCCTTTGCAATAGTCTTTTTTTTATTTCTTTTTTATTAGAAGGTTTCTGTTACACTTGGTCAAGAGTACATTTCATACATTTTCTTATATTGCCATATATCTCCAGTCAGTTTATATGATTGACAGTTTATATAATTTTACCCAAAGGGTTGAATGTTTAGTGTAATAAGTATACAATGTTCTAGTCAAAGATCATTCAAAAGGTAAAGCCCCAGCTCCATTTCATCTAAATTTTACCTTATTTACCCCCTATGTTTTATTTATTCCATATTATCTTTATATTTGGGTGAGGCATTCCCTCTCTCTTGATTAGACCCCCTGCTTAAATTAAATTCTCTTTTCTCCCAACTCTTCTGTCATTATTCAAGCCTTCCCTCCTGATCCCTCCCATAATAATTCTACCAATACTAGGGTCAAATATTGGATTCTACCATCCCCCAGTAGAGCACCCATCTCTGCCATCTCATCATGTATGTAGGAGCTTTACCCTGGATTTCTGCATTAAGGGATTCTGTAACATACATTTCGGACATGACAGATTTCCATTCTAATACTGTTGGAATGGTGCTAGTCATCCACCTGCGAGTTATTGACTTTTTAACTGCCAACAAACTGGGAGGTAAAAGAGTTTGTTCCCATGGAGGGGAATGGTCTGGAAAGATCCCCAGCAGTACCTATTGAGCTGTTAATTCTACTTCTTGTTCTAATAAGCTAGTTGATTCTGTTTGTAGGGATATCCATAAGGGCATCAAGCAAGGACACTGCCAGAAAATGTGTCCCAGTGTCGCCCTTGGGCACCCACATTTTCGCCAGCAAACTCCATATTCTTTCGGGAGGAATTTAAGCAGGACTGCCAGTGCTCTAAAAAAGCGGGAATGAAACTTCCATGCCAATTCTCTCCAAAATGGGGAGGAAGTGATCTTAACCGCACTTACAGCTGATCCCCTCCACTCCTCCACAGTTATCTCTAGGTGGAGATCTCTGTTCCATTCCTGTAATATGGATTTAGTGGATTCCTTTTGTTCATTCCTCAATTCCCTGTATATTATTCCGATTAAATGCTTACCCAAATTCCCCTTTATAGCTCCCATAAATGTTTTCAGGAGTTCCGGGGTTGGATACTGGATCTTGGGTTGTATAATTCCCTTTGCAATAGTCTGATTGGCAAGCTTCATTTGTCAACAATGCAGCCCTACTTAAGTACAGTTTTTTTTTTTGTTTTTACACCAGTAAAGCAGTATGGATTTATCCTCTCAACTCGGGGTATATATTATCACGTATCTGTAGGACTTTTATGTGGAAACACACACATACTCACTCATTCAGGTTAGGCAAATTTCAAACCCTGACCATGGTGACCTGCACATCGGTGCAGGAACACTAATTGGAAAAAAAAAAATTAGTCTGCTAAAGGTTTAATAGTATGCATCTTAAATTTTTATTTACATTATTTATGTACCTATTTGTCTGACCACCCCGTACCCACCACTTAACTTCCTGTTATTAGTTTTTGCAGCTTGCAACTAATTGACTAAGCCATGTATTTATGTTATTACTATAGTGTAAATACCTATTTTTATTATCTGTTATATTATGTTGTATCGTATTTTTATACCTTCCTCAATACTGTATGTCAATTTTGTTTTGCTATCCTCATCTGTCTTTTCTGTGTTATTGCATTGTTCTGTATTGCTTGTTGCAATCCTGGGTCGACCCTGAGAAAGGGACTGTAATTGTCTCAGTGGGCTTACCCAGTCACCAAAACTCAAATATATTAATACATTATTTTACATTCATTTATTTAAAGCAGTAGTACTAGATAATGAGGAAGTGATCAGTTTCCAGTTTTGTAGTGCTACAGTAAATATGATGGTTGCCTATCTAGTACTGCTGCTTTCAATATGGCAGATGGCAGAAATATAAACAAAAACAAAGGAAAACGGAGCAAATCACAGGATGATAGTACAATGCCGGCGAGAAAGATTATCAGGTAAATGCTCAACAAAGCACAGGGAATACACTGTTGCAAAAGCGCAGATTTTGTTTTTATCTTGCACTGCTGCTTTAAACAATCGGATGCATACCTTTGAGCAGACATGGTCATTTGCAAACGTTTCTTGTCATACTCTGAACCTCTATACTAAGACTTTGGTACATAAATACGGAAGATTACAATAGGTAACAATCAGCCCAGAAGTGGCAACCAGTGTAAGCAATATCAGAGCAGCCAGGATAAAACACAGGAGTAGGACACTGCACTAGATTACATTTAGCAGTCTTTTATGGCATTGTCAGACATCAGGGAATCACAGACAGTAGATAGTGCTGAAATTAAATATAAAGCCTCATAGTAGAATACTATATATATTCAATTAAGGTAAAGGATTCCAGAAATGCAGTAGGTACATTTCCTGAGTTCCAATAAAGAAGCCCCGTTTTTACAGTCACGTATCCTGGCAGAGGTAATTGGCACACAAGGGGTCAGGCAAGTTTATGCAAATAATTTCTTGTTATTATTTTACCTGCCTTTATATGGACTTCTAACCCTCCAGGTCTGTTTGCAAAACCTAATTTGTTTTTAGATTAGATTTGTGCTGTAGAAAGAGCTAAGTGTTTCCACTAATGCAGGCAGCAGGTACTGTAGCTCACTCCTGAGATACTAGGTTTCCTGCAGACCGTCAGCAGAAGTAAGAATTTTATTAATGCTGCACTTTAGGCCGGCCCGTTGGCTGGCGGTTGGATTCTCTTACGGCGCCAGCGATCCAGGTTGAGACGAGCCCAGGTCACGAGGCGGCCGGGAGAAGGATGGGCGTCCAGGGACAGCTCTCCTTCTCCGGGAGGGTGGGGAACATTCCAGTGCCTGCTGGCTCCTAGCGGAGGCTGGAAGCATTGCAGGACATCGGACCATCTCGCAATCGGGGAAGGGGCTGACAGCATAAGCCTTGACGTCACTATGCCACCCCTGCAGGAAAAAGGAGAAAATGGCTGGGTGCTCACTGGATAATGGCCTCCAGGTCCTCTGCACCTCCGAGCCCTCCAGGGAGCCTTTCCCCGCAGACCTCAGCAGCATCCCATGGCCTGAAGTAAGTCTGGTGCAGCCCCTCGGGGGACCCACCTGGTGAAGGAAACACTGGGACACCATGGGAGGCTGCGATGTGGAACATGGGGAGTCAGGACCTAAAGGGTAGCGGAGGTATAGCAGAAGGGACTGCAGGACAGCCTGAAGGAGTGGGGGCATCTGAGCAGAAGTGAGGGGCATAAACAAATAACAACAACAACAACAAAAAAAAGTTCATTCTGGCCTTCCAGGGACACTGGCATGAAACACAAGTGCTCTCTTTCTGTCTCTCTGAAACAGCTTCAGGCAAATGTGTAGGCAATAAATTCAGTTTTGTACACGTGCCCCCATGCCGATTTGGAAGACTTGTTTATAGTAACCCCAAGAAGTCTGTCTTAACTATGTCAAGTAGATCAGGGAAGCTATTTTGTAATTTTGAAGGTGGCGAAGCAGTGTGGGAACATAGACTTTGATGGCAGATAAGGACTGCTTCACCCACCTAGTCTGCCCATTTCCCTACCTACTGGATAAGCTGCAGATCCTAGTCAACCAGCAGCCTACTTCTTCCTACCCCCTACCTATAATTCCTTTATGTCTGTCCCATGTGTTCTTGAATCCTCCCACTTTTTTTGACCCCCACAACCTCCTCAGGCAGTCCGTTCCATGTGTCTATCACAGTATTTGAAAAAATACTTCCTAACATTGCCCCTGAGCCGTCCCCCCTCTATCTTCGTATTGTGTCCCCTTGTTCTTGTACATCTCTTTTTTTGAAAGATGCTACCTTCTTAGACTTTTTTGACTTCCTTGAGGCACTTGAAAGTTTCTATCATGTCCCCCCTCCCTCCTTTCCTCAAGGGTGTACATATTAAGCTGCTTTGGTCTCTCTTGATATGGCTTCTGTTGCAGACCCTGCACCATTTCAGTTGCCCTCCTCTGGACTGCCTCCATCCTGTCTATGTCCTTGTGGAGATGGGGTCTTCAGAACTGCATGCAGTACTCCAGATGGGGTCTTATCAACTGTCTGTACAGAGGGATAACAACTTCCTGTTTTCTACTGATGATGCCGCTCCCTATACATACCAGTATCCCCCCAGCCATCCTTACTGCCTTCTCACATTGCTTGCTTACCTTTAGTCCAACTGATATGATTACCCCAGGTCCCATTCCATTTTGTTGTTAATATGTCCCCATTGAGTACTCTTCCCTGGGTTTTTGTTTCCCAGGTGCATTACTTTGCACTTCTTTGCACTGAATCTAAGCAGCCATACTTTTGACCATTCCTCCAACCTTGCCAAGTCCCTTCTCATCCTTTCCACCCCCCTTGTGTATCAACCCTGTTACAGATCTTTGTGTTGTCTGCAAAGAGACATACCCCTTTCCTTCTGGTCCCTCTGAAATGTCACTTATAAAGACATTAAAAAGGAACGGACCCAGTACTGAACCCTGTGGTACCCCACTAGTAACCCCCCTTTTTTTGGAGTGGACTCAGTTTACTATTACCTGCTGTGTCCTGTTATCCAACCAATTTTTTACCCAGGCTACCACCCTGGGACCCACTCCCAGGCTGGCTAATTTGTTTATTAATCTTTTGTGTGGGGCTGTGTCAAATGCCTTGCTAAAGTCTAGGTAGGCCATATCCACAGCCCCTCCCTGGTCTACTACTTTGGTCACCCAGTCAAAGAAATCTATTAGATTCATCTGACATGACCTTCCTGCTGTGCATCCATGCTGCCTTAGGTCCTGTGCCCCGCTGGCCTCTAGGAATGGAACAGTTCTTTCCTTCAGAAGTGATTCCATCATTTTCCCTACCACTGAGGTCAAGCTAACGAGTCTGTAGTTTTCTGCCTCTGCTTTGCTCCCACTTTTGTGAAGGGGAATCACATCTGCCCTCCTCCAGTCCTTAGGTACCACATCATCCTCCCATGATTTGTTAAAAAGGGTAGTCAGTGGTGTCACTAGTTCTCCCCTTAGTTCTTTTAGAATTCTGGGGTGAATCCTGTCAGGCCCTACTGCTTTGTCCACCTTCTGTTTTAGGAGTTCTTTCAGAACCCTGTCTTCTGTGAAAGGACTGGCATCGATACCCCTATCCAGAGTGCTTCTATTGATTGGATTAGGTACCTCCCCCTCCTCTTCTTCTGTGAATACTGAGCAGAAGTATTTGTTCAGTATCCCTGCTTTTTCACTGTCCCTCTCTGCCCACCCACCCTCTCCTTTATTAAGCCTCACTATCCCTCCCTTGGTCTTTCTTTGTTCCCTAATGTACCTATAAAAGCTTTTATCACCCTTCTTAACCGAGTTGACCATCTTTTCCTCGGTTCTGGCCTTTGCTATTCTGACTGCCTTCCCTGCTTCTTTCTGCTTTAACTGGTACAGCTCTCTGTCCTGCTCCTTCTGTGTTTCCTTATACTTCCTGAATGCTATCTTTTTCTCCCTAACCTTCCCTGCCACCTCTTTTGAGAACTATAGTGTTTTTTCCTTTGTTTTGATTTATTTGCTTCACACAAGGCTTACTGCCTGTGATGGCAGTTTTGATGTTTCCTCATTGTTCCTCACACCTCCTTCTTGCCTGTTTGCTAGTGCTTTTCTGAGGCACCCTCCCATTTTGACAGAGTCAGCCTTCCTAAAGCCCAGTACCCTCACTTTTGTATGGCCTGACTCTACAGCTAATTTTATCGTGAACCACACTGTTTGGTGGTCACTTGTTCCCAGATGGCTACCCACTTCTAGATCTGAGATCCTCTCTCCGTCCCCGTTTGAGAGTACCAGGTCTAAGATTGCTCCCTCCTGAGTGGGTTCCAACACTAGCTGTCTGAGGCAAGCCCCCTGTAGGGCATCGAGAAAGACCCTGCTCTTGGATGTGGCCACAGCAAAGTGCTCCAGTTAACGCCTGGCATATTCAGGTCCCCCATCAACAATATCTTCCCTTTTTCTGCCATCCTAAGGATGCCTTCTATCATTTCCTTGTCCATTTCCTCCCCCTGAGACAGGGGTCTGTATACAACCCTCATGCAGATTGTGGTGCCATTTCTGTGTCTTCTCTCCTCCCTGTTTACCCTTTAGTTCCGTTGCTTTGATCCCTTCCCTTATGTAGAGAGCTATTCCTTCTCCTCTTCTACCCTCCCTCTCCCTCCTGTAGATTGTGTACCCTGGTATACTGACATCCCACTCATGGTTCTCTGTGTACCATGTTTCTGTGACTGCCATGAAATGCAGACATCCCTCTCCCATCAAGGCCACCAGTTCAGGGAGCATGTTACCTAGACTACGGGCACTGGTACTCATTACCCTCCATTTTTTGATGGCCTTACCCCTTTTTGCCCCATCCCTGTCCTTACTGCCTTTGCCTTATTCTCCCATTTAACCCTGTCCTTCTCCCTATCAACTTCTCTATCTTGGTGTTTACCTCACTAACTACTCTTGATTTTTTTTTTTTTTTGGGGGGAGTGCTAGGATTTCCCTGCTCCTTTTCAGTGCCTCCCCTTGGCTGGTTAAATGGTTGCAAATGAAGCATTTAAACCTATCACCTAGGATCCTGGTTCCCCACCTGGATGGATGCAGTCCATCACGACACTATAGGCCTGCATCCCTCCAAATGAACCCCAATCCCAATGAGAAGGCAAACCCTGAGCTCTGCACCAGTTTTTCAACCACTGATTGAATTCCATGGTGTGGAGCACCCTACCTTCACCCATGCCATAGACAAGCAGCACCTCCGGGAAGGTTACCGTGCGTGCTACTTGTCTAAGGCCCCCTCCCCAACTCCATAAACTCATCCTGCACTGCTCTGATCCCTTTCCCAACCAGGTCATTTGTCCCTAGGTAGACAATGACATCCAGCTCCCTCCTGTGCAGCTGCTCCGTGATCCTGAGGTTGCTCCTGTCCCTCGACCATGGCACAAGCAGGCACCTTACACTCCCCTCTCCCTTCCCCCAGTTCTACCCTCCTAATAAAGGAGTCCCACACCAGGAGTTGTTTCCTTCCCCTGTGGGGTCCCATGCCACCCTCCTGTGGTTCTCCTCTGAGGAGGTTCCCAGCATCCTCTTTGGTCTCCACTGCGTGTGCCTCCACAGAGGAACCACACTCTGAAAGAATGGCGTATGAATTGTGGAGAGGTACAACTGGAGGGATGCGCCTTTGTTCCTCCACCCTCACGCTCCCTGAGCCCACTGTCATCCAACTGATCCTCTTTCTTGGCAGCCTCTAAGGCAGACGCGGCGGCCCTGGTGGTTCCTGGGTTGGAGAGGAGGTTCCCCGAAACCTGGCCAACTTAGCCTGGAAACGAGCAACCTTCTCACTCAGCCCTGAGAGGTGCCTGCAGATGGGACAACACCACATCCTCCAGAACGTCTCCCGGAAGACTTCCACTCCATAGCCATTGCACTGCACCTCTCCCATCATGTCTTATTTGTAGCCCCTCAAGTGTTATTTTGTATGCTTACTCTTTCCTCTCTCTGTGTATTTATTTTTTTATTTAAATGTTTTTTCCTATCTACTTTCCTACTGCCTCCGTGTCCCTTACAGCTCCTGCCCTTCCCGTTCTGGGACAGGAAGTTCCTGTATTCCTCAGTAGTCTCCTTCTTACTTGCTCAGAGTCAGACCTCCAGCAGCTGGGGGGGGAAGTGCAGAGCAACTCTTTTTTATCTAGGATGGTGAATCTTTTGTGCCTCTATGATCACTCCCTTCCTGCTTCCAAACAGGAAGTTTCTGTTGTCAGTCAAATCCTGTCCTGTAAAAGTGGAACTGGCTAATGGTGGGGAAGGCTATATAGTCCCAGTAGACTAGTTAAGTTCAAACAGCACCTCCTTCTTCTCACTGTTCTCTGCCGAAAGCTATCTAGGGCAGTTTTAAATCCAAACACCTGGCGTCCTGCTGTATAAGCCACTCCCCCAATTCACAGTTCCCTTCTTCACCTAGCTAACTGCACAGATAACAGTTCCCTTCACCCAGCTCAGACAAACGCACTAACTCTTGTTTTTTTGTTTGTTCTTACCCTAAATTGAAGGTCCCAGTAGTACAGTTCTAGTTCTTAAGTCCCAGTAGAGTAGTAAAGTTCTAACAGCACCTCCTTCATCTTGCTGTTCTCTGCAGTGGGAAAAGCAAACCAAATGCTTGGACACATAAGGAGGGGTATCACCAGCAGAGGTGGGGGAGGTAATACTACCCCTGTATACTTCACTGGTGAGGCTGCACCTTGAGTACTGTGTGCAGTACTGGAGGCCCCATCTTTGAAAGGACAGGGACAGGGTGGAGACAGTGCAGAGGAGGGCAACCAAAATTGTGCAGGGCCTGCTTCGGAAGACCAATGAAGAGAGGCTTAAGGAATTAAACTTGTACTCTCTGGAGGACTCGAGGAGGCAGGGGATATTATTGAGATATTCAAATATCTCAAGGGAATAAACAGGGTACAGGAGAAAAAGTATTTTCCAGAAAAGAGATGTTCTAGGACTAGGGGTCACAATATGAAGTTGGAGGGGGTAGGTTCAGGGGCAACATGAGGAAGTTCTTCATGGAAGGGTGGTGGATGACTGGAACAGCCTCCCAGCAGAGGTGGTGGGGCAAACACAGTCACATGTTTTAAGTGTGCATGGGATAAACACATGGGTAGTGTGGACAATGGAGCGGGGTGGACGATGGCCCCCCAGTAGTGGCTTGGGTAGCACTATTAGGGGGGGATTTCACGGGCAGACTAGGTGGGCCAAGAGGTCCTTATCTGTTGACAGAATCTGTGAATAATAGCAGTAAGATACTCTAGGGTGTGTGCAATTATGGGATAACGACACATCTCAGATGCATAATGCACCTGGCTTTGCCTTGTGCCTCACTTCTCAAGGCGTGTCCTTATCCCACTATACTGCACACCCAGTCATGCCTTATTGCTTAACAGAACATAATAAAATGAATGGAAATACTTGTAGGTAGGCAAGTAAACAGGAGGGTATCTATCAAAGACAGGGGTAAGCAGCAAACTAATCTGCGCTGTTAAAAAAATGATTAAAAAAGATGGGGGTCGGAAACCGAGCATTGGAAAAGTATTGGCCATTGTAGCATGAGATTCTAGAGTGCCCCAGCAAGGGTCCCATGCCAGCTAGCCTGGAAAACATCCAGAGGGTGGTGTAATCAGCACCCGGACCTGATTCAGAAGTATCAGCTGTGAGGGCCAGGGCCAGTTTTATCAGTTTAGGGCAGGGGACGCCTACTTGCCCTCCCCAATGTAAAATATAAACCTCTAATTTTTCCCTTCCAGGTTGACTAACTACAAGGGACAATGCTGCCATGCCCCAAAAGTTGCCACTCATACGAAATCCCCCACCCCACCAGGGAGTACAGAGTAATGCTTCCTCTGAAACCAATATTTGAAGGAAAAAAGTGAACTGTAAAAAAAAAAAAAAAGTCCACATTTAAGCCAGTCCACCAGTGTAGCATCGACGACCTTGGTTTGGTAACGAGACCAGTGCATTGGCGGGTCGGATGGGGGGAGGATGATGAAGTGTCCAAAGGACAGCCCTCCTCCACCAGTGTGGGAGAGTCACAGCATCTGGCAACAGTCCGGCCCCTAGTGATGGCTGGAGGTCGGTGCATCTGGGTGCAGAGCAGGTTGTGAGACTGGTAAAGTGGTGGACATCGGACGTGGGAGAACGCCTGGCACTGCCCAGACATCACTGAGCATCAGCTTCACTGGGGGAACCTAAAAGAGAAACTCCCCTTAGCCACGTACCACGAAGCCTAGCTTCCCTGGCTCTACTCTCACCATTAGGGCGTGGATTAGCTTACTCCTACTCTCTCCCCTCTCAGCCTCTGGGGTGGGGGTCACCATGCAGGTTACCACAGTTTTCCAGTAAGTCCTGGATGCATGTGGGAGGGTGCTGGTAGGGAGCCTAAAGGGCTGATATAAGCTACATCCCCACCAAAGAAGCCTAAATAGAACTGGAGGAAAAATGACTATTGATTAATTTTTGACACAATTAGTTCCGTTTTGACCCTCAAAGTTTACACCAGTGGATCCAATGTTACCCTCATTTAACCCCCTTAGCACCAAAATGGCAATCAGACTCTTATTTTCTGTTTTCAGCATGCAATTAATTTAACCCTTTGGTTTTATCTGCGGCCCACATGCTGACAGCAACCTGTTTGTTTTTTGGTTCTTGTATCTGTGCAACACCCCGCACCATTCCCCAAATGTCAAATAGTACAGTCCTGTGGAAGTATTCTAATTGGCATGAGACCATGTTCCTCACCTCATTCACACGTGGCTTGTTGACTATGTTCTTGGCGTGGGCTGCATATCGTAAGGTACTCATGGTTTCATTGTAGCTGCTCCTTGCTGGAGAGATGGCTGGAAAGACAAGTTGAATGAGTCACAATAATTGGTTAGCCAGGAAAGTTCAGTCGAAAATTGTGGAATGGGGTGGGGGGGGGTGACACTGGCTAGCATAACTGATTTATGATACTGTAGCCCCACTAATCAGCAAAATCAAAACACCTAACCATCAGACTTAACTTCATTTGCAATGAATCAGTTATTCAAAATATTTAACAAAAGTTATAAAATACATACTACCACTGTACAGGATGATCCCAGTTACCATTCTCAATACTCACTGGCAATCATGATGGTTTTGGAGTTGCCACCAAGACTGTCCTTTAGCAGCCAGGTGAGGACGGAGTCGCGGTAAGGGATGTAAGGCTGCCGCCTGCCGCCGCTTGTGACGGAAGGCACACTGGAGTGACTGCCGGCAATACTGCCATCTCCCTCGCTGGTTATACTGTTGATACTCTGGCAGCTGCTGAACATTTGGGAGTTTTGCGCTGCGGAGAAAGAGATAAATTGGATTTTTATGCGGTCTTCAGGTATCTGACAGTATAGAATTATGTTTGGTGCCATAAACTGTGTAAGAACTAGATATGAGAGAAATGTTTAAAATTATACGTTATTGTAACTGTCTGAGCAACCCAACTACAGCAAGGATTCTGCAGTACTACTGAACACACATACCACACATATGCACACTTTGCGAGTCTACCAAAGTGTGGGCCAACTCAGATTTGTTAGGTATGCCCTATAGAGCCAGAACTGAAGGTAAAACTAGAACACAAATCATTTTCAATTTCCATCCCCAGCTTGTCAATACAATTTAAAGGTGCTTTGCACAGTTACATGGAAATACAGAATTTGTTGGCAGAAAAGGACCTCTTGGCCCACCCAGATGTTCCCTGCCTGTTCTGTCTCCACAGATCCTATATGGTCTCCGGCGACCCTCCCCTTTTACTGCCTATTTACCAGTATTGCCCCGATCCTATTTCATGCATGCTTGAAGCCCCCACTGTTTTCATCCCCATTTCCACTACTGTCTGACTGTTCCAGGCATCCACAACTCTTTCAGTGAAGTAGCACTTCCTCACATTCCCCCGCCCCCAGCTTCACTGCATGTTCTCCTGTCCTGGTGCACTTCCTCATTTGAAACAGGCTCCACTCCTGTACCTGTTCACCCCCATGAGGTACCTGTAGGTCTCTATCATGTCTCCTCTGTCCCGCTTCCACTATAGGGTGTACATGTTGAGATCCCTCAGTCTCTCCTCGTAGGGCTTCTCCTGCAACTCCTGCACCATTTTAGTTGCCCTCAATCTGGACTACCTCCACCCTGTCTTTCATTTCATTTTTTATTTTTGACTGGGCACAGCCCTTTTTCAACCACGCCTGACATTTAACAACAATACAAAATACAAATAAAACCATAGAACAAGACACAGTTAGTTACATCTTCAAACATTCTCACAATATAAAAGCTTAAACAGCATTTGTTTAAAATGCATTATGCTGTGAGCTTCCCTAGTCCAGTTTTTATATTCGTTGAAAATAGTAGGAGGGGGGCGCTAATGAGCCACTGATGACAACAGACGTAATCCTCCAGAGCTCCGGACTACCCGGGACTTTAAAGTAATTTTCTGACTTTAATGTTTTCGAAATATCCGTCCTAAAATACTTATAAAGGTGTGCTGAGATGGACGACTACCTAACTTCGTCCAAAACACCGTGGCAGGGCACTAAAACGTCTAGGAGAAGCCAGCAACTGGAAAGCGGGGGAGCGAGCGGACTGGGCCCCATCTCTCTATCAGCAGCAGAGCTTACACTACTGGGGAGGATGGTTACGGAGCAAGTCCTAAACGGCCCGAGTCCGTGGCTTGACTTGTTCGAAGACAAAACTGGCACTCTGACTACGGAGCTTTCCCAACAGGGGAAGGACATTAATGAGCTGCAGCAGAGGGTGTCCAATTTAGAAGACGCGACAGCACCACAGGCTGATTGACTGGCTCACTTAAAGCTGGAACTGGAGGCCATGCGGGACTCCCTGGACTATCAAGAAAACTATAACCGTCGCAACAGCCTTATTGATTAAGTGGCTGAACTCACCTACAGTATTTCTTACAGCCGGCATCTCTAACCTAATGACAGAGGCTGCCACCAAAGAGCTAGCTGTTGCCTCTCCTCCTGGTAAAAATGTAGGACCCATTATGCTGTTTACCCGCCTGAAGTCTGATGGCACAGTGTTGAAGGCCTTGCTGCCTTGCAGCTGGCAGAGGGAGCAACATGTTTCTGCAGTTTTCAATTCACGGTTCTTGGTTCAAAGCCACAGAATAATCTCCCAAAGGTATAGTGGATGTACATGTAGCTGTCTTGTAACTAGATCTTAAACACCTTATAGTGCTCAGCCCTGAGGAAGGCAGCAACAGCAGCTGCTGCTATGTGGGGACACAGGATTGAAGATCATGCCTGACTCTCTCATCGGGCCTGTAGAATCTAGGGCATGCTGAGGAGACTGCATACTGAGACTCATTGCGGGGGGGACTGGATGAAACCCATTGCAGAGACACCTCCTACAGTGACTGGCTTCTGGCATGTATGGAGTTGTTGACAACAAGCCACTGGCAAGGCCCCAACCAGAGATAAAATGTGTCCTAGTGGGGTGGCAGGTGGGAATTCTGGGAGAAAACAAGAAAATGCTATAAAGGTGTGTTGACAGATTGGCTGACAGATAGAACCCAAAGTGTGGCCCGAAACAGTAAATTTTCTGAGGACAGGGCACAGACCAGTGGGGTACTGCAGAGGTTGGTCCTGGGTTACTCTTGTTTAACAGGTATATCTATGACAAAAGAGACAGTGTCCAGGGCGAGATGTGCTTGTCCCAGATGATACCAAGCTCTGCAGATTGGGTAACAGTGAAGAAGGGATTAACATTATGAGACAGGATGTGAGGAGGTGGAGAAGTGGCTCAGTATTTGGCAGTTGAAATTTAATGCCATGAAGTGCACGGTGATGCACACAGGACAGAAACACCCAAGTACAGTGTACTTAATGGTATGCTACGAAGAGAGAATGGAGGAGGAAAAGGACCTTGGAGTGGCGATCAGCATAACCTAAAGCAGGCTGCTAAGTGCAACAGGGTATATGGGAGGGCTAACATAAATCTGGGAGTGCACAGGGATAGGAAAAACTAGCAGAAGGGAGGTGATACTGTCTCTATAAGGATCACTGGTGAGAACACATCTGGAATACTGTGTCCAGTTCTGGGGCCCAGACCTAACGAAAGAAAGAGATACACTACAGATAGTGTTACAAAGAAAATACAGTGTCAGCAGAGCAAGGCATATGATGAGAGACTGAAGAGTCTGAACATGCATTCTCTAGAGAACAGAGCGGAGGCGGGGACATGATATAGGCTTTTAAGTACATGAAAGGGTTCAACAGAGTGGACATAGCAAATCAAAAAAACTGTGCATCCACCAGAGAGTATGTGTGTCAGCTGGGGTAGGGGGCAGTTCAAAAAGGACATTAGGCAATATAACTTCACAGAAAAGATGAATAGGTGGAACAAACTTTCCCACACGGTTGTGTATGCAAAGATGATAGTAGGATTCAAGAGGCAGTAGAATGCATTTAATCGTGTTACTAGATGGGAAGTGGAAGAGGGACGGGGGACTGGGAGGGAGAGTGGAGGTTAGAACATCTCCAAGTTGGGAATCTTGGGAGAGACTAGATGGACTGTCCATATCTTGTTCTGTCCATAATTCATTCTGTTTATGCCCCTCATCTCTCCTGCACTTGTACTCCTTTGGGAGATGCCAAGGCTCTAACCTGCTGCTGACCTGGATTCTGGTACTCAGGCCCATCCCCTATTGAGCTGTGCTCCCCCGTCAGGCAGGGACGAGGTAGAGGGGCAGACCCTTGAAATCTTATGTGAGTCAGGATGCTGGAGCAGCGAGACAGAAAGGAGGGATACAGAGCAATGCCGGGCTCTCTGACATCCGCGAGTGCAGGGGACATTTTTCTCATTTTCTCCTCCATGGACGTCAGCATGCAAGGGAGATCAATGGGTGCAAGTGCACGCTGCTGTGTCGCTTCCAGATTGCAGCCAATGTCCGTCCCTCCCCTGCCGCCCCAACCTGTACTTCCACCTGTGGTCACCCAGGTGGCAGTATTGCTGTGGGACGGCAACCCTCCTTCCAGAGGAGGACAGCATCCTGTGGATGCTCAATCCTCCTCCCCAGCCGCTCAATGACCCTCGCTTGTTTACTGCGAACTCAGGTCGCCAACATCGTGATGTAGCACTACTGCTGCACCTGATGGCTGGCTCATTCTGTCCATAATTCTATGGAACTTAAATTATATATACTAGTATACTATCCTGTTCCAAGGACCCCCCCTCGCAAAGATGAGACATCTCATGCAGCTATCCAATCATCTGTTCATTGCAAATTTCAATAAATAAAAATGTTATATACACTGCCAAAAAAACACTAGGGCCCAATCATGAAGCAGTTGCATAGTGACGTGCAGTGCACCAGACCACAAGTGGCCCAAAGCAGCCCCACCATCACCCTCCAGTTTTGCGTTTTGGCTTCCCTCACACATGCAGCTGTTTGTTTTATTTTCCCCCACCTAACTTAGGAATTGATGAATTGTTCCTATTGGTCCATTGTGTTGTGGGGAGTTTCTTAAGCGGTCACTCAAGCACGATGGAGGTGAAAAGGGAAGCACACTATGGTGTTGCCCCTACGGGGATTGGGGGTTAAAAACCAGACCACTCACCTATAGGGCCTTCATGATAAACTGTATTATTATTCTGTGTGTGGTGTTCCCACGTCTCCCTGCGATGGGTCCGAGACTCCCATGGGAAGCACTGAGTTGGGGTGGTGTCACCACGGGACCATTTAGCAGTGCACCACCACGCGGCAAACACAATTTTGAGAATGCCACGTGAAGAGGCCCTTACCATCGGATCCACCAGCACATTCCAGGGGCTCTGAACCCATCACAAATGAGGTCAGTGAGTGTGGAGTAGTCCGGGTGAGTAGGGTGATTCAGAATCTATCTAAGGGCCTACATTCAGCATGGCTTGGGAGGGGTGGGGGAAAAGTGCCACCCAGGATGCTTAACTTAAGACTAATCCTGGTACCTGGCACTTGCTGTATCTAAGTGCTAGAGCTATTTAGCAATTATTCAGGGGTGATGAAGGGCCAGGAGACTCTTCAGGACAAGGTGACCTTAAGAGGGGGCTTACCGGACCTACCTTCGGAGGATCAGCTGCAGCTCCCTTCAGGTATTCTCATGGATGGTCTGGACAGGAGCAGGTTGGATGTTTGTCTTGTTCTAGAGAGAGGGCCACTATCTTCTGCAGATCTGCTGAACCTTGTCTTCTTCTTTGTTGTTTGGGCGTTGCATTCTGCCACAGTTTTTGAGCCAATCTGGAGGCTAACAAGGAGGGTCCTGCCTGGATACAGACCCTTGGAGGAGTTAATGCTGTTTTCCTTTTCTTGAGATCCACCGCTGCTTCTTCTGCAGACTCAGAGGTACAGGTGCCATTCCCAAAGAATATCATAAGTTTAGAACAGTATGGAGTGCAAAACTTTATGTTATGTTGTTTGAGAGCCTTCAACGCTGGCACATATGCTCTTCTGCGGCCTGCTATGGCCCGGGGGGTAGTCATTGTTGAAATAGATGCAGACAGATTTATATAGCACTATCCCTTTTTGCCAAGCTTTGTGCAGCACCAGTTCTTTTTCCTGGTATCGCAGGACTTTGGTGACTATTGAGCACGGGTCTGGAGTCAGCATTTGTGGGCTTTGGCCTGCACGTTCCATCTCTAAGGTGCAGGAGGGAGGTATTTCTAATTCAGTACAAAGAAATTGCTTTAAGAAGTTAATCATGTCTAGTCCCTCCTCTCCTTCTGGAATTCCTGTAATGCGAATATTATTTCGCCTGTTTCTGGCCTCCATGTCCTCTGTACGCACCTGAAGGTACCTGATATCATGGTGAAACTGCATCACGGCCCTCTCAGCTGAATTAAGCCAGGACTCTGTGGAGGATAACTGTCCTTCTGAGGCATCCCAGCGCTTTGTTAATTTGTCCACGTTGGTGTGGAGTGCTGCAGTGGAGAGCTTCCGCTCGTTTCGGAAATCCGGGAACTCTTTTAGGATTAGAGCCATCTGTTTTTCTAGGGCTCCATGACCGCAGCCACTCGATCTGGTGCGCCTGCTTCTGCTGGAGGAGTGGAAGTCCTCACTGTCAGAGTGATAACGGTCCCCATCCGCTGAGTTCTCCGGAGATGTAGGGTGACTGCCCCTCCTTCTAGGCATTATCTATTGTTCAGTCGAAAATTCTGATTTTGTAGATAGGAATCGAGAGTTTTGGTGTAGTTTTAATTCAGGCTGAGATGGAGCTCCATTTGTTTTTTTTCACACTTTATGCTCCTTAGAGCCCTGGCAGGCGGCTTCAACCCTCCGGACAGAGGGACTCTCTCTCCAGACACACCCGGCCCTGTACTGGCTGACACCGGCAGTTCCCCTGTGGATTGCCCCCTCAGCAGGGACAGGAGGGTGGCAGCGGGCTAAACCTCCCCCCCCCGGACACCCAGTCCAGAAACCAGTGCCAGTCGGGAGAGGCAGCCATCACTGAGTGCTGCCAGGCTCCCTCTTCCTCTGCCTTTCTCCCACCCCCACTCCTCACCAATGTCAGCACATCAGAGCATGCTTCCCAACCCGTACTGCCCTCCGGCCACCGCCAGAGGGTAGTCAGCGAGTGAGATGACAAGTCTCCCTCCTCCCCATGAGAAAGAGAGAGAGAGAAGAGCAGTCCTCTGGATGCTCACTCCTCACTCCTCTCTCTCTCTCCCCCCTGCCGACCCCCGGAAGCCCGGGCTCGTTCCTGAACCCGGGTCACCGGTGTGGTGACCAACGCCTCAACCTCCACCACCACCGGGCTGGCTCACGGAACTTTGCTTCTACGATGCTTCCAGGGTCATAATGTCACCAAATGTCACCACACATGAAGCTGGACTCTTTTTTTCCCCATTTTGAGCATAATTTAACCAGTTTTTTTTTCTATGAAGGTTTTTGTCTCTCCAGTGGCAGGCTGGTTGGCTGTATCAGCCCTGTCTCCGTCTCGCACGACTGTCCCAAGTCTCCGCCAGTCTTCCCCTCTGAGACTGGGTGGGCCGCTGGTGCTGGGTGAGCTTCATTAAGCCCATCCTCCACATTTTTCCACATGATTTTCTCCCCTAGGCATGGCAGGACGTGCAATGAGCGCGATGTGTGCACTCTACTTCTGTAGAGGCACCCTTAGTACTCCGTATGCCGGCCCTTCCCCAGCCTACGAGACCACATATGCCCTGGATTCCTCCCTCCCCAGAGGGGAGCAGTGCTAGAGGCTGGGTAAGGATGGGCATTTGTTTTACCTGGGGGAGGGTGGCATGTGTACTAGAGGGAGGGTGAAGGTAGGGATTTGTTTTACCTTGGGAGAGAGAGGAGGGTGGTGTGTGTGCTAAAGGGTGGGAGTTTATTTTACCTTTTGGGAGGGAGGAGCATGGTGGCATGTGTGTGTGCTAGAGGGAGGTTGAAGGTGAGGATGTGTTTTACCTTGGGGGAGGGAGAAGGGTGGCATGTGTGCTACAGGGTGGGTAAGGGTAGGGGTTTGTTTTATCTTAGGGGAGGGAGGGGGTGGTGTGAGTGCTAGAGGGTGGGGGTTTGTTTTACCCTGGGGAAGGGAGAAGCAGGGTGGCATGGCTAGTGCTAGAGGATGAGGAAAACTTGGGTTTCTTTCTTTTTTCTTTGGGTTCATAATTGCTGAGGGCAGTGTAGAGGAAGACAGCGACTGGCCAAGGTGGCGGAGGCCTGTGCTGTAAACCCACTGGGGACCAATTTATGTTCTGGGGTGCTGGAGTGGGGAGAGCGGTTTGGATACCAATGGATGGGAGTTGGTTTTAATATATTTTTTAAACAGGTTTGCGATCTGTGGTGGAGGAAGAGGGGCGAAGTGTGACTAGCTGGGGTGGAGGGAAGGCTGTGCTGTTGCCCACCAGGGGACAAATAATATATGTCTTTGGTGCTCACGTTAGGGGGAGCAGAGTGGGACAGAGCGCGAGTAAGTGGGTGGAGTGGTTTTTGAGTGTTTTTTTTCTTTTTTGTTTAACTTGGGGAGGGGTTGTATTTGAGCCTCTGGGTCTCAGCACCCAGTGGCCACAAATACTTTAACATGCAGCTGAAACCAGGATTGGGCACCATGTTTGGGGTAGGTTTCTCTCAGCAAGCGGGGGGAGCAAAACACAATGATTTCATTTTGTTTGTTTGTGACTGACTTAAAAAGCCAGTCACCAATAAATAAAACCTGTTGTGTTTTTGAGCAGTTTTTTTTTCTCATGGTGACTACACAAGTGCAGGTTCAACAGGTTTTAAACACTTATATTTTTAATTTCAATTTCTTTTGTTTTTCAAAACATAGAATGTAACGGCAGAAAAGGACCAGTAGGCCCATCTAGTCTGCCCTATTTTTCCTGCCTAGCACAACACCCTGGGCCTTATTTGGTTCCAGGAGTCCCTTCCCTTACCTCTATTTATTATATCCATCTGCTAATCCCTTGCATGCTTGAAGCTCCCCACTGTCTTTGCCCCCACTACCACCTCTGGCAGGCTTTTCCAGGCATCCACCACCCTTTCTAATAAGAATTATGTCCTCACATTCCTCTTAAACTCCCTCCACCCAAGCTTCATGGCATGGCAAAACAAATTAAAAGCCCTTTTCTGGGTCAATATTTAACAAACATGAAAGCATTTTTTTTTCTCATCAGATAACAGAAACATTCTTACAATGGGGGCTTTTAAGGCAAATTGTGCAGTCTATAATTTAGCAAATGCTGGACCTACTGTTTTGAAAACTGGTACACACCTAGCCTCTGGGACACAGAAAGTGTTTGGCAATTTTCAAAACCCTAGGTTTCAAGATAACTGCGTTACAGAATGTCAAAAAAGGTTTCTGACGCAAACATTCATTCAACTTTAATATATGATAAGGGGGTAATGTGTTACTAAATAAACATTTCAAGACTCGGCAAAATCTACATGTAAAACCCAGTACACTACAGCGACAGGAACTCTGTTGCCAGAACAAAACACAAATCTAATTAGGCACCACTGCTTCAAGTGAAGGCGGTGCTGGTTTTGGCTTTATAAGTTGAATGAAGTCATACCTAGTGTCGAGATGACAATACCGAGGGTAACCAGAGACTTGTTGATGTTGCAGCCTTCGGTGAGTCTGTCCTTGCAGTAAGTAGGATCAGCTCTCTCACTGAAATTGAACACAAAACAAATTCATTGATATCCTCAAATGGTCTCGGTCTTTTACAACTCCCCCACAAGGGGACACATTAATATTTATTTATTTAAAGTTGGTAACCGGGGGAGGCACATTGAGCCATGGCTTGTTTCCAGGTGCGACCAAGGGAAGAGGGGAAAATGGAGTAAAATACAGGGGAAATGCATACACGATTTATAATCATGTTACAGCATAACGATACAACATTTACCAACAGTTATAGGTACAAAAGGGTTATACAAATTCGGGAGGCATAGGTAAACATAAGCACTTAATAACAGTAGCTCTTTGAGGGACTCTCTTTCAGCAGGTCACACCTATGTAACTTAGCTGTCAGGTGCTAGGACCCCACGGTAGCCTTTTTCTGTAGCAGTCTACTAGGACCCGCCCACGCTGACGTCACATACTATATATACGTGTAGGCAGCCCCACTGCCTCCTCAGTTCATTCTTGCAGGAGATCGTCCATGCCTGGCCAATCTTAGGGGAAACCCGAGAGAGAAAGGGTGCCTAGGCCTGTGTTCTGTGTAAGGCAGGAACACCAAAGAAAAAGTAACCAGACTGGAACAGAATGAACCCCAAAGGGGGATGGTGGGTGGGACGGCATGACCTGCTGAAAGAGATTCCCTCGAAGATCTACTGTTACAGTAAGTTCTTATGTAACTGTATTACAATAACTGGTCAGCAATTTCTCTCAATGTACTGACCAGGTTGATATTTTCCATAACAACCGGCTGGTTGTTATGACATTCATGAGCCATGCCAGTCAAACTATGCTGCTGCCTCATTGGCCAACATTCTGTATGTGGACGGGGCCAAACAGTTTCACAAACTGCTGGAGAAAAAATGCTGGCCTGTTATTATAAAAAATAAATGATGGGGAGGGTGTTTCATATGAGAATTTAATGCACACCCTCGTTGTGGGATGCTTTGATAGACCCCTTGGGCTTCGCCCTCGGGGTTTATGTAGCATCCCACAACTCAGGTGTGCATTAAATTCTCATATCAAACCCTTCCCCATCCATTATTCTCTTTATCTTCATTGGGGATATTGCTTTCAGCAGGTCACACCTATGGAATGCGTCCCAAGCAGTGACATCAGAAAGGATCAAAAGGGAGGCAGGATATAAAGACCTCAAGAGAGGAGATCCTGAAGCACGCCTAGGTCAAAATCTGCCCGCCTGCCAGAGGTAATGTCCTAACTGTAATGCTTGGTAAAAATGTGGACAGAACTTCAAGTGGCAGCAGCACAAATGTCAGCAACAGACATATTCCTGAAACAAGCAACTGAAGCTGCCATGCCTCTAGTAGAATGGCCCTTGACATCCCCAGGAAGTTCCTTACCGTACTTCCTATAACAAAAAGTAATACAGTTGACCAGCCATTTGGACAAGCAGAATTTAGAAACTGGGGAACCCTCATTCCCAGGGGCAAATGAAACAAACAACTGGACTTTCTGCAGTCCTTGGTACGATGTGTGAAGTAATGCAAAATCCTATACACATATAAAGTGTGGCGCAACGCTTCCCGTGGATTGGCATGCTCTGGGTAATAAACAGGAAAGTGGATGGATTGATTAAGAGTAAACTCAGACACCACCTTAGGCAGATAACTTGAACTGGTATGCAAAGAGACCCTGTCTTTGTGAAAAATTAAACACGGCTGCTTACTCATGAGAGCCTGAAGTTCAGAAATCCTTCGAGCAGAAGTAATAGCAACAAAAAACAATGCTTTCCATGAGAGAAAGCGTAGCTTGCAAGACACAGCCGACTCAAAAGGAGGCAGGGTCAGTTTCTCCAAGAACAAAATTCAGGTCCCAGACTGGGACAGGGTTATGCAAAGGGGGCTTCAAGTGAAGAATGCCCCGCAAAACCGTACAGGCCAGCTTTAATTGGACTACTGGATGACCATCCACTGGCACATGGAAAGCAGAGATGGCAGACATGTGCTCCTTAATGGAGGAATATTTAAGGCCCGAGTCAGAAAGGGACAGAAGGTACTCCAGGACCTGGTTCACCGGACAGGTTAAAGGGCCAAGTGACGGGCAGGGGCCCAAATGGCAAAACGTTTCCACTTCATGGAATAGGTGGCCCTAGTGGAAGGCTTCCTAGCTGCCACCAACACATCAGCCACTCTCTGGGAAATACCAAAGCGAGTTATGGCTATATCCACAGGAGCCAGGCATTCAACTGCAGGGACTTAAGATCCGCATGGGCCAGGGTCTCTTGGGCCCAAGTTAGCAGGTCCTGGCAAGCATAGCAAAGTGGGAGTGGGACCAGAGGCTCCACTGCCAGTTGTTGCAACAATGGAAACCAGATTTGCCACAGCCAAAACGGGGCCACCAAGGATGAGGGAGGCCCCCTCCATCTGCAGCTTGAGAAGGACCCACTGAATCAGCAGGAAGGGGGGCAGGCATGAATAAACCTCCCTCTCCAGGAGAGGAACAATGTATCTCGTCAGAAAACTCCAGGCCCAGGATCTAGCGGGCAGAAAAGCGGCAGTCCTGCGTTGTGTGGGGACGCAAAAAGGTCCAACTCTGGCCACCCCCACCTTCGAAAGAGGTTTTTGGTCACAGAGGGCGGCAGTGCCCACTCGTGTTGGTGAGACTGAGACCGGCTTAGCCTGCCTGCCAAGACGTTTTTGTCCTCTGGAACATGGAAGACTGATAGCTTGAGGTCGTGGTCCAATGCCCAGTACCAGACCCTCAGCGCCTCCTGGCAGAGAAGGTATGAGTGAGTCCCCACTGTCTGTTGAGACAGTACACCATTCTGATGTTGTCTGACTGGACCAGCAGGTGACCTGGGAACAGGTGGTTCTGAAAGGCATGGAAGACTGCTTTCATCTCAAGCACACTGACAGATTAGATGCATAGATAGATAGATTATTTATTAAATGCCCATTTCCACAGACTCTGGGCACTGTACAAACCACAACAATAAGATAAACTCATTAATAAAACCAGCCAATATACAACTTATAACATAATTAAAATCACAGTAGTTCAATTTCATTTGACATTCATAAAAGGCCAGCCAGAATAAATGTTTTGAGGTCTTCTTAAAAAAATCTACCGAGGAAGCCCTCTTCAGATTCTCAGGCAAAGAGTTCCACAAGGTAGGCGCGGCAATCGAGAACGCCCTATCTCCGAACGCCGCAGCCTCACCCTGGTAACCTCAACAAGGGCTCCCCCGGCAGAACGAAGTGCCCGAGAGGGACGATAGGGGACAAGGAGATCTTGCAGATAAACAGGCTCCCCATTGTGTAGGGTTTCGTAGTCAGGAGCCCTACCTTGAAGACAATCCTCCACTTGATCGGCAGCCAGTGCAGTTCGCGGCGGACCGGGGTGATATGCTCAGATCTCCTAGCACCTGTCAATCTTGCTGCCAAGTTCTGCACCAGCTGCAGTCAATGGAGGTTGCCTCCAGATAACCCTAGGTACAGGGCATTACAACAGTCAAATCTGGAGGTGATGAAGCCATGTACTAGTGTGGACAGGTCATCAGGCAGACTCATGGATCGGACTGGGGCGATATTTCGGAGATGATAAAAAACACTCTTGATGACGGCCGACAGTTGGCCATCCATGGTCAGTCCGTCATCCAGGATTATGCCCAGATCCTTTCACCTGTCTGGAGGGGACAAGAGGAACACCACCTAACACTAGGTCAGAGGGTACCCCCGCACTCCCTCCTCCCACCCGACAACCTGGCTCCACCACCAGCACCTCAGTCTTGTCTGGGTTTAGTCTAAGCCAATTTTGAGCCATCCACACCTGGATCTCCTTGAGGCAGTTGTTAAACACAGCAACCAAAACCTGGTTCTTGGGTGCACAGGACAGATACAGCTGGGTGTCATCTGCATAACAGTGAAAACCCAGTCCGTATCGCCTGATGATGTCTCCAGTGGCAACATGTACACCATGAACAACAAGGGCAACAAGACCGAACCTTGTGGAACATCACAGCACAGAGGCTTCGGGGCAGGTGAGGTAAGCCCCATCTTTACCCTTTGCACTCTACCTGTTAGGTATGACCTGTACCAGCCAACAACCTTGCCAGACAGGCCACACCAGAACCTCAAGCGATCAAGCAGCACTTTGTGATCCACGATGTCAAATGCCACGAAGAGGTCAAGGAGGACTAAGATGGTAGTCTCTCTCCTATCCCTCACCATCAGGAGGTCATTCAACACCCTCACCAGGGCGGTCTCCATGCTATGCCTCGCCCGGAAACCAGACTGAAATGGCTCATAGGAAGACAAAGAAGTGCAGTATCTCTCAAGCTGAATGGCCACCACTTTTTCAATAACCTTCCCTAAAAATGGGAAGTTCGACACCAGCCAATAGTTGCTGAGACAGTCCGGGTCCAGGAAAGGCTTTTTTTAAAGGGGTCTAACCAAGGTCTCTTTCAAAGCCTATGGAAAGATCCCACTCCTCAAGGAACTCCAGACAATCTCAGCAACCACAGGTCCCAACACGTCCAAACATCCGACCAGAAGCTGGGTTGGTCCTGGGTCAAGATCACATTCAGTAGGTCGTAACTTACAGACTATCCCCATCACCTCCCTCCACCCCAATTAGCTCCAACTTCTCCCATATAGGAGGAGTGTCTCTACACTTCTCAGATAGACCATCGACGTCCTTTCGAGAGACACTCGAGGAGACCTCTGCCCTGACGGAGGACACCTTGTCGGTGAAGAACAGAACCAGCTCCTCACGCCTATCGACTGAATCCACTCCCCCCACACGTAGACAGTCAGGATGTAACAACCTGTCCACCATGCAGAACAGCTGAGCTGGTCTATTCCTAGCCACAGCAATCTCTCTATTGCTGCAGCGAGGACACTGATGTGGAGACTTGTCTCTGTCATGGACCAGGACCTTTGGGTCTGGAAAGGACCTAGATGGGCTCCCCAGACTGATTCCGAGGTGTCCGTTGTGAGAACCTGCCCGGGAGAGGTGAAGAGGAAGGAGACCCCCAAAAGATGGCTAGGGTTCTGCCACCACTGAAGGGCCCTGCAAACAGAGGAGGAGAACAGGACTAACTGATCCAGGTTGTCATGGCACTGATCCCTTTGGACCCAGAGGGTACCACTGGGGAACCCAAGTGTGGAGCCTGGCTAGCGGAACAGTGCTTATGGTGGATGCCGCCAGCCTGAGCAGACACAGAAAAGACCGGGTTGGAATGTACCGTTCCCGGGCCACTAAGGAGGCCTGTGCCATCTGCCCTGTCTTGGGGCAGAAAAGCTCTATCCTGAGAGGTATCCAGAACAGTGCCAATATACTGGAGGCGCTGCAAAGGAGTGAGGACCGACTCAGGCAGATTCACAGTGATGCCCAGGGAGTGAAACAGCTGCAGAGTCCTGTGCAAGGTGCTCAGTAAGAGTTCCCTGGACAGGGCTTTCAGAAGCCAATCATCCAGATAAAGGAACACACAGAGGCACTCCCATCGAAGGGCTGCAGCCACAGCTGCTAAACGCTTGGTAAATACCCATGGCGCAGAGGACAAGCCAAAGGGCAAGACTCTGAATTGAAAATGTTCCCCCTGAAACAAGAACCTGAGGTACTCCTGGTGGCTGAGATGTATCAGGACATGGAGATATGCATCCTGCATGTCCAGAGAACAAAGCCAGTCTCCCTACTTGATGAGAGGCAACAGATCCTAGAGGATGACCATACAGAATCTCTTGTACTGAATGAACTGGTTGAGCCCCTTTTGATCCAAGATGGGGCAAAGATCTCCTGGTGTATCTTCATGTTTTAACTAGGGAAGGGGTCAGTGCACCAGCACAAATATTTGATGTTTACATAGACAGCCTAGGATGACTAGGAGCATCAGACGGAAGCTGGGAGGGGGGGTCACCACTGCCGTATCAGGGGCAGGCACCAGTAGGTACTCAGGGGGCATGTACTAAGGCAAGAGAAGCAGGGAATGAAAAGACAACTGCAAAGAGGGGAAGAAAAAACACCTCGGGGCAAGGAGGGAGGAAGAGCGCCTATGGGGGGCAGAAGAGTGGGTCCAGTGTATGAAGAGTCATGCGCACCAATGCCAGAAGCCTAGGGAATAAAATCCCTGACTTGGCTGTGGTCATGGCAGAGGCAGACCTGGACACTGTGGGAATTACTGAGACATGGGGCTACAATGGCCAGGAATGGGACATGGTCGTACCGGGGTATGTGCTATTCAGAAGGGACAGGGAGGGCAAGAAAGGAGGGGAAGGGTGGCACTATATGTGAGGGAACACATAAAGGCCACAGAGGTGCAGGGCAAATTGTAGGGGACTGAAGCTGTATGGGTATCTTTGGAAACAGAAAAGGGGAATGTCATATGCACTGGGGTGGTATACAGACCACCCACGCAGGAGGGGAAAGTTGATAGGGCAATACTGGAGGAAATTTAGAGGATGGCAAACAGGGGAGAGGTGCTGCTGATGGGGGACTTCAGCATGCCGGAGTAGAGTGGTGCACCCCATCAGCGGCATCTACCAGGAGTAGGGATACCATTTACTCCCTGCAGGGGGCACTCATGAGGCAGCTTGTAAGGGAACCAAGCAGAGAAGAAGCAATACTGGACCTGATATTTACAAACAGAGACAGGGTGGGAGGGGTATCAATGGGGAAGAGCCTGGGCATGAGCGACCACAGTACCAGTTGGTTCACGGTGGAAACTGCTGCTGAAGGTTGCCAGACCAAGGTGAAAGTACTTGATTTCAGGTGCACAGACATTAGGAGAATGGGTGACTGTCCTCAGAAAGTGCTGACAGGGGTGGAGGAAAAGTGGGCAGCAATAAAAGAGGCCATATCAGATGCCACAAACCTCTGTGTCAAGCAGGTCAGTAAAAATAGGAAAAAAACGAACCCACTATAGTGCAGCAGAAAAGTGGCGGAAAAGGTTAGGGTGAAGAGGTGTGCATTCAGGAGATAAAAGCAGATGGAGGAAGAAGACAGGGCCACATATCAGGGAAAGTAGAAGGAGGCAGGTACAGAGGTCAGGAAATTGAAGGCAAGGATAGAAGAGAAAATAGCTAACTCAGTCAGAGAGGGGGATAAAACATTTTCAGGTATGTGAGTGAGAGGAAAACGACAAAGGGGGGGTGGATAGTAAGGTTAAAAGACAAAAGTGGAGCCCGCCCAGTGGCGCTGGTCGCTACACTTCCTGCCACGACGGTGACCTGGGTTCAGGAACGAGCCCGGGCCATCGGGGGTCTGCCCGGGGCTGGGGGAAGGGAGAGGATTGAGCATCTGGAGAACTGCTCTCCTCTCTCGGCAGGAGGACACATGCTGTCCCGGCATTGTTGCCCTCTGGTGGCAACCAAGAGACAGTCTGGCTCGAGGCACGCTCAACATGATTACTTTGGTGGGGAGGTGGGCGGGGAGAAACAGAAGGAAAAGGTCTGGCAGTGCTCCATGATGGTCAGCATGAGCCAACCCAGGTTCTGGATTGGGTCTCTGGGGATGGAAGCCACCTCCCTGGCCCCCACCGCAGGGGCAATCCATGGGGAAATACAGGGAGCGGCTAACTGTGGCACAGGCGGGACCTGAGAGAGATTTCTCCTTCAGGGAGGATGAAGCACCTGCCAGAGCTGAGGCGGAAAAAAATATATATATA
Organism: Neoceratodus forsteri; assembly: GCA_016271365.2. Lineage (NCBI taxonomy): Eukaryota > Metazoa > Chordata > Ceratodontiformes > Ceratodontidae > Neoceratodus > Neoceratodus forsteri. Next base: position 1,026,293,729 of record CM028134.1, read on the forward strand.
TATATATATATAGATATAGATATATACATATATATATAGATATAGATATATACATATAGATATAAATATATACATATATATATATAGATATAGATATACATATATATATATATATATATATATATATAGATATAGATATAGATATATATATAGATATAGATATATAGATATATAGATATAGATATAGATATATATATATAATATAAAAAGTGGGAGGTTAGCGGAAGATGACCCAGAGAAGGCAGACATATTAAACAGCTATTTCTGTTCAGTGTTCACGATAGAGGGTGAAGGGAGAAGTGCATTAGGGAAAAGGGGTGTTTGTGGGGGTGGACACCAGTCCATTCCGGGAGAGTTAAGTCCTGAGGAAACTAGAGGGGCTGAAGGTGGACAAGGCCATGGACCCAGATGGGGTACACCCCAGGGTATTGAGGGAGCTAAGTAAAGTACTAGCGGAGCCACTGACTAACCTCTTCAACAGATCCTTGGAAACGGGTGAGGTTCCCAATGATTGGAGGAGGGTGGATGTGGTCCATCTCCACAAGGGAACAGACAAGGAGGAGGTAAGCAACTACAGACCGGTGAGCTTAACATCAGTGGTGGGAAAGCTCATGGAAAAACTGCTAAAGAAAAGAATCACTAGCTGCCTTGAAGCCAATGGCCTGCAGGACCATCGGCAACATGGGTTCACAGAGGGCAGGTCATGTCCAGCGAAACTGAGAGAGTGCTATGATTGGGTCACCAGGGTAGTGGATCAGGGAATATTGCATACCTTGACTTTAGCTAGGCATCTGACACCATGCCGCACAGAAGACTCTTGCACAAAGTGAGGTGCCTGGGGCTGGGTCCGGTAGTAGTGAGATGGGTGGGAAACTGACTTGGGGGAAGAAGGCAAAGGGTAGTCATAAATGGGGTGCCTTCAAAGGAGGGCATTCTCACTAGTGGGGTTCCACAGGAGTCAGTGCTGAGGCTGCTCCTGTTTAACATCTTTATAGGGGACATCTCGAAAGAGTTGGAGGGGAAGGTATGCCTATTCGCGATGATACGAAGATCTGCAATACAGTGGATACTCCGGATGGGGTTGAAAAAATGCACAAGGATCTGCATAAACTGGAGAAGTGGTCAAGGTATTGGCAGCTGTCCTTCAATACAAAAAAGTGCAAGATCATGCACATAGGGAAAAAAACGGGGTAGAGTATAGGATGGGGGCAAGTCCTAGAGGCAATCGAGCTAGAAAGGGACCTTGGTATAATCATTTCATGGGACCTCAAGGTGGCAAAGCAATGTGAGAGGGCAGTGGTGAGGTCCAGTAGAATGCTGGGATGTATTGGTAGGGGGATCACTAGCAGGAAGATGGAGGTTATAATGCCATTGTACAAGCAGTTGGTGAGGCCACACCTTGAGTATGGGTTCCAGTTCTGGAGACCATACCTCAGGAAGGACGTGGATAAAGTGGAGAGGATCCAGAGGAAAGCAATAAAAATGGTGAGGGGGTCTTAGTCAGCTGTCATATGAAGACAGGCTGAGGAACCTTAACATGTACTACCTGGAGCAAAGAAGGGAAAGACAGGACATGGCCGAGACCTTCAAGTACCTCACGGGTCTAAACAGAGTACCTGTGAGCAACATTTTCCAGCTGAAGAGGCACTTGAAAACACGGGGTCATGATATGCAGATAGAGGGGGTTAGGCTCAGAGGAAACATTAGAAAATTCTATTTCACGGAGAGGGTGGTGGACAGCTGGAACACTCCCAGAGGAGGTGGTGGGAGTAAGGACAGTGGTGGGATTCAAAACAGTGTGGGATAGGCACAAGGGTATTATTGACCTTGAACGGGGGAAGGTTAATTAAGAAAGCTAGCATCTTAGGTCCGGCTTTCAGATAGGGAAATTGGGCAGACTGGGTGGGCCTGGCAGTCCTTTTCTGCCAACACATTCTATTTTTCTATGTTTCTTTTTGGGGAACAGGAAAAACCTGGAGTAAAACCCCTTTTTCTGCTGAGTGGGAGGGACGGGTTCTATGGCACTCTTGCACAAGAGAGATTGGATTTCCTCCCTTAGCACTGGAAAGTGGTCTGGAGGACAAGAATCAGGCCCCGCCAGGACGGTGGGTGGCCTCTCCAGGAGCTCCAGTGTGTGGCCCTTTTGAACAAGCTGCAGTATCCAAGAACTGGAGGTGATTTCCCTCAAATGTTGCACGTGGAGGGAGAAATGACCCCTGACCGCCTTCCTCGGACTTGGAACTGGAGGAAGGGGCTCAGGGAAGGAGTCAGGCAGAAGCAGGCTGAGTGGCTGCTCTGCCCTTGGAGAATTTTACAGCACAGGGGGTGGGCACGGGAGCACTGGCCTGATGCTTGCCCTGAGGTCAGGACCCTTACATGGACTTTTGTGGGGCTTTTTGAAAGGAAGAACGGCTCCTAGGTTGGGTATGATAAGAGAGTGGACCGACTTGATAGCCCTCCCTGAGGTCTGCAGTTACTTATGTCCTGAACATCTGGTTATAAAAGCTTAATGCCTGGTAAGCACCGTGGTTAACTGCCGTACCAGTGACATGGTAAGTGAAGTAAGCAAGGAGTTCAGGTCGATGACAGGCTGCTGGATGACTGTCTTGACCGGAATCGGCGGCAGAAGGGGAACTGCCTGCTGATGACAGCCCTGGAAGGCCTGAGAGCGACAAAGCTAGGGAAGATCTGACCGTTGATGACCCTGCCGGAGCAAGGTGTGACGAGCTTGCCAGAAGGCCAGCCATCGACAACCCACTGTCCAAAGCTAGGGCAGTGGAGCCTGATGCCAGAGACACCAACAGAGGAGCGGGGAGAGCTGGCAGGGTGAGGGACGACAACCTGGAGGTTGACGACTGAGTCGGCCAGAGCCAAGGAAGAGACACTGCGTGTCGGCATTTTCAGGGAAACAGGCGGAACAGAGGAGGTCACCATATGGTCAACCAGAAGTCCTGAAGGAATTAGGGGTAGCGCCCAGAGAGTGGGATTGGTGACCTGAAGGCGGTTCTTGTGGCGCATCTTATTCTTGTGCTTCCCCGAGGCCTTGTCCTGGGACTTGGAAGCCTGCGACCCAGAGAAGTGAGCTGGACAGGGGGATGAAGAGGACTTGGAGCTCCCCTGTTCCAAGCTGGCTAGTTTCTGCTCCATAAGAAATACCTTGAGGGCGTGTTTGCGGCACTGGGGAGTGATTAAGGTAAAATTTCTGGCAGATGGTGCAGGCTTCAGGAGAGTGTGAAAACCCCCAGACAGCAAACACAGATGTCATGGTCGTCGTCCCAGAAAAATCTTCTTTCCACAGTGGCAGCAACAAAAAAGAGAGGATGACTCGATGGTTCTAGACATAAAATTAAAGAAAATGAAAAATGGTCAACTCAACGATGAGGCTTCTGTAGTAGACCGTGCAAGTCAGATGACCGCAGGAAAGAACTGAGGAGGAAGTGGGGCCCCCCATGCATATATATGGTATGTGACGTTTGCACGCTGACGTCGGCGTGGGCGGCCCCTAGTAAACAGTTACAGCAAAAGGCTTCAGTGGAATCCTAGTGCCTGATGGCCAAGTTCCATAGGTGTGACCTGCTGAAAGAGCTATCCCCAATGAAGATCTACTAGGCACAATGGAAAACTAGGTTCAAAGGTGCTATTACTTGAAGGAAGAGCAGCAACAAGAGAAAGACATATACAAGGTGAGGTCTGGTCTTGTATGAGCAGACATCTGAGAACAGAGAAAGATTGGATAGAGCTCCTTTTAAATCTACAATATGTTGGCTTGGTGGCACTGAGGATTGAGGCGCTGGACGCCACACCTCGCGCCATGCTGGCGACCCGGGTTCGGGAGCGAACTCGGGTGCGAGGATCGGCAGGAGGGATCAGATTGAGCACCCAGGCTGCCTCTCCTGTCCCAGGGAGAGGTGTTGGGGAGTCTCATGCCTGGCGGCCCCTGGTGGAGACTGGGGGCGCCGTAGAGCGCTGGGCTGCACTTGTACAGCGTGATCTGACACCGGTAGGGTGATCGTGCGCTGAAGAAGTCAGGGAACGTGCTCCATGCACAGGAGGGGGGTGGAGGGCATAACAACAGGGGAAAAAAGCCCTCCCCAGCCAGATAGGCGACGGCTTCTCCTAGCGCCACCACCACATGCCCAGTGCTGATCTCCCGTCACTGCCCTTTGATCTCTCCGGGCTGTAGGGCCCGCATCCCCGGAGAGTCATAATATCTCTGAAGATGATGGTAGGCACAGCAGGCGGTAGAGCAGTTCGGCCAGTGGGCAAGCCTGAGAGAGTTCTGGTCAAGGGGAGAGATAAAGTAAAAAAAAAAAAAATCCACAATACCAGATGAATGCCTAATGGAGAGAGGGAGAGCATTCCAGAGAGAGGGAAGCCTATAAGAAAGGGTAGCAGAGCCAGAGCAAGATAAGAGACAAGGGAGGGAGAAAGTGCGTGTGTCTCTAGATCGGAGAGGGTAGGGGGCTTCAGATGCCAGACAGGAGAGAAGTAAGGTAGGAAGGGAGGGAACCAAACCAAATTTGGAGAATGAAGAGAGAATGCAGCACATGCTGACAGTGAAAAGAGAATGGGAAAGGAAAGAGTAGAGGAGCAGTGATGAGTGCCAAGAGGGGGGCATTCAAGGCAAAGTGGAAAAAGGCATTGTACAGGGAGTTGAGCCTGGCTAGAGAGAAGGCAGAGGCAGTACCACAGATAGCATTGGCATAGTCAAAGGAGGGTAGAATCATTTTGCTAATGAGCGTATGTCGAGCAGGCAGGGGGAGAGTGTCCTTGTTTCTATACAGGGTTCCCAGTTTAGGGCAAAGCCTTACAGTGAATATGCTCAATGTGTTTTGCGTAGTCTAGTCAATGGTCAAGCCAGACACCCAGGTAATTGTAGTAGGGGACTTCTTCCAGTATGGATCTGTCCAAGGTATAGATTGAGAGATGGGAGGGCAGGAGAGGAGAGGTTTGCCAAATTTTGAAGGGTACCAAAAGTCATTGATACTGTTTTCTTTACATTGTCTTTGAGGTGAGTGTCCTGAAACCAGTGAAGGAATGAGTGGAAATCAGCTTGAAGCTAGATTCAACAACAGGACTCAATTTTTTATTTTTATTTTTCTCTATAAGTCCTTTTCCCTCCTGCGACCTCACGGCGTGCTTCCACCCCTTCACAGTCACTCTCTCGGCTGCTATGCCACCCCAGTGCCTCGAGCCCTGTGATCCCCCACGGATTGCCTCCCAAGCGATATCTGGAGTGGGTCAGAGAGCTGTGTAGCCATGACACTGGAGCACTGCGGGGCTTCATTGAGCCGGCAGTTGTTTTACCATTTTTCTGGTGACTCCTGTGGCCGAGAGCGCGTGTGCGTGCAACCCGATGCCACATTCTTTCATCTCCCATTGTCTGACACTGCCCCTATCCTCCACTAGGTGGCAGCCATAGAGCGGGACGATGTAACCACCCATCCCCGAGAGAGGAGACCCCTGGCGGCCAGAGCTCGTTCCCGAACCTGGGTCGCTAGCGTGGCGTCCAGCGCCTCAACCCTCAGTGCCATCGGGACTACTTTTTATTTATTTTTTATATATTCTTTTTCTAGGTATCTCTTTATCTGCCATGGGGGTTGCAATACCTCTGCTCTCAGTTAGACTGCTGCTTTGATACCAGCATCACTATGGTCTTCCAGGTTAGCTATAATTTGATGATGCCCCCACAAGAGGGAAATTTCCAAGGTGAAGGAAAGCAACTGGGGCAATGGAAGCGGGGGTCATGGATGTCATGCCCCAACTGCATTTGTACTCCCTTTGATGTCCCACCTCCCACCCTTACGTCAGCTGCTCACATACTCAGTACTGGGAAAAGGGCAGATGTTATGCGGTCCCTCACAACATCTTATGTTGCCCCACTTCCACCTGAAGGAGGCACTACAGTAGTTAGACCGGCTAACTGCCCCCCAAGTCAAAGTACGCAGTCTTTACAGTGTTCCCCATACTACAACAGCTAGATGGAGTGTCTAAGTGACTCAAATTGTGGTCTGCCATGTGGCAGTGCAGCCCATCACCCTCAGCACTACTGTCCAATTTTGGCTCATTGTGCATATGAAAGTGCTGTGCACTCCCTCTTATCATGGTGGGCTGCATGTGTCAATTTTAACTCGATATATGGTATGGATGGGGAAGGTTCCCCTGTGTATGTGAACGAGGTCATACTAGCTGCACTAATGCCAATCTCCAACTGTTACGTGAGCACAGGAGACAGACTAATTTAAACTGTTCTTATTCATGCTGCCCATTCATTTATATGGGCAGAAATTTAAAGTTGCTATTCATTTTGCCTGAATGCTTGCTCTAACCTACTTTCAAAATCAGAATCTGGCAAAGCACAATTTTGAATTTTGGCTTATTGAAATAAACTGCCCATCACAGAGGGCCCAGGACAAAACACAATCCCCCACTTTCCTTTAATTTATATTTTTACCATTCTTTGACTAAAAATCCCTGGTTTTCACAGCAATTTTTATGTCTGTAGGGTGCACAAAGGGAATTATACAACTGTTTTCCTCCCTGCTCCACAAGCAGTACTTCTGTGGACAGTCCGCAGCTGTAAAACTCCCAGGCAAATGAGGTCCCAGGCCCAATTTATTTTCCCCATTTTTGCCCGACCCCAGTACCATACATACGTGCCTCATTCCGAGACACCCTCCCAACTATCCGCCCTCTCCCACCTGCGCTGCCACCGGACTTCCACCTGGTGGCAGCAGAACTCTGAGGCGACAATCCCCTCAGGAGAGAGGCTGCCATTAGGCGCTCGATCCTGCTCCGCCCCTCCCTCCATGCCGGCACCCCGACGACCCAAGGTCATTCCGGAATCCAGGTCACCAGCATGGCACGAGGTGTAGTGTTCAGCGCCTCAACCCAGGCCCATTTATGGCACACCTGGGTTAATGTGAGCTGTTATGTCTGTCCCTTCTACTTAGGCAAGCACACCTCCAGCTCTCACTGGGATTCAAACTGGGGACCTTGCGTACTGAAGGCAGCAGCTTGACCCATTCTCCCCCTTAGCTGGGAAGTTGTAAGAGTTCCTTTGACCTTCATACTTGCTATCCTATGGACAGCCACTATAAATCAACTTGCTTTGTTACATGTACTCCTTTCCATAATACTTTGCCCTGGATATGAACCTTTAGAGTACATGTTTGTGGTTCCGAGACTCACACAGAAACCAAGTAATTTGGATAGTTTTCTCCTTACATCTGTTACCACCTCTACCCACTACTCTTTTTACATCCTTTATGGAGCCTACACACTGCTCTCATGGCATCCTTTATGGATCCTATACACAGCTCTCATTGCATCCTTTATGGAGCCTACACACTGCTCTCATTGCATCTTTTATGGAGCCTACACACTGCTCTCATTGCATCCTTTATGGAGCCTACACACTACTCTTTTTACATCCTTTATGGAGCCTACACACTGCTCTCATGGCATCCTTTATGGATCCAACACACAGCTCTCATTGTATCCTTTATGGAGCCTACACACAGCTCTCATTGCATCCTTTATGGATCCAACACACTGCTCTCATTGCATCCTTTATGGAGCCTACACACTGCTCTCATTGCATCCTTTATGGAGCCTACACACTGCTTTCCTTACATACTTCATGGATCCTACACACTGCTCTCATTGCATCCTTTATGGAGCCTACACACTGCTCTCATTGCATCCTTTATGGAGCCTACACACTGCACTCATTGCATCTTTTATGGAACCTACACACTGCTCTCATTGCATCCTTTATGGAGCCTACACACTGCTTTCCTTACATCCTTAATGAATCCTACACACTGCTCTCATTGCATCCTTTATGGATCCAACACACTGCTTTCCTTATATACTTCACAGATACTACACACTGCTCTCATTGCATCCTTTATGGAGCCTACACACTATTCTTTTCACATCTTTAATGAATCCTACACACTGCTCTCATTGCATCCTTTATGGATCCAACACACTGTTTTCCTTATATACTTCACAGATACTACACACTGCTCTACTTGCATCCTTTATGGATCCAACATATTGCTCTACTTGCATACTTCACAGATCCCATACACTGCTTTCCTCACATCCTTTATGGATTCTAAACATTGCGCTTTTCGCATCCTTTATGGATCCTATACGTTGCTCTTCTTGTATCCTTTATGGATCCTACACATTGCTCTTTTTGCATCCTTTACAGATCCTACACACTGTTATCCTTGCATGTGTTATGGATCCTATATACTGCTGTCCTTGCCTCTTTTCCTGATCTACACACTGCTCTCCCTGCATCCTTTACTAATCCTACACACTGCTCTGCCTGCATACTTTATGGATCCTACACACTGCTCTGCCTGCATCCTTTACAGATCCTACACACTGCTCTCCTTGTATCCTTTACAGATCCTACACCCTGTTCTTGCATCCTTTATGAATCCTACAGACTACTCTCTTTGCATCCTTTATGGATCCTACATACTGCTCTCCTTGCATCCTTTACAGATCCTACACCCTGTTCTTGCATCCTTTATGAATCCTACAGACTACTCTCCTTGCATCCTTTACAGATCCTATACCCTGTTCTTGCATCCTTTATAAATCCTACAGACTACTCTCCTTGCATCCTTTATGGATTCTACATACTGCTCTCCTTGCATCCTTTACAGATCCTACACTCTGTTCTTGCATCCTTTATGAATCCTACAGACTACTCTCCTTGTATCCTTTACAGATCCTATACCCTGTTCTTGCATCCTTTATGAATCCTACAGACTACTCTCCTTGCATCCTTTATGGATTCTACATACTGCTCTCCTTGCATCCTTTACAGATCCTACACCCTGTTCTTGCATCCTTTATGAATCCTACAGACTACTCTCCTTGTATCCTTTACAGATCCTATACCCTGTTCTTGCATCCTTTATGAATCCTACAGACTACTCTCCTTGCATCCTTTATGGATTCTACAGACTACTCTCCTTGCATCCTTTATGGATTCTACATACTGCTCTCCTTGCATCCTTTACAGATCCTACACCCTGTTCTTGCATCCTTTATGAATCCTAAAGACTGCTCTCCTTGCATCCTTTATGGATCCTATGCACTGCTCTCGTTGCATCCTTTATGGAACCTGCATGCTGTTTTCCTTACATTCTTTACAGATTCTCAACCCTGCTCTCCTTTACAGATTCTACACCCTGCTTTCCTTGCATCTTTTATGGACCCTACTCCCTTGTTCTTCTTGTATCCTTTATGGATCCTACACACTGGTCTCCCACTATCTTTTATGGACCCTACTCACTATTCTCCTTGCATCCTTTATTGATCCTACAAACAGCTCACCTTGTGTCCTTTATCAATCCTGCATGCTGCCTGCCTTCCTGCTTCCTTTATGGATCCTAAACACTGCCCTCCTTGTGTCCTTTATGGATCCTGCATGCTGCTCTTCCTTCATCCACAGAAACATAGAATCTGACGGCAGATAAGGACCACTTGGCCCACCCAGTCTGCCCATTTCCTTATCTAATGGATAAGCTGCAGATCCTAGTTAACCAACAGCCTACTTCTTCCTACCCCATCCCCTAGAATTGCCTTATGACTGTCCTATGCATTCTTGAATTCCACCACTGTTTTTGACTCCACAACCTCCTCTGGAAGGCCGTTCCATGCATCCACAACCCTCTCTGTGAAAAAATACTTTCTTACATTACCTCTGAGCTGCTCCCTTCTATCTTCAAATTGTGCCTCCTTGTTCTTGCACACCTCTTTTTCTGAAAGATGCTACCCTCTTGGACTTTGTTGATTCCCTTGAGGTACTTGAAAGTTTCTATCATGTCCCCCCTCCCACTCCTTTCCTCGAGGCTATACATATTAAGCTCCTTAAGTCTCTCTTCATATATCTTCTGGTGCAGACCCTGCAACATTTTAATTGCCCTCCTCTGGACTGCCTCCATCCTGTTTATGTTTTTGCAGAGATTGGGTCTCCAGAACTGCACACAGTACTCCAGATAGGGTCTCACCAGCTGTCTGTACAGAGGGATAACAACTTCCTGTTTTCTATTGGTGATGCCTCTCCCTATGCATCCCAGTACCCCCCAGCCCTCCTTACTGCCCTCTCACATTGCTTGCCTACCTTTAGGTCATCTGATATGACTACCCCCAGGTCCTCTTCCATTTTTGTTGTTGTTAGTATCTCACCCCCCATTGTGTACTCTTCCCCTGGGTTTTTGATTCCCAGGTGCATTACCTTGCACTTTATGGATCCTGCACACTGCCCTCCTTGTGTCCTTTATGGATCCTACACATTGCCCTCCTTGCATCCTTTAAGGATCCTGCAGGCTGCTCTTCCTTCATCCTTTATGGATCCTGCACGCTGCCCTCCTTGTGTCCTCTATGGATCCTACACACTGCCTTCCTTGCATCCTTTATGGATCCTGCATGCTGCTCTTCTCCCAAACTGACTCTCCAGAATAATACCCCCAACTGTACTAAATGCAAGATTTACTCAGCACTGCTTAGATGGATGTCCATAGCTTACATTTCTAGATGGCACTACTTTGTACAGACTGCCTTTTCTCATACGGGGGTGGGAGTTGCCTAATCTACGGGCCATCCTACAAGGCCATAAACTTAACCTTGACAACCTCACAAGTGACTGTGAATGCCTGTCTGTTAAATTTCTGCTGGGGAGGGGACTTGAATCACATATCATAATGTCAGTCTATATACCCATAGGGAAACAATTATTATACCTCGAAACATTTGCAAGGCACTTCAAACAAGTAATTAAGTAAATTTGATTTCTTTAATGCCCAATCCCAGAGGCTTTGGGTGCTTTACAAGAAAAAAGATGCAAAATACATACACAATATCAACAATAGCAATAAACAGGTCATGAACAAGTCAGTAAATTCAAATAAATAAATAAATATCAACAAAATCACTGTATCTCAATCATAGTTGACCTATAGCTGACTCCCAAAAGCTTCTCTAAATAGGTAGGCCTTCAGACCCCGCTTGAAAGCCTCCAAGCCAGCCATAACTGGGAAACCATAGTTACTGGTTACTTTAATATAAACTAGGTAGCCAAGTCTAGTACTGCCAGCAAGGATCTGGTGGCCAGCCTATTCCTCACGTAGGTAGCTAAAGGCTGCACCAGGACCAATTACAAAACTGGTACCAGAACTCATACTGATTGGATACTAGTCACCCATCCGGAAAGGCTAACTGAGGTCTCAGTCCTACCAGACTCCATCAGTGACCTCTCCCCAGGGTTTCATATCATTACAGCGATGGAATAATGGCGACCATCAATATAGCTACTCCAAAATGGCACATGTAATAATGGTGACAGCAATACATGGCGATCATCAAATAGGGTGCATTTCCTAGTCATTACCACCACATGTAGCTAGTGTACCTGTCTTGCAAGGGCACTTTGCCTGGTTCCCAGACATCTCTTTGTTTGCTCCACAGCGGCATTACAGGGATTAATCCACCCTGCCCTCCCCAGCGCCTGCTGCCCCCAGGATCGACTCCCGCTCCGCAGGACCCACACAGCTTCGCAGCAGATTCAGGCTCCTATTCAGTAATGTGGGGGCTGTGCACCCCAAATCCCCCCATCTATAAATAACCCACTCCGAATCGCACTTGGATAGCCATGGTAGCTCTTTAATACCAGTCACTGTAATTCCACAGTCGCACTTATTGTTTTTGCCATTATGCCTTTGCCTTTACTGAATAGCCATTTACACTTCACTGTTATTATGTGCTACCCTCTCCAGTACACTGTGCCTGGAATTCTAAACTCCCTAAGCCCTCCCCTAAAACTATCAACAACAGGGTCCTTTGTAAAGGCTTAATTGCGTTTTTCAAGGCATACCTGGTGCAGATAGACTGGAGCGATCTTGATTCCATCCCTGATATTGACACAGCCCTAGACTTCTTCACAAGTCAATTTAATGCCAACTGCGACACATTTGCCCCCTACAAAAACCCACAAGGTTCAAGGCACTGCAGCAGGGTGGGTCACCCCTACACTTCTAGTCCAGATGCATGACAGGGATAATCTGTAGCAACCAGCAAAAGAATCTGGCTTGCCAGGTGACCTACAAAGGTACAAAGAGGCCCGAAAAATAAGTGCACACAGGGAATAAGGCAAGCAAAAGTGAAACACTGTATAAAATCAAGTAAATAATTCTGGGACAACATAAAGGAACTTCTGGGTAAAAATGACAACCCCCCCCCCCGATGCCCCATACCAAGCCAGTATATTCAACAACGCCTTCACTGATCTAAGCTCTGTCCTCCCTCCCCCATGTGGAAGTAGGCTCCACTGAGAAACATAGTAATGATGAGACCCTAAACCCTAGTAACCCAAAATTCTATTTCAAACCATCACTTTAGTGGACACCCTCAAATATGCAAAACGAGCCCTAGTTAAACGGGGGTCATTATACGATTGACATGAACTTGGTGGCCTTGTCCTTAGAGGAACTTGCTCTTCCCCATCTAAAATATTTAACTTCTCCCTGCAATACTCCCAGTTCCCGGGAATCTGGAAAACCACAGTCACTCCAGTGCACAGAAGTGGCAATTGCTCTAACGTTGCTAATTACAGACCTATATCAATCTTGTCCAAGGCCCTCAAAAGAATTATATCGGACCAGCTTGTCACCCAGCTATGTAAGTATAATATTCAGTGTAAACAGCAACACGGTTTCAGGAAGCTCCACAGCTTTAGTACTGCCCTTATTAAGTACACCAACTTCCTGCATGAGGCCTTTGATGGTGGCCACCTGGTGGGTGCCATCTACATTGATTTGGCGAAAGCGTTCAGTCTGGTAAATCATTCATTATTGCTCAATAAGCTCCATACATTAGGCCTCTCCCCAGACATGGTAGCCTGGTTCTGTAGCTACCGCTCTGACTGCACACAACGGGTAAAGAGTAATGGTGCATTATCGGATGTTAAAGGAGTCTCAATAAGGGTGCTGCAAGGCGCAATACTTGGCCCACTCCTTTTCAGCTTGTTTACAAATAATCTCCCTGAAGCATGCCCACCTCAAAGGTGTTTTTCTCTATGCGGACGATGCCATTGTTTTTATCAGTAGTACAAGCCAAGACTTTCCTGTGACCTAAAAAATGTTTTTTTAAATCCGTCAAAGAATGGTTCAAGCAAAATAAACTAGTCCTAAACTACAAGAAAACCAAGACTATGCTGTGCTCTGGTCCACAAGTGAAAAGAAAGGTCCCTCCCCTTGCCATACGTAATGCTAAAGGTTCTATATTGGACCAGATTGATACTTTTAAATACTTAGGAGTTACCCTGGACAATACCCTTTCATTTCTTCCGCATGTGGAGAACATAGGCAGTCTTTTACCAATAAAAAACTAGGCGCTGTACAGGCAACGTCTGAACCTCACCACAGAAATCAGACACCTTGTGATATCCAGCACGGTCCTCCTGCTTTTAGATTATGGCCTCCCAGTCTATGGCGTGGCCACTGACTCTGTTCTTAACAGAGTCAGGCTGGTACTAAATATGGCATGTTGCTTTGCACGTGGGGCAGACAGGCTCACCCATAGCTTCCCCCTATATTTCCTAACCAATGGACCTCCCCTCCAGGACAGAATAAAGTATCAGACCAGTCTGCTCGGAAAAAAAGCCCTGTTGGGCCTTGCCCCACCTGCTATACAAAACCTCCTCCACCCAGTTACCAATCAATACTCCACTAGGAATATGTCTCAGAACACCCATGCTAACACCCTTCCGAAAAATAAACCAGGCCATGTGTTCCTGCGCAGTCAGAGCATCACAGTGGCTGAATCAATTTCCTGAATCCCTGGTGGGTCTCTCCAAAATAGTCTTCTTTAAGACAGAACTGAAAAAGTTTTTCACACAGCCGGCCCTGTGGCACTGAGGGTTGAAGTGCTGGATGCCACACTTCATGCCACGCCAGTGACCTAGGTTCGGCGACAATCACGAGGTGTGTCCGGGAGAGGTTGAGTGCCCGGCCGGCGGCTCTCCTTCTTTGGGGAGGTTGCGAGCAAGCCCCACCATATTACTGCAATCTTCTGGGTGAACCTGGGTATTGGCAGTGCGGACGGGGCAGCAGAGAGAAAAAAAGGGAGGGGGCTGGCGTGGGGCCGATGGCCCTGGTGGAGCCAGTCTCAGCCAGCGCCCCTGTCTCATTACATCGCCTCAGGCACAGACATCAATACATTGAGGGGGCACAGAACAAAGGAAAGACACACTGCAGCTGGTCCAGATAGCGGGTCACCACACGCCCTTCCACGCAATCTGAGCCAAGGGCAGACTCTGCTGTACACACACTCTACTGAGGATCGGAGTAGGTAAGAGGGGGTATCCTCCTTTGTCCCACCGGGGAGGTTAACTAGGTCTCTAGAATTGAATGGAGTGGTGTACTGTAGGAGCAGACACCTCGGCCCTACCAGCAGAATGTGAGTGCCTGGGGCTCTGAGAGAGTGTACCAGTTGGGAGGAGAGATAGGAGCAAAAATAGAAAGTAAAAAAAAAAAAGGTTCTCACGCTTGGATCCAAATGTAACTTATCACGAACACATTTGGCTACTGTAACTGATATTATAGTATATTGAATACCACTGTCCTCTTTAAATAAGTTAAAGATCAAATGCCATATATTTAAGAAAAGATTGAATTCACTTGAATTTAAGTCCCTGTGTCATGAGTAGTGTTTCCTGAAAATAAAATAAAATTGTTCTCACATGAACCTATTTATGGAGGCTACATCAAAGATGCACTGCTTCTATGAATTAACAAACTTTAGATTGATTTTATATCAATTAAACAGCCCTGTGTTATATAGCCACAAGACAATGCAGTGTTTTGATGAGAAGGAACTGGCAGCTGTGCTGCAGACAAGGTAATTTCTCACAGACATTCATTCATACCACTTCAGTTCAGCACTGAAACTCAAATGATCAACTTTTTATGAGAACAGAATGATAGATTTCAAGCTAATCTATCTAAACACAAACCAGATGGGTTAGTAACAAACTCTGAGTGAAAACAATTAGCTCTACAGACTGCTCTGACTGGGAACTGCAACAACTTCTTCAGTCAATCAGGGACTTAACTGCTGAAGCAGCAGGCTAGACCAAAATTATGTCATCACTCACTGATAGGGACAGAAAAACCTTCACTGTTTTAAGTTACTGCAGAGCACATTAACAGATGCTGATTTAAAGAACACCACAGAACCAAACAGTATGATATTTTCAGGAAACACTAATCATGACACAGGGACTTGAATTCAAGTGAATTCAAGCTTTTCTTAAATATATGGCATTTGATCTTTAATTGTATCTATTTATTTAAATTTTGATGACCGGGTGGGCCCCTTTGAGACATCAAGTCCCTTTTTCAGGAGCGACCCGGGGAACCAAACATTCCAAGCATAAGAAAACAGTACAGATACAGATAATTATGTACAAATATCATTGGACAGTTACCTACATTCATGGACTAGACTAGCCATCCCATTCATTGGGAGACAGTACAAATTACAGATACCAATTGCAACAGAGGTGAACAAACAGTAAGGGTGACACGAGTATACATCATTACAGTAATGTCATGTCATATAATGTCATGTACTCTGCACTAGCTTTCCCTTGATCATTCCTGCCCCTGACTACTTGTTCCTCTGGAGTTGCTTACTTTGTATTTAATTGTTAATTTCTCTGTGTACACTGTCCTTGACGCGGAACCTTTGTAAAAGAGCACCTGTGCTCAAACGTTTATTTCTGAATGATTAAATACATACATACATAAAAAAACAAACAAAACATGAATGACTAGACGTAGGAGCATTCCAATATTGAAACCATGCCTGAGTGTCTATTGTGGCTGCAGAACGGACATTTTATGATCACACTAGGTCAGAATCACTTTATGAACTGGAGCCACTACTTGGTTTTAAGCAATGCCCTTACAGTACACAACAGTTATGTCTGTAAGATTTATGAAACTGTGTTAATCTGTCTGCCTTCGCCTCTCTGTTGCAGAAGAATCTGAAAAACATTTAACTGCTTTTACAATTTGTATTTTAATTCTTTCTTTTGCAATTTGTTACTGTACTTGTGTCTGGTTGAATGTACTGTCAGGACATTCTTTTCAACAAGACAGTTTCATCTCATGGGGATCCACCATAGAAGCTTGACAGCAGAAAAGGACCATACCGGCCCATCTAGTCTGCCCCCCCCCCGATACTCGGCTCCGTAAGCTTGTCCCATGCCGTCTTGAATTCTTCCACTGACTTAGCCCCCACCATTTTGTCTGGTAGTCTGTTCCAGGGCTCCACCACCCTCTCCGTGAAAAAACACCCTCTCACACTGCCCCTATATGTGTTTCCTTGCAATCTGAGGCTGTGCCCTCTAGTTTTAACCCCCTCCTTCCTCTTAAGTAAACCCTCTTCTCCCACTTTATTGAGCTCCTTTACATATTCAAAAGTTTCAATCATGTCTCCCCTTCCCCTCGTTGTTTCCAGCGTGTACAGATCCAGCTCCTTACACCTCTGCTCATATGACTTTCCCTGCATACCCTGCACCATCTTGGCTGCCTTTCTCTGAACCCTCTCCAATGCATCTATATCCTTGCGGAGATGAGGCCTCCAGAACTGAACCCCATACTCCAGGTGCAGCCTCACCATGGCTTTGTAAAGGGGCATTATCACTTCCCTCTTTCTGCTAGTAATGCCCCTGCCTATGCATGCCAACATTCTACTGGCCTTTCCCACCACCCTGCTACATTGGAGTCCTACCTTAAGGTTCGAGGAGACTATGATCCCCAGATCCCTCTCCTGTTCTGTTACTCTGATTTCCTCCCCACCTAGGGTGTACCCTGCTCTTTTGTTCCTATTCCCCAAGCGCATCACAGTGCACTTCTTGACATTAAATTTCAGCTGCCATGTCCCAGACCATTTTTCAAGTATCTTGAAGTCCTCCCTCATGTCCTCCACCCCCCCAAGGTGTCCATCCTATTGGATATTTCATCAGCATATATCATCAGCAAACAGGCACACCCTCCCCCTCAAACCCTCAGCAATATCACTGATATAGATACTGAAGAGAAGCAGACCCAAAACTGACCCCTGTGGCATTCCACTCTTCACCCTTGCTGTCCCGGAGTGGCACCACATTTAGCATCACCCTCTGAGTTCTTCCCAACAGCCAGGTCTCCATCCACTCAGCTTGTTATTTTCCTACCCAACCCCAGGCTTTCCATCTTGCTCACCAGCCCCCTATGGGATCCTATGAGAGCCATCTTCTCCATAACATTAAATAAACCAATGTAATGTTGAGGAGGGGAGTGACTGCTCTCTTGGGGTGGGGACCCAGCTTGTGCCATCCCTCCAGTTCCAATACCTCCACCAGGCAGGCTGCTTTTTTTCTACAGTCCCCACACCTCTGGAACAACCTCATACCCAGCTCTTCCTTCTCCACATTGGGTCTCAAAGCTCTGCTCTGGGAATATAAAACCCACACCTGCTCAGGTACATACTTTTCCCTCCTTCTGCCCCCACTCAGTCTCATGCTGTGTTTGCACTGTTCTTGGTACCCTTTCCCCAGACCCTGCTGCTTTCTCCACCTATAATTTATGTGGTATATTTGCACGATCCTGTAACCCTCAGTGTGGTATTGTTCAACCTTTGCTCATTATACTTACAGTGTATTCTGCATATAAACACCATGCCTATATAGAGTTGGAGAGGTTTTGTTCCTCATCCCCACCCCTTGTATCCCAGTTCTCCGTTACCTTCTACTGAACATTATTCCCTTTTATTTGCCGGCTCCTTTGTAGTTCACATGCTTTGTGGCTCTGTTAATTTGAGTAATGCTTTGTACTTTTCCTCCTTACCCCGCTCACAGCTGGAAACCAGCTTTGTTTTCACAGTGCTCTCCAGGGTAGGACAAAACTTGACATAAACAGTGACACTATATCTCAACGCCTAGCAGCCCAATCATGAGCAGGACTTGCAGCTGGTTCTCCAAGGGGGATGTGTGCCCATGCACCTAACAGACATCGTGTGGTGCTGGCAATGCAGCTAGTGAAACAAGAGGGTGATGACAGGGGAATAGGGGACAAACTGAGGAAGTAGCAAAAGAAAAAATAAGATTTTTAAAGACAATTTTTCAACAATGAGGACTGTGGTCAGTATTGCGCTGCGAAAAGGTAGGTGATGTTTCACGTGAAATGGTAAAAATGCTCTTCTGGTAAAAATGCTATTTACCTACATCAAAATACGAACAAGACGTTCCCTAGCAGAGGCGAGGCACCTGCACACCTCCTGTCGATCAACTAAAGAAAAGCACTCGCGTCAGCTGGTAAAGCATCTGCTTGCTGGCTGTCAGCACAGCGGTATGGCTACCGCTTGTGAAGCTGGTCGCCAAGGTTCGAGAAGGAGCTTGTGTCACCAGGGACCAGCCGGGGAGAAGGACTGAGTATTCCAGTGGATGCTCTGCCTCTCCAGGGAGGGAGGCTGTGTGACGACACCGTAGCAGCGCCACCTGGATAGCCACAGATGGTGGTGCCAGTTCGTGACCCTTCGGAGGTTGGTAGACACTGACTGATGCTGTGAAGCTGCACTGCATGTTCTTCATGTGCGCTCATGCATGGTATCCTGGAAACCACTGTCTTGGGGGCAGGGGAACCAGAAAACAGAGAGAAAATGGCACCAGTACTCGAGGACACGGACCTTGGTATAGCTGGGTCCTGTGCCTCCACCACACATATACACCTAACAACAAAAGGACGTTGTCAGGGGTACATCACCCTTTTCCTTGATCCTGCTGGGGGGGGGCAATCAATGGCTGGCTGGAGGCAGGTGAGTGTGAGTCAGAGAGATTCAGGGGGGGTCAAGGTGTGCCACAGAGTTCCTGAGGGAGTCCGGTGCTAGGGTGAGGAGGGGAAGAAACACTGATTAAAAAAAAATCAGCTGCTTGCCACCCTCCCACACAGAGGAAGGATGCAGCTTGGATGACCTTGATCATAGCGTTGGGGCAGGGGATACAGAACCATGAGAGGAAAACAAAACATCTCACTTATCCTCCAGCACACCCTTCCTGCTACCTAAAGCATGCTGTGTGTGCTGACTGTTCTAGTCCCCCTTCCCCGACTTCTCCACTTTTACGCTATATCACATTTGGCCACTGCACGCTATAACTTGCAGCCTTGATGGCTGTACTTGCTGCCTTACTACAATTTAACCTTTTCTGTCCATCCCTATCTTGATTATTTGCTCCTCTCTCTGTTCATACACTGCTGCTCAAGCTGTCTGATGGCTGTAAATCCTGTCTCATGCAACTGCCATGTGCCTGCATTTGTGTTTTCACCAAATGAACTGACTGATCTACTTATTATATACAACTGCATGTTGGGGTGTATAGTCCCCGTGTACTTGCATTTTGTTTTTCACTGACTGATCCACTTACTAAGTATTTTAAGCCCATGTTGGGGTGTATCCCCTTGTATTCATGTATTCCTACTGCTGCCTGTAACCGTTATTGTATTACTGTTGTTGTTGCCTGCCACTGTGTGGTCCAGGTCTTGACTGAAAAAGGTCTTAATCAGTTACATATATATATATATATATATATATATATATCACACACATACACACACATATATATTTATGTTTTTAACCATCTGTTTAACTCCCTGCATTGTCCTCACTTTTCTGGGACTAGCCCCCAGTTCCACCATGCCCCCTGCTTCTGTTTAGCCTCATCCCAACCTGGTCTTAGTGCTTCATGGCTTACCCTCATAGCATGGCCATCTTTTCATTTCATTTTTATTTTTATACTGATTAGTTTGTGGGACAAGCCCATTTTCACAACCAGTTTATACAACAAAACATAACACATCAGACTTTACAAACAGTAAACATCCAATAAATATACATTATTTAAAACATTTACAAATTGAATTCGCCAACAGATTGTTCCTAAGAGCAGTCTTAAATTTTGAAAACTGCCTTTGACTTATAACGTTATAAGGAAGATAATTATACATCCTAATAGTGGCAAAGTTCAAGGAATTTTGACCAAAAGGAGTATGGAAGAAAGGCAATGTAAAACCCTCCTTACTCCGTAATCTTGTACAACCAGATTCTGTATTCCTAGAGAACAGATTAAGGATACTCTGTGGCATAATACCTAACTGAACCTTGTGCAAAAACATCATTGATCTAAAGCTGAATCGCTCCCTTAAAGGCAAACAACCAAAAAATTTATAAAGAGAACAATGATGTGTTAACCTTGACTGGCCAGAAGCAAAACGTAGCATGGAGTGATAAGTAACTTGAAGTTTAGAAAACATTCTATCAGAAGTATAAGAATATATTATGGACCCATAATCCATTGTAGATAATAATAAACTATATGTAAGTAATGACCTAATATCAACTGTAAGGTTACATCTAATTCAATAAAGAAACCCCAGCCTTTTATGTACTTTATTAATTAATTCCATAACATGACACTCAAAAGTTAGATGACAATCAATTAATATTCCCAAATATTTGAACAGTCTAACCTGTTCAGTTAAATTACCAAAATTATCCTAAATAGTTAGAACCTGTTTTTGCTCTCTCCTGGAGTAAGAAAATACCATTGTCCTAGTTTTTGCATAATTTAACACTAGTTTATGTTTGTCAACCCAATAATGGAGCAAACTAAAATCATACTGTAGGGTATTTTGAAGAGTCAGAAGATTGGGACCAGAACAAAACAAAACAGCATTGTCTGCATATAACAATAACTTAGTATTTAAAAAATTAACCAATCAAGAATTAACAAATAAAGAAAAAAGCAAAGGACCCAATATGGAGCCCTGTGGGACTCCACATTTTAACAATGCTGACTCCGATTTTATTCCATTGATTATTGTCATCTGATTCCTGTTAGATAAATAATCTCCAATCCAAGAAATAACCCCATCTGATAACTGTACAGCAGATAACTGCTTCAAGAGTTTTTCATGATTAACAAGATCAAAAGCCTTGGTGAGGTCCACAAAAGCTACTACAACAAAATCTCAAACATCAATTGCCTTGGAAACTTGGCTGGTGAACCTCACCAAGGCTGTCTCAGTATTGTGGTTAGGCCTAAAGCCATGTTGTGAATCTTACTCAAGATTATATTTTGTTATATGTTCTATCAGCTGAGCTGAAACTATTTTTTCTAAAACCTTAGATAAGGGAGCCAACATAGAAATTGGGTGATAGTTATTAAGGTTAGATCTTGACCCCGACTTAAAAATAGGCCTAACAACAGAATTTGTACACACCTTAGGAAAAACCCCATGACAAAGGGAATAATTAAACAATTTTGTAAGCAAACTAGCCACACTATTAATGACCCTTTTCAAAATCCTATAATCAATATTGTCAGATCCACAACTAGGCCTTGGTTCCATTTTAGATATAAAAGTAACCACATCCTTA
Organism: Neoceratodus forsteri; assembly: GCA_016271365.2. Taxonomy (NCBI): domain Eukaryota; kingdom Metazoa; phylum Chordata; order Ceratodontiformes; family Ceratodontidae; genus Neoceratodus; species Neoceratodus forsteri. The sequence goes on from CM028134.1 coordinate 1,026,315,239, forward strand.
GCATATAAGTAACGAAAATAACATTTTGGAATGTTGTGACTCCTAACAAATTTCTCACCATTTAGATGTAAAAAAGGAATCCAAATGGCCCAAGGAACCTTCCATATTACCCACAGTAGAACTATACTTCCCCAGATTAGTAAAATGTAAATTAAAGGCTTCTGCCACCATTTTAGGATCCATAATCACAGTACCGTCCTTATCTATTACATAATTTTCACTCCCATCCGATGTACCCATTAAGGAATTAATTGTATTCCAGGTTGTTTGAGAGTTCCCCTTGGCTTCCATGAGTTTTTGCTTAAAAAAAATCCTTTTTTGCTACTCGAATAGCTAATTGACATTTATTCCTACGCTCTTTGTACAATACCTGATGATTTAATTATTTTGTCCTTCTGTATACCTTCCATGTTTGATTTATTTTCCTATTAAATTTCAACAGGTTGGAAGTAAACCAGATATTATTGTTCCCTCTAACCCTTAATTTTCTAATAGGTATTATTTTATCACAGATTAAAGTAAAGTAATGACAACATTTTTGGTATGCTTCATCAACGTCCATTATATTATCCAAAAACGACCAATCTAGTAACTGTAGCTCCTCAGAGAACTTTCACTCATCCAAATCTCTGAGCCTTCTATAGTTTATAATCCCTCCTACTCTCTTATTTAATTTAGCTGACCAGTCAAAAAACACCGGACTGTGATCACTGATCCCATCAGGGAGAATTCCATATTTAACAATACGTGAAGGGTTGTTGGTAATAATCCAATCAAGGGTAGATGAATACCCTGTTTTATAATTAACCCTGGCGGGGCCAGTGATCAACTGTTGAAACCCAAGATCGGTAACAATAGCTCTAACCTCATGCACAGCTGGGGACATCCAATTTGTATTAAAATCACCAACCAAAATAGTTTCCCTTTCTATTGGTAATTTTGAAACACAATTAAGGAACGCAGGAACACCTTCCTTTGATCTATCTGGAGGAACATATACATTTATAATAGATAATACTTTTTTATCACCTAAAGTAACAGAAATTGCAACTGATTCAAACAAATTACTATTAGGAATAATAGCTAATTCTTGTACCAACAAATGATCAGCTACATAAAACAAACACCTCCCCCCCACCTAACCTATCCTTCCTAAATGTAGTATAACCTGGTAACAAAATTTCAAAGTTGGATATATTATTGGTCAACCAAGTTTCAGTCAAAGTAACAACATCAAATTTATTATCTAAAACCCAGCATTCCAAAATTGGGTTTTTTTGCAACTAAACTAGCTACATTCAAATGAGCCATACGGAGGGAGGAATTTGAAGATCCCTTAATTTCCATTGAAGCCTCAACCAAAGGGCCCGGGTTGGGATGGACTGTACCTGATAATAGTAACAGAATTAGTCTCCTAATTCTGTTTGAGAACATTAGACCCCTCTTAACACACAGTTTAGACTAATTCACCACATTAATAGGATGTACAAATGACACAAGCTCATAATTACAGTGCAAACATAGCAGTTGAAAAATCCTTTTACAAGAATTAAAACCTATTCCTTGATCAATTCCATCATTAAAATCTTGACAACCTATATAATCTACAAACTGAGAGGTACCAAAGCCCTTTGATTACTTTGCAAAAGCAGCACACTCCCTTTGATATCAAATCGTTTAGAGCTAATTGATTTAACATCAGTGAATGCAAGAAATGCAAAAACCAATACTGCAATGTTAACTGATTTCAGTATCTAACCTGGGCCATTTAACCTGGGAATCCCTGGCCCATGCATGGTGTGAAGCTGCATTGGGGTGGCACTGGAACTAAGGACTGCCCTGACAAACTAGTCTTTGTCCACTCCTCCTCTCTGTCAGCGTGGCTCAGTTGATAGCACATCCGCCTCTGGACCAGAAGGTCATGGGTTCTTGTCCCACACCGGGATTGGACTTGCACCTAAAAATTGCTGGCATCCGAGTGCAGTATTGGGGGGTGCTGGACTGCTGGGGTGTGCCGTCCTTCGGATGAGACGTTAAACCAGGTCCCTTCTGCCCATCCTGGTGTTGTCCTGGTGGGTGTCCAGATGGAAGTAAAAGAACCCAGGGCACTCTTCGCAAAGAGTAGGGAACATTCCCGGTGTCCTGGCCAACATTCCCCTTCCCATAAACTGGTTCATGCAATTATCCAGGCTGTGTGTGGGTGATGATGTGCGATATGGCCGCCACCACTCATTCAGTCACTTCACTACCAGTCTAGCATTGCTTGTAAAGCACTTTGGATGTATGAAAAGCGCTATATAAATGCTTCTTCTTCTCCTTCTTCTTCTTCTTCTCTGGCTCCCAACACCGATACACACAAATTTGGGCAAGGACACATAAATGTGTACAGGCACCCCCCCCCACACTCTATTCTAGCAGATCGGCAACACCACCACCTCTGTGGCTAGAGGTGCCGACACATAATATGTCAGCCACTTTCTGGCTCAGCCATAAGGGTCTCTCAACTAACAGGGCAATGTGCTCCCCACCCCCACCGGATAGTGAGCACTGCCTCAGGAAGCAACTCACCCCCCACTGCTAGAGTGTGGGGATCTGGGTTTGCCATTCAGTAGCATGAAGCGCTACATCTGGGACAACAGGCAGCTCTTAACAGCGAGTTAGTTTTTTACACAAGTCCTTCATTTTGGCAGTCATGTCTGCGGCATAGCACTACTAGCTGCATCCAAATAGCATCTGCATTTATTTATTTTATTTCATTTTCGTTGATTAGGAAAGGAGGGATAGGCAATTCTACCTATTTTCAGCCGGGGAATGGTGGGAGATACAAATGCAATCTGACATAATGAACCAGATTAAGCTGTTGGTGATCAATATATTTTAGTGAAAAGGGGAAAACTGGCCGGGACGCTGGGGAAATTCCTGTGCTCTTTTCAAGAAATGCCATGGGATCTTTAAACTCCACTGGAACAACAAGAACTGGCAAACTTGGTTTAATGTCTCATCCGAATGATGGATTTTGCACCTTTAAACCTCCTTTAACTGTGCTGCCCCACAAGATATCTGGGATTATGGGAATGTGTTCACCAGTTATAGACTTCTGACAATCCAGCCTGCATGGTATGGTGGAACGGATTAAAGGGGGACATTTATGAACACTGCCCCTCAAAGTTTGAAAGCACATAAAAAGCTGTTTTAAATGAGGTGTTCGGCTTACCTGTAGTTGGCAGCAATCCAGAGATATCACTAACTATGTCAGCCCTATATTGCTATTACACAGCCACCATTTTTGGAACCTTGTGATGTCACACATGGTGAAGCTGCGCCGAGCTACAAGGTAGCTAATTTTCACCTGCATGACATCACAAGGTTCTGAAATTGTTGGCATTGTGCAATTAACATTTAACTCCCACTTCTGTCTCAGACTTTCCTGGAATCTGACCCCAGGACTTCTGGTGTGTGGTGGGAGTGGGGGCTGAAGTAGAAGGTGTGCATTTAACATAATGATTACAGGAACCCATGGCTCAAACTGCATGGGGGCTGCCATCATGTAACCTTTAACATTGGGGATGGCCAATCTCCAACTTTCCCAGGCTGGTAAACTGTTTTTGCTAGCAGATCAGATGGTACATTGTGTTTGGTACCAACTACATGCCTATCGAGTGTCGGCGACAGTGAGTGATCACTGACTTGACCAATGGGAACCTTGGGTCAGAGTCCTTATAACAGGAGAATGGCTCAGGGAAAAGGCAGAACTGCTTGGGATCCCGAAGCCAGCAGACGTACTGTGTGGTCACAATCTAAGTGCGTCATTCCCAAACCTTGTGACTGGATGTAAGGTGCTTGAGCAGCATATGCGTACCAGCCTATGCAGAGACGACAACTGAAGATCAGTGCACAGCCCTGAAAGGAGGAGTACAAACTTGGATAACCAGTGACACCTGAGCAACGGTAAAACGAGAAGAGGAGCTGAAGGGAACAAACTGCTGGGTCTTGGATTAGCGTCCTGTGAAGCCCAGTGTAAAGCACAACCTACGTGGGCCATCCCTGAAACTGTGAGTAACTGTGGCAAGAGTTCTACCTTTTGCAACTTCTACATGTTCCCAGTTTGGATTTACAACTGGGTTACCTAACTGGATAACAAATAGCTCACATTAAGAGGTAGGACATCCATTTTAAAGGGATTTGCCCATTTTTAAAAAACATATTACTTCTGTCTCAATCTGGTAATCTATGTGTTGTCGGTTGTCTGTACCAAGAATGAGGACTTCCACTGGTCAAAAAATATTTTCTATAAACTGCCTTTATTTTTCAATTAATTAACAGCTTCAATAATCACCATTAATAATTCTGTATCATGCTCTAGACGTGCACTAAGAAATTACCTTCTTGTAAACTGTCAGTGTAAATGTTTTCAGAAATAGAATTCAGTCTCTTGTCTAAATGTATATTTATTTTTTTTCATATGTATTATTTTACGTATACTTAACTGTTATATGTTCTGGTCGCCCTTGAAAATGGGTCTATGGCACATGGACATTCCAGATTTTAAATAAACAAACAAAAAATCATTCTCAGATATGATTACTCCCAGGTCCCTTTCTTCTTTAGTGACTATCAATACCTCTTCTCCCATACTGTAGTCTGCCTGTGGGTTTCTGTTCCCTAAGTGCATGATTTTATGAAGAAAGGGTTTGTGTACCAAAGTACTGGCAACATTCGAAGCTGCGTCTCGTTGGGTCTAGTTATTGGCAGCTGCTGCCATTTGCTTATGCGGCTCACCCATGACGGGTGTGCTTAAACAGCGGCTTATAATTTAACTACTCCACCTAAGTTAGGCTCCTAAAAAGAATCTGATAGGATTGCAGGATCAAGATTGTTAACGCATTCCTCCTGCAGGTGTTGGCACTGAAATAAACCTGTGTTTTCTGTTGACCTGTTATTATTGTCTGACCACTGCCTTATACTGCATTGTAGGGGGAAGGGCGATCACTCTGAAGGGGGAGCTGGGGTTATACTGCACTACCAGCTAAGCCACAAAGCCATACCCTCTGGGTGAAAGCACAGAGCATAGTAAGGTTACAAACACCCCAGTTCTAGGAACTGTTAAAACTCAGTCAGCCGTCCAGTGGTGGAGTACGGCGGGGACTGCACCCCAAGCCCATCTTACAAACACAGGGCAGACCTAATAGGGGTATCGCAGGATGACTGTCAGCCACAAGGAAGCCAAATACCTGCTTTATTTATTTATTTATTGAAATGTTTCACCAGGAACGCATGCTGAACAACAAGTTGCTTGTCTCCCGGTGCGACCTGGGGGGTAGGGGAACATAAGGGATTGAATACAGAGATTTGGTACAACACAAAGGTAGTATGAAATACACATATGAATACATACGAATAAAAGAGAATAGAGTGTACAATGAGTAATAAAAATAAAAATAATAGCGGAGTGCTAGCAGTTTTGTGGAGTGGGGGAACAAGGATTGAATACAGAGATTTGGTACAAAACATAGGTAGCATAACATGTACATGTGAATACATACAAATGAATGCGAGTAGTCTGTACAGTAGGTAATAAAATAGCGGAAAGCTAACAGTTACGGGCTAAAGAGCTGGATGAAAAAACAACTGAGATAGATACAGCCACCCTTCATTTACAATAGAATTCAAGCGTTAAATAGCTCGTAACGGCACAAGAAGTGACTGAATAGACTATATAGTAGTAAGATGATCTAGTACATGAGGAGAGCTCCAGGTAGTACTAGTTGCGGGGTATAGCCGAGGGCAAAATGGTCAGCAAATGCAATAGATGTTGGGGCAGCCATAAATAGGGCTGAGGAATGGAGGGGGGGGGGCAGATAAAAGAGTGGGGAGGGGTAGGGGGAAAGGCGGGTAGTAAAGACCAGCCCTAATAGGATGAGAACACCCAATGAGGGAAAGGGAAGGGGTGAGTGTATAGTGCGGAAAGGAGGCAGCAGAGGGGTGGATAGAGGAGGATTAGGGAGGGGGGAGACTTGACCAGTCCAGACGCCTTCAGGATGCTGAGAACCCTGCCAGGGGATGGAGCAGGCATGGGAGAAGGCGGTAGTAGAGCATATTAGTGAAGAGATGGAAAAAAAGCTTTTTTCTTTGACTTTAAAACTATGAGGTGCACTTCCATTAATGTTAATTAACAAATCTTCACGCTTCCCCTACCCCACTATTCTCACCCACCCACGTCTGTCCTTTCTTCTCTCTCTCTCTCTCTCTCTCTCTCTCGTCCATCTCGTAACACATGGCAGGAAGGAAAATATACTAATACATAAAATTACAAAAATAAAAAGCAACACCTCATATGTGGAAAGTCCATACACCTGAGGACTGCAGTTGTTTAAGGATCCAGTAAAGCCGTTTAGATTTTGTGGACTGCAGTCAGCCGCCTCCTTGATCTTGCATATCTCACATAATAACAGAACCCTACTGCAGTGCCCATAATCCTATCAGTAGTAATGAAGCCAGTGGCCATGTCCCAGATGAGCAGGACCACCCTTTCTGGAATCCCTGCTATTACATCACATTACCTGCCTGCCAGGTCCACCAGGTTGATCTTGCTGACAATCTCGGAGGGCAAGTTGTTCTCCAGTATAGCCTGAAGTTCACAAAGAAAAAAAAAAAAAATTAAAAAATGAAACGGGTACATTCTAATTCCAACAATTTCCAAATGAGAGATGGATGATTTCCTTCCAGATTCATTTTCAACCCAGCGCTTATTTGTTTTGTTATAGTCTGTAACTTCATTCAGGTGGCACAGAAAACATAGCTGGGCACACACCAAAGTTGCTGAGAAATATAATAATTTATTTATGTCTTACATAGACATGGCTGAGATACTGGGCTAACACCCATATGTACTGACCCAGTCACACGGGTCTTTTTCATTGGGTAGAGTTAGCCAACTGAAGCACTGTTTAAATGCACCTTGAGTAAATTAATTGTAACATAATAAATTAAACAATTAATCAAGCAAACGGTGAATGAACAGGAACCACGTGCACAGACACCAAGATTCATTAAAATACACCAATTAAATTATAATGTGCTTTAAACAACATTTAAACTTTTTGAATTATAAAATCCATATCAAAAACGTCATGACATAACACTAGTTTTTACAGGGACATCTCTAATGAATTAAGTCCACTGCATCGATGTCTTGGCTTAATATAATAAAGTTTTTTTTAAATATTATATATTTTTATTAAAGCTCCTAGAAAGACCCAGATACCTTAATCTTTATTTTATAAATCATTTGATTTAGTCTCATGAGACAAAAAGTGCATATCAAATATGAAAGTGCAGCCACAGAGTGGAACGTCACTCTAAAGTGCAAAAGGTCACGCTATTACAAGTACGACTTGTAGTCAATTTGATTGTTGAGACCTAATGGTATTAGTGCCCCCAACTTAGAAATCCATTTTGTTTCACATTTATTAAGCAAATTCACTCCATCCCCTCCATGAATTAACCAAAGCACATTATCAAGAGCCCAGAATTACAAACCCCTCAGATTACTGTTATGTCTTTCAAAAAAAGTGTTCCCCAGGGCATTCTCCAACTTCATATTAATAATCGCGCTGACATGCTCCTGTATACAGGATTTTAGTTCTTCCTACATATAACGTTTTACATCCACACCAAGTGGCATAAACTGTAAAGGGGCTCTGGCAATCTACATAATGATTTAAAGCAAATTCTTGTACAGTAACTGGATATGTGAATTTTTCTCCTGTTGCCAAGCAGCAGCAGATGTTACATCTACAATTAAAAAAAACTTGCCTAGAAGAAATTATTATTATTTTTTTTTTTTACCTTCTCTGTATTTTGGTAATGTCTTGAAGTTAGAATATCTTTTTAAGTTTTTCCCCCCATAATAGGAAACGAGGGGTACCTCCCCCAAAATAGGACCTACTGTATCGTCTGCATGAAAAATTTCCCATCTTTCTCTAATTATTTTACTAATTTCTACAGACCTGGGATGGTAATGTCACAAAAATAAGATGATTATCTGGAGTATCTGAGGCTTGATGTTTATCCTTGGGCTGCACAAGAATTTGTCTATCTAGTCCTCTCACCTTTTCTAGTGCATTAAGTGTAGTCTGAACACTATGGCCTCAATCCTTAAAACTTCTGCACAAAAGTTGTGCTTCTCTTTCAAAGTTCACATCAAGTGTACAATTCCTATGTAACCTTAAAAACTGTCCAAAGGGAATACTTTGCACTAGTGTTCTAGGATGGTGACTTTCTGCTTGCAATACAGTATTACCCAGGATTGGTTTTCTGTAAATATTACTCACAACCCAGTTTTCCAGGGCAATAGTGTAGAATACTAAGTACACCTAGGATGCTTGCCGTAAAAGCTTACTGAATACAGCGCTGCTTTGGTCACGTACCATACTTGGTTGTCAGTTTATTTAAGTTGGGGGGGTTTTGCCCCCCACATCCCCTTATGTTGTTTTTTTTTTTTTTTTTAACAGGGTGGTGTGGGGCGAACCCCAACCCAAATAAACTAATAAAAAGTAAAGGAATGGGCGACTGTACCAAATAGTGTAACTTGAGCTTTACGCTAATAGCACACGTCCTACGTGTACCCAGTATTCTACGCCATCACCTTTTCCAGTACCCGCAAATCCAGATCCAAAAATTCAGTTTGCTGCAAACCCACTTCATTCTGGTGAACTGCTCTGTGGGTAATGAAACTATACATAACAGTGATTTGTATCATGTTCCCTGTTACCAGAATATGATGTGAAGTGGGTATCATATCACAACATGAGATGATATTGCAGGCTGCCATTATAACTTAACAGGGATATGCAAATGCCTGACTCAGAATTTGCTATTCATTCTATGAATAAGGGAGCTTTAACTGGTGCAGTGTTTGTGGGCCTAGCCAAGGAATTTGACTTTGTCAACCATAACAGTTTGTATGAGTAAATTGCAACAGCTCAGAGTATCCCTGAACCCTGTCTCGTGATTGTCAAACGACCTGAAAGGAAGAACACAGCTTGTATGTACTGGAAATTCACTATCTGACTTCTTACCCAATTTTAGGGATGTAACTTAAGGCTCAGTACTGAGGCTACTGCTGTTTTCATGGGAGTATTATGAAAGACAGAAACTGAGAAGATCGAGTATCAGGAGCCTGAGACTGACTTTCTGAAACACGGTTCTGACACTCAGTAATTGCCTGCGGTGGGTTTGTAATCCCATCTACGGGGGTTGGGGGTGGCGGCATAGCCCCCCGAAACACGAAAAAAATCTCAGTTGCAGGCGATTACTGAGTGTCAGGATTCAGAGTTTCGGGAAGTCAGTCTCGGGCTCCTAACAGTCTGTCTTTTCAGTTTCTGTCTTTTGTAGTAAATCCATTTTCATTGTTTAAGTATTTATTTTAACTTTCTTCTTCCCCCCTTGTCATGTCAACTGGTTACCCTCTACTGACGGGCCCCAAACCGCATCACTCATCATCTTGGAGGCTTTTTCTGGACCTACCGTGTTCCTCCAAAGATTTTAATTTAATATTAAGACATCTTTCTGTGAGGAACCCAGACTCGGGTCCCTTCATGGCCACTTATGCAACTGCGAGTGCAGCGCCGTATAATGTCGTTAGCTGATAGGGTAGGACTAGTCATCTGACTTCCACCGCTTCTGGGCAGTTCGCCGCCGTTTGGTTGTGTGTGTGTGTGTGTGTGCACGCGCAGAGTGTGCACGCAAGAAAGACATTGTTCTAAGTGTATGCTTTTGTGCCAAAGAAGAAATTTAAAAAAAAAAAGAGTTTTTTTTCTTCTGAGAATTTATTTACTAGCCAGGCTTGACTAGTGAGCGAGACCAAGTTGTCAGCTCACTCTCACTGCTACAGTGAGTGGTTACTACATTTCATAATAATACTATAATTTAAACTTAATACCATACATCTTCCTGTCAGAACAACTATGGCAGACAGAGGATGAAAACGTAGTTGGACCGGCAGCCCCAGTTAAGCTGCAGCGGGTGTAGAGCAACAAGCAGCAGAGAGGGTGAGTGTACTGCAGAGCAACACTCGGGGCACATTTCTTGCACAAAATTATGTTTTACCCTGTCAAAGTCTGCAGTCCTGTCCCCCTCCAGCTGGCTGGAGTTGCTTATCCTTGTATAGCACACCATACCCCCCTTCCCTGCAGGTTTTTGCAAGACTGCTACATGTGGCAAGTGGCCACCCACTGCATAGTGAATCTGTATGGATAACCAGTAAGGCTGTGAGAAGGTCAGTGACAGGGATGGGTGCGGTGGTGGGGTACCACCAGACATCAGTGAGGGAAGAAAAAAGCTCTAAAGACAAAAAACTATTTTAAGCTGCTAAATGTATTACACAAAAGTCTGACAAAAAGCAGCCTATTTTATTTATTTCTAAACTCTAGCTTGGCACATGCCACTTAACAGGAAAGTGCATAAAAACTTCTTCTTTTTTTTTTTCTATTATTTATTTATGCTCCCCAGAACCTGGGAGGCAGCTATGGCTCTCCCTTGGATGGACAGATCCTCTGGCCCAAGCATCCCCGCTCATGCAGATACCCATAATTCCCCCACAGTTACCCCCCCATGGCGGGGCTGGGGAGGAGAACGCCAGCTTCCCCAACCCCCAGAGCATAATCCAGAAGCCGGGGGTGGCACAGGGATGTAACAGGCCCTCATGGAGCCTGCCAACTCCCTTTACACATTTTCTCCCGTCCCCTCTCCCCACCAACGTTAAAGACGCTGGTACATACCTCCCGACCCATGCTGCCCTCCAGCCACTGCCAGAGGGCAGTCAATGAGTGGGAAGACAGAATCTCCCTCCTCCAAGACAGGAGAGCAGGTCTCCAGACGCTCAATCCTCTCTTGCCCCTGCCGACCCCTGGCAGTCTGGGCTCGTTCTTGAATCCGGGTCGCCAGCATGGCACGAGGTATAGCGACCAGCGCCTCCACCTCCAGTGCCACTGGGCCGGCAACTTCTGTTTTTTATGTGCACCTGTGACAGACTGCTTACTAAGAAAAGTGCACAAAAGGAAACTGTTAAAATCTGTGCTCTTTAAATGTGTTCATGTGACTGTCTGCTTGCAGAGCAGAAACAGTCCTAGTACTACTAGATTATTTTCACTTTCTGGAAAAGAACACCCCTAGCATGTCTCCTGAGCATACCTCTCAACTTTTCAGTATTAAAATGCATAGCATTGGCCTTCACAAATCAGAAGAAATGCCCAGAATGTGTAGCACTTTCTTATTTCAAAGAGTAATATGTCTAAGAATAGTGTGACCCATGTGTGTAGTGTTAAGGAAGGTTTCGATGATGTTAGTTCAATGTTTTAATAGTTTGTGCATTGAGAAATAGCTCTAAGATTATGAGGAACATCAGTAAACCTTCTCGGAGCAAGGATAAATTTGAGTGTAAAAATCATAGCGCTGTGCAAAATTCATAGCAGTTGAGAAGCATGCTCCTAAGAAACACTGACAATTATCACACAAAAGTGTAAAAATAAATACCCTTTCTAGCTTGGGATTTAGAAAAGGAACAAAAGTTGTCTGCTTTTTGGCTAATTTTAACAAGTAGATGGAAGTAGTCTGCTTTCACAGCAGCTCAGATGTCTGTCTCTCTTGCACGTAGCTTCTGCGAGTGTTGGGTCACATAGGCTGCCTTCAGTGAGTTTCCAAAGTGGCCTCTGATTGGACAGGAAGTCTTAGGAAATCTTGAAGTGTCACACACTGTTCCAGAGGCCGAATAATAAAGCACAAATAATGAGTAACTGGGTTCCCGAACATGAACACTCAGTGAATATCGGAATAAGGTATCCGGCACCCCCTTTCAAAAAAAAAAACAAAACGCTACTAACAGCTAAACCTGATACAGTATGTCAGTTTGCATCCGTATCTCACCCCAGTCAAGGCTGAAAATAGGCAGAATGGCCTAGCACTCCTTTCCTAGTCAAAAAAACTAAATACGCAATTTATATTCATTTATGAGGGACAAGGCTTTCATAACGTCGCCACTTGTGAGTTACAGTCTTGCCCCCTCATACTTGGAGACAAACTGCATATGCTGAGTCACACTGTTGTGTATCCCCCTATATACAATGACTGTGCAAATAATCATTGTCCGTAAATGTATTTATTTTTATGACATACAGTGCTGGAATGGAAATAAATAATATATTTTCACTCCAGTTTGCTCAACAATGGATATTTTCATTCAAGTTATAGCAATTCCTTCTAGAATTATGCAGCATGTTCAAACATTCCAGTTTCCATCCTAGAAGGGCAAGGCCACTGTATAAATGGCATATGCCACGGGCTGCCTTAAAATGATTTATTTATAGTTTCTTTTTTTAAAAACTTGAATTTTAGTAAACAAACATAAAATAATAAGGAACAAGAACAGTACAATGAGCACATCTACTTAACAGCATTAGCACATAAGTAAGGGAAATTAGACCAGTCACTTGGGCATACAATTTCTGATGGATCCAACACATAACATAAATTCTGCCATGGTTCAGTCTTGAAGGTGCTATAAAGAACTGGTACACAACACTGAACAGTGGTATAGAAAAATGCAAACATTTTACCAACCAACAGGGTAGCATAGTCCAAATGAAGAAAAGAAGCCTCTTTTTCAAGTTGATTACATGAAGTAACAGAGTCCTTGTACGCCAATCCAATAACATGGTTCCGTCCACTTGACAGAAAGTGTAGAAGGAAAGAGAGGCAAGTAGATAGTAATATCGGTTATTTATGGACAACTAGGAAAGGAGAGAAAGGATAAAATACAAAATAAAAAAAAGTGAAAGAAAGGGTGCCAGTGGTTCTCAAGCAAGAAGCAGAAGAAGAAAAAGAAAGGTGGGGGGGGGGAGAAGTGGGTGCAGCAGAAACCTATGGGGTGGAGGGTGAAGCTCCATTTCACCCACTTGCGCTGCTGTGTTTCAAAGACAGGTACTGTACCTTGAAATGTACAGTACAGGTCATTCGTTCCATTTTTTAAATGTCATGCATTATGTTCTGCCAGGCCTCCATGGAAGGAACTTTCTGCATGTGCCATAGTCTTGGGAGTGCCTTTTTTAGCAGGAACTATGGAAAGTAAAATCAGTTTAAGCATACAGTGTCTGATCCCCCCGTCCTGTGGGATAGCCATTAGGATTAGGGAGGGTGTTTATACCCCTGGACAATTAAAAATAGTTTTTATTTCCTGAACAACGTCTGACCAGTATGTTTGTATTTTGGGACACTTCCAAAAAATATGAGTGTGTGTGGCTGAGTGATGACCGCACCCCCTCCAGCAAGATCCCTCTCCAAGCTCCTAAATTTTGCAACTATATCCGGAGTTCAAAAGTATCGGGATCTACATTTCCATGAGTACTTGCACCAATATGTGACTGAGGTGAGGATGGGAACTTGGTCCAGGTGTCAAGAGAATGGTTGGCTTGGAGTTCCAGATTCCATTTCAGAAGAATGAAGTTACTATCATCTCTGGTAGTTTCCTGCAGTGCTTTTATGCAAGTGTCCTATGAAATGGTACCAAGTACTATCACCACAAAGGTAGGACATTAAGACCTGGAATAATTGAAGGGGTTTATCAGGCAGCTGTTGATATTGTTCTGGATGCCGGGAGAGATAGGACTGGAGCTGGAGGTATCTGTAATGGTCTGTGGCTGGGAGGCCGAATTTAGCTTGAAATGCAGAGAAAGGAAGAATGCCCTCTGAGTCAAGTAACTAACTGAAACACATATGTTAATACCACTCGTCTCCACCTCCGCAAGGCAAGGTCTATTTTGTTAGGAGGATATCAGGCGTCGTGCAATCACCTGAAGCAAGTGGGGGCCGGTAAGAACCAAAGTAGTACTGTGAGCCACTGGTGAAAAGTTTCTGCTGTATACTGGCAGAATTTTATCAGAGGAGTACATTCGGGGGGGGTTACCAAATAAATATTTATCACAGTTATGCATATCGTTTAAGGAGAATTCTATTTGTTTCCATTAAGGCTGAAGCGAAGAGTTAACCCATGTGCAGATGATTCTCAGGTGAGAAGCAAAGGCATACCAATGGAAATTGGATAGACTGACACCACCCTTATCCCTCAGGAGATGAACTGTCCATCTGATTCGAGGCATTCTCCGTTGCTAGATAAATGGGATATAGCTTTATCTCATGCTCTAAAATAGATTTTATCTGGGATTAGTGGAAGAGTCTGCAAGTGGTAAAGTATTCTGGGATGGATATTTCTGGTGAATGATCTCTACCCATTGGACAAAGTTAAGATGGAGTAGGGACCAATGGGACAGGTCTTCAGATATCTGCTGGATTAAGGGCTCCATGTTTAATAATTCAAGATGGGCTAAGTTCTTGGTAATCTTTACGCCTGAATATCAAAATGCCAGTTTGTGCCACATGAAAGGGAAGTGCCGTTTAAGGTGAGGCAAAGGAATTAAATAATTTGAGGATTTTTTTTAGTTTCAAGGTTTGACCTCTACAGGCCTCACTTGTGGCTTTGCCACACAACTTGTGAGAGTGATAGCGGTCAAAACCTGAAATTAAAAATGTATTTTGCGGTAGCCCATGGAATATCCCCTGCTTACAGGAATAATGTATCAATACTGCTGTTGTATAAACGCTGATGTTGCGCCCAAAACTGAGATAAATGATTTATCTTTATTTTGCACCTGTCAGTGGCTAAAATAAATAGAGGACACACAATGGCCCAACTTAAAATATGCGAGTTATCACCAAGTGTGAGGAGTCAAGACCTTAACTCATGAGCAGCGAAGCCACAAGTGAGTTATGAAACTTTGGCCCCCTCACAAGTGAAGATAAATTGTGTATCTGAGTCAAGCCACCGTATATTTAGTTTACATAACATCAGCTGAACAGTGGAAACCTTTTAAATCACCTGTGTGAAGATTTTACCGTTTTTCTATTAATTGAACTGCCGGCTTTAGTACAGCACAAGCCGACTGTGGTGTCATTATTCATTTATTTGTTTATTTGTTTACCGGGTAGATGCGCTGATCCAAAGGACCATTTTCAGGCATGACCTGGACCATAGAGATGACACGTGAATAGTACAGAAAGGGGTAAATACAGAAAATTCAAATTACATACTGGAATAGTTAACAGAAGTGATTACAATGGTTACATTGGAAACAGCAGTTGAAATACAAAGTACAAATAAAGTGCAAGGGTACATTGGTAAAAAATAAATGGCATTTTAAGTGCAGAGTTCAGTAACAACTGGTTACGGCAAGCATTCAAAAGACAGCACATTGAGGTACTTGAAACAGCCCTGTCTTTGATCAGGAAAGACGAGAGGACTCATATTATGCTGGGCTACCTGGGCGGGCACTGGATTGGATTCAGCCAGGAGCCAGGTTTTGAAATGGGCCCTGAAGCAGGTGTGCGAGTCCAGGGAGTGGAGGGAGGTAGGGAGTTTGTTCCATAGTGTGGGGGCAGCAACGGAGAAGGCATTGTTGCCCAAGCAGGTGGAAACCCTGGGAACTACCAGTGGAGGGACAGAGAACTGCCGGAGGGTGCGAGAGGAGGATTGACACTTAAGCAGGGAGTGGTAAGGGGACAGGCTGCCACTCCTGGTGGCGTTACCTACTAAGCATCCTAGTGCGTAGTTGTGCCTGGCTTGCAGTGGGAGCCAGCCCAGGTACTTATACAAGGTGCAATGGTGAGTGGAGTAGGGAGCAAGTAATGCAAACCTACAGGTGCTGTTGTAGGTAGTAGTGAGTCTTGTGAGCAGGCTAGCGTAGACAGCAGTGCAGTAGTCAAGAAGGGGGAGGAGATTACCTAGTGCTATGGCTAGGTATGCTTCTGTGGTTAGACAGTGTTTCAGTCGGTGGCCTACCCCCAGCTTCTGGTTGATGCATCTACCTATGGTGTTGATGTGGACATCGAAAGTGAGGGGGAGGTCCAGAGTGACACCCAAGTACTTAAAATAGGGGACATTCTGCAGAGGGGGGCCTTCTGGAGAAATAACCGCTAGTGAATAATTAGTTTTAGTGAGTTTAGACAGACTGGGTTTGGATCCCAGGAGCATGGCATTAGTTTTTTTTTGCATTCAGTAGGAGCCTATTTGCCTATTTACCAGCTGTGGTTGTGAAATTAGCATTATTAGAGTTACTCTTTGGCTCTGTCCTGTGTAAAGGTCAAGAAAAGTGACTGTGATATATCAGACCTCTAGATAAATGTTTATCTGGAAGCTAGAAAGCATGATAAACAAATTTATCAGGGAACATTTATCACCACTGGTGTACACATTTTTTGTTAAGGTTTCACTGTCACCTACATTGTATGAATTTATTTATTTGAAATTGTTTTTCAAAGAAGAGCACACTGAGCTGAAATAGATCATTTCTAGATGTGTCCCATGGAAGAGTACTTTGGAGGTAAACACAGATTTACAATACACATTACAGCAAGAAGTTAAAACCGTTAAGTATAAATAAAAAGTGCAACACACACAAAAGTGAGGATGATGTCATGAACAGTAACAATAACTAATTTTGTTCTGTGGAAAAAAATACAATAAATGCCATACATTAGGCAAATGAGGCGACCATGAAAGGACCAGGAATGGAAAGAGAGGAGAGAGGGAGGGAGGGAGGAGGGATAGAACACACGCAACGTGCACTCATGGATTAAGGATGGGGCCACAGCGGACTGGACATGCAAACATGCAATCGGTACGGTGCACTGAGGCAGCCAATCAAAGACAAAAATGCAAACATAAAAGTACTGCAAAAAAAGGAATTCACTGTGCTTACATACTGGGAGAGAGACAACACAGAGATTCTGGTGACCCCAGACGGAGTGCCACACCACAAACATAAAGCACCAAGATTCTTTGTGTTGTCTCCCTTCCAGTACGTGTGTGCAATAAAAACTTGCTTTGCAGTATTTTTACATTTGAATTTTTGCCTTTGATAACCCACCTGAGTGCACTGTCTGTGTATTTGCTGAGGACGGGACAAGAAGTGAGAGAGGGCTGGGGGAAATGGGGATGGGGTTAACGTACAGGAGAAAATATGTGTGTTTTATTCACAGAGTAAACAGTTTATGCTGAAAGGAAAGAAGGAGGAAGAGGAGGAGGAGGAGTGGGGGTTGTTTAGAAAATACTATTTGGTTGCAGACAGCCAATGTGATGTGACGTAATGTTGTACAACCTTGGTTATATGAATGGGCTGCTGCTGCTACTCAAGGTAACTGAGACATCTGAGTCCTTGCTCTATGAGCCTTAAGACAGCACATGCAATTGGGTGGGGTACTCCTGTGGAGCACAGGAGACAGGGAAATCCTGACATGCTAGGTCCTAAGACAACTCCACACACTCTACCCTTTCTGCCACTAGCGGACTAAGTCTTCTGCCGCTCATGGTCTGTCAGTCTAATACACAAGTTAACGTATTGATTAGTATCATAAATCAGGGAAAAAAAACAGGCAAACCTTGTGAAAGTAAAACACCGTATCAGAGGCATATAGTGACAGCTGTAATGTGCTCTTGTGCCATGTATATCACTGCATGCAGTATGGCGCAATTTTAGGCTCTGATCGGGGATGCACTTTCAAGTGCTGACCGGGCTTTGTTTCTAACTTCTAAATGTGGTGAAACAGAATTAAACAATTGTCATCAAGGTTAAATATAATGTAGTTCAATAGGTGTTATATCCTACTACTGTGCCCTTAGATTTGTTTTACAAATTACAGGTATGGGCTTTTCATGTGTCGGTGTCTTTTAATATGGGACTTGAACACACACCCTACTGGCCCAGATGTTAGGGTGCTACCATCTGGACCCACCAAGTCAAATTGATATGCACTACTCACCTTTTCAGAAGCCAAAATTCAACAAAAATTGAAAAAGGAAGAAAGAACGCCTTACTGACCTGTGTGTAGTGAATGGTAAAGATTGCGTGGGAGCGGCTGCTGGCATCGTGCATGTGAGTAGCAGCAGTGATTCTACAATACAAACAAAAACACGCTGGTGAGTGCACTTCTACTGAATCAACGAAACAAGCAGAGCCTGTCAACATCTTTAATGTTTTTTTCTGACTTTGCCACCTTTATTACTAACTAAAAAAGTTAAATATGGGATCTCTGAAAAAATCTTTTGGAGAGTTTCTCCGATTCTCCATTGAATCGGATTCCTTACTGTCTCTTTTCTTTCTTTTGTATCAGGAGTTGATATTTATTTGTTCAGAGATCCACGTAAAGACAAACGTACACAAAAAAATGAAACCTCTATCCCAGGGAAGGTGTAATTCCCTGAGATTCCAGTTGTTAGTCTGGTGACAGACAGGACCCCAAATATTACATGCAACCCTCATACAGCACTGCACTACCAGGAATACCTTTTGATCTCTCGCTTGAGCTATAATGTATACCTCAAACATAGCCCTTCCCCCAATAAGGTAGTAGGCTAACACAGACACCCTCCAATTGGGCACTGTGCCGACACACACACCTTCCAATCTGGCAGAGTGGTGACACATACACCTCCATCCAATCTGGCAGTGTGCAGACACAGATACTCTTCAATCCGACACTATGCTTACACAGACATCCTCCTATCTGGCAGTGTAGTGACGCAGGCACCAACTCCCAATCTGGCTGAGTGCCAACTAACATATCAGGCAGTGAATCCTTAATTCAGCACTGTGCTGACACGCACAGCCCCCAATCCAGCAGTGTTCATATACACCCACAGCACCCAATCCAGTGTGTTGACCCATACATACATATATCCCCCAATCCAACAGTGTGCTGACACAAAGCCCCCAATCCAGCAGTGTGTGGATACAAACAGTCTCCAGTTCAGCAGAGTGCTGACACAAAAAGCCCCCAATCCAGCAGTGTGCAACACAGAGAGCCCCAAAACCAGCAGTGTGCTGACACAGTCACACCTGCAACATAAATCTTTCCAAAATCCATGCGTGTAACTAGGTGGAAGAGGTGCTCCCTGTATCATGCAGTGGGGTTCTGAAGTCTAACCTCCGTGCTGAGTTAAAGGCAAGAGTCTTTTAAAACCTACTGATCATGTGACTGCCTTGGTGTGGAGCACCGAGACATGGTTAAGCGGCATAACACCTGTAGGGTAGAGAAGAAAAACAGAAAAGGACCAAACATTGAAAAGAACCTTGCAGATGACATTTACCTTAGAATCCATAACAGAGCTGTCACAACACCCAAACTAACTCATAACCCCTGACATCAATTCTCAATGGAAGCCTCTTAAAAAAGTGGGTTCCAGTTTACTTACTAAAACTTTGTTATATCAGGAAGCTTTTTCTTTCTTAGCTCTGTAAATCACTTTTTATTCCAACATGGTTTCCAAAAGAACACTTCTTTCAGGTAAACGATGTTATGTTAAAATCTATTCTTTAAAGGGTTGGCCTGTTGACCAAGAGTTAGTGCTACAACTTGTGACTTCAGTGACCTGGGTTTGGGAATGACACCCTGACACTGGGGACCATCTGGGGGAAGGTAGGACTTGAGTGTACCAGCAGACAGTCTCCTCCTCTGGGGTGGGTGGATGGGTGACAGATGCTGCCGTCTGAGCACCCCCGGATGACCACAGTTGGAACTGCAGGCAGCATTGCTTGGAGAGGGAGGATGTCAGCTAGTGCCACGTTAGCATGCTTGCGTGCAAAAACATGTGCACCCTAATCCCCGATGTCTTGTGTGAGTGAGAACACAAGACGGAAATCTCACAACCACTGCAAGATGACTGACTATCCCCCCTAGGCCCTGCAGAGCCAGCCTGGCTGTCTCCTACACCTGAATTAGATTTCTGTGGTGGAGGGGGTTAAGGGCCCCCTTTGGCTACCCAATCAGAGAGGGCAACCCCTGGAGGAACCAAGGAGTGGGTAAATCTAGGAGTTGAAAGGGGATGGGTCTGGAAAGATTGTCAAGACAGGGGTCAGTCAGTGAAAGGGGCAAAAACAATAACAGAAACATTTTTTATATTCTTTCAAATTATAAATGATTTGTGATAACTGGACCAATCAGCACGGAGGGCTGGCTGCATATTCGGACGTCTTGTAACCATAGGAGGCTTCACTTTGGAATATTCCACTTTCCAAAGAGGGCTGAGAGACTCCATTATATCTGTTGCTAGCCTTGCTTGTAGAGCAGAAAGCAGCTAACTAAAAGAAGCTACATTTTCTTATTAATTTAAAATGTATATCTCAGCAGGAGTCAGTGTCTGTTAAGATTAAGGAGACAGATAACTTTATTAGAAGTAGAAGGTCTTATTTACGGTTAAAAAAGAAAGAAAAGAAAGAAAGTCAGTGTGTTCTGTGCAGTGAAGGGTACTGTATCAGTTGACTTTGCTAAACCAGTAGGAGGAAAGAGAGCTTACCTGGGGTGTGGTTTAGACACTATAAAAGCAGGTGAGTCAAATTACAACTTCCTGTTGCTAGCCTTGCTTGTTGAGCAGAAAGCAGCCAACTAAAAGAAGCTACATTTTCTTATTAATTTAAATGTATATCTCAGCAGGAGTCAGTGTCTGTTAAGATTAAGTAGACAGATAACTTTATTAGAAGTAGAAGGGGTCTTATTTAGGGTTAAAAAAAGAAAGAAAGAAAGTCAGTGTGTGTTCTGTGCAGTGAAGGGTACTGTATCAGTTGGCTTTGCTAAACCAGTAGGAGGAAAGAGAGCTTACCTGGGGGTGTGGTTTAGACACTATAAAAGCAGGAGAGTCAAATGACAACTTCCGATTGCTAGCCTTTTTCCTTACTAATTGCCCTCCATCCCACCCACCCAAAGCCAGTTCTACTTTTATAGCCACTGGATTTGACTGTCAACAGGAACTTACTGTTTGGCAGTAGAAAGGAAAGAATCAGAGAAACATTGGTTTTGTCAACCCTAAAGTAAAAAAAGTAGCTCACTCCCCCCCCCCCCAGCGGCTGGTGGTCTGATATTGAGCAAGGAAGAAGGAGGCTACTGAAGAAGATAGGAAATTGCTGTCCCAGAACAGGAAGGGTCAGAGTTGTAAGGAGAGGAGAGAGTAAGCATCCAGAGAAACAGTAGAGGGGACACAAAATAAGACATGATAGGAGTGGTGCAGTGCAATGGCTGTGGGGCAGCAGTGTTCCGGGAGACATTCTGGAGGCTGTGATGCTGCCCTATTTGCAGGCAACTCTCTGGTCTGAGAGAGGAGGTTGCCCGTCTCCAGGCTGACCTGGCTAGGATTCGTGAAACCTCCTCCACCACCCAGGGACCACCAGGGCCAATGCCACTACCTCTGAGGTTGCCAAGAAAGAGGAGAGGCTGGACCAGGGTGGGCTCAAGGAGGGAGAGGGTGGTGGAACAGAGTTGCATCCCTCCAGCTGTACCTCTTCACAATTAATTCGCTCTTCTAGTGGATAGTGGTTCCTCTATGGAGGCACCTGCAGTGGAGACCAAGGAGGATGCTGGGAACCTTCACAAAGGAGACCCACAGGAGGGTGGCATGGGACCCCACAGGGGATGGAAACAACTCCTGGTGGGGGACTCAATCATTAGGGGGGTAGAAATGGGGGAGGAAGGGGAGAGGGAGGTAAGGTGCCTTCCTGGCACCATGGCTTGGAGGGACAGGAAGCGAATCCTCAGGATCGTGGGAGGAGCTGCACGAGGGAGGGAGCTGGATTGTCCACCTAGGGACAAATGACCTGGCTAGGAATGGGATCAGAGCAGTGCAAGAGGAGCTTGTAGAGTTGGGAAAGGGCCTTAGACAAGTAGCACATACGGTAACCTTCTCGGAGGTGCTGCCTGTCTATGGCAAGGGAGATGCTAGGGCACTTCTTGCAGGGAATTCAATGAGTGGTTGAAAAACTGGTGCGGAGCTCAGGGTTTTAGCTCCATTGGGGACTGGGAGCCACCTGGAGGGATGCAGACCTATATTGGTGCAATGGTCTGCATCTGTCCGGGGACCAGGATCCTAGGTGAAGGTATAAATGCTTCACTGGCAAGCATTTAAACTAGCCAAGGGGAGGCACTGAAAGGAGCAGGAAATCCGAGCCTCCCCCACAAAACATAGTGATTAGTGAGGTAAACACCAAGGTACAGAAGTTATTAGGAGCAGAACAGATTTAAATGTAAAAAAGGCAGTAAGGACAGAAATGGGGCTAAAAGGGTAAGGCTATCAAAAAGTGGAGGGTGATGAGTACCAATGCCCGTAGTCTGTGTAACAAGCTCCCTGAACTAGTGGCCTTGATGGAAGAGGGTTGCCTGGATATTGTGGCAGTCACAGAAACATGGTACACAGAGAACCATGACTGGGATGTCAACATACCAGAATACACAATCTACAGGAGGGACAGGGAGGGTAAAAGAGGAGGAGGTAGCTCTCTATGTAAGGAAGGGATCAAAGCAACAGAACTAAAGAGTAAACAGGGAGCAGATGAGGCACTTTGGGTCACCCTGGAGACAGGAAATGGCACCACAATCCACCAAGGGTTGTGTACAGACCCCCATCTCAGGGGGAGGGAATGGACAAGGAAATGATAGAAGGCTTTCTTAGAATGGCAGAAAAAGGGGAGATATTGTTGATGGGGGACCTGAATATGCCAGATGTTAACTGGAGCACCTTTGCTGCAAGCACATCCAAGAGCAGGGTCATTCTTGATGCCCTACAGGGGGCATGCCTCAGACAGCTAGTACTGGAACCCACTTGGGAGGGAGCAATCTTAGACGTGGTACTTTCAAATGGGGATGGAGAAAATCTCAGATTTAGAAGTGGGTAGCCATCTGGGAACAAGCAACCACCAAACAGTGTGGTTCACGATAAACACAGCCATATAATCAAGCCATACAAATGCAAGAGTACTAGACTTTAGAAGGGCTGACTTTGGGAAAATGAGAGAGTGCCTCAGAAAAGCACTAGCAAACAGGCAAGAAGGAGGGGTGGAGGAACAATGGGGAGTGATCAAAACAGCCATCACAGAGGCAACAAGCCTTTGTGTAAAGCAAATCAATAAAACACAACGAAGGAAAAAAACACTATGGTTCACAAAAGAGGTGGCAGGGAAGGTTAAGGAGAAAAGGACAGCATTCAGGAAATATAAGGAAACACAGAAGAAGCAGGACAGATAACTTTATTAGTTAAAGCAGAAAGAGGCTGGGAAGGCAATCAGAATAGCAAAGGCCCAAACCGAGGAAAGGATAGCCAATTCTGTTAAGAAGGGGGATAAGACCTTTTATAGGTACATTGGGGAGCGAAGAAAGACCAAAGGAGGGATACTGAAGCTTAATAAAGGGGAAGAATGTGGGTAAGGGTGACAGTGAAAAGCAGAAATACTGAACAAATATTTCTGCTCAGTATTCTAAAGGAAGGAGGAGTTACCTAAACCAAACAAGAGAAACACTCTGAAGACAGGAGTCGATAACAGTCCATTTACAGAAGAAAGGGTTCTGAAAGAACTAATAAAATTGAAGGTGAACAAAGCAATGGGGCCTGATGAGATTCACCCAAGAATTCTAAAAGAGCTAAGGGTAGAACTAGTGACACCGCTGACTACTCTGTTTAACAAATCATGGGAGGATGGGGTGGTACCCGAGGACTGGAGGAGGGCAGATGTGATTCCTCTTCACAAAAGTGGGAGCAGAACAGAGGCAAGAAAACTACAGACCAGTTAGTTTGACCTCAGCGGTAGGGGAAAATGATGGAGTCACTTCTGAAGGAAAGAATTGTTGAGTACCTAGAGGCCAGTGGGGCAAAGGACCCAAGGCAGCATGGATTCACGATGGGAAGGTCGTGTCAGGCAGAATCTAATAGTTCTTTGACTGGGTGACCAAAGTAGTAGAGACCAGGGAGGGCTGTGGACATGGCCTACCTAGATTTTAGCAAGGCATTTGATACAGTCCCACACAAAGATTAATACACAAGATAGCCAGCTTTGGAGTGGGTCCCAAGGTGGTAGCCTGGATAAAAAATTGGCTAGACAACAGGACGCAAAGGGTAGTAGTAAATGGAGTACACAGTGAAGAAAGGAGGGTTATTAGCGAGGTACCGCAGGGTTCAGTACTGGGACCGGTCCTTTTAATGTCTTTATAAGTGACATTGCAGAGGAACTGGAAGGAAAAGTACGTCTCTTTGCAGACGACACAAAGATCTGCAACAGGGTTGATACACAAGATGGAGTGGAAAGGATGAGAAGGACTTGGCAAGGTTGGAGGAATGGTCAAATGTATGGCAGCTCAGATTCAATGCAAAGAAGTGCAAGGTAATGCACATGGGAAACAAAACCCAGGGAAGCGTACACAATGGGGGGTGAGATACTGACAACAGTAAAAATAGAAAGGGACCTGGGGGTAATTATATCAGATGACCTAAAGGTGGGCAAGTGTAACCCCTTTGTTACCCGGGGTTACTAGAATCCCAGTAAGACCGAGTGGTAGGCAGGGAAGGCAGCTTGTGAAACTCCAGTTAAATGGGTTTCACACTGTCTCACTCTGTCCTCAGTCACAGCTGAGACTTGAGACATGACATCACACTAGAACTGTCGCAGCTGCATGAGCCACATTTGGAATCTTCAGCTCAGAGAGTGAAGTTTAGAACTTTGGGAAATTCAAAGGGAGTCTTCAGCTGGTCCTTAAGCAAACAAGAAGGACACCAGTAGTTGTCTGTTTACCCCCCCTCTGGGGAGTTCTCTGTGGGCTCCAGGGGCAATCCCCTTTGCCCACTATGGAAGGAAGCTGCCTAGTTTTGTTTTAAGTCTGTTCTTGTATAACAGCAAAGAAAGTGTTACTTCGCCTGTGGGGCACCTGCAACAAATGGGTGAGTGTTTGGCTCCATTTGAAGGGGGAAACAACTTCTTTTCTTCAGTTGGGAAGTAATGTGGACTGCTATTTGGGAGGACTATGTCTACTAGGACAAACAAATGGAGCAGTCTGTCAGTTTAAAGTTTAAGTGGATTTAAAGTTTGCTGTAGAGGGGGTGCATCAGATCATCCACTGTTCAATCTACATTTTACAGTTTTGAAGTTTTCTGTGTGTCCAGAGAAATGGCCTGGTATGGGCTGTGGGAGCTGGAGGTGGGAAAACCCCCCATCTTTAGTAACCAGGTCCACCTCTACAGATTTCTTCTGTGTTTTTGCTACTTGCCTCATGCACTTGGCCAGTGATGGGGTGGGTACCCAGACGTGGGTCGCAACTTGAAAATCTCTCTAGGAGTCACAGACTCTAAGTGGTGTGGGGAGCCACAGGATGGAAAATTACTCCTTGTTGGATGGGAGACTCCTTGTTTGATGGGAGTTTAGATTGGAAGTACGAAAACAAATCTCTCTAGGAGTCGCAGACTTCAAGTGGTGTGGGGAGCCACAGTTTGGGAGTCTCCTTGTTTGATGGGATGTCTTTCCAAGTAAAGTTTGGGTTCATTCGCCAAGTGGACCGTCAGTCGAGTGGCCGGCAGGGGAGCCGGGCCAGTCGGGCTATGTATCCAATGCGCATGCAAAGTCCGGGCTGAGTGCCTGGTGGGTCCAAAGCCAGACATCTGTAGTAATGTGTTCATTCCTCAAATGGACCGCTGTGTTTAACCTCTAATCTGCATTACAGTAACATAGCCCTTTGGGGGACCATGCAGTGCTTTGTTTATGTTCAGTGAGTTAATAAATAAAGCCACACTGAAAAATCCCAATTCTGGTTCTGGACATTACAGTTATTGCTTCCTGTAGTTGGATTTACTTGGGTGCCCCTGTGCAGAGTAGCCAAACCTAGGTCTCTTGTGTCAGGTAACCTCATCCTTCCCCGAACCTATAGATACCCATATATATGTTTATATATATATATAGAGTATGTTACAAAAATGGAGGCACCGCTTTGGATTTGTTTGGGAAGGAAGGTGCTTGGGCAAGTAGGCTAGCGTTTTGGCTATCTGGCAGTCGGTAGCCCAAAAAAAAAAAAAAAGTTGAAGCAATTTCCCTAGTGTGTGCTGTGTGCTGGGAATCTTGTGCTGCTGTTTAAAAAATGCCAACTGTTTACCAAGGAGCTGTAAAGCCAAAGTGTGTGTCCTTGTCCTGCATCAACATAGTTTACAGCGTTTGTCAGTTTTAAAATAAAGTTCTGTGAAGGAGTGTGTGGAAAACTAGGGGTAGCAACAGAGAAATTATGCCCTGGACGTTGGAAATGCTTTCTGTGCAATACTAGAAACTGCAGAGTTAATGGCAATGTTACATGGTTGAAATGGGCTCCCGCCGTGGAGTCAGTTGGAAAAAAAAAAAGTGCATCTTTTCAGTTTAAATTTGCCTGCTCGACGATCGCCATGAGGAGAGGAGCCCTCGTGAGGAAGAAGAGGCTCATTTGCATGGCGTATCGTGTGGTTGGTCAGTTTGCCATTAGTCCCGCCTCTCAGCCAGCTCTTCAGAGTCTGCTTCAGCATTCGAGAGGAAGACAGAGAGTAGTGCGTGTACTGGCAGTGGCGGAGCATTTGCGAAGTGTTCAAAGCGCTGTAAACAGTTAAAAAGTGACTTTCCAGTTAAAAATCGGGCTCAACCCGCTTATTGATCGTGGGATCAGTGAATTGTGTGATTAATACTACGATCGCGGAGACTGCCCACCCGTTTGCAATCTGAGGCCTTCAAAATCTGGCTGCAGGCCGTTTTACCCCCATCGCAGCAATCTGCTACAATAACAGTGAGTAAACAAATTAAAACTGCTCAAATCAGTGATTTTCAGAGAATGCCATATAAAATGTGTGTGCAGCTGTATAGTCGCTTTGCAAGTGGCGATTGTATGATGTCCTGCTAGCAAGTGCAAGTCTGTAAAGCCATTAAATGTGTGCATAGCAATGAAAGTAGCCTCAGTTTAAAGTTTGCAGCCAGAGAGAGACTGTGGGTTGTAAAATAAGTGCAACACTAGTAAAAGCAGGCAATCCTGTGCTGAAACCTGAAGTTTTAAAAGGGACTGTAATTAAATGAATGTTGCCAGCATGTGAAAATCCAAGAAAATCCTGTAAATGTGTGAACAGCCAGAACAGAGCAAGTTGTGCAGTTTGAGTAAAAGTTATTAGTAGTTGATGTAAATCGGGTGCGCAGTGGCTTGACCCAGAGTCTGAATGTTGATGCACAGGAGTGCTGCCGCCGCCATTACAGGATGGGGTAGTAAAGTAAACACAGCAGCAGAGGAGCCATTTTAAAGCTACAGAGTGTGTTCATTAAAGTGGGACTTTCAGTTACAGTGAACTTTTGTTTGTTTTTCTGCAGTTATGGCCTCAGGACCAGCTCGTTACCGGATCATGCCGGGTTGCAGTAACAGCAGCAGTAAATAGATTGAGAGATATTGAAAATTGGTGCTATGAGGGCAACTCCCTCCTGATGTGGCAATTCCTAATTATCCAGTTGCGTGTATGCCAGATGTGCTTTAGTGCTGGAAGGGATGTCTTCATGATTCCTCACTGTGCTGGTTGTCTACAAAATATAGGCTTGTATAAAGCGCTTCAGATTCGTTTGGCTCCCACATGGACACAACTTCAAGAATCTGCAGTTGCCAGCACACAGCACCAGGCGGAGCCTGTGGAGGAAGGTCCCTCGGGGGAGTGTGGCACAAAGTTAGAGAGTGCAGAATTAAGAGACTGAATCTGAAATTGAAGCATTGGATGCTGGATCTCAGAAGGCAAGTTCAGATAAAGTATCAATAGCCCCCTGGGTGGGGGGGCCTAGCCCAAGTCTCGAAGATGAGATGTGGGAGGCCTTTGAATGGGAGGTGTCGACCTCCGCTCCCAGTGATGAATGGATAGTCTCAGGGGTGAGAACTACTGCTCACTCCTGGGCTCAGATCCTCAGTGAAGAGGAAGATGAGGGGGAACCTATGTGGCTTTGTGAGAAAGGAACGGGTACACAGCCTCAAGATCTTGCCTCGGAGGAATGTGTTCAAGATGGTGGTGATGCCACTGCCCTGGCTTCACCAGAAGAAGAAGTCAGGGATCCATTTTTAATTTCATTGAGGATGCGAAGCTGGCAGAACCAGGACTGGCCACCCCCAAGCCAGGCCAGCGGTCTCAGATTGACCAAAGCAAGTAAAGAGGAGAGACTGGTTCGTAGAAAGGCCAATGAAATCTTTGGTGTGACCTTTCCTCGGAGAGTCTGGGAGGAGATTGAGAACTGCAGGAAATCCTGGATCTGGGATGAAGCAATGAAACATGTGCATCCTGGGGCTAACCAGCATGTAAAGAATAGACTGTTCCACGAAAAGTATACACAGTGGAAGAGAGGCAGGACACTGTTTATGGACAGAGTGAGAATAGTGGAGAGGACGCGAAGTCTCCCACTGTGTGAATTATGTGCGGCCAGATGGAGTAATAATTCAAGCCCCTGACCCCCTTTACTATTGGCCTCAATGCAAGGACCTCCCAGAAATTAAGCCCGTGCCTACAAAATGGAGAGCCGAGCAGTGGTAGTCAATACTGCTACATTAAGACTGTGAAGTGCCCTTATTGAACTGCCAATATGAATAAACAAGGACTCAGGTGCTCCACATTCATCAATCTACAGTGTACTGCCCTATTCAAGCAACCATCTACTGGCACCACCAGATGACTTCAGATCCAAGGAGGATACCAGCCCAGCTGTTTCCTGTTCATCGCCTGGTAATCGGATGATGCCGGACCAGCTGTTTCTCTTTTTGTTCCTGTTCTAAGGTTCCTTCTCCAGAGATGACATCAGCCCAGCTATTTCCAGATGTGCACTCCTGTGAGTTCCCGGAAGATGTCCGCCCAGCTGTATCAGAAGAAATGCTGCCAGGGAGAGTCTTCGGCAGGGACCAGGTTTGTGATGTTCGAATACTTCAGGAGGCTGGTAAGTCCTCAAAACCCTTTTTATTCTATCTTTATGACACTGCAATACACACCCTACACTACAGACTTCAAAAGTGTGTGAACTGTCCTCAAAGACTCTCCCCTTCGGGATTATGGCCTTAAAGGACTATGTTCATGGGGCTCCGGCCCAGGAGAGACTCTTTAATGGACGGGCCTTGTAGTCACTAGTGGGACATTTAGGGCATTCCATCCCCCCACCCCAAATGTGTATTGTTACCAATGTCATTGTACTTTAATGTAAATACTGTGTTTTCTACCTTTTTCTAACAAAAAAAAAATATTTTTTGGGATTGTTCAGTGTTTTGTTTTTCTGTATGGTAAGGGTTGTTGTTGTTGTTGTCATTGTTATTGTTTAGATAGACTGTACATGCAGATTAGAATGTGTTTTTTTTTTGTTTTTGTCTTTTCTTATAGGTGTTCCTGGAAGACAGAAGAGAAGACAAGAAGAGGAGGAGGGGCTCATCGGAGTTCCTCATCAGTGCTTATGGTGTAGAATTTAAATGTACTGTGTTATTATTGCTAAAGGTTGTAGTTGCAGGCTGCCCAAGGCTGGGGAGGTCCCCGGGTTTTGTTTTTGTTTGGGATATTATGTTAGAGGCAGATAGGTTTTCCCTAGAAGGTTAGGGGGGATGGACAGGCTGTGGCCCTGACCTGCAGTAGGGGCAGCAGTCCTGATCTATGAGGGCTATGCTCTGGATGGTTCTACCAGAGCCACTAGGTGTTCATAGTAAGTGGATAGAGTAGAGGCTGATATATCAGCTCTAGGCCCTTAGTGTTGCCTACCTGTGCTCGCACATGGTAGGAGGGGGCCTGATCACCCCCCTCCGCAGGTAGCACATAGGGTGGGATGGCCTAAGGCCGGGTGCATAATGACTGGGGACAGTCATTTTCCTGGTCAAGGGTGAGTGTAACCCCTTTGTTACCCGGGGTTACTAGAATCCCAGTAAGACCTAGTGGTAGGCAGGGAAGGCAGCTTGTGAAACTCCAGTTAAATGGGTTTCACACTGTCTCACTCTGTCCTCAGTCACAGCTGAGACTTGAGAGATGACATCATAATAGAACTGTCGCAGCTGCATGAGCCACATTTGGAATCTTCAGCTCAGAGAGTGAAGTTTAGAACTTTGGGAAATTCAAAGGGAGTCTTCAGCTGGTCCTTAAGCAAACAAGAAGGACACCGGTAGTTGTCTGTTTACCCCCCTCCCTCTGGGGGTGGGGAGTTCTCTGTGGGCTCCAGGGGCAATCCTCTTTGCCCACTATGGAAGGAAGCTGCCTAGTTTTGTTTTAAGTCTGTTCTTGTATAACAGCAAAGAAAGTGTTACTTCGCCTGTGGGGCACCTGCAACAAATGGGTGAGTGTTTGGCTCCATTTGAAGGGGCAAACAACTTCTTTTCTTCAGTTGGGAAGTAATATGGACTGCTATTTGGGAGGACTATGTCTACTAGGACAAACAAATGGAGCAGTCTGTCAATTTAAAGTTTAAGTGGATTTAAAGTTCGCTGTAGAGGGGGTGCATCAGAACATCCACCGTTCAATCTACATTTTACAGTTTTGAAGTTTTCTGTGCATCCAGAGAAATGGCCGGGTATGGGCTGTGGGAGCTGGATGTGGGAAACCCCCCCATCTTTAGTAACCAGGTCCACCTCTACGGATTTCTTCTGTGTTTTTGCTACTTGCCTCATGTACTTGGCCAGTGATGGGGTGGGTACCCAGACGTGGGTCGCAACTTGAAAATCTCTCTAGGAGTCGCAGACTCTAAGTGGTGTGGGGAGCCACAGGATGGGAAAATTACTCCTTGTTGGATGGGAGTACTCCTTGTTTGATGGGAGTTTAGATTGGAAGTACGAAAACAAATCTCTCTAGTAGTCACAGACTTCAAGTGGTGTGGGGAGCCACAGTTTGGGAGTCTCCTTGTTTGATGGGATGTCTTTCCAAGTAAAGTTTGGGTTCATTCGCCAAGTGGACCGTCAGTCGAGTGGCCAGCAGGGGAGCTGGGCCAGTCGGGCTATGTATCCAATGCGCATGCAAAGTCCGGGCTGAGTGCCTGGTGGGTCCAAAGCCAGACATCTGTAGTAATGTGTTCATTCCTCAAATGGACCGCTGTGTTTAACCTCTAATCTGCATTACAGTAACATAATCCTTTGGGGGACCATGCAGTGCTTTATGTTCAGTGAGTTAATACAAAAAGCCACACTGAAAAATCCCAATTCTGGTTCTGGACATTACAGTTATTGCTTCCTGTAGTTGGATTTACTTGAGTGCCCCTGTGAAGAGTAGCCAAACCTAGGTCTCTTGTGTCAGGTAACCTCATCCTTCCCGAACCGTAGATACCTATATATATATATATATATATATATATATATATATATATATATGTAGAGTATGTTACACAAGCAATGTGAGAAGGCAGTAAGGAAGGCTGGGGGATGCTGGGATGCATAGGAAGAGGCATCAATAGTAGAGAACAGGAAGTTGTTATCCCTCTGTACAGACAGTTGGTGAGACCCCATCTGAAGTACTTGTGCATTTCTGAGACCCAATCTCCACAAGGACATAGACAGAGTGGAGGCTGTCCAGAGGAGGGCAACAAAATGGTGCAGGGTCTGCACCAGAAGACATCTGAAGAAAGACTAAGGGCTTAATATGTATACTCTTGAGGAAAGAAGGGAGAGGGGATATGATAGAAGCGTTCAAGTACCTCAAAGAATTAAAGTCCAAGAGGTAGCATCTTCCAGAAGAAAGATGTGCAAGAACAAGGGGGCACAAATTGAAGATAGAGGGGGGACGGCTCAGGGGTAATGTGAGGAAGAATTTTTTTCACTGAGAGGGTTGTGGATGCATGGAACAGCCTCCCTGAGGAGGTCGTGGAGTCAAGAACAGTGGGGGACTTCAAGAATGCATGGGACAGGCATAAGGCAGTCCTAGTGGCGGGTAAGAGGAAGTAAGCTATTGGTTAACTAGGATCTGCAGCTTATCTGTTAGGTAGGAAAATGGGCAGACTAGGTGGGCCAAGCGGTCCTTATCTGCCGTCAAATTCTGTTTCTATCTCTAATGAATATATTTTTTTAAACTTCTTTTTTATTATAACGCATCAAACTGGTGGACGATTTATAATCTGGAGTGCCTCTTACACCCATAAGTGATAGGTGTCTGGTGTCCTGCGATATAAATATCAATTGAATCAAGGCAGTCAGTTTTATCATGAACTTTGGAAACAAAAAGTTATGTCACTGAAGGGTAAGCTGCAATTAATAATATACAGCTTGCCCCTCAGTGACATCACTTCCAGTCTCAGAATTCTATGACACGGCTGCTGCCTTGATTTAAGATAGTCATATCTCAGGACTCCTGACACCTATAAAGGTAAGACCAATACCCTGAATGAAAGATCTTGTCATGGACTTTTACAATTTTTATTTTTTTTTTAACTTTCTCTTTATACTCCTCTCCCAGCACTGGAGTCCGTGCTCAGTCGCGAGATGCCTAGACACCCCCTGCTTCTCCACCTACCTGTATGCCCGGAAGACCCCCATGGAGCCATGGCTATGCCCATCAGGCGGGTATGAGGTGGGGCCTAAGCACCCCGATAACTTCTTGTTTCATCCAGTCCCCCAACTGGTGAGTCGGGTAGGTGGAAGCAATCAGAGTTAGGTATGGTAGCTCCTTCCCCTCCAGCATTTCGGTGCCAATTTTTGCCATTTTCCCCTGCGTCTGGTGTGCACCTCGGCGTTAGGCGCCGCTGCGCGGAGTGTCCACCACTACGCCTTGACCTGTCCTTCCTGCACGTGGACTTGTCGCACTCAAGCCTCCGCCTGGGGCAGGACAAGCTGCAGAATCTGATCCCCTCCCTCCCCCCAGAGAAGATTAGCAGTCGTGGGACTCTCAAGCCTTCTCCCCCGGCTGGCCCTCCAGTGGCCCTGGCTCACTCCCGAACCCGGGTCGCTGGCATTGCAGACAGAAATCCAACTGCTGTGCCAGCAGGCCGGCTTGGGCTTTCACAATTTGAGTAATCCCTCCGTTTATAGCTCTACAGAATACTTTTTTAACCTTCTTTTTACTATAACACATCAAACAGGTAGATGATTTATAATCCGGAGTGCCTTTTACCCCATAAGAGTGTCTATTCTGATCTTTGTTCAGGTGAGGAGTACAGAACTGTGCACAGCATTCTAGACATGGCCTCACACCAGGGGCCTATAGATGGGAAGGATCTCCTGCCTCCTCCGGCTGGTGAAACCTCTGTCTATGCACCCCAGCATCATTGTGGCCTTCCTGTATGTTTTGCTGCGCTGGGCTGTGAACTTCAGGCTGATGCTAATGACAACTCCGAGGTGCCTTTCCTCGGAGGTCCGATCCATCCTAATGCCCCCTTCTGTTCCAGTATTCTGTGTTAGGGTTTCTTTACCTATGTACATAACCCTACACTTCATAGCACTGAGCTTTAGCTGCCAGATCCTTGATCATTTCTCCAGCCTTTCCAAATCCCTCTTCATGACTTAGTCTAGTGGCCAATTTTCAAAATATTCGCCCTGCTGCATCCCCGTTAGAGAAGGTTTGATGGCTGCATCAGATAGCTCTACTCATCAGCTTTTAGAAAAGGTATGTTGTGGTGTTCATCGCATGGTCAATAATACTGAATATCTGATCCCCTCCTCACTTTCCACCACCCTCCCACAGATTTTAGTGTTGTCTGCAAAGAGGCCTAAATCCACTCCCCAGTCTTGCAGATAACTATATTAAAGGGCATACGTTCAAAGACTGATCCCTGAGATACCCCACTCATCACCACCCTAATCTCCCAGTACTTACCATTTAAAACCACTCATAGAAACATAGATTTTGACGGCAGATAAGGACCGCTTGGCCCACCCAGTCTGCCCATTTCCCTACCTAACGGATAAGCTGCAGATCCTAGTTAACCAGCAGCCTACTTCTTCATACCCCCACCCCCTAGAATTGCTTTATGACTGTCCCATGCATGCTTGAATTCCACCGTTTTCGACTCCACAACCTCCTCCGGAAGGCCATTCCATGCATCTACAA
Source organism: Neoceratodus forsteri (assembly GCA_016271365.2). NCBI lineage: Eukaryota > Metazoa > Chordata > Ceratodontiformes > Ceratodontidae > Neoceratodus > Neoceratodus forsteri. The sequence continues at coordinate 1,026,349,110 of CM028134.1, forward strand.
CCCTCTCTGTGAAAAAATACTTCCTTAAATTACCTCTGAGCCGCCCCCCTTCTATCTTCAAATTGTGCCCCCTTGTTCTTGCACACCTCTTTTTTTGAAAGATGCTACCCTCTTGGACTTTGTTGATTCCCTTGAGATACTTGAAAGTTTCTATCATGTCCCCCCTCTCTCTCCTTTCCTCGAGGCCATACATATTCAGCTCCTTAAGTCTCTCTTCATATGTCTTCCGGTGCAGGCCCTGCACCATTTTAGTTGCCCTCCTCTGGACAGTCTCCATCCTGTCTATGTCCTTGCGGAGATTGGGTCTCCAGAACAGCACACAGTACTCCAGATGGGGTCTCACCAACTGTCTGTACAGAGGGATAATAACTTCCTGTTTTCTGCTGGTGATGCCTCTCCCTATGCATCCCAGTATCCCCCAACCCTCCTTGCTGCCCTCTCACATTGCTTGCCCACCTTTAGGTCATCTGATATGACTACCCCAGGTCCCTTTCCATTTTGTTGTTGTTAGTATCTCACCCCCATTGTGTACTCTTCCCTGGGTTTTGTTTCCCAGGTGCATTACCTTGCACTTCTTAGCACGAATCTAAGCTGCCATACATTTGACCATTCCTCTATCCTTGCCAAGTCCTTCTCATCCTTTCCACCCCACCTTGTGCATCAACTCTGTTGCAGATCTTTGTGTCATCTGCAAAGAGACATACTTTCCTTCCAGTCCCTCTGCAATATAAACATAAAGACATTGAAGAGGACTGGTCCTATCTGAACCCTGTGGTACCCCACCTAGTAACCCCCTTTCTTCCAGAGTGGACTCCATTTACTATTACTCTCTGTGTCCTATTCTCCAGCCAATTCTTTGCCCAGGCTGTCATCTTGGGACCCACTCCCACGCTGGCTAACTTGTTTATTAATCTTTTGTGTGGGACTGTGTCAAATGCCTTGCTAAGTACCACACAAAAGATTAATATAGAAGTTAGCCAGCCTGGGAGTGGGTCCCAAGATGACTCTCTCTCTTGATGACTCCCACTCTTTGGGTCCTTCCCCTTAACAGAGTCTCTCTCCTATACACCTAGTAAGTTTGTCCTCCACCCCTTGGCCCATCACCTTCCTGACAAGCCTTCTGTGTGGAACTGAATCAAACTAAACTGAATGGGCAAAATGCTATACCGCTGTTGCCCATAAAAAAACAAAACCACACAACATTTTTTACATAAACGTTTATTTCTACTCAGCTAAATATGGATAATTTGACAATAAAAACAATTTCTGCAAATAGGAACATTACAAACAGTAGCTAAGAAGATTCTTTGCATTTCTCTTGAAACCTTTGTCGATCACACACGTGCGCACGCACATGCACACACACTCACATTTCCCCTGTAAGTGCCCCCTCAGTATTGCTTACTCACATCCCCTGTAAGTGCCCCTCAGTACTGCTTACTCACACTCTCCTCTGTACAGTACTGACTGAGCAGGACTACCTAGACCAGGACAGAAAGGGTCATCTGACCTGGAAATAAAGCTTCATAAGCTATAGTTCGTAGGAACTCCCTTCAATTGCCAGTTTCTGATGCCGAATTCATTGCAACTGGCAAAAATGGTCAATAAACTTGTGTGATTTTGGAGGACACTCTTAAAACAGAAGATCACGTATCTGATTATTCAAGGTGGGTTCTACCATTTTAGAAACATCACTAGATTGTGTGACTCCCTGACACAGAAAGACTGTAAGTCAACGCTTTTGTCACGTCAAGTTTGGATTGCTTTAACACTGTTTGGTGGCTTACCTACTTGTCAAATCAGCCACTTACGGTGAGCCCAAAATGCTGCTGCAAGACTGCTCACATTCAATGGTTTATTGAACCGTATACACTCTGATTTTACTGACCTTCATCTACTGCAGCGTCTTCATATTAGAACACTTTCCTCTTTAACTGACTTACAAGCCAAGATTGGATATAGTACGAAATCCTGAAATTTGAGATCCCAAGCCACAGAAGCCTGAGCCTGATGTCCCGAAAGCCAGCTGCTCAACGCAGCAATATCCCGACGACCAAGAGCCTAACATTGGACTTATGCTATGCATGTGGGTGGTCGGGGGGGCTCCATGTCCTGGCAAGTTCCAGTGTCGGGCAGTCAATCGTCGGGATGGTAGTTTGTCGGGCAACTGGTGTTTCAGGATCATGGGCTTGGGATTTCAAATTTCGGGATTTCGTACTACTACCCCAAGACTTACACTGGTTACCTATTAAATGGCAAGCAGAACACATAATTCTTCTTACTTACACAACTCTAGAAAATAATGGCCCACAGTATTTTCAAGACTACCTTATTGCACACCCCTACGAGACAAATGCAACCCACCAATGCTGCCTTTCTGCAGGGGCCCTGTTCTCAGAGATTAGTTGGCGAACGACGCCTTGCTCTGAGATTGAGGCTTTCTTGTTTAAAATCTTTTGTAACTGGGTAAGACCAATAGGCACAAGGCCCATTTTCAGGGGGCGACCCAGGAGCACTGGGGAGCTTAAATGACTTACTCAGGACTCTGGGTCACAAAGTAAACAAGTGGGGGTTGCAGGAATCAAACCTAGGCCTGCTAGTTATACCAAGCTCATTCACAGCTCATTACTCTAACCTCTAGGCTATACTGCTTTAGAATATAGAGATGAACAAAAAAAAAATGTGGATATTTCTTCCCTCCTAACATACTAGCATACTGAAATGCCAGCAGAGTAGGCCTTTTGGTCTTTTGAGTCTGCTCGATAGTCAGCTCCCACACTGGGTGCCAATTCTGCTGTCTCCCCCACCCCACTGGTTTTCTCTATCCCATCCAAAATATTCCCCCTGTATTGGACTTCCTCAGCTTCAACCTCCCCCTATACCTGTCCCAGCTCCCTTGAACCCCTTTACAGTATCCGCCTCCACCAGTCCCTTGGGCACTGCATTCCGTGGTTCCAGCACCCTCTCAGTGAAGTAACACCTCCAAATCCCCGAGTCTCCCCCCACCAGCTTCCACCTCTGTCCTCTGGTTGCCCCCTCCTTTCCTTTGGAGCACCCTGTCTGAGCCTCCCTTATTAATCCCCTTTATGTACTTGAAGATCTCTATCATGTCCCCCCTGTCCCTCCTCTCCTCCAGAGTGTACATGTTGAGCTCCTCGAGCCTCTCCCTATAAGTCCTTTCCCCCATGCCCCAGATCATCTTGGCTGCCCTCCTTTGAACCCTCTCCAGGAGTGCAATATCTTTTTACGGATCCCATGCACCAGTCTTCCTGCAAGCTGCTGCTTCAGTAGGCTGATTTATTGTTACTGTGCTGATGATGTATTGTTTCTGTAATTCTCCCAGGTTGTGCCTGAAAACAGGCATATGTAAGCTTAGCGTATCTTACCTGGTATCGAAAACAAATAAATAAACTTTGTTCTAAATGCCTCTATCACAGCACCTTTTTGTTGGAACCCCATGTTGAAAAGGTGCCTAACACATGGACCAGTAGCACAGCCTTGTGAAATACTCTGAAATTATTAAAGAGCCAGGAAGGACTGGCTCCTGGCGTGGAGCGATGGGGGACTGCGCTGGAATAATGGCTTGATTTTGCATTCCGAGCCCGGGTTGTCGCAAACGGAGGCTGGCAGGGAAGGTTCAGAGTGTTCTTTGGATGCCCTCCTGGGGGGGGAAGCTGTCAGATCATTGCTCTGTAGCGGCTCCTAGTGATGTCATGAGGAGGTGCCTCCAATGGTGTGGGTGACCGCCCACTGTAAGGCACTCCCTCCGGGTCAGGTACAGTGTGCATGAGAATGAGGGTGGGTGGGGAGACAAGTTAGAAATGCTGCACTGTTACAGGGTCATGGCCTTGCTCTTCCCCACCCATGTCAACGGACCCTCCAGCATGCCAGCTAGGCAGCCCCTCAGCCTCCACCAGAAGTGTGTGTCAGCACCTCCTCTAGGTTGTGGGGAGCCCCTACCCCCAGCAGGAAAAGTCTGAAAAAATGGGATGGAAGAAATAGAGGACCCAGGCGATGCTCCTTCTAGATGAAAAGAGGGCCCCTGGCAAGGACAATCCGGCCCGGGACGAGAAGGCTGCAGGTCTAGGCTAGGACTCCAACAGATGGAAATGCGAGGGGCGACTCCGGTGGGTAAAGGGGGTAGCACCTGAGGCCCAAAGGAGTGAGGCGCTGATCAGTACTGGAAGGAGAATAAAGACTTAACACAAACAAAGAGCCAGGAAAAAGAAAACCTTAATGAGATACAGGTTCCACACTTTTCCAAGCAATTTTTTTCATGGCCTGATTTGACAAGGGAAAACTTACTAGTCCAAACTGTGTATTTGAAGGAAAGTGTTATGTTTAAAACTGCAGCAGTTGCTGCAGAAATGCCCGATTAGCACTTTTGGCATTTATTTTTTGATACCTGTGACAAGCAATTTTATTTCTGAAAAAGACCATGACGACTTTCCGGTTTCCAGACCTGACCGTGCACACCCGGTGACTTCCTACATGTTGGATATGCTAATTAGTGCTACGAAATCTGCAATTAGTTGGTAGCACTAATTAGCATATCCAGAGAGAAGGAAGCCACCAGGTGTGCGAGAGATGGCCGCGGTTGGGTGTGGAAAATGAAACGTCAGCGCAGTTCTTTTCAGAAATAAAATTACTTGTCACAGGTATCGAAAACATTTTTTTTTACTGCCAAAAGTGCTAAATTGGGAATTTCTGCAGCAACTGCTACAGTTTGAGACGTAACACTTGTTTTCCTTTAAACATAGCAAAGCTGAGAATTTCAAACATGTTATTCTTGTCTGTCTGCTCCACAGTAAACTAAGGCAATCCTGGCAAGGGAAATGTTAAGAGAGTATGTCTTTAACATCCATCAACCTTATAATAACTTTTTCAATAACAAAATAATATAAATTCTCAGCTGTTGACTTATCTGTAGAAATTTACTAAAATTCAAAGGCAATCCATAAAGTCACTGATATCTATGTAGCTTTTTATAATGTGCTTTTTACAATGTTTGTAACATTCTAAACTCTTGAAGATACTGCAGTTAATGTAACGGGAACGCTTTCATAACCATATGGTTTCTATTTTGCATGCACTTTATCTGTAATTATAATTTATCTTTAATAAATGTTTTATTCGCAATATACAGTAGTAATCTAAAGACAAAGAACCTCACCACCAAAGCACTGAGGCAAGGGAATATGTTGGTAATATTATAAACCTTTCCATACTGGGATCACCACATTTAGGGGCAGCATCTTGTTTGCAAGAGGATCCCAGGGAGGCCAAACAGGACCAAATCTATTTATTTTAAAATTGGTGATGCAGAAAGGCACACTGAGGCAAGGCTCTGTGACAGGGTAGAATAGGACCCTGTCCCATTTGTTATGGAGAAAGTGTTTAAAATGCAAGCATCTGTCCTTTCCTGTCTATTTGTCTGTCTGGTTGCGCAACCAAATTTTCCTGTGAGACTTTGGATTTCATCACCCTGACAATCTCGCAATTCTTTGTCTCTCAGTGTATTTCAGCTTTCTCTTGCTGTCTATTTTCCCTCTCTTGCATATCTGCTAATATAAACATATGTGCAAATCACTGTATGGAGATGTAACTGATATTGGGATCACTTTTGTTTAGAAAATATATAGTGTTACTGTTGAAATATCAGGGTTTTAAATAAGCTTGGAAAATTGATTAGCAGTTTTGCACGTGAAAGTGCTAATCAATTGTGAAAATGAATAGCATATGCCTCGATTTGATTAGCAAAATCAAAAATCCTTAAATACTGTAACTTAAATAAAATCTTTTATTAAAATCAACTCTGTCTTGGCTTCATTTGTTTCAGTACCCCCAACACACACACACCCATACCCATCTCAGTACCACACCCATCCTACCCTTGTCCCCTCTGCCAGAACCACTAAAACCCTCCTCCCACCCGTCTCAGTGGCTAACCACCAAACCCCATCCATGGGGTACCTGCCAAAAACCCCACCGATTTCAGCCTCCCCAGCTATGGCCCCTTTACCAAAAACTTAAAGCTCCAAGCCACCAGCCACAGTGACAAATGCTGCTGCTTTTATTGTTAGCAGCGTTAAAGCCATCGTCTTTACTTGTTTTTATTTCTGACACGTTATCTATGTCTGCCTTAAAGTCTGAATTTACAGCACCTTCTCTGTGCTGGCAGCAAGCACCTTTTCTGTAAGGACATTCAGAGGAAGAACAAATCAGTTTTGAGGGTGTGAATTAAGGGACATCCCTCATGATTAGGGAGAGGTACTCTGTAGCCCCGAACCCACTTTGCCAGCATTCTCCTCCCACCCATCTCAGCCCCACCAACCTTCTCCACAGACACTCACCCACATAAGGTACCGTGTTAGTTTAGAACGCCACCCAGTCTCACCGCCGTTGCCCCAAAATAGACGCTGGCAGTCGCTCCATAGTTAACTGTATTAGTTAAGTTATCCACCTAATAGTGCTGTCTGTAGTATTCTCAGTCTCACTGCCACGGCCCCGAATGCTGGTAGTCGCTCGCAGTAGTGCACTGCGATCGCTTTTGCAAAGCACTACTGGGAATGACTACTGGCATTCGGGCCACAGCAGTGAGACTGAGAATACTACAGACAGCACTACTAGGTGGATAGCTTAGCTAATACAGTTAACTATGGTGCGACTACCAGTGTTTATTTGGGGACCCCGGCGGTGAGACTGGGTGCCGTTCTAAACTAATGAGGTACCTTGTTATGTGGGTGTCTGTGGGGACATGGGGGGGAAGGTGGTGGGGCTGAGATGGGCGGGGGGAGGGTCACAGAATGCATCTCACTTTTTTGCGATGCAGATGTGAAAATGGATAGCCCGAGCAGCCAGATCACATCACAAATTGCAATGCGATACCGGCTATTTAAAACCCTGAATATATATAATTATAATTTGAGCTGATCGCAGAAAACTATTGTAAACTCTAGAGGTTACTTGAGTGCAAATTTTCCAGCCTTTTGCAAAAGCTATAGGTGCCTCAAGAAGCACACTGTATTCTAGCAGCTCCTAAAACTCACAAGAACAGAATATTTACAAGAACAGGATGTTTGCTAAGAATGGGGGTTGAAAAGACATAAAAGAGCTAAGCTGCAACTGCAAGAGATATTATTAGAAGAACAAGGGACACAGAGACTGAAAGAAAACTATTTTATTTTGCCTTTGTAAACAGTTATACTGAACAAGTTTATTTTATGTTACTGCTACTGTAAATAAATATTTCTGGTGAATTCTACAACTGCTCCTGGTTTTCCTATGCTTCCTGACCTGTGCCTCGATGACAGGCTCATTTCCAGGCGCAACCTGGGGGACAGAGAAATAGGAAGTACAAGCAGGTTGAGCTGACACAATACCAGCAAGCATAGCTGCAGTAAAGCCTATAACACCAGCAGCGCAATATTTTAAGTAATAATATGCCCCCATGAGGGGATATGCAGTTTAACACACAGAGTTGCTGATCTTAAACTACATACCATGTTACATGAAATTTAATTTAATGAAACTGTTTTGATCTGTAAAATTATACAGTGCTTTGCGCTGTTGGAAAAGCATTTTCTAAATGTATGTTGTACGCTTCTCTTATTGGAATATGCTATCTCTCAGTCAATCCTCCTGGTCCTGTCCAGTTCGACGCAAAAAAAGCATTTGATAGGATGCCCTGGCCCCCCCCCTTTTTTTTTTAAACTTACTATGCTTTATCTTCTGGCAGCAGCAAACCCCTCACCCTCCCGCTTCCACAGGCGGACCCGGGATCCCTCATACACACTGCCCCCTGAATTACACACCAGAGGGTGGAGCCTCCAGAGACCCCTGCCACGGCCTTGTCGGATCTAGGTCTCGGATGTGACGGAGACCTGGATCCGCTATGGGAGGAGGCGTTATTGGGCACACTGGAGGCATTTTTCTGTTATGTTTCTTGTGGGGGTGAGTCAAGCAGACGCAGTGACACAACCGCACCTTGCGTCCAACATGCCCCTTCCCCCCTTAGAGCAGCCCTCACTGGTGCTCCAGTAACGGTACATCCCATGGTCACTGGACCAGAGTCACTTAACCCCCCCGCGAGGTGGAGGAGTGCTATGACCCTCAATCCACCCCTGCCCCGGCTGACCATGAGCATCCAGTCTGTTCTTGAACTGGGGTTGCCTGTGTCACAGCGGTAATTCTTTGCACTGTGCCGGCGGGCCGGACCATGTCCTTGCCCTCTTTATGGGACACCCTTCAGAGTTTTGGCTTCTATGCAAAGGTGGTGGGTATGCTGAAAGCGCTCTATATGTCCTGTCAGGCTTTCATTAAAGTAAACGGATCACTCAACTTTCCTAGTACCCTTGGGAGGGGCACTAAACAGAGCTGCCCCCTCTCATCTTTATTATTTGTCCTATACACCGAACCCTTGACTAAGTCCATAGGAGAGGAACAGGCTATGAAGGGTATTTCAGTGGCGGGCAGAGACTACAAAATTGCACTTTTTGCAGACGATATCTTCCTCATGCTGACCTCACCAGAAACGTCACCGCCCATGGTTTGGGATAATTTTTTTTTTTTTTTTTTAGTCCCCTACATCCTGCAGACCTGACCCTTCGGGACTGCCAAGGAGTCATCCTCCTGCCTCACTTGCCCTACCCCGACCTACCTCTCCAGTGCCCATGTAGCTGTGGCTTCCCCCCAAGCGGGGCCGAGGTGGAGCAGGCAAGCACCCCGATACATACATCTCGTCGGAGCGGAGGTAGCGGGCAGGCGAGGGCATATTGGAGGCATGCTCTGGGCGCTCCTTCTTCCCGGGTACTGCAGACGTTTTCACATTTTCCTGTGGGGGAGTGATATGCACCCTACACCAAGGCATCACTGCTGGCATCACTAGTCCCTCTTCCCTCTATGTCTGCTCTGCACTTGTCATGCCACCGGCTTCCGCCAGAGGCCAGTTAAGTACCGAACGAGATCTCTGCCCTCCGGACGCTCAATCCTCTCCCTCCCCTGCTGACCTCCGACGGCCTGGCTCGCTTCCAAACCTGGGTCGCCGGCGTGGTGCGAGGTGTGGCGTCCAGCGCCTCAACCCTTAGCGCCACCACTATGGTTTGGGGTATTTTTGAGCAGTATGAAGTTAGGGCAGGTTTCAGACTGAATGCAATGAAAACAGAAGTAATACCCTATAATTATACCTCCGCTCCAGGTTTGAAAAGTAACCTCAGCATCTTCAGGAATTCTCCTGGAAGTGTAGGTACTTACACCTGCCATTCTGGCAAAATCTGTAGGCCCTGAGCATGGCTGTTGCTGGTGTTAGTGTGGAACGTAACTGATAGACCAGACACTGGAGGTGCCCATCTCTGTGACACTACTGGCAGGCTTTAACAAGGGACCTGGACAAGCTTTTTGGTATTCCAGGTTTTCATTTGATGAACCAGAGGTGTTCTCAGATAGCTTGTAATCCACATTACTCGTAAATTAGAATATCCAGAACTTCTCAGCTGTGAGCCCCTTACAATGAACATCCAGGAAGACCGACATAAACAGTCTCAGCTCTCTCTGGGATTTCTCAACAAGGCTGAAGTGATTCGACAAACTATAGTTCCCAGATTACTGTATTTCTTATATACACTTCCCTTTATGCCTGACAGGCTATACTGTCAGGCCTGGGATAAACTTGTCTCCCACTTTGTTTGGGGTGGGGGATGCCACAGAATCAAGTATTAGGTGTTGCAGCTCCCTAAGGAAAGTGCGTGTGTGTGTGTGTGTGTGAGTGTGTGTGTGTGTGTGGTGTTAACCTTCGTAATTTGATGCTATATGCACAGGCAGCAGATGTTTGCATCATCTGTCTCTCGTCCTCTAGCATACATCAGGTCCACTGGAACAATGTGGAATTTGCCTCAAACAGAAAACCATTTACCTCTTAGGCTATATGCCTTTTCCCATCTTCACCCCTTACACGGCAGTAACCTTGTGGGTTTGGCACAAGGTAACAGAACTTCAGAGCCTACTGATACTATGAATATGGACTAGGGCATTGCCGTACAATTGCGACTGCCCACTTAAGAAAGCCATTTGAGGCGAAACCTGGTCGGAAGCTCTGTTTGTCGGCACGGTTTTTATGCACTCGGTGCGAAATAAAATATTTTTTTACAGCTGTAACTTGGTGCCGGTTCTTTTTCTTGGTGAGCATTGAATTGTATTGTTGAACCAGGCACAGGCCTTGAGAGGTGACACAGATAATGTTGTTTTCACCCACTTAAAATGGACACTTCACTGCACGGCAAAGATAGGGTCTTACATTTACATGCCAATTTCTAGATCTGCAGGGAATCAATCCACTTGTACACCTACAAGCTAAGTATCACTTACCCACTATAGACCACTTTTGATATCTACAGGTTCATTCGTATATTACAGGCTTGGGCTCTGGGGTGTCTTGACTGCCTACAAAGCTAGGACTTTTCTGTAGTATAATAACGGGAACCCAAAATAATGTGATGTGCCAATATAGGATTGAGAGTCTTCAGTACCTTACTATCGAAACGAGGACTCATGTACTGTTAAAGTGGAGTGCTGGACTGAACACTGGGCACCCCAGAGACTCAGGGCGTAAGTATTCTTTACCAACATAGGACGTAACCTCTGCCCCATATCTTTAGGAATTTTCCTGGAAGTGTTGGGTACATTTTTTTTTTTTTTTTTTTTTTAAGAACACCTGCCCTTCTGGTGAAAGTTTTAAGCCCTGAGCATGGCTGTTGTTGGCTTAAGTGCAGAACGCAACAGGCAGACCAATCCCATGTGTCCTGGGGGTGCCCACCCCTGGGTCCCTACTGGCAGCCTGTAACAATGGATCTGGAGGCTGGCCCATCAGCGTAGCGATAGGATTTCTGTCTGTGACACTGACAACCTGGGTTTCAGATGTGAGCCTGAGGAGTCGGAGGGCCGGCTGAGGGGAGGAGAATAAAGCATCTGAAGGACTGCTCCCCTCCTCCAAGGAGTGGGTGGGGAAGCATTCAGTGCTTAACTAAGCCCTGGTGGAGGCCAGAGACATTGCACAACTGAAGCTTACAAGTTTCAGGGAGGTATGTCCCAGACGCAGGCATTTACGCCACCTTACGTCATTGAAAGCCACATCTCCCAACCAAAACAAAGGGAAAAATGGCCAGGCTGAAGTGGGAGGATGTCCACTCTCTCCCCCATCGAGCCCCAAGCAGCAAGGCAAAGGCACTCTGCCCCTAGATTATTACCAGGCACTGTTCGGGGAGTTAGGGGGTTCTCCTTGACGGCTCTGCCCAGAGGGAAATCCAGGGTGCACTCTGGGAGGCAGCAGGTAAGTCCCAGGGGATGGGGTGAAGTGGCGAGAGAGAGAGAGGTGGAATGATGAAGAGCCAACCGGAAGCAAAAAAAACAAAAACAAATAAGGACGGGGAAGACAAATATGAATTTGAGTCTGTTTACTCCCTCCTTAATACCGCTATCCATTCCTTCCCCCACCACAAACGTAAAGTAAAAGGCCAGATGCTGAAACTTTTACTGATTTTAATTATAGATGCAAAGAAAGTAATTACACATTTGTGGTTAACCCAGGTGTCTCCTGGAGCAATGGATGCAGCTGGAAAAGGATATTTACTGGATGGAATGTTTTACATATAAACTGAACAATAAACTGACACTTTTTGATGATCTGTGGCAATGACAGGATACTGTCAGCTGAAAACAGACTCCACCTTCATCCTTTGAAGGATTTTCTATTGCCTGGATGCCTCTTTCGCTTGCAAACACTTCCTTTATTCAGCACTTTAAAGACGTTTATTTGACTCTTCTACGTGGCTGACTCGAGTATATTCTTGGAACTTTTTCCAAAATGTATTGCCTGTATTCCTCTGGTTTACTCATTCTGTTTTGGTGTTCTTGTACCTGTGTTCCGCTTTAATAATAAAATTCTCAGTAAAAAAATCAATAGAAAAAAAGAAAATAAAAGCATTTTCTAAATAAATTTAGCAACTCTGCTTGCACTGAGTCGGGGCCTCTTCCATGACATGATGACCAGGTGCTCTAAATTGTACTAGATTGTGTGTGGTTTTGTGGTGTGGATCACTGTTCACTAGAAACCAAGCAGAGACCACAAAAACACAGACCCCGTTAAACAGGCAAAAAAAATGACCAGCACAGAGATAAACTGAGCAGCTTCGGTTAGCCTCCAGGTCACATATGAGCCTGAAGAATTAAATAAATATTTGTACATTGAGCAATCCATACCTGTTGGCTATTCCCTGCTCCAGAAGTTCCACCACTTGCTTGTAGTCGGTCACTAAGTGTTGAGACAATCCTGAGGGGCGAAAAAAAAGGAATTAGATTGTGCTAAGTTTTTTTTGTTGTTGTTAGTTTAATTTGCGAATTGATGACTGGAAGAGGCACACTGAGCCAAGACTCGTGTCCCCGATGCGAACTTGGGGTATAGGAAAGGGAGAGCACAGTTACTAAGAAATCCAAACCAGGCTGTCAATAAAATTACAGAAACAATGACAGAAAGTGCTTAAGCCGAGCGCAGTACAGACAGTAATGCCAAATATTGCAAAAGGGTGCCCAAATAAATGGTATACAAAATCAAAAACAACTGTGCAAATAAGGGAAATTCAAAAAGTGCAGGGAACCCGGATGACAGGATGCTGAAACAGTGCTGAGAGGCGGGGCTGGGAAAAGTGAGGAAGGGTTCAGGAAGAGGGTTGGCAGGAACAAGGGGGAGGGGTGAGAAGTTTTAGTTGGTGTTTAAGGGAGTGTGAAGGGAGGGAGAGAGATGGATCGGGAGGGTAGCTAATTTCACGGGGAAGGGAGATGGTACGAGAGAGCATATTTTCTAGCTGAGGAGTGTGAATGGGAAGGGGAGAAAGTGCGTGGGTACCTGGTGCAGAAGGAGTGGGGGAGATGGGGATGGGGAAGGAGGAGACAAGACGGGATAAGTAAGAGGGGAGGGACCCAAACCAGAATTTAGAGATGAGGGAAGCACAGTAGAGCTGGTGACGTGGGGAGCCAGAGGCCTCCGACGCCCCACTTCCCCAGCCCTATGAACCAGTTTTAAATAACCCTTATGGAATAAGGCAGGGTGGTCTGGAGGTTAGCGCCATCGAGTTGGGAACTGGGAAATCACAAGTTCAAACCCCGCCAGAGCCAAATACACACTCTGTGTGACCTTCAGTAAGTCACTGAACCTCTCAATGCTGCAGTTCACCCTACTAAGAAAATTGTTAAAAGAAGGACCCCACTGTAAAATGAGATGCTTCTCAGCTTTACTATCCTGGACAAGTAAGTTGTAAAATAAACACCCCCACCTCCCCCCCATATTGTGTTTCTATGGTTCTGCACAGGCTTCGTTGTGCTGTGGGGCAGCAAACTTGTTTGGAACGAACGGACTAATAAGTTTCCAACTTGTGAATTTTTCCTTTACAAAGGTTAAGAATCAGGCTGGCTGATAGCCCAGTGGGCAGCCTTGCAGCTTCCGTCCCATGCTAATCAACAGGAATTTCTGGACCTTACATTTCTGCTATCACTGAGGACATTTTCATGAAAATAAGATCTTTCTCTCAGACTTCTTCTGTTCACACTGCTTATTCTGGCAAAGACTTCATAATTCTCAGATTGTGACATCACAGTCTGTCACCATGGAAATTCCTTCTGAAATCATAAGCAGAGGTCCATGACTTCAGGACAGGAACAGCAGCATGAAAAAATAACGCTGGAACAGCTCCTAAGACTGCTCTTGCTTCTCCTGCTCCTGATATCTGGCAATGTGCAGCCCAACCCTGGCCCTCCAATGACTCTCAATGCTAGACAGCATAAAACTACAGGTCTCGTGTTCTCATCCCTAAACATCTGCAGCCTCCTACGAAAAATGGACAGTCTCAAGGCCTGGGTCTCTCAACACCACCCTGATGTCATATCTGTTGTGGAAACATGGCTTTCCCCAAAAATACCAGATACTGCCATATTCCTGCCCAGCTACACCCTGTACCGACAGGACCGGCGCTAGAAAAGAGGTGAAGGATGTGTCATTTACACCAGAAATACACTCCAGGGATATGTCATACCCTCACCAGCCAGCAATGATAATCTCCAGGTACTAGCCATCAAATTAATGCTAGACGCACACAACAGAGTGCTCACCCTACTGTTCTTATACATCCCACCTAACCAGACCACACCTGGCATCAACAGCCTACTGGACTACATTAGCACGCTGAGCCTAAATTCTGAAACAATGCTGTTGGGAGACTTCAGTACCAACTGGGTCTCACCTGCTGTTAACACCATCAAAGACACCCTTGCCACAATCCACTTCTCCCAACTGGTGGACGCACCGACTCAAACCAATTACAAAACAAGCACCAGCAGACTTCTAGACTGGGTTCTCTCGAATTGCCCTTCCCACATCACAGGTCCCACTGTGCTACCTCACTGAGTGACCACTCCCCTGTCAGTTTCCTCTGGAACAACAACTACCACAAACCCCCTGCCAGAACCTTAAAAACTTCCTACTCCTAAAGGGCCACCTTCCACAACTAAAGGACGACCTAAAGCAGCAGAACTGGTCGGACCTGTATGGAACCACGGATGTGGACACTGCCCTAGATCTCTTTATCTCAAAATTCAATGCAGCCTGTGACGAACACGCTCCCATAGCAGAGAGAAAAACCAAAGGACCTATAAATCTCTGGATTGCCCCAGGACTACTGGTGCAACTAAACGCAAGAGAACAACTCTGGCAAACAGTGTGGGCACATGGCACACCAACTAACATCCAAAGGTACAAAAAGGCCCACAATGGGTGCACAAAGGCAGTCTGTGAGGCACAAAGCAAATTCTACAAGGAAGCGCTCACTAGCACCTGGAATAGCAGCAAATTGTTCTAGGCAAATCTAAACGATATTACTGGGAAGGACCTTAAAATAGCCCCAGCCATGCTAAATGTTGAGAGCGTCCCTACCTTGGACCCTCTGCTCATTGCTAACTCTCTGAACCTTGCCTTCTCAGATCTCAGTAGTGTGCTCCCGACGAACTTCTTCAATACCCCTGCTCCAGAGGTCAGTGAGACAACCACTGAAGGGGGGAGTCCTTTTATAGTCCTTTACTAAAGACAGAACACTCTTGCTGATGAGTTCCAGAGTTCTTTTATTAGTGCCCCTACATTTCGCTTGATCCATAGAGCTTGTTCATGGGGGTATTTTACTTCTTTTCAAAAAATTTGTTCAAGAATTTCTGTAAATAACACAAACATTCACAGTACAATTTTTTTCAAAATTCTTTTTCTAACTTCTAACTTTGAATGTAACGTAATTTTCTCACTCAGAATGTGATTGTCAGCCTACCTAGAACGCTTTCCTTAGCACAATTTCATTTCTTTGCTTTAAAAGTTTCTGGCCGAACCTAAACATGAACCATAACCATCTTAAGTGATTCATACTGTGATGCAGCACTAATTAAATTTCCTTTGTGCCTATATAGGTTTCTACTACTTTGTATCTGAGTGACTACAGCATATCCACAAGGCCTGCAAGGCCCATTCCAAACACAATTATCAAATCTTTTCAATGGAGGTTTAAGCCCCTTCAGTAGAAAATAATGACATTACCAACTAGTTAATGTATTTTTATTTTCTGTTTAATAATCTAAACGCTTTACCCACCCAGATATTATTTCTGTCACTTAGTTTACCTTCAGAAAAGGGGACTGCTACTAACACTCCTCCCTTATTTGCAGCGTTTTAAATTCTGTCAGGGGTTGCTTTAATTTCCCCTGTGAGACATAAAATTACCAACATTTTAGTTGTTGCAAGTGTCCCCATAGATCCAGCTTCAGCTTTTACTTTATTTAAGGTGATTTACCTCGCTGGAGAAAAATGCTGCTCCTCTGTGTAAAAAGCTTTGCCTTAATGGTGGAATGTTGTATTCTCCTTCTCTCTCGAGCTCTCTCTATTAAACAAGTCAGCAGGACATAATGATGTCACTCCGACGTGCCCGCGCATACGCACAGTCTGATGAGGCTGTGTGCATGCTCAAGGACTCCGCCATATATTCTAGCGGTAGAGCTTATACAGAGAGCGCTCCACATCAGTGCTGCAGTCACTACACGAGCCACTAACATTTGATGAACATCTGTATCTCTGCATAACAACCTAAATACTGATTTTCTACTAAATCAACATTATCTCTTACACTTAACCTACTTTCTATTCCAATTTAAGTTTCCAAAGTTCATAGAACAAAGGAACATAACGGCTGGGTGGGGTGGGGGTGGTTTTGAGGGGGAGACAGGGAGGAACAATTTAAATATCATATGTTACATCCACCACAAACTACCCCACAGAGATTTTACAGATTTTACTGTTCTATATTGTTTCACGCTTGTAAATTTCTTTATTGAACATATGTTTATGCATATCTCTAATTTATACTATTTTACAGATTTCTTATTTTATATATATGTTGTTGTCCATCCCCTTCCCTTATACAGGGTATAAATTAAGTTCTTACAGTCATCTAATGGCATACTTGCCAATTGGTTTCTACGTTCATACCAATTGTTTTCTCTAAGGCATGTAACTTAAAAATCCATCTCATCTCTGTTTGGAGCAGCTTATTTCTGAAGTTGCCACCTCTCATTGGTGGCATAACTTTCTCTAAACCCCAAAACCGGAGAGAAGTTCCGTTGGGTCCGTTATTATTAAAATGTACTGCCACTAGGGAATTCACATCTCTGTTTCTTATATCCCCTTTATGTTCCAATATTTGGGTTTTTAACATTCTGCTCGTCTGCCCCACATATAACAAATCACATGGGCATTGAATCACATAGATCACACCCTCTGATGTACATGTAACATTTTGGGATATTCTGTGTTGTTCCCCAGTATGTGGATTTATAAACACTTGTTTTTTTGATGTGTGATTACACACTACGCATCTGCCACACTGATGCATCCCTGGATTTAAAGGTCCCAAAAGTAATTATTCCCCTGTGTTATTCGGCAACTTAAACTGTGATTGTACTACCCTATCCTTAATGTTTCTAACTTTTTTAGCTACTATTAAAGGTGCAGTTTGTAATTCCTTAATATGTTCATTTTCATTTTTCACTAAATGCCAATGCTTATGGACTATCCTCCTTATGTCCGACATTTTATGATTATATTGTGTCGAAAGTACCAATCTCGATTCTTTGGGCTGTGTTGTGGTTTGATTCAACAAATCTTCTCTGTTTTGTCTCTTTATTCTTTCCTCTGCTCCCTTAAGGGTCCCCCAGTGATATCCCCTCTCCCTAAACCTATTCACCATCTGTCCAATCTCTCTATCTGCGTCCTCCTGTTTAGTACAGTTTCTTTTTGCCCTAGTAAGTTGTGCATATGGGATACTATTTTTTAATCGGGGCTTGTGAAAGCTCCTGTTATGTAACAATGTATTTCTATCTGTATCCTTCCTATAAAGGGTGGTATGGAACTGTGAATTCTCAAGATGCATACGGACATCCAGAAATGGAACATTGGTCCTATCATAATTCATCACAAATTTCAAATTCTTATCCCTCCTATTTAGTTGCAAATAGAACTCATTAAGCTCTTGTTCTGACCCTTTCCAAATCATGAAAATATCATCAATATATCTAAGCCAGGTATGTACATTCGGGTCCAAAATGTCATCCTGAGCATTAAATATGAATGAATGCTCAAAATTATCTATGTACGCATTTGCATATGCTGAACCCATGGCAGTGCTCTGAATCTGTTGAAAAAAACTGGTTATCAAACTCAAAATAGTTTCTTTGTAATACGAACTCTGCCAATTCCTGTAGCACTCTGGTTTTGGGCTGTGTTCCCATGCTCCTTCTATCTAACAGTCTACCCATACACTCCACCCCTTCTAGATGGGGTATAGATATGTATAAGTCTGCAATGTCTAAGGTAACCAAAAAGGACCCTTCTGGAATTCCTTGTTCCGTTATCTGTCGTAGTTTATGTATCATATCCATAGTGTCTTTTACATATGCAGTTGTTTTGGTTACGAAAGGCTGTAAATGAAAATCTATAAACCTAGAAAGAGGTTCAAAAACAGAACCTATTCCAGAGACAATCGGTCTGCTGGGTGGATCCACAACACTTTTATGAATTTTGGGCGTCAAGTAGAAGGTAGGTACCCTAGGATGGTCACATACTAACAATTCAGCCTCCCAACTACTTAACCAGTTCACAACAATATATTCCTCCACTAGACTCTTAAGCTGTGTCAAAATATTAGATGTTGGGTCAGATGGCAGAGATTCATAATTATCTATATTCTTAATCAGTTTAAAGAGGATGTTCGCTGATGGTCCAAAAAGTTACAGCTTGTAGTCATTATATGCAGTACTAGACCTGAAAAAGTGTATGCATTCTTTATTTCTGGCCAAGGTTTACTCTGCCTTCCATAATTTGGATTTGTTTTTGAGCCCTGCTGCACTTACCTTTGCTATTCAGCTGCTGGGCTGCTAGCTCCTGATGACATCACTGTAGGATAGAGGAGTGACTCACACTGTGCAGTACCATGTAATTGCAACAATGTTGCAAGGGAAACTACCAGTACTCAGTGTACATACTGTGTTCCCCCTTCCCCAAGACACACTGTTAGCAATGCATTATGCCAAAATCTAAATGCCTTTGTCTGTATGTTTTTTTTTTGTGAAACCGAATCTGCCCTACAACGATGTCAGCAGTACAACCCTGGGCCCACAGCAACACCAGGCTTGCTATAGAAGCTCTGGTACACCCTGCAGTTTTTAGCAGCTTAGAATGCAAAAACTAACTGCAGCAGACAGTAATGAAATACCATTCCAGAATCAATGCAAGAAGGGGTAATTAATGCATGAAAGTCAAAGTGACTGGGGAAGGTCCTCTTTAAGACACTTCATTTGACATTGTTTCCTGTCCTGTATGACTATAGCCCCTTCTTTGTCTGCACCTTTAATCACTATATTGGTATCTTTACTTATGTTCTCCAATGCTTGTTTTTCTTCTCTAGACAAATTAGTAGGAGGCAGGAAAGTATCTTCTTTTTGTTTAAATAATGTCATGATCTCTTTTTCAACTGTCCTACTAAAGGTTTCTATCCCATGGCATCTCCCTAAAGGGGGCTTCGATTTTGATTTTATTTGCAATTTCTGTTTAAGTTGTTGTTGATAGCTGACATCTTCCCCACTTGCCTGTGCACCAAACAGATTTTTTAATCTTAAAGTTCTAAAAAAGTGTTGCAGATCCACCTCTAGGATAAAAAGATTTATAGGTTGAGACGGTGCAAATGACAAACCCAAACTAAGGACGAATTTCCACAGGAGTGATAACCCTTTTACTGAGATTAAATACTGGGATTAAATCATTCCCTACATTGTTCTCCCTCTGTTGGCATTTCCTTGCCTTACTGGCCTTCCACCTTGCCCTCCTCTGCCCCCCCCCCCGGTATCCTTCCCCCTGACGTTGTAGGTTTCTGTGAGGGAACTGCGGGCGTAATTCATACCGTGTAGTCTGGTCAGAAGTACTAGGTTGTGGTTCTTCAGAAGAAGACGCCCCTTGGGGCATTCTATTAGTGTCTCTGGTGTAATTACTGTCACTATCAGAACTGTTGTATGTATCTTGTTGGGATTTCCAATACTGGTGTCTTTTATTAAATAGTTTATAGTTATATACCCTTCCGTCCCGGTATTCATTGGTATCTCTAATGAATTTTCAAATTTTCTGTTGTTTCAACCTATCCTCATATTATTGCAACTTGTGCTTAATGTCCTCAAGGTTCGTTTTAAATTCTTCTTCCTGCATCTTAAGTTTTAAAGATTCTTCCACCATCTTAATATCTACTTCTAAATGTTGTGTTTCTTCTATAATTGCTTCAATTAAAGCATATATAAAGTTGCAACTAGCTCTGTTTCGAATCCCATCCCACTTGTTGTCAAATTTGGAGGATTTTATACCTATATTAGGCTCCACATTGATTCTTTGACCCCTGGTGATTCTGTTATATTGAAGGTACTGAGTTAGAGTAAGCCCATGCCATTCCAATCTACAGTTTTTGTATTGCAGGTTTTCCAATTTTTGTACTGGGTTTTAAGGGGCCTCCCCCATTTGCATGGAGAGGTTCCTATCTCCATTCATTGCTGTAAAAAGTTTCTTTCTTTCTTCCTCAGAAAATGTGGTAAAATGAATGTTGTTACGCAGATTTTCACCAATATCTGAAAAAATATTTAATTATACCATTGTTAAAGTGTGGCTGAAAACCAAATCACCAGCTGGCCCGGTGGCACTGAAGGGTTGAGGCGCTGGACGCCACACCATGCACTGCGCCAGCGACCTGGGTTCGGGAACGGACTCGGGTCGTCGGGGGTCGGTCGGGGGAGAGAGGATTGAGCGTCCCAATGGATGCTCTCCTCCCTCGGGGAGAGATACCAGGGGCGCTACATGTGCCCGATGTCCTGAGGAAACTGGTGGATGCACTGGCTCACGAGGGGTTGGTGACGCCGTTCATTGGAGTCGGGGAGGGGGGACGCTGTTGCGCTTGAGAGAGAGTGCAGGCCAGCACGCTGTCTCTGGATCACGCCCTCGTGCCGGGCGCCTCAGGGGCAGGGCAACAAGGGACACAGAAAAAAAATGAGAAAACAACTCTTGGCAGTCCTAGATGACGGCCACCCTGAGCCATTCGGATCACCACCAATTCTCGGGACAGACTCCAATGTGCAAGGTAGGAGAAGGAGAGGCACTCTAGTGGGGCAGATCCTGGGGGATCAGGTGGTCCGAAGTGGTTGGATGGCCCGAAGGAGTGGACACCGGAGGCAGTAGGAGGGATAAAAAGAAAGTAAAAAAAAAAAAAAAAAATCAATTCACCAAACCAGTGAATAAATAGCAAAAAATGCAGCGATACATAAATGTTTTTAGTACACTTTTACCATTTCCAACATCCACTAACAAGACTTACTTGCTCCATCAATTAAAATACAATGTAATAACAATAAAAGAATCAGTGCGTAATGGAAAAATATTTTTAAATGATCTTTAAATTTCTTCAGCTAACCTCCCTATGGGCCGGCTCGTCGGCGCAGCGGTTGGATTTCCATACGACCGGCGACCGGACGGAAACGGACTCAGGTCGTCGGAGGGTTGACTGGGGAGAAAGGATCGAGTGTCCCACGGACTGCCTCCTTCTCCGGGGAGGGCTAGGCAGTCGGCGCGCTGGCGACTCTAGCGGAGGCTAGGACCCACGCGGGCCGTGCTTTACGCCAGGGGGAGGGAGTGAGGCAGGCAGACGCCCAGCGTCCATTGCACGCCCCCGCCTCCCTCAGGGAGTGGGCTAATAAGGGTAAAAACCCGCCCAGCGTCTATATGGCAGCTTTACTCCGGGACGCCCTGATTGGTCACTGAGCGTGTCCCGACCAGTTACTAGTTCCGGGTCCGATACGGGGTCAGAACCGCGCCCCACTCTCTGGGGAAGCCAGGGATGACTGGGGAGTCTGCACGTCCAGTGACCGGGGATCCCGGAGTCCGTGACCAGGCTGAGGACGGACGTGGGGCGTGAAATAAAGAGCAAATTTCAAAAAAATAACCTCCCTATGGATCACCGAAACCAACAACTGAAAGGAGGGTGGGGGTAAAGCCCTATTATAGTCCTTTACTAAAGACAGAACATTTTTGTTGATGAGTTCCAGAGTTCCTTTATTAGTGCCCCCTACGTTTCGTTCTATCCATATAGCTTGTTCACAGGGTATTTAACTTCTTTTCAAAAAATTTCTATAAGAATTTCTGTAAATAACAAACATTCACATGTTACAATTTTTTTCAAAATTCTTTTTCTAACTTCTAACTTTGAATGTAAGATCATTTTCTCACTCAAAATGTGATTGTCAGCCTACCTAGAATGTTTTCCTTAGCACTATTTCATTTCTTTGCTTTAAAAGTTTCTGGCCAAACCTAACAAACCCCACCTTTAATAGTAGCTAAAAAAGTTAGAAACATTAAGGATAGGGTAGTTCAGTCACAGTTTAAGTTGCCGAATAACACAGGGGAACAATTACTTTTGGGACCTTTAAATCCAGGGATGCATCAGTGTGGCAGATGTGTAGTGTGTAATCACACATTAAAAAAACAAGTGTTTATAAATCCTCATACAGGGGAACAACACAGATTATACAATTGGGTAAACTGAATCAGCCAAATCCCGCAACCTGATTGGTTGGCTGGTACCTTTCCCAGCATTGTAAATCCTCCAGTGTACCCACTAGAAAAAGTACCAGCCAACTTTATCTCGTGCCAATCAGCGTATCAATAGGATGCTTTCACTTCAAAGGAACCCGCCGCCATTTTTCCTGTCGCCGCTTCAGTAAGACACAGCGGTAAATTTAAATAAAAATGACATCCTCCTTCGAAATGTACGGACCTCAGTGAGTTACAAAACATTAAAAAACATTAAACAAACAACATTTGCCATTGTATAATAGCAATTTATCCTTCCAGGATGTGGGTATACTGGAGGACTTAACAAGACTGGTGTGGTTCGGCCGTGCCTCGTGACCAAACCACACCAGCCGTGGTAAATCCTCCAGTGTACCCACACCCTGGAGGGATAAATTGCTTAAATATCCCAACACATTACATGTACATCAGAGGGGGTGATCTATGTGATTCAATACCCATATGATTTGTTATATGTGGGGCAGACAAGCAGAATGTTAAAAACCAGAATATTGGAACATAAAGGGGATATAAGAAACAGAGATGTGTATTCCCCTGTGGCAGTACATTTTAATAATAATGGACACAACAGACCTTCTCTCCAGTTTTGGGGTTTAGAGAAAGTTATGCCACCAATGAGAGGTGGCAACTTCAGAAATAAGCTGCTCCAAACAGAGATGAGATGGATTTTTAAGTTACATGCCTTAGAGAAAACGATTGGTATGAACGTAGAAACCAATTGGCAAGTATGCCATTACATGACTGTAAGAACTTAATTTATACCCTGTATAAGGGAAGGGGATGGACAACAACATAATATATATAATAAGAAATCTATAAAATATGTATAAATTAGAGATATGTATAAACATACGTTCAATAAAGAAATGTACAAGTGTGAAACGTTATAGAACAGTAAAATCTGTAAAATCTCTGTGGGGTAGTTTGTGGTGGATGTAACATATGAAATTTAAATTGTTCCTCCCTGGCTCCCCCCCCAAAACCACCCCTACCCCACCCAGCTGTTATGTTCCTTTGTTCTATGAACTCTGGAAACTTAAATTGGAATAGAAAGTAGGTTAAGTGTAAGAGATAACGTTGATTTAGTAGAAAATCAGTATTTAGGTTGTTATGCAGAGATACAGATGTTCATCAAATGTTAGTGGCTCGGTAGTGACTGCAGCACTGATGTGGAGCGCCTCTGTATAAGCTCTCCACCAGAATATATGGCGAGTCTCCTGGAGCATGCACACAGCCTCATCAGACTGTGCGTGATGCGCCGGGCACGTCGGAGTGACATCATTATGTCCTGCTGACTTGTTTAATAGAGAGAGCTCGAGAGAGAAGGAGAATACAGCATTCCACCATTAAGGCAAAGCTTTTTACACAGAGGAGCAGCATTTTTCTCCAGCGAGGTAAATCACCTTAAATAAAGTAAAAGCTGAAGCTGGATCTATGGGGACACTTGCAACAACTAAAATGTTGGTAATTTTATGTCTTACAGGGGAAATTAAGGCAACCCCTAACAGAATTTAAAATGCTGCAAATAAGGGAGGAGTGTTGGTAGCAGTCCCCTTTTCTGAAGGTAAACTAAGTGACAGAATTAATATCTGGGTGGATAATGCATTTAGATTATTAAACAGAAAGTAAAAATACATTAACTAGTTGGTAATGTCATTATTTTCTACTGAAGGAGCTTTAATCTCCATTGAAAAGATTTGATAATTGTGTTTCAATGGGCCTTGCAGGCCTTGTGGATATGCTGTAGTCACTCAGATACAAAGTAGTAGAAACCTATATAGGCACAAAGGAAAATTTAATTAGTGCTGCATCACAGGATGAATCACTTAAGATGGTTATGGTTCATGTTTAGGTTCGGCCAGAAACTTTTAAAGCAAATAAATAAAATTGTGCTAAGGAAAGCGTTCTAGGTAGGCTGACAGTCACATTCTGATTGAGAAAATTGTTACATTCAAAGTTAGAAGTTAGAAAAAGAATTTTGAAAAAAACTGTAACATGTGAATGTTTGTGTTCTTTACAGAAATTCTTAAACAAATTTTTTGAAAAGAAGTAAAACACCCCCATCCCCCATGAACAAGCTCTATGGATAGAGCGAAACATAGGGGGCACTAATAAAAGAACTCTGGAACTCATCAGCAAGAGTGTTCTGTCTTTAGTAAAGGACTATAAAAGGGCTTTACCCCCCACCCCCGCCTTTCAGTTGTTGGTTTCGATGATCCATTGGGGGGGTTAGCTGAAGAAATTTGAAGATCATTTAAAAACATTTTTCCATTACCTACCGAGTCTTTTATTATCAATGAGACGACCACAGCATGACCAAACCAGCCACTCTTCAGTTTCAAACTGATCTCTGAAGCCACTGCTAGAAAATACCTTGAAAAAGCCCTCGGCAAATGAAAGCACAGTGGGGACTCTCTGGACCTAAAGTTTGTTCGACTAACACTAGACGAAGTACTTGGTCCACTGACAAAGATAATTAATCTATTCCTCTGCCATTCCAAATTCCCCCAAATCTGGAAAGTTGCCACAGTCACCCCGGTACACAAAGGTAGTGACCGGTCTATTCAAAACAACTACAGGCTGATCTCTATACTCCCCCCGCTCTCCAAGGCCCTTGACAGGATTGTGACTGACCAGCTGGTGGAGTATTTCAATCAATATCAGCTCCTATGCCCAGAACAGCATGGTTTCCGAGCCGGCCATAGCACCATCATGGCTCTGCTGGAATTTACCGGATTCATACACGATGCTCTTGACAAAAGGCACATTGTAGGG
Organism: Neoceratodus forsteri; assembly: GCA_016271365.2. NCBI lineage: Eukaryota > Metazoa > Chordata > Ceratodontiformes > Ceratodontidae > Neoceratodus > Neoceratodus forsteri. Next base: position 1,026,374,134 of record CM028134.1, read on the forward strand.
GTGGACTTTGTTGACCTATCAAAGACATCTGACATGGGCCATCATGCCCTCCCCCCTTGAACAGCTCTCGGACATAGGAATAGCCCTAGAAACCACAGCATGGTTTTGTAGCTACCTTAGCCTGCAATCACAGCAAGTAAAGATTGGGGACATCCTATCAGAAAGTCAACCAGTCAGATCAGGGGTACTACAAGGATCCATACTCAGTCTGTTACTCTTCAGTGTCTTCCTAAACAACCTCCTGGCTGCTTGCAATGGCTGCATGCTCCTCTACAAAGATGATGCAGTGATCTTTACTAGCAACCTCAACCTCGCACTGCTGGAATACGACCTCCAGAGTGGTTTCACAGAGGCTAAAAAAATGGTTCAAAAAGCAAAAACTGGTCATGAACTATAAAAAGACCAAGACCATGCTCTTCACCACTGCCCAAAACAAGCTAAAAGGTTATCCTCTGGCAATTCAGAATAACTCCGGTAACACCCTGGAACTAGTCCCCCATTTCAAGTACCTCGGAATCACACTGGACACTGCCCTGTCTTACACACAGCAGCACTGACACCATGGCCAAAGCCTATAACACCAGGATTGGTATTCTCTACAGGCACAGACATTGCCTGACCTATGAAGCTCTGAACTTGGCAATTATCAGTTCAGTCATCACCTTGATTGACTATGGCCTAGCGGTCTATTGCTCCGCTACTGACACAGCGCTCCAACGCCTCTCAACAGCCTTAAACAAAGCTTGCCACCTGCTCACTAATGCCCCAAAACTCACTCACACTTGTGAGCTTTATGCACGATCGGGCTGGTTTCAACTGAAAGACAGAATACTTTATCAAACCTGCCTACTCGCAAAAAAGATCTTGCTAAACTTACTTCCTCAAGAAGTTCTGAGCCTTCTATCACCACCTATACATGCCAAGCACACCAGGTGCTCCAAACTAAGGGTGAGCGGCTCTAGCACTCACCTGGGAGCCAGAGCATAAATATGCAAAACAGCAAAGTAAAGAGGGTAAGCGCGGCTCACCAGTGGCACAGATAAACCATGAAACTTGGTCCCAATAAAACGTTATTTATTTCACAAAAAGCAGTAAATGGACAAAAACACTATGGACTACACAGCAAGTAAGTGCACCTCTTCCCACAAACGGACATGGTCGACATTTCGCTTTGCTTAGATGCTTTTTCTAGACGTGGAGGCTGGTTGGTTACCTCCACCATTTATAATGCCCACGCTGCATAGAAGCAGCTACTATTTAAAGTGACAAACCCAATGTGACATCCCAAAAGAACACATTCTAATGCTACACTGAGTAGTGAATGTGAATAAAAATAATAATCATACGCTAAGACATATATGTAACTATACAAAGTAAAAATACATCAATACTATGTACAATATAATAGTTAAACAGTACTTAAATTGCTATTACTAAGTACTGAGCTAAATATGGAATGTGTAACTATCAAATAGTGCCATCTAGTGGTCAACATTGTATATATATATCACTAGGTACAAACTCTTAAGGGAAAATTCCCTATGTCAGTTTATTGATACTGATCCATCATAACATTCCATCTATAGTCTCTCAATACTACTCATTCCGAGATCATATTCCTAACTATTGGCTTATATAAAAAGTGACACTACACTACCATATTACAATATTTCACCAGGTACTATCACAGCACACAAAAATCTAAATCTATCTAAAACTGCCTAGAAACACACAGTTATTGCTAGTGTATCCACATATATAATAATAGAATAAAGAGAGCCAAAACAAGTTCATATTCCATAAAATGCAATGGATATACAAATACATAAGACTCTGGAGTGTCCACCTATGAGACTGATTGTTTCCAGTACTGGTTCCCGCACAGAACCACTAGCTCAACTTGTGGACTTTTATATGCCTCCCTCTGGGGTTTTCTCAAAATGGCTGCCACCTGTCTCTGCACTAGACAAACCCTCTCAGCCTGAGATGCCCCAACTAACTGAGATGCTACCTAAATATTACGACGTGGGCAGAGCACAACTGTGCTCATACTCCTGTTCTCACAGCATATATAAATAGGGTTACCACCTGTCCTGATTTTCACAGGACAGTCCTGATTTGGGCATCTGTGTCCTGCGATAAAACATGAAAAATACTACTTGCCCTGACATTATAGTAGAAAAAATATTTTCTTACTTTCCTCTAAATGTTGCAAAAAACCATAATACCTTTATTAAGATACCTTAAAATAATGATAAACACTAGAAACAACTGAACAACCACAACACTTAGTCTTAATTCGGATTATTTAGTAAAAGAAGTCTGTTGTATTGGTCGAGGTTACATATTGTCCTGCGAAAAATCATATGTTCCAGTAAGAAACGTCTCACTTTGGGCTTCTTAAAAGGTGGTAACCCAATATATAAAAATGGACCATTTAGGCCAACCGGCAAAACAGGGTGAGCACTATAACTGTGCATTCCTTTCTCTCACACTGGGCCCACTCTATCCCAACTGTGACTCCTCCTTATTCTAACTGCTAGCCTTACAACTTGCTGCCTGGAGCGATGAATTCACACTGCACTTCTTTCTACTGACTGCAATGTTTAATACTGTATTGTAATACCTGTTTTTGGTATTGTTGCCTTACAATGTCCCTGTGTTCTGGTCACTTTATATATACTCTTCACTACTATTTGCCTGATGAAATCTGATGCTTGTAAAGTCCCTGTTGTGCTAATTCTATGTAATGTAATCCTCCACTCGTATTTGCCTGATGTTCATGTATGTACCTTGTAATGTACCTTGTAATCTCCCGGGTCGCACCTGAAAATAGGCACTTGGCTGTCTAGTGTGCTTACCCGGTTAACAAAAGCAAATGAATAAATATGTATAATAATAATAATTTTATTTACATGGCGCCTTTCCATTGCCAAGGTGCCTGACAATAAAAAAACAGCTCATATAAAATCCAATAACAAAAAATACAACTTAAAATCATAAATCACACATGCCCACACAATGCAAAGCATCATGGGTTACATATGCAAATCACCACAGAATGTTATGCGGGTCCAACTTTAAGCAGAATTGTATGGTGCCGAAAGGCCTCTCACAGCTTGCAAATGGTGCTAACAGATGACATAGACATGTGTTTCGTCCTACCAGGACTCATCAGTATGCCTCGTCTGTTTGACACCCCAGTGAAATGGACCAGCTACCCTAAGACAGTGTGTCTTGGATATATCGTGGTGAACCCATTAAAATAAAAAACTATTTAAAAGACAAAGAACCTCTGTGCTTGAAACTTGGCTTCCCAGCCAAATACCCTTTGGGGTAACCCTTGCCTCAGTGTTTGTGCACAGAGGTTCTTTGTCTTTTAAATAGTTTTTTATTTGATAGTTACACATTCCAATTTTAGCTCAGTACTTAGTAATAGCAATTTAAGTACTGTTTATTATATTGTACATAGTATTGATGTATTTTTACTTTGTATAGTTACATATATGTCTTAGTGAATGATGTTTATTATTATTTTTATTCACATTCACTACTTAGTATGGCATTAGAATGCGTTCTTTTGGAATGCCACATTGGGTTTGTCACTTTAAATAGTAGCTGCTTCTATGCAGCGTGGGCATTATAAATGGTGGAGGTAACCAACCAGCCTCCACGTCTGGAAAAAGCATCAGAGCGATGCAAAACATCGACCATGCCCATTTGTGGGAAGGGGGTGCACTTGCTTGCTGTGTAGTCCATGGTGTTTTTGTCCATTTACTGTTTTTTATGAAATAAACAATGTTTTATTGTGACCAAGTTTCATGTTTATCTGTGCCACTGGTGAGCCGAGCTTACCCTCTTTACACCAGGAGCTCGACTACAAAAGTATTCCATGTGCCCAGGTGCTGCACAACTATGGCTCAGCGATTCTTTGCTCACCAAGCCCCTCTGTGGACAAATGGTCTACCACCTGACATAGCCGGAGCTACAATCCTTGGTTCCTTTAAGCGCAAACTTCATCATCACCTCACCAACAATAGCACTTGTAGGTGCCCCCGCTAGTCTGCGCCCGCAGCTTTAGTCTGCCTCAGCACTTGCAACTCCTGACCCACCAAGTTAAGTCTTTGCCCAAGCACTTGCCTCCCACCCCCTAGCCCTTGGGCTCTTTTATTCCCCTTGCCCTACCTATCCCAGCTCCCACTGCCCCTCCCTACCACACCCTAACAGTCTGCTTCTGCCTCTCTCTCTTTCGCAGGATGCTGGCTTACCATGTACTATGCCTTAGCAAAATTTGTGTAACTGTTTCTCATTGCAACCCCTGTACCGTTGAATTTTTTTGTACTCTGTATGTATAATTTACTGTAACTATATTATGCCTTCTTGTGTTAATGTATCTGATGTTGAACCTCTCCATGAGCATCCGCTCACAGGTGTCATCCAAGATTTCAATAAATAAATGAAAAAATAAATAATATAAAAGGTAGTGACTAAGGGGAAAGGGGCCTGTTTCAAGGAAACGTCTTTAGTAATAAAGAAAGGAATGTCCTGAAATTAGTTTTTTATGGGGGGAAGGGGGAGTTATGAGATAAAAGTACAGAGTTTACCAGCTGTAACCATTTTGCTGAAAAACTGGAAATTCGCTTTAAAAAAGTACAGTTATGAAAGAACTTATTGTAATAGTAGACCTTCGAGAGAGGCTCTTGCAGTAGGTATTTACATATAGAACTGAAGCCTGCAGGCGTCAGAACCCAATGGAAAAATTTCTAGCTACCAGTCTCTGGCAGGGGACTGCCCCCACATCAGGTGACCAACATCATACGATGTCAGTATAAAGGGGCAGTCCCCTACGCCCGCCTTCCAGTTCTTTCCTGCCAAGGGCCAAAAGAGGAAAGACGAGAGAGAAGCGGATATTTCCCTTCCTGGAAAAGGAACTAAAAAAAGTTAAGGGGGATGGAGGGCGGGAAGGCAATACCCACTGCAAGAGCCTCTCTCTAAGATCTACTGTTATGGTAAGTTCTTACGTAATTGTACTATCTTACCGCGAGATGGCTCGTGCAGTATATATTTACATATAGGACTGAATCCCAAGCAGTCTGGAACAAGGAAAAGCACTCAGGAGGAGGAAAACGATCAATTAAATGGAACCTCAGGGCTGAACGGTTTCATGAAAGAAGACCTTGAAGCACAGCCAACCTGAAACCTGCTCCATGTCGAGAGGCAATGTCCAAACTGTAGTGTTTCGTAAAGGTATGGACAGAAGTCCAAGTTGCGGCTGCACAGATGTCTGCCGCTGACACATTCTTGAAACAAGCCACAGAGGCAGCTACTTCTCTGGTGGAGTCACCTCTGACTTGACCCGGCAGGGTCTTGTTGTACCTGTCGTAACAGAAAGTGATACAATGAGCCAACCATTTGGATAGGCACTGCTTGGAAACAGCACTGCCCTCTTTTGTGAACAAAAGAGACAAAAAGCTGATGAGATTTCCTGAGAGCCTTGGTCCTAGTGGTGTAGTATCTCAGTAGTCTATGAACATCCAAAGTATGCCCCCTGATTGGAGTGATGCATAAAGAAAGCAGGTAGCTCAATGGATTGATTCAGCGTAGATTCCGCCACCCCTTAGGGAGAAACTTAGGGTTGGTGCACAGAGCCACACGTTCCTTGTAAAAAATCAAATACGGGATTTTGCACATCAAGGCCTGAAGCTCGGAAATCCGCTAAGCTGAAGTAATGGCCACTAGGAAGAGAGTCTTCCAAGAGAGGAACTTCAAATCTGCTGAGGCTGCCGGCCTGAAAGGGAGCAGAGTAAGCTTCTTGAGAACAAAATTCAAGTCCCATGGAGGAGCAGGAATGCGGATGGGGGTCTCAAATGGAGAACCCCTCTGAGGAACGTCTTAGAGACTTCCAATTGAGCGAAAGTCCTGTCTCCAAAGGGGACATGGTATGCTGAAATCACTGCCATGTGAACCTTTAAACTGGAATGGCTGAGACCCAGATTGAAGAGATGACGCGTGTAGTCCAGGACTCTGTCGACTGGGCAAGAGAAAGGCTCAAGGTCCTTTGACGAGGCCCAAATAGAGAATCATTTCCACTTCATAGCATAGGTGGACCTGGTGGAAGGCTTTCTGGCCTCCACCAAAATATCTGCTACGAGCAGAGAAACCCTGAACCGGGCTTGAGCTATGTCTGCAGGAGCCATGCATGCAAATTAAGGGATCTGAGACCTGGATGGATGAGGGTCCCCTGATCCTGGGTCAACAAGTGTTGTGACAGAGGAAGAGGAAGCGGAGGTTCCTCTGAAAATTGTTGCAGAAGAGAGAACCAAACTTGCCTGGGCCAGAATGGAGCAATGAGGATCATTCATGCTCACTCTGTTCTGAGCCTGTGCAGAACCCTTGGAATTAAGGGAATTGTAGGGAAGGCATAGACGAATCTGTCCCTCCAACTGAGAGACAGAGTGTCCCGCCAGAAAATGTATCACCCTGGAGCGAGCGAGCAGAAGACGGGAAGTTTTGCATTTTGAGGAGATGCGAACAGGTCTACCTGAGGGGTTCCCCAAAGCAAGATGATGTAGTCTACTACCTCTTGATATAGTTCCCATTCATGGGCCCTGGCTGAGGACCGACTGAGGTAGTCTGCCAGCGTGTTTTCTACTCCCGGAACGTGAATGGCCGTTAGGTGAAGGTTGTGTTGGGTAGCCTAGCTCCAAATTCTCATTGCTTCCCTGTACAGAGGGTAGGAACGAGTTCCTCCCTGCTTGTTGATGTACCAGACCACACACATGTTGTCTGTCTGAATGGTTAGATGACCAGGAAGAATGGAGGAGTGCAGAGCTTGGAGGGCATACAGGACTGCTCTGAGTTCGAGCACATATATGTGCAGATTCTGCTTGAGCCTGGACCAGCTGCCCTGAGTCTTGTAAGACCTGAGGTGGGCTCCCCAGCACTCTCCTGAGGCATCTGTTGTCACTGTCTGGGAGGGGGGTTCGATATTGAAGTGAACTCCCCGACAAAGGTTCTCTGGTACTATCCACCATTGCAAGTCCCTGACCATGGAATTGGAAACTAGAATCTCCTGGTCTAGGTCGTCCAGTGTTTGGTCCCATTGAGACCGAAGCATCCATTGAGAAATCCTCATATGGAGCCGAGCGAGTGGGACTGTCGGAATAGCAGCCACCATTAGCCCAAGGAGGCGAAAGACTGACCTGGCTCCGACCCGTCTGCGACTGAACAGAAGACGTGCTTGAGTCTGTATTGTGTCCACCCTGTCCAGAGGCAAAAAGGCCTTGCTGATAGTCGTGTCCAGAATCGCCTCTATAAATTGGAGTCTTTGGCAAGGGACAAAATGGAACTTTGCCTGGTTGATGGTGATACCCAAGCTGATGAAAACCTGCAGGGTGAGGGAAAGGGAGTGTAGAAGTTCCTCCCTAGATGGGGCCGGCGGGAGCCAGTCATCCAGGTACGGGAATATCTGCACCCCCTGGGTAAGCAGGTGGGCCGCTACCACAGACAGGCATTTGGTAAACACTCAGGGGGCCGAAGAAAGACAAAATGGGAGGGCCTTAAATTGGTAGTAGACCCCCTGAAAACAAAATCGAAGGAATCTGTGGTGGGCAGGGCATATGGGGATGTGCAGGTAAGCATCCTGCATATCCAAAGTGCACAGCCACAGTCCCCGCTGAAGAAGAGGCAGGAGGCCCTGCAGGGAGAGCATTCTGAAGCATTTGTTATCCATGAACATGTTCAGGGAACTGAGGTCTAAAATATGCCTCACATCTCCAGTTTTCTTTGGAACTAGAAAAAATTGGGAATAGTAACCCATCCCCCAAAAGTGGTTGGGAACTGGTTCTATTGCCGCCTTCAAGAGAAGGGAGGTGATTTCTTCTAGGACCAGAGGAAGATGTTCCTGGGAGTAAGACGACTGGGGGGGGGTGGTCTTCAGGGTGGTTTCTGAAGAAACTCTATTGAGTGACCTGCTGCAATCAGCTGGAGCACCCAAACATCCGATGCTATCCTCTCCCAACCTGGTAGATGGAAGGAGAACCTCCCTCCTACTGGTTCCTCTGGTGAGTCCAGAGGACGTGGGAGAGGCAAGGAGTCGGGAGGTCTGGGGAGCGCAGCAGCCGAGGCCCCGTGGCTTTTTAGGAGGGGGAGTCTTGGTTGCTGGAGGGCCTGACGCCTTTGTTGGCCCGCTTGCCTGTGGTTTAGGTTTTGCCGGGTTACGCGACTTAAAAGGACACTGTCCTTGAGGGGGTCTGAACAGTATCCACGGACTTGAGGCAGTACCCTTCTCTTGCAGATTGGTTATGACGTCCTTGACATCACCACTGAACAGCACCAAACCCCTGAAAGGCACATCCTCAATAGCGGATTGCATTTCAGGGACTAAACCTGACACTCGGAGCCAGGCATGACGCCGAAGACCTATGGCGAAAGCCGAACTCCGTCCAGCTGCGTCCACTGTGTCGTAAGTGGCACGAAACATGTGCCGACTGGCTGAATGAACAGAACAGATGAGATCTGCCACTTCCTGTTTCATCTGAGACTCAGCAAGGGAGTCCAGTTTTGATTCCTCCTGACTCAGGATGGTCTTCTGGTAGTCCCCATATGAGCTACATAATTCAAGGCCCTAATACCCAGGGTAGAAGACGCATAAACCTTCTTCCCATATTGGTCCAGAAGCCAAGACTCCTTGTCAGGTAGAGACGAGCTGAGATGTTTGGGGTTAGCGGGACGGCTGTGAGTGGCACTAATCACGACTGAGTCCGCTTTGGGGTGTATAGTCAAAGAATCTACTCCCTCAGGAGCCTGATATAGCCGATCTGCCTTCCTCGGAATGGGGGCTAATGCGGATGGTTGTTTCCAAATAGTGGAAACAAGATCTGTGTGAGGCTCTATCCAGGGTGGAATCAATGTAGGAGCGGTCTCGGGCAGATCCAAGTGGGCAACAAGCTTTCTACGCTGTGGATCTGGCTCCAGAGATTGCCACTGATGAACTTCCTGGATCTTTCTCAGTAACTTCAGAAAAGAAGGATCCTCCAGAGGAGACTTCGGAGGGATCCTTGGCCTGGGTCGGTCTGGAGTACGGGGCTCGTCATCCGGGTCGGAGCATACCCAGAGTCAGAGGTCTCCGACATAGAAGAGGAAGACTTCTCTCAACGTGGGGGAGGAACCGGCCCTTTGGGAAGCCCTCTGGGAAGCATGTCCTCCCCACCCCTGGCACCTCTGGTGTCGGGTAAGGGGGAAGGAGTCTCCCGTCTCCAGCATAGGGGATCCTGCACAGGGTCCGGCGCCAGTAGATGACTCTCCACCTCCCTGGTGAGCTGAGCCTTGGCCTCGGCCCACCAGGCAGCCAGAGTCTCCTTCAAGTCTGCCAGTGGCTGGGGTGCGGGCGGCGGAGGAGGAGGAGGGGGGTACAGATACTGGGGATATCTGTATGACGAGTATCCATAACCCGACAGCGGGAAACCTGACGTTGGGTATTGAGGTGCCGGGCACTGTGGCATCGGATAGAGCAGCGTCGGGTACAGTGACGTTGGATACTGCGTTACCAGGTAAAACGACACCGGACTGAGGGATGTTGGATACCCGGGAGCCAAGGGCTCTGACGGGACAGAGGGACCTGGCCAAGGCCCAGCAGGTGGGCCAGGTAAGGGTGGCCCCACGGGCATTAGGCCCAGTGTAGGAGCGGCATCCAGAAGGGGGACGTCAGCTGGCTGGGTAGGCCAGCCAGAGCTGGCGCCTAGGGGTCCGCATCAGGTACGATCCCAGTAGGGAGGGCGCCACGTGCCATTATCCAGGTCCTCTGTGACGACCGGGAGGGAGGATTGAATCCCTGGGGTCCAACAGAGGGACACAGGAACCTCAGTTGGCAACGTCAGGAGTTGCAGGGAGCCTGGGGCGTCAGACTGGTTGAAGGGTTCCGACACAGGCTCCTTGGCTGGGTGGTCATCGGAGGGGCTGACGTCCAGCTCATCGGCCGGATTTGGGTAGGCATCGGAGGAACCGGCGTCTGACTTATCAGAACCCTTGCCCGAGGAAGGATGCGCTGGAGAGGCGGCCTTATTGGTGAATGAACCACTGTGCACTCCCCCCCCCCGCAGGAGAAGGTAGCTTACCAGCCCTGTCCGGGCAGAAGTTGGTGGGACCAGCGTCCAACTTAGCGGACCCGCTCGACCCTGAAGGCCGCGTGGTCGCGGCCCTCGCAGAAGCGGAGGCCTCCTTTACCCTGGAGGTACCTGAAGGGCCAGAGCATGAGCCCAACGGGAGGGGCAACACCTTCTTGGACACTGCCAAGACGGTCACTGAGGATCGGTGCCCCGGAGGGGACGTTACCTTTAAGACCGCGACTCCAGCCAGAGTTGGGGAGGCCGTTGAGGTCGAGTCCCGGTCCCGGTGCTTCTCCTTCTTCTTTCTGTGGCCTTCAGGGGAAGTGGAAGCCTGCCTCAACTTTTTCAGCTCCTTCTCTATGGATGCCATCTTTTTCTTCAGAATATGGGCCTCCAAGAACTGATGCCTCCATTTTCGGGTGGCTGAACTGAATTTCTGGCAGTGCTGGCACTTCTCCACAGGATGGGCCAGGCCTAGGCAGAAGAGACACAGGGAGTGGCCATCCTTATGCGGCAGTTGAGAACCGCACGAGTTGCACTTATTTTTATGCGATTTGGAAGGCCTGAACGACATAACAATGGCGTAATGTTTTGAGAGAAAAATAGAAAAAAAAATTGGTAGAAAAGTTCGAAACTAACTGACGAAAGACTGACAAGCTTATGAACTCTACTGCAGGAACTTTCAAGTCGACAACGCAGGAAAGAACTGGAAGGTGCATGGGGACCGCCCTTTATAATGACGTCCGCATGATGTCGGTCACCTGACGGGGCGGTCCCCGCCAGAGACTGCTTGCTAGAAATTTTTCTGTGGGTCCTGACGCCTGGCCGGTCAGTCCTATATGTAAATACCTACTGCAAGAGCCCTCTAGAAGTAAGATCATGTTTTTTTTTTTTGGGGGGGGGGCAGCTTAAAATAAGAGATTATTTGATTACGTAGGAAATTCTCACCCGAGTAACAGAAACATAGATAATGATGGCGGAAAAAGACAGATGGTCCATCCAGTCTGCCCATGATTCCCTATCTAACCCTGAGACCTATTCTCCATACAGGATACTAGCCCTTCCTATCCACTCCCGTATTCTCCTCCCTGACCTCCCTCTTGTCAGTTTCCACTTGTGTTCTCGTGACCTCAAACTGCTACTCATGTTAAATAATTCCCCACAATTCACCTTATTTATCCCTTTCAATAATTATAATCACGGTGAAAAATAATTACACGGGTTGGAATGTTCATTAGCTTATCAATTTTTCTGTCTGTTGTAGCCAGTTAATACTAATGCAATACAGTACTTTCAAAAGTGAAGCCTGGACTGGTGAATTATTAAAACACGGTGTAATCAGGACCCTCTGACTCTTGCTTTCACAGAATATTGACTGCCATGGCACTGTTCCTCACTTTAGGTCAAAGGACAGGTTTGTGGGCAGGGCAGCCGCAGGGTGGACTCTGAAGCAGCGTGGTACTTCCTTACTAAAATCTGAACATAAAATAGTGAATCATTTAATGTCTACTGCTTAAAAAGAAATAACATGTACTGTTATCCAAACCCTGGAGCAGGCAGCATGCTGGAACAACTTGCCAGCTTCATAGCAGGCAGTGCCACCTGCTCTTTGATGCTAGTGGGGCTGACAGATCATACTAGTAAATGTAACTGAAGATGCCTGAAACAATAATAAAAAGTCGGGCCTGAATTTTTTCCTAACGATCCTGCACTGCTGCACTAACTGCCTGTGTTGGAAGAACTCTGAGAAAAGCTGGCAGGTACTTTGATGTCGAGCAGTCTACTTCAAGCACTTTTGTTTTTGCCGTCACTACTTCATGGCAGAGAATAAGGAGTAACACAAAAATACCTGTAGGTGTCGCTCTTGTCCCATTTTTCAGCCCAAAGAGCACTGGCTCAACACAGTGGCTGGCTGCAAAAGAAGAAAATCTCGCACAGCCATTTAGTGAAGCTGAGAGCAGGAGGCAGGTAGAGAAGAACATCCAACTGGGAAGGACTGGAACAGTGGTGCCATACAGCAGAGTTCAAATTCTGAAGGACTGTCCACCATAACAGCCTAGCGGTACCAGATGCCATGCAGGAGGCTACCTGGGTTACACAGCAATCCTGCACTATGGGTGAAGGGAAAGAAAATGGGGGTTGAGGGGATACCATTCATGACAGTTATAATGTAATGAGCTGGTACTATCAGGCGCCATGCCACAAAGTATAGCTGTGCAGAAGGTGTTAGGAATAGGACGTCACCAGCAGCAGCCCAAATTTTATGGGGTATGGGGATATAAACCTAGGGAAAAAAATAACTTTTTTTTGTATGTATCAGCATTTTGGGGTTTTAACGGGTTTCTCCCAGCCCATCCCACGTGTCCCTGATGCAACGCGCTCTGCTAAGTCACGCATATGCATGTCTTATAGGATGCCCCTCCCTTCCAGCTCCACTGTTAGCCACCGCACTGCACACCGGACTCCTCCATCCGTGGTGCCGGGACTACAGGTGGATGACTCTCTCGCCATCCGGGAGAGGAGAGCCACCGCTCAATCCTGCTCCCCTCCCAGTGACCTGAGGTCGCCTCAATCCAGGTCGCCGGCGAGCGAGGTAAGGTGTCCAGCGCAAGGTGTGTCCAATGCCTCAACCCCTCAGTGCCACCGGCCGTATAAAAAACTTTCTAAAGGATTTTTTTTTTCTTTTGGAAATAAAGCAGTGCCACATGTTAAATGGACATATGTGTTTGTGTGTGGGGAGGGAGGCTCCATAAGGTACGGAGATGCTGGGGGAAGTGTCTCCATGAGTCTGTGCTGTCAAAGCAAAGCTTGCAGGGATGTCATGTTTTTAAGAAAGACAGGCATTTCCTCTGCTTTAGTCTTCACCGCTAATATATCACTGGTAGACCGCCTGTGGGGGGAGGGGGATAGTATCTGGATTCCCTCCGACATGAATGTCTGTTACCACAAGGATCAGCAGCCAGGGCCAAAGTCATTTCCTGTGCAACATTCTAATCTCTTTCCCAAGTGACTAAGGAGGAGCCAAGCCTTCCCTCAAAAGCAGAGGGATGCTCTCAGGAAACTGCTTACAGTACATAAAACATATGTAAGGAGAAACGTATCTCCAACCTAAACCTCACCAAGAGTTGGTGAGATCCAACCAGCCTGAACAAGCCTGTTTGGCCTTACTGCAGTGTGTTTTGGTAAGTCGGTGTAATGAGGGAAGGCAGACCAAGGGCATCTTCCTGTATCTAGCACCAGTCGCCCTCAGGAGCATCCACAGTGTAATAAACAATCCCCCTGTACTCCTACCCTGAGTGCCTGCCTCCACAGAGCCTTGGCTATTCCGCCAATGTGGAAATGGGTAGGAGGTCTTACCCCCAAGTCCTAGCGATCATCAAGCGGCAGTTCAGACTGTGGTGCAGGGCCCATCGTTGCTGGTACTAGGGCCATTTTTTTGCATTTCCACCCTATTCCCTGGGATGCCACACACAAGGCTATCAGGCGCATGCTTATGCAGTTTGTGCCACTGCACTATCAGCAATGTCCCACTCAAAAAGGAAATGTAAGCCCCCCCAACCCTAGTTGGGCTTACCTGGGCATTCCCGTCCCCGTGTCCCCACACCAATGGCCTGGGTCCATGGGTCCCTAAGCTTCCATCCGGCCCCTGCAGAGTTTTAGTTTAGTTTGGTGCTGGAGGAACTGAACCACAGAGCCGCCGACCTGTTTTTGCACTTTGTGTGGTCCGCGCATGTGCGATGCGCACATCTGTTCTTCTTGCTGCCGCCACGGCCAAAGTAATGCCTCTCGGGTGCTCCCAACCTCTATATTCTGTCATATGCGGTCTGGACACATGGAGGAGGCCCAAGAATCCCAAGAGAAACCTAAACTGAATTTATTTAAAGAGCGCCAATAAGCACTAAAAGGGGCCCTTATAAATATTATTAATGAGGTCATGAATATTAATAAGCCTGCCTGCTGCATTAGGGAGACTGTTTCAGCAGCAGTGACAGGCGAGGGGTTGTATTAAAATATTTAACTCTGCAGCTGTATGAAAGGGAAGAGGGATTACTATTAAGTTATGGGGAAAATGTATTTTAAAACTATTTGAGGTGGCTGTAACATATATTTGAACGCTGGGACTACGTTTAGCACTGTATCAAGCAGCCATCTTGTTCACCTCTGCCGCCCTGCACAGCCAATCAGGAACAAGGATTTACAAAAGGACTCTTGGTACTGAAAAAGAGACTTATGGATGAAGTACAGGGACTTTTCTTGACACCCATTCTAAGGACCAACAGGGCGTCAAGCTGGCTATATGAATATTAATTTGCCCTTAGGGACAAGAGTGGCAGCCAGTGAGAGGGGGCTGTTTCAGAGCTGATAAAAGGGACTGTTTTGCCCAGGAAAGGGGAGTCCTGGGAGGATCTGGAGAGTGAGCAGCCTGACGGTGAGAGTCTGCTGTGGGCTTGCTAGCCCAGCAGGCCAGTGGTTTGAAAAGGCCTTGCCTGGCTACTGTCTGGACAAGCTGCAGAGTGCCTGAAAAGATACAGAGCCACTGGAACAGAGCTGGACTGTGAGAGAGTCTTCCAGGGTGAGGTCTGAACCCGAGTCCTTTTGAATTGCTTCAGAGTATTTGGGGAGCTGCTGCTCAGATTGGAACCCTTGGTTGTGAAAAAGGGAATCCGTAGCTCGAGATAGAGTGTGTTGAGATTTGCTGCTAAAAAGTAGTGGACTGGCCTGCAGTGCAGAAAGAGACCACTGAGTGTAGCAGGAGAGACTGTAAAGTTCAGAGCCTAAAGCATAATTCTGCAGCTGGAGGGAAAAGTGTTCTGCAAAGTTGCATTTCCTCTTGGTGGGATCAGAGCCTTAGAGACTGTGGCTGTTGCAAGCCATAGTAATTGTGTGTACTGGGAAAAGAGACTGTCAATTTCCCAGTCCTTGTGTTACTGTATCGGAGAAAAGTGTGTGCCAAGCAATAGTCTGGGGAACCACTGGCCTGTTTAGTACCCAGACCGAAGAGGAGACTCGCGGCGAAGGACAGTAGAGGCCTGCCAGGTGAAGACCGCATACAAAGGCCCCCGGGGGTGAAGATTGGAAAGGCCTGGCAGGTGAAGACCAGCATCTTCATCACCTCTTCAACTGCCTACAGCTGTGGCGTGCCACCAACTACTACAACAGCACGGTACTGTAACATCAAATATCTGCAAAACCCCCTGTGAACCTTCAGGACTGTAAGTTCCCCAGGCTGAGGCTTTGGGGAGTTCATTATTTAGCAAGCTAACTACTCAGAGAAACAAGTGGGTTAAGCCCTGTGTGGGATGGTGTTAAAATTCAAGCTGCACCCAGGCAGAAGGTTATGGTTGCATCTGTTTAAAGTTACTGGGCCCCAACGCAAGTTCCCAAGCGTCTTCTACATCAGCGGTGTGGTACCCACCCAAGGGACTCAATAGACTTTTGGGCAACTGCCAGCAAGAAGTCGGGTGCACCTGTAGGTGGGAGGTGGGGATTATGTGTGGTAAAAGTGTTGCTACTGTGTTATGCTATTTTTCTCCCCCCCTCTCCTCCCCCCAAAATAAAACTGTTTCTTGTTAATGTTAAATTCTGGTACAGTGATTCATTGTAAAAGGTGGAAAGTGTTGGTTGGTGGGGAAGGTAATGTGGGGGCTGCTACTATAGTTTCCTGGGGGTGTTAGCCTGTAACTTATTTCCAGGTACTACCAACCATTACCCCAGGTGGAGGCACCGAGTGCACTTACTGTTCCCATACTACAGGTACTCCAGGAACCTAGGCTGGCCCCCTTGAGGTGTATCCAGTACAGACCAGAGGGCCCCAGAAACAGGCAAAGGTGAGTCCTGAACAGTAGCGTAGCAAATTCCCATAGGGCCTGGGTGCAAGGTGATGTTACAGGGCCCCTCCCCAGTTTTAAATAAACATCAAAATTATGATTTGGGCCCCCCAAACCTTGTGGGCCCAGGTGCCACTGCACCCCCTGCACCCTTGTAGCTACGCCCCTGGTCCTGAAAACCAGGTTGTTATAGAAGTAAGAGCGTGGCTCTACAGAAGAAATACTCTAGAAGATCAAGAGTTACAGAAAGTAATTTTCCTGTATTTCTAGTCAATCTCCTCCATTGGGCTGGAGTAACTGGCAGTACCCTCCGGAGCACTGAACACTGACATCAGACTAAGGACAAAGAACCGGAACAGGGTCCAGAAATAGAAAAACTATAGGAACCAAACCACCTTCATTACCCAGCAGGCTGCACTAGGAATAAACTCGAAGTAAAAACCCTGTAAAAGGTGTGTGAGCGGGGAGGGAGCAGCTCAGAAGGGGTTTATTTAGAGAATGACCCAGAGGACTTGCCTGAAGACTTTGTCCAGCAAGGGATAGAGGTATGAACCAAATTTTAGGTTTGATTTATGTATTTAAAATCTGGTGAATCGATGAGCAAAATGCCCATTTTCATGGGCAACCAGATATGACAAAAGAACATTTATTATAAAATACAAAACCAAAACAGAAAGGAAACATACTGGATAAAAAAATACATAATATATAACATCCCTAAACATAAATACAAAACCAATAAATTATACACAGTTGCAACACTCTGGTGTCAGTAAATGTCTTTTGAGAGTGGATGGGTTGGAAGGGTCCTTTTCTGCTGTCAAGCTTCTACGATTCTTCTATAATTCTATGATTGAGTCCAGATTTCAAACTAAGGCCCTGTACACACTAGGGAGCTTAAAACGGTTTAACTACCTTAAACCGGTTTAAGCTCCTGGAACATGGTTTGCGTACACACTGTAACATGGTTAAAACCGTGTTACAACCGTGTTCTAAAACCATGCTAAAACCTTGCTAGAGAGGTAGTACTTAGCATGGTGTTAGATGAACACAGTTACCTTAATCCGTGTTAACAGCAGTGTGTACGCAAACTGTGCTGTAACACTGGTTAAGGCAACCCATCATACGAGAAAAGCCCTTTTTCTAGCTGCAGGTTTTAAAAAAAAAAAATGGTTCCTAGCGTGTACGGGGCCTTAAAATACTTGACATCTCCGTGGTTAGTTTCAGAGGCAGAGCATTATAAAAATAAGGTACTGTATAACAAAGATCTCTGACCTAAGTTCGTTTTAACAGTGGGAACACTGAAATGATGATGTAAATATTGTACGCGTACAACGCCAGGGAGATGCGGGAATGAAAAAGTGACACAAAATATCCAGTAACTTGTTCAGAAGGTTCCTGATATGTTTTGTTTCCCTATTTGGGGACTGAAAATCGATAAACCATCAAAAGGGGAATCCAAAATGCAGAACCTCTTCTCAGTGTCCACACCAGGGAGTCTAGTCAGGCAAGGCTGCATATACAGACTGATGCAGCTGAGAAATGAGCCAAGAACGCCAAGGTATCCTAGGGCACTCTGCTTTGGTGGGACAAAGTGGCTAATCCCTTACTTGCCAGAAAAAAGAAAGCCTTGCTGGGCTGGGCCAGATGTTGAGGAGAATGCCAAAGCGTCCACCTTAGTCAAAAGGTCCTGGTTAAACTGGCCCATATAAGGTTGGTAGTTTGCATCAGAAAGGGTAAGCAGAGCAGAAGAATACATTTTTCAG
Organism: Neoceratodus forsteri; assembly: GCA_016271365.2. Classification (NCBI taxonomy): domain Eukaryota; kingdom Metazoa; phylum Chordata; order Ceratodontiformes; family Ceratodontidae; genus Neoceratodus; species Neoceratodus forsteri. The sequence goes on from CM028134.1 coordinate 1,026,391,834, forward strand.
TCCAACCATTTGTCCTCAAAGAAGGGAAGAGCAAAGGATGAACTGAACAGGAGTCTGTGTAAAAGGCCTGAGGAATGCCCACAGGTGGCTTTTAGCAAACCTTTGAGGCAGAGGAGGAAGGGCATCGGGTGAGCTGAACTGCTACGTTTAGAAGTTTCATTCAGTGTTGCAAAGATGGTTTAAGGGAGGCCACATGATTTAAAAAGAAACTGATTTTTTTGTCAGTTTGTTTCACCGCAGACGTCAGAAAGGAAATGCAGCGTTTCTAACAAAGAAAGCAGGAATAGCAAATCATAGGAAAGTCAGGCTCGTTTTAAAATAGCGTGCTACTTTGAGCAAGGTTTGTTTTAATGTTAACAGCTGCAACGTTTAAACATTTCACTAAGTGTTGTAAGGACCGTTTAAAGGAGGCCACCTGGCTTTAACAGAATTTTTTTTTGTTACTTTGCTCTGAGAGTGGTGCTATGGTCAGGAATTTGAAATATTTTTTAAATGTGATGTTGCTACTTATCAGGGAAGGGGTATACTGCTAAGTTTGGGAAGACCTCTTCTGATTACATAAACTTTGCTCACTGGGAGGGAGTTAAGAAAGTGCCTCCCCTTTTTTTTTTTCCCTCATCACCAATGCTGCCATCCCAGCTAGGAAAACTCCCAGCCCCATCCCCATCCACATCTCTTCCCTGTCACGTACTCAGTCCCAGGGCCACTGGAGGTATTTCCTTGCTCTGAAGCCCATCTTACGCAAGAACCCAAGGGCAGTCTGCAGTGGTGGGGTCTGAGAGTGCCAGTGTGATTGTATCACTTGCTGGCATGCTCCTGCTTTTGCTGCTTGGGGGCACCACTTGCTAGGGCTCCATGGTGGGCATGCAAAATACGTGCAAGACTGCATGTCACAGCCAGGCTGCAAACTGCCCCCAGTCTCTATTCAGCTGCATCACCATCTGTGGCCACCCTGGTGGTGTAGTGGTGTATTAGCAGAGAGTGAATCCCTCCCGCCCTCCCTGGACGAGGACAGTCTCTGCGTTAATGCTCAATTCTCCCTGGATGACCCCCTGCCTCCCAGGTTGACTCCTGAACTTTGGTCACCAGCATCCCAAGCGGTAACACTAGCACTGCTTTGACAGGCTGGCTCCTGAACCTTGGTCGCCAGCATCCCAAGCGGTAACACTACCGCTGCTTTGACGGGCTGGCTCCTGAACTTTGGTCACCAGCATCCCAAGCAGTAACACTACCGGTGCACTGACAGGTTGGCTCCCTACCCATTTGTGAATAGCTCCACTCTCCCTCTCAATTTATATATGAGTCTTTCTAATTGCAGGACTTTAATTTGTTTTTCCCACTGGGTTTTAGTGGGCATAATCTTAGATACATTTGTGTTCTGAATGCATTTGTTAGCCATTACTTGCATGTTGCAAATGACGTGGGTGTAGGATCCACTCTTCTGTTGCCTGAAAAAGTTCATTTTTAAAACTTTTAATATATTATTGATCAATGTCCATCAACAGTATATTGATATGGCTAGGGGAGACCACTCTTACAATTGTACAAGAGGTCTCACTTACACTCTTGCCTCCGGTTTGTGGTCCTCACACCCCAAGAATGTGTGAGAGACCACTCTTAAATCCATAAGCATGGTCACTCCAGCTGTATTAATGTATAAGAGAGGTTTCACTCTTGTTCTTCATGTAGCAGAACTGCTCAGCTTTGCTGTCATAACACGTGTGAAACCCCTCTGAAACGTATCAGACGCTACATTACTATTAATATACACATTTAAACACTGCAACACTCCAAAAAATGTGGGGCACAGGCTGAAAAAAGCAAAACACATGATCCCTGTACTGCCACTAAACAAACCTAAACCCTCTCCTGTGCATCTAAGCAATTATGGTAGTGGCTTCAGAAGGTCAATTCTGTAGCATGGACCCATTTTGTTTAAGGCCTTAAAGCCTGAAAAATCTTTACTCAATTCGACATTGAAACCAATCCAGGCCCTACTGGTCATCTGTCCTGCTCAGATGCACTACTAAGCAGCGCTAAAGGGCTCTTTATTGCACACCACAATATTAGAAGTCTCGAGCACAACCTTGCTGAACTAGAGGCTTGGGTCTCCCTCTACAAGCCTGACATATTGTGCCTGACCAAAACGTGGCTAAAACCCACTATCTCCGACGTGCGGTGTGAACTACCCTCCTATACCCTACTCCGTAAGGACAGAGCTTCTGCAAAAAGAGGGTTGGCATTGCTATCTACTCCAAAAATCACCTGCATCTCATTGCCCTAAACCCTGATCCACTGTCGCACTGCGAGTCACTCCATACACTCCTCACCCTTGGGGCAAAAAAATTACATATCATATGTGCTCACAACCCCCCCCAAACAGTGGCCACTCAGGACTAGATGAGCTCCTATGTCAGACGTCCCTGATCGCTGGCAAAAATTAGGTGCTCATACTGGGTGACAAACATAAACTGGCTAGGGAAATGCCACACAACCTTGCTTTCTAAAATTCAGAGTCAGAATCTACATCAGATGATTACAGAACCTATGAGGATTGTGCCTCATACTAGCCCCAGCACCCTTATCGACTGGATGCTAGCCAACTGCACCGAACATATTCTCTCAGTTGGCACTCTTGCTGATGCCATTACTGACCACCACCCAATTTTTTGCATCTGGGGCCCAGCTCCCACACCCCCTAAAAAAACGCGCTTCATTACTTTTCACAGCTATGCCAACCTGAATATTGAACGCTCTCTTCTCGATGTGGCGAATATTGACTGGTCCAGTATTTATAATACTTGGGATGAGCAGTCCGCTCTTAGCATTTTCATAGCTAATTTCACAGATCTACAGGATCTCCACTCCCCTCGGATAACCCACCAAGTTAAAGGGAAGCCTACCAGATGGCTAAAAAATTAAAAAATTGGCAAAAATAAGAGTGAGACAAATGCTGGAGTCGTTTCAAATCCTCTGGTCCACAGGCGGACTACAGCACATATAGGAGGTACAGAAACACGTGTAAAAAGGACATAAGGGCAGTTAAAAGCACCTATTGAAAAAATCTATTAACCAATACATCAGGAGATCCCAAAAAATTCTGGTCCCACATAAAAATATGCCTGGAATCCGTCCACCCCTCCACCCTAAATGATATGATCCTAAATGGAGTCCACTGTAACAACCCCCAAACTACTGGAAACTTCTTCAATACTCAATTTGCAGACCTCACCAAATATGCATCCTCCTTCCCTACCTCTGGCAAATTGGGACCCTCTACATCCTCCCACTGAGAACCGATGGCACCCTCCTTTCACTTTAAGGCCATTACTCGGAGGAAGGTCATGAAACTTCTCAGTAAGATCCTGGACAGCACAGCTATGGGCTCTGATGGTATGAAACCCAGGCTGCTAAAGACTGCTGCCCCACTCATTGCTGTCCCCTTGCCAGAATCTTCACACTCTCCCCATGTCAAAGCACCGTCCCTGACATGTGGAAAATAGTGCAAGTCTCCCCCGTCCATAAAAAAGGCGACCCAACGATCCCTCCAGCTACAGGCCCATAGCCATCTTGTCAGTGCTATGCAAAATATTAGAGAAACTAGTGGCCACACAGACCATTGAATTTTTCATAAAAAATGACCTCCTGACAGCTGCCCAGAACAGCTTTCGCAAAGGTCACAGCACCTCAACTGCCCTACTGAAGTTTACTACGGACACCCTCACTGCCATGGACTCGGGTCTCCTTACTGGGGCAGGCTTCATAGACATGACTAAGGCTTTTAACCTGGCAAATCACTCACTTCTCCTTGACACCCTCCACTCTACGGGCTTTACAACAAACACTGTCAGCTGGTTCAAAAGCTACCTGTCAAATAGGATCCAAATCGTAAAGTTCAACTCCACCCTTTCCAACCCTGCGCCAGTTAATATTGGTGTTCCCCAAGGTTCCATCCTTGGGCCACTTCATGCCTCAATTTTCATCAATAACATCACCTCTAATCTCCCAGACCCCTCTTCTCTATGCTCTGTTGATGACACTGTCCTTTATGCCAGAGCAAAAAGTGTACGTGACATCAACCTGCAGCTCTCCTCCGACTTCCAATGTACTCAAGTCTGGCTTCGAGACCACAAACTTGTACTAAATGAGGCAAAAACACAATCAATGCTATTTGGAACCACCCCAAAAAAAAAAACCCTCAAAACCTGCCTAGACTATTTCAGAGTCTACTGCTTAGATGGCTCACAAATTACCTCAGTGACTGCGTTCAAATACCTAGGGGTCATCCTCGACCAATCGTTAAGCTACGAACTACACATGCAAAACACATGTAAATCAGTAAATTCCAAACTAGGCTTAGCATACCAGACTAGTTATGTATTAACCCCTTCAGCGAGAATGGCCATAGCCTGGTGCATACTTCTACCTACCCTAACCTATGGAGCTGCCACTTATGCTGCTTTGCCTAAATCAAATCTCCACAGATGGGATGTCACCTACAACAACATCTGCCAGTATGCCTCATCCTCCCACAGGCTGAAACACCATTGTCTCCTCTATTCGGATCTAAACTGATTATCCCCTGATGCTACTAGATTTTACTCCCTCGGCTCCACTGTTAACATCCTGAGGTCCCGCACCCCCTCAACTCTGGTTGAGCTGCTCATCTACCGGACCTCCAACTATGGCCTGCGCTATGCTGACAAATCCCTGCTGTGTGTCCCCAAATGCCACGCCACTAAAGGCTCTAGGACTTTTGCCCACCATGCCCCTCAGTAACAGAACTCACTTCCACTGGAAGTCCGTCTCACACCTACACACAATGCTTTTAAAAAAGTGCTCTGCCGGCACCTAAGCTCTGCCAGCCAATGTACCTGCTTTAAGCCTTAGTTCTCATCTCTCCTGCCTGTCTCGGAGCACTCCGCTGATCTCTGTCAATATACCCCTGTGATACAACCACTCCCCTCGCCTTACTCCCCTGCCTCTCGCCCCATCCATCACTTCCCCTCTCTCCCAATGCCTGCCCCATTCCTAGCCCTCAAAACCCATACTGTCCTAACCTCCTAACCTCTGCATCCTATCTCCCTTGCACTTATCTCCCATCTCTAAATGTTTTGCTAGGGTCATACCTACGGCATTTATGTTACAAGAATTTTTGCCGTACTGCTTCTAGTGTTCCTCCTAGCATATCATATGACTGTTACTGTTTTGCTTGCTAACACTGTGGCACTGTTCAGATACAACAATTGTAACCATTCCTATTAATCCTACTCTGTACACCTTATGCACATACTGACTTGTTTTCACCTCTACTGTATTGCGAATGTTTTGTATCCTGGTACCACCTGTTATTTGTTACACCTGTCATGTTCTACAACTCTTTGTTAATGTTACCCTGCTGTTATTTGATATTTATTTTACCTGTAATGTTTACCCTGTAACCTCCCGGGTCGTGCCTGAAAACAGTCATTGCTATGGCTAGTGCACCTACCCGGTAAACAAAAACAAAATAAAAATAAATAAACCTATCAATAAGTCTTTCATTCGGGGGTTCTGCTGTCTCTTTATGCTCCCCACCTGAAAGTCCCCTTTGCACCAGCCCCCAGCCCTGTCACTCGACTTCTTCCTGGACCTACCTTGGCCTTATACCCCCAAGCCTTATCCCCGTGGCGGGGTGGTAGGGATTCCTCCTCAACCCACCAATCAAGGATCCAGGTAGGCCAAGCCTGGGTCACCAGTGTGGGACCTGCGAGGTGTCAGTGGTCATCCTGCCAGGTAGGATGATTTCCCCATCCGATTTCTACCCTCCCTAAAGATCACGCCTAAAATGTCATCAAGGGTCACACAGCACGTGGCGCACCTGGCATCTGCTGCTCCTCTGCCACTTGTTGTGGCTCCAGTGTCCTGCTCCCCCAGCGTCCACTAGGGGCCAAGCAAACACCATGCGCCGCGACTTCCCCACCCTGGAGGAGAGCAGTCCTCTGGAAGCTCGATCCTCCTCCCTCCAACCGACGCTCCAAATTTCCTCCTCTGCTTGGGCTGTCGGCGATGCAAGCAGTAGCGCTACCGCTGCACTGGCAGGCCAGATGCTCTGCTTTTGTTTTTAATTAAAAATAAAGCAGGAAATGTCTCATCTTAAGATTTTATATGTTACAGGAAGGAGGATGAACATTTCTTAAGAAAGAATCCCTCTGTGAATAATATCAAAACCATTCATGGAAGTATTACAGAGACAAACAGCTGCCCGGTCCTGTCTCCTGTCAGTTTCCTGTTTTTAACTTGTTTAGTAAGGATTTTATAAGCTTGTTTAGAATTGGAGCCATGACCTAAGCCTTATGGGGCTGGAAAGAATGTGTTGTGCTACCATGTGAGGGACCTGGGTTCAACCTGGGCCTGGTGAGGCTGTGAGTCATGTGTTGTGCTACCATGTGAGAGACCTGGGTTCAATCTGGGATTAATGTGTTGTGCTACCACATGTGAGACCTGGGTTCAACCTGGGGCAGGGGGGGCTGGGAGTCGTGTTCTGCTACCATGTGAGGGACATGGGTTCAACCTGGGCCTGGTGCGGCCGGGGTTAATGTATTGTGCTACCACATGGAAGACCTGGGTTCAACCTGGGCCTGGTGGGGTTGAGGTTCATGTGCTGAGCTACCATGAGAGAGACCTGGGTTTCACCTGAGTCTGGTGCGGCAGGAGTAATGTGCTGTGCTACCACATGAGAGACCTGGGTTTCCCCTGTGTCTGGTGCAGCTGGGGTAATTGTACTGTGCTACCACATGAGAGACCTGGGCCTGGTGGGGCTGGGGTACATGTGCTATGCTACCACTTGAGGGATCTGGGTTCAATCTGGGCCTCGTGGGGCTGGGGGTAATGGGCTGTGCTACCACATGAGAGACCTGGGTTCCACCTGAATCTGGTGGGGCTGGGGTAATGTGTTGAGCTAACATGTGAGGGACCTGGGTTCACTCCATGAGCCCAACTCACAATCCCTGGATGGTGGAGTCTGGGGAATACTACACTGGTAGATCACTTGGTTCTGAGCTCGATTCTAGGGTGAGGTTGGCAGCCATTGCAGTCATGGTCTGGAAAAGTGTGGGGGAGTGATGTGGAGGCAGTGCCTTCCAGATCTGGGGTAAAGGTAACAGACTTTCTGCCATTCAAGGTCAGCAGTGGTGCTGTTGCTGCAGACAGCCACAGAGTATGAACCCTTCAATGGTGGAGCTTCAGTGCAAGGGCTTCAAGGGGTGGGATGCGGTTTTACCCTATGGTAAGCCTAGCTATGTTCCCACTGAAGGAAAGAAAGGGGGTATATAATAAAGACTTTCACATTTTTGCAGGAGTATAATAGGATAGACTACTATGAATATTTTCACGTGAACAGTAAACAGACCACAAGGAGGCATCATTTTAAATTGGTGGGGGGCAAATTAAAAATGAATGTGAGGAAGTACTTCTTTATTGGGAAGGTGACGGTCAACGCATGTACCATTAACGTGTGGCATGTTGAGGTGCACGGGCCGAGGTATCACTAGCAGAAGGCGGGAGGTGGTGATGCCAGTGTATAAAAACACTGGTGAGGCCTCACCTGGAGTACTGTGTGCAATTCTGGAGGTCGCACCTTCGTAAGGACATTGACAGGGTGGAGGTGGTCCAGAAAAGGGTGAATAAGATGGTACAGGGCTTGCACCAGAAAACATCTGAGGAGAGATTAAAGGACCTCAGTATATACTCACTGTAGGAGAGGAGGGAGTTGGGGGACATGATAGAAACATTCAGATACCTTAAGGGCATTAACAAGCTGCAGGGGGGAAGACACCTTCCAGCACAGGAGTACAAGAACAAGGGGGATTGATATCAAATTCGAAGGTGGCAGGTTAAGTGGAAATGTGAGGAAGTTTCTCTTCAAAGAGATGGCGGTGGACACATGGAATAGGCTGCCACAGGAGGTGGTGGGAGCGAGCATAGTGGAGGGATTTAAGCATGCCTGGGACAGGCATAAGGGAACCTTAGAGGTGGGAAAAGCCAATGACCAGGTAGGGTCAGAGGCTGCAAACTAGTGTAGGGCTTATGGGCAGACTGGATGGGCCTAGCGGTCCTTATCTGCCAACAGTTTTCTATGTTCAAAACTGGTTGGGGCGGTTTTAAAGGGAGGAAATGTGGGGAAGGGGCAGTATTTTCAAAGTGGGGTTCCAGAGCAAACTGGACAGACTTCGTGCTTTTATCTTTCCTTACCTTTCTATGTGGTTGTGGTCTCACATCCTAAGGGTATCACAACCGCTCACCATCAGTCTGCAGTTCTTATACCCTAAGAATGCATGCAAAGCCAGCCCGGTGGCGCTGAGGGTTGAGGCGCTGGATGCCACACCTCACGCCATGCCAGCGACCCGTGTTCAGGAGCGAGCATGGGCTGCCGGGGGGTTGGCAGGGGAGGAGAAGGCTTGAGCGTCTGTAGACAGCGCGCCCTCTGCTGGGGATGGAGGGCAGCAGGGTTTGGCATTCGGGTGCCTCCAGATGGCAGATGGGAGGTACTGTGCCACCAGCCTGCATGCAAGAGGGGAGGCAGAACACAGCAGACATCGGCAAGAACGTGCACGGGAGCATGCGCACCCCTCCACTGAATGTCACTGCACATTCGTGACCATCTAGGGGAGGGCTAAGGGGCAGAACCAACAGAACAAGGAAAAAGCACCGGGATGTTGGTAGGCGACAGCACTCCAGCTCCCAAACCCACCACCGGACCCTGCCGACCTGGATCCCGATCCTCTGTGCACCACCAAGAATGGATAAAATTAGATGTCGAGGGTGCCTGTGGGAGTGGCGGCCCCACCCTAGGGGGGTACGCCAGGCAAGGTAAGGTGTTTGTGGAACTCCAGGAAGGGACTCGGGTGGGATTCAGGCTGGGTGGGAGATCGCCGGGACCTCGCCTGAGAGGGGCCACCACCCCAGTGACTGGAGAGAGAAAAAGAGTAAAAAAAAAATAAAAAAAGACATGTATGCATGCGAGACCATGCCTACAACTGTAACAGTGGTCTCAGTGATAGTATTAACATAACACAAATTTTACACTTTTAATTAATTGAATGTTAAGATAACAAAGTTAGCCAAGTTAACGTTGAGAGTGATGCTCAGGGCAACCACCCTCTTTCGTGGAAGAAAAAGATCTGCTGTTGGTTTGCATGTGACCAGCACCATGTAGAATGCATCCTTTTGAAGTTATTTCAAAGTTCCGCTGGAGAAAATTTCCAGCGCATCACAACTGAGTGGACCTGATGCAATTATTGTAACAGCATACATCACAATCTTACTGCTAGAAGTATATAATTTGGTAAAGATATTGGCGGGAAAAAATAAACAGAAAGTCAGACCTAGCCCTGCAAAGGCAGAGACAAAGGGAAAAGGTTTGGAGGACAGATCATGGGGAACATTTTTGGGGACAGATAATGTATGTTAATGCAGCCACTTAGATCACTCTTTTTTTTTTTTTTAAATCAGCAGTTAGTGCCCCTCAACTATCGACCAGCCCCAATCTGGAACAGTCCCCACAGCCCTGTCTACCAGCTTCTCGGACTCGTACCATGCTCCATTCATGGTCCCCTGCCATAGGACCCTGGAAATGTCCAGCCACCAGTGCGGGGCCTGCAGGGGATTGGACGACCTTGGCCAGGGATTTTACCTCTGGCTTTCCACCCTGGGCCCACTAGCATGTGCAATGACGTGATGCAAGCTCTGCCTCTGTGAAGATGCCACTATGCGCCAAACGAGTGGGGACCCATTCTGTAGCGTCCCACTGTGCTGCTACCCAGATCCTCCAGGTGGATATGCCCCCTCCTCGACGGAAGAGAGGTGTCCTTGGGACGCTCAATCTGCCTTCCCCCAGCCAGCCCCAAAAGACCCATGTCTATTTCCGATCCCGGGTTGCAGCTGCGTCAGGTGGTGTGTCACACAGCGTCTCAGCCCTCTCTGCCACTAGGCTGGTACCAAGATCACTCTTAAGGTTGTAAGAGTGGTCTCATATGCATTTTTTTTATAATTCATTATTTTTTACACATCTTCCACTCCGGCTTGGCAGATTTATCTGCCTTCAGTCTGGACATACCAGACTTCATGGAGCTGCGGTCGGAGAAGGTTTTTAATTAATTTTATTAGTTTCCCCCATTCTTCTTCTGTGCTATGTGTGGGATGTAGTCCCCAATGTGAGCGTGTGTTGGCACACTCAAACTATACACAGCATGGCATGTCCCTCCACCCGTGTCCCATGCGCTCTGCTCTTCATACATCTACAGGTGGCAGCAGTGCAGCAGGATGTGCTGCTCCACCCCGGAATGCTCAATCCTCTTTGCTCCCAACTGGCCCCCAGTGATCCAGGCTCATTTCGAACTTAGGTCACCAGCATCACGAGTCACAGCCCTACCACTGCACTGACGGGCTGGTGCCCCATGTGCAATCTTAGTGTATGAGAACCACAAACCAAAGGTAAGCAGTTCTGATACCCTAAGGATGTGAGTGAGACCACTCTTACAACAGTAAGAGTGGTCTCAATGGCTACATAAGAAAGCACTGGCAGATGGGGACCATGCGATCCATCTAGTCTGCCCCAGAAACTACCCCCTCCCTATGCAACCTTCGTTCTAACTTGTCTTTTATGTCTGTCCCATGCGAGTTTGAATGCCCTGATTGTCTTTGATGCTACCTCCTCCTGGAGAAGGCTGTTCCACGGGTCTATCATTCTCTCTGTGAAGAAGTTCTTCCTGAGGTTACTTTTGAACCTTCCTCCTACCAGTCTCATATCATGCCCTCTCGTGCATGCTGCCGTGTTCTGTTGAAATAGACTGCCTGTCTGAGCTGCATTAAATCCCCTCACATACTTAAATGTTTCAATTACGTCCCCTCTGTTTCTTCTCTGCTCAAGGGAGTATAGGTTCAGCTCCCCGAGTCTTGCTTCATATGACCTGTGATGCAGTTCATGCACCATCTTAGCAGCCCTTCTCTGCACCATTTCCAAATGGTCAATGTCCTTTTTGAGGTGAGGTCTCCAGAACTGAATGCAGTACTCCAAGTGTGGCCTCACCAAGGACCTGTAGAGGGGCATGATAACCTCCCTCTTTCTACTAGAAATACCTCTACTTATACATCCCAGGGTGCCACCCGCTTTCTGTGCTGCTTTCTCACAGTTTTTCTACCTTTAATTTGTCAGTGATGATTATGCCAAGATCTCGTATTAATATACTACTGTATTACTGATCGAGACCAATCAAGAATATATTAAAACTTTGAAAAACAGTCCCAGAACATGCCCGCTTCCAGGGCAACTGCATGTGAGACACTCTTGGTTGAATAAGAGTGTCTCATGTGCAGAGGAAAGGAGAGTTCTGATTGGTCGAGAGCACTCCCTTGATCTCTAATGACAAAATTAAATTGTTTACAGCTACAAAAACACCACAGGGGAAACCAGCAGAGGTCACTCTGCTATCCCGAGTCCTAACGCTCAGACCAGGTAAAGAGTGGTCTCACCTTGCACATATGGGCCCTTCTCTGGATGTTCTCGGACTCGCAGGGTGTAGGGTTTCTTCTGATCTGACTGTTGTAAGAGGTCCCGAACCCGTTCGTTGTAAATCTCAAGGAAACTGGAAAAAAAGAAGAATCATGAGGAAGGTATATTCAGTGAAATACCACAGAAACAGTTGCAAGAGCTGTTCTTGAATCTTGTACAAGTTAATACTGTCACAGAGACCACTATTATGGTTGCAAGAGTGGAACCATCTGCATTCTTATGCATGAGAATCACAACCCAAAGGTGAGCGTTTCTAATGCCCTAAGAATGTGAGACCACTCTTGCAACTGTAAGAGTGGTTTCTCCAACAGTAGTAATTTATTAGCAAATTCTAATCAATAATATATTAAATATCTAAACAATCTTCCCCAAACATGCCAATTTCCAGGGCACCTGTGTGAGAGACACTCGTAACTGAATTACAGTGTCTCACGCGCCGGGAAAAAAAGAGCGCTCTGATTGATCTGAAGTGCTCCCTCAATCTGGAACTGTGCTTTGAAACCCATAAGAAATGAGGTAGGTGCCATTATCCACGACAGACTATCACTTTGTCATTCCTTCAAAAGAGATTTTACAGTTTTCAGCAAAAAAAAAAAAATGTCAGTACCTTCCACTTTTAGAGGGCTGAGGTACTGCATCCCAACCTCTTGCAATTTGTGAATTCTCCCCAAAGCAGAACTAGTCAATGCAGGCCTATCTTTAACAAGGGAATGGAACATTGGCAAAACCACTGCACCTATTGGAAGCTCAGAGTAATGTTATTGTGTTGTGTATAGGGATTTTATGCATGTCCTCTGCCAGTGTACCTTGGAAACAGCAGCTCAGCCATTTCGTTTCCAACTGTGCTAAGCAGCACAGCTACCGGGAAAACCCCACCTGCTCCCCCACTCTGTGTGCTCTCCCACCCACCAACCCTTCCTTCCTGATCCAGCCCCAGTAACTCAGCCGCTCCCTCCTGCTGCGTATTCTCCCTCCCATCATCACTCTCCTCCCAGCTTTCCTCAATAAGCCACACACTCCATCCCGCCAACACCCCCCCGGAACCAGTGCAACCCCCTCCTCTATGGGGGCTTACCTTTGCTCCCACCTGGGAGCACAACCGATGCTGCTTCCCATTGGCACTGGAAGAATGTCATAACCTCCGTGGCAGTTACTGAATGCTCCCTTCCGCTGCTTCCCCGACCCCGATCTTTGGCAGCCTACCTGAATGTGGAACTTCCCTGGCACGCAACGGACTGTTGCCAACAGTGACGGGGAGTAGGATCAAAGGCTTTGGTATTCCACAGTGACTGAACACATTTTCATGCCCAAGGTAGCTGATGAGGAATGATAAATTAAAAACAAACTTAGTTCCCTGCCATAGAGCTGGCAGACAGCACTAAGTGGTACCCTTATGGATTCCCGAGGCTGTCTGTCCCGACACTGACCTGCCTGGGCACTATTGCCCAACAGGTTCAGTAGCCAGACAGTGTACAGCCCGATAGTGCGGAAACCCGATGGACGTTACAGGGGTAAGGTAGCAGATGCAATGCCTTGCTACCTTACCCCTGTACATGCACTTGAAATACTGCAGGAATCGGAAGTCTGGCCGAGCTGCCCCAGTGGTGTGAGGGCTAAACCACTGGCAGCTCGGGCAGAGTGTTCTGGTAGGTGTGGGTTCTATCCCACGTTGCGCCCTGTACATTTTGCAGTGTTGCGGCCCTGTAACTGTTTTTTTTTTACTAACTCCGAGTCCGCTTCCCTCGGAAGTAAGATATTTTAGTTCTGGGTCTGTAATATTACAATCAGATGCCGAAATAGTATTTTGGGCATCTGATTGTTTAAACACAATGACTTTCAGGCCACTCGGGTCGGCATCCTGAGGCTCAGGAAACTGATTTTAGGGATATCATAGTATATCCCACTAAGGACAGCCACCACACTGGTTCTGAATGACAATGAGCCCCATGATTCCTTGCCACTCCAGACCAGCACCGCAGCAGACCCGAACAAGCTACAGTGCCCAAAAGTGTTCATGGCCCAACACCTGGCCCCACTTGCCCACCCCTTGTGTGTGCTCTCCCTTCCTAGCCCCAGTCTGAGGGGGAAACAAACTGCTTCCTCCCCCCCTCTACATGCCCTCTTTTCCCGGCTCCATGTCATAATGGCAAGTTTTAAATGGCGAGCGAAAAAACGGCGAATCCAGAACAGCAAATGTAAATATGGCACCCACAATAAATGGCTACCATTGGAAACAGCGACTTTCACCTGATACACAGTGCACTGCTGGAAAAGTGCACCAGTGTATTGGCTATATAAATTGGTGCCTCCCAATCTGATTGCCCGCTGGTTACCTCTTTACATAGAGGAATCCTACTGGCTTGCTGGTATCTCCAGACGTCTTTTCCTTAATGCCAAAAAACGATCCCCTTTTCCCCAGCTGTGCTCCTCACTCCAGTGCTATCTGGCAGCATATTCTGTGAGTGAGAGGCTGCACCCCTGAACCCCCTGCTATATCTAAGATTCGAACTCTGGGGTGCTCCTTGACACTGGGGTAGGTTAGCACCTCGGAGTCACCGTTTCACCCCTGTCGCCATTATTTGGTGGTCACCGTTAATGTTTACACCACTGTGACTTTGCCCTTATTTACTCGCCCATTTGCCTTTGCCGTATTGATGTGCTACCCTCTTCCCAACCCAGGTCTCACAGAAACATAGTCAATGTCAGAAGAAAAAGACTAATTATCCATCCAGTCTACCATATCATACCCGAATACTTTTGTTAATACAGGATTTTTGTCAACACTATCCACCCCTTGCTCCTGGTCTTACTACAACCCCCTCGAGTAAATACTGAACCCTTAGCTCTGTCCCAACCATGCTCAACCACTCTCTCTGTAAAATAAAACTGTTTCATGTCCCTCCTGAATCTCTCCCCGTCAGCTTTCACTCATGTTCTAGATTTGCTACCCCTGTTGAATAATTCTTCACAGTTCACCTTGTTCATTCCTTTCAGGAACTTGAAGGTCTCTGTCGTATCACCCCTGTCTTATGTGCCCTCAAGTGACCTGATATTCATAGGATCTATCATGCTGTGCTTGAATCATTCTAGTTACCCTGTACTGAACCATCTCCAACCTGTCCCTGTCTTTTCTTAGGTGAGCACTCCAGAACTGAGCACAGTTCTCCAAGTGGGGACTCACCAGAGATCTACAGAAAGGCAGTAAACACAGGTTACTCACCTGTAACAGTAGTTCTAGGAGGAACTGACTGGATGTGAGCATAAACTAGCCCTTTATGCTGACGACGTGTCAATATACATGAAACATCCAGAGCAGTGACTTCAGGAGCTGACGAAATTGATATAGGCATACACTAAGCTCTCTGGGTACACTCAGAACTCCACCAAAACGGAGGTGCTATGCCTTAATTATACCCCCTCAGAGACAATACAGACTCAATACCCCATGAGATGGAGGACCCAGATGATGAAATATCTAGGGATCACACTAAGAAATCACACCGACCTCCTCTTCCTGGATATCTATGTACCCATAGGTAAACATATGCAGATGGACACAGATAGATGGTCATTAATGCCCTTGCCAATGAATGAGAGAATTCAAGCGGTGAAGATGACCCTCTTACCTAGGATTTTGTTTATATTTCAAGGGGTTCCAGAAGCGCCCCCCCCAATACAATGGCTAAAAGCACTCCAAAAAAAATCAATAAATTCACATGGGCTGGGAAGAAACCGAGAATCAGGTGATCTGTCTTGGAAACCAGGAAACCCTGGGGTGGATGGGCAGTGCCTAACCTGACAGAGCACTGGCTAGCCACCCAGCTTAGATGGGCCTTTTTCTGGGGCAATGACCAGATGGAGGCCTAGTGGAGAGACACAGAAACTAAGCAGACAGGGGATCTAGCTCTTTTTTGAAGCCCTCACAAAGGTTACAGACAAATGACTGGTTTTCCAGCATGAAAGTGACAATGCAGGCCTGGGACAAATATATCACATCCCCAGCCATTAAAAGAGAGGTTTGGAAACATGCCTGTTTCTTGCAAAACAAGGATTTTCCCCCAGGTGAAACTGACCTGTGGTATAAGAGACAGTACCAGCATGGGTTGAGGTACCCACATCGGGTCCTCTGAGGGAGTACAATGACCTCGTTCATAGAGTGCAAAGGCGACCTTTGGCTGGGGCACCCAGGGCATTTTTAGATATCTACAAGTAAGCAACTACATAAACAAACAGATTAGAGACTTTTGACCCACCAAAACAGCTCGAAATCCCCACTCTAGGGGCCTTAATACACAAAACCAATACAAAAGGGACGGTGACAGCTATATACAGTTCACTACAAGGTCAAAAAACCCAGAATATGAAGTACATCACCGTAAAGTGGGAGGAAGAGGCAGACTGTGAGCTAAGAGAGGAAGACTGGCACAAGATATGGAGGGGAACATTCCAGACCACTGCAGCTCTGAAATGGCAAGAATTTGTTTGGAGAGTGAGGGTCCGGTTGTTCCTGACTCCATTTAAGCAATCAAAATGGGACAAAACTTAGACAAGCCATTGCTGGAGAAAATGCTGGGAACAGGTAACCACCCACACCTCTATCTTTTACAAACGCCCCAAGTTACTCCCGTTCCTGCAAAGCATACAGCATAGGCTCCAAACCCTTTTTCAAATTGAGGAAACTATCCTTATAAGTCATTTGGGCTGGGGTCTACCCCCTAAAGGGGTCAGGAGTACTGTGGACCACTCCCTGTGGAACATCTGTATGCAGCATTAGGTAAAGCAATAACAAAGAAGTGGTTGAAAGAGGACCCTCCAACGATTTTGGAGTGGGAAGTAATTATACAGGGGATTCAAGAGATGGAGCAGATCACCTATCAGGTACAAGACAGAGTACCCAAATATACTGAAAGATGGTCTAAATGGACACTGCTTCAGGCCGACTGAGCAGAAAGTTACAGAAGGTTAAGTGAAGGTTGAACATAGATTAATTTTCCTATTAAGCAGCCAGTACTAGAAAGTGACGATCTGTAAACATTATAAACTAGACACAATATGTCAGACACAAAATCAGTAACATATTAATTGTCTCAGCAGTTTGTGTTATTTGTTTTTATGTTCCCTATACCTCTGTCCCCTAAGTGTTGTATCTGGAAATCAAAGGAACCATTTATGAAACTGTACAATGGATTGTCATGAATACAGATTTAAATAAAATAAAGATGCAAAAAAAAAAAACTAGTTCTAGGAGTGGTATATGTTGTTCATCCACACTTACTGGCAGTGTCCTTTTGCTTTACGTTTTGCTGGAAAGTCTTCAAGCTGGCTCCTCTCACCCACCCGGGTGGTATAACCCTTGGCTCTGCCCCATGACGCCAGATCTTGCCCACTGGAAGCAGTACTGTACACTGAAGCCAGGGGAGGTTCGGTGGGTCAGTGTGGATGAACAACATTACCACTCCTAGAAAGTATCGTTACATAAGAACTTACCATAACAGTAGATCTTCAGGAACAGTCTCTTGCAGTAGGTTATTACTCTTGGGAGTCCGCTAGATAGAGCTGTCAAATGGTAGCTTCTTCCAGCAGTCTTCTATAGGGCCGCCCCATACATCACTTCCTCTGGCTGTGTATAAAAGAGGGCCGCCCCAGGTACACACTGTTCTCCGCCGGCTGCAGCAGGCAAAAGGCCGAGGACCGAGGGACCAAGGGAAACACCCATCCCAACATCCTGAGATCCAAGGACCCTGGGGAAAAAAGGCAGGGGGATAGAGGGCGGGATTGTACCTACTGCAAGAGACCGTACCTCGAAGATCTACTGTTATGGTAAGTTCTTACGTAATGATACTATCTTCTACGGACTGGTCTCTTCCAGTAGGTTATTACTGTTGGGAGAGTACCGAGCAGTTATAAGAAAGGGAGGATAAGCAGAGCAGGAAGCCGGGATATAAACCATGGCTCCAAGCAATGCCAAGAAGACACAGCCGTAAGAATGGAAAAAGAGGCAGCAAACATACCAGGTGGAAGCCATGGAGGAGCCTCAGAAAAGCCAAGGGACAGCTGTGTGATCCCAGACAAGGGACGGCGTCTCAAAAGTCATAGTCAAGTCAACTCAAGCCACACCCAGAAGGGCTGATAAGCCAAGGGTGAAGAGGATAGCAGTACTCCATGAAGGGAGAGTAGGAACAGGGCCATGCCAATGATTCAACCTGCTGAGCAGGGGTGCAAAAGGCAATGGCGAAAAGCATGTGCAGCAGGGCATGCAAAGCGCCAGAGACAGTCGGAGACCTGTCGAGGTGGAAAGAGAGATGCAGGAGGCCATGCACAGTGATGCAACCTGACGAGGCAGGGGTCAAAAGGCCATGGCAAGAACACAGCAAACCCAGGAGAGCACACCAAGCATGCAGAGCGCATGAAGGGAGTGGTGAGTACCAGGGCAAGGAGCACCAGGCAGACCACATCAAAGAACAACTGGGGGATGCCAAAAGGACCACAGAGAGGAGGGAAGCATCCAGGAGGATGAAGCAGGCTCCAAAGATAAGGGCGAAGGGACACCTGGGCGCCTCTGAGGCATGCAGAAGGAAGTGGGGCGCAAGCCCTGTAAAGCGGTCAAGGAGGAGGGCAGGCCTGGCCTGCCAGGAGGACAGGTGCAGGACGGGGGCAGATGCAGCTGCCCATAAGAGGCCCCACGGAGACCTGAGCAGTACTCCGGGAGGGGACAGGAACAGGACATCCATCAGTCGAGGAAGATGACGGAAACCAGGGGACAAGGAGAGGTCCCGGCCGACCATCAGGCATGACCGACGATGGGCAGAAATCAAGAGGCCGGGACCGTGACCAAAAAACAAAGCACCACAGAAGGGGCGATGGCAGCCAACGGGCAGACGCGGAGCGAACCCGACACCCGAGGCAGGCAGGCCACAAGGCGATAGCAGTGGCAGACAGAGGGCAGATGCAGGCATGGCATCGAGGCCCTCAGGAAGCAGTGTCAGGAAGGCATGGAAAGGGCGATACTGGGCAGCAGCAACAGGGCTGACACCCAGGCAGGGGCAGTGGTGGGGAAAGCGCAAAGCTGAAACACATGAAAGTGGAGCACTAGACCACGCTGCCCATACAAGAAAGGCCGCCAAGCAGCAAGGCATGAGCAGGGCAAATCCTGCACGCCAAAGCACACAAGGCACAGGAACCACATCCAGCTTAACAGAAACATGCGTGACGGGTAGGGGCTGGCAGAGCTCCCGAGAAGCCCCTGGAGGCCCACGCAGGGCATGACAGAGAGGAAAGGACAGGTGCCCAAGCCCCCAGGCACAGACAGAAAGGACCCCCCACAGGGAACCCCCAGGTCTGGACCCCCAGAAACAGGAGGAGAGAGGGGGAACCAGACAGTCAGAACCCAAACTGGATGACGCCGGAAAGGCGGGGCGGGGGGCATCCCAACCCCAGCGGGGTGCACCGAGAGGTGGAGGGAATGAGGGGCGACCCAGGAACCCTGCCTGAAGGCACAGGAAGGGCACCAGAGGGCAACCTGACTAGTGATGGAGGGGCACCCCCAGCTGCATACAGGAACAGGATGGTGCCAGGACAGGCAAGGGGATCCCTGTACTGGGGACACCCGAGGTGCGGAGCCCCTGTCGGTGATGGGAGAACCAGCCCCGCTGAAAGGGATGAAGGCAGGGACATCCCGCTGATGGGGAAGCAGCCCCAGCGAGGAGGAATGAAATAGGACGCCCCACCACGGGGAAGCAGTCCCGCTGATGCAGGAAGAACAAGACGCCCGTCGATGGGGAAGCAGCCTCTGTCAACTAGGAGCTCTGTTGATGGGGAAGAGCTCCATCAATGAGAGAGAGTGAGCAGATGCTTCATGGAGACAGGGGAAATGCTCCCGCTGATGAGGGAAGAAGGAAACATGCCCCATCGACAGGTGTAGCCTCCCCATGATGAGAGTGATCCGTCGGACGGGAAGAGCCCCATCGGCCGAGAGCGCAGCACGCACTCCAGTGATGGGGAAAGCCTCCCCATCGGCGAGGAATGCCGTCAATGTGGGAACAGTGCCCGGCCGATGGGAAACATCCAGGAGCATGCTCGACAATGGGGTATGGTCTGTCACTGAGGAGAGGCAACGCAGCTGGCGCAACTGAACACCGCTGAGGGGGATAGCCCCGCAATGGTGCGCAAGTGAAAGAGAGTGCTCCTATCGGAGCGTAAGTATGGCCCACTGACGATGAGGAGAGGCAACAAGGCTCCATCGACGTGTTGAGGAGTCCCATCATCAGATGAAGGCCCCATCAACTATGGAGGAGCCACCGCCGCCGAGCAGCAGATCAGAGGAGTCACGATCCTGCTGCCTCCTACAGGATCTGAGAGTTTGGGTCGGGGACCCCAACACGGGTCCTGAGGTCTGTCCTGGAAGGCTGTCTTGTCAGCTATGGACGGAGTCCCGGACCCAGCAAGAGAGCCTGGGTCCAAGAGCCGGGGTGCTGTGAGGAACACAGGCCCGCTGAAACAAGGAGGGCCGGGGGTACTGTGAGTGGAGCACAGGTGCAGTCCAGTGGAAGTAGAAGAGCCGGGGCCTGGCAGTGTTCCACAGACCCGGCAGACAGAAGAAAAATTGGGTTCAAATTATGTTGAAGACTGCAACGCAGATTGAGATAGTTGCCAGCGAACTGAAGCCGGTGGAAATGAACGGTATGTACCAAATACTTTATACACACAGAGGAAGTGATGTATGGGGAGCAGCCTCTATATAAGACTGCTGGAAGAGCTACCATGTGACAGCTCCACCTAGCGGACTCCCAAGAGTAATAACCTACTGCAAGAGACCTGTCCGTAGAAGATCTACTGTTACAGGTGAGTAACCTGTGTTTCTAGGGACATGGATATGTTGTTCTAGCCACACTTACTGACAGACTCCTAGCAGTTCTCCAGGAGGGAGGCAAGGCGCACACCCCCTACTTAGGAAATAAGTATTGGAGAACTGAGGCCACAAAACCAGCATCTCGGCATGACTCTAAGTCAATGTGGTAATGGGAAATGAAGGTGTTTGCTGACTTCCGGCTAGCAGCCCTACAGATTTCCTGGATAGGGATGTCCCTAGAAGCAGCCACCGACGCAGCAGTATGGTGGGTAAAATGAGCACTAAGCCCTCCAGGAGGCTCTCTACCCGCCAACCTATAGCAGAGAGCAATGCAGGAAGTGATCCACCTGCTAATCGTCCACTTGACTGCAGGTCTGCCAGGTCCAACTTCAGCACAGGTGACATACTGCTGGTGAACCTCTCCCCAAACATCAGCCATGCGCTCTTTGTAGTAAGCGAGTGCTCGCCTCAGGTCCAGAGTATGCAGCCTGTGTTCGGCCTCCGAGGTGTGACTCTGGAAGTACACCAGAAGAGTCATCACCTGATTCAGGTGAAACTCTGACACAGTCTTCGGCAGGAACTTTGGGTTGGGGCGCAGGACAACCCTTGTCCCTGTGGAAGACCAGGTAAGGAGACTCCACCGAGAGCGCCTGGAGCTCACTGATCCTTCTGGCTGATGTGATAGCCACCAGGAAGGTGGTCTTCCACGACAGGTCTGACATCTCACACATGTGTATCGGTTTGAATGGCTTGCCCATGAGCTTTGCCAAAACTAGCACCAGATTCCACGGTGGTGGTTCACGCACCAGAGGGGAAATGTGATCTAAGCCTTGGAAAAAGCGCCAGACCACCGTCTCCTATGCCACCGACCGCTGACCAGCCCGCACCTAGTAAGCAGAGATAGCTGCCAGGTGCAACTTAAGGGTCGTCGACCCAAGTCCCACTTTGGAGACAGACAAAAGATAGTCCAAAATGCTGGCCACTGGACAGGACAAAGGGTCCAGCCCCCTGCCCTGACACCAAATGGAGAATCTCTTCCATTTGAAGGTATAGCATTTTCTGGTTGATTCCTTTCTAGATGCCTCCATGACAGTGAGGACATCACCAGAGAGACCCAAATACTGCAACACTAGCCACTCAGGAACCAGGCAGTCAGGTGCAGGGATTGAAGGTCCAGGGTAGAATACCTTCTCCTGACTGATTGAGAGCAGGTCTGGGCGTATGTGAAGATGCCTCGAGAGCCTGTTGCTGAGGCTGAGAAGATTGGGGTACCAAAACTGGCGGGGCCAGTCCGGAGCCATCAGGATCACCCATGCCTTGTCCCTCCTGGCCTTGAGTAGTACCTTGTGGATCAAGGGAAGTGGAGGGAAGGCACAGAAGAGGCCTGGGGTCCATGGCCTCGAGAAGGCATCCCCCCCTGCAGAGAGCCTTGCTGACAGGGGTGGGCACAGAACAGCCTCAGCTTTGCGTTCTCCCTGAAGGCAAACAGGTCCACCTGAGGGGTGCCCCACTGGGAGAACAGACTGTGTACTACTCCCGGATGGAGAGAGACCACTTGTGAAATGCCTCACCCACCCAGCTGAGGGCGTCCACCAGCTGACTGGAGGTTCCTGCCAAATGGATGGCTAGGAGATCCACCTCCAGGCTGCGCACAAGGGTCCATATGAGAAGAGCTTACTTGCACAAAGGCAGGGAGTGCGTCCCGCCCTGTTTGTTGAGATAGTACATGGTCGTGGTGTTGTTCGCCTGGACTTGAACCACTTGACCCCAAACAAACAGAGCAAATGCAGTCAGCGCCAGCTGAACTCCTTGGAGCTCCAGCAGGTTGATGTGGCAACAGGACTCCTCGTGGGTCCACAGCCTGTGGACCCTGTGTTCCCCCATATGGACAGCCCAGCCTGTGAGAGAGGCATCAATCATCAGGATGACCATCGGCTCGGGGCAGACAAATGGGATCCTTTCCTGCAGATGCTCTGGGACAAGCAACCATTGGAGGGCATCCCACATCCTCTGGGTCACAGTGACCAGCTGGTCGAAGTGACCATTGCAGTGAGACCACTGGCTGGCCAGCTCCCATTGCAGGGAGTGCATATGCCACTGGGCCCATCAGACCACGGTGGTGCAGGCCTCCATGTAACTCAGAAGGCACAGGAAGTCCTGGGCAGGGCGCAAGTGCCTAACCCGAAATGATCAGGCAAAGGAAGAGAGAACCTCTGCCCTTTCTGCTGGGAGCCTGGCTCTGGCTTGGCAAGAGTCGAGCTCTTCCCCGATGAAGCTGATCGCCCAGTAGAGATGAGTCTGACTTGGCCTCAAGTGACTGGAGACCAAGTCGGATGCAGGTCTGGAGGGCCAGATCCCTGGACTGCTCCACCTCCTGCTTGGAGGGATCTGCTATCAGCCAGTCATCCAGGTAGGGGTACACCTGGACCCCTCAACACAGCAGGTAGGCTGCCACCAATGCTATGCATTTGGTGAAGACCTTGGGGACCAAGAAGAGGCTAAATGGCATGGCCTGGAACTCGTAGAGGGTTCCCTTGACTTGGAAGAGGAGGAACCTTCGTTGGGATGGACGGATCGGGACGTGAAAGAACACGTCTTGTAGATCCAGAGAGCAAAACCACACATCCTGCTCGAGAGATGGTAATATCTGGGACAGAGTTACCATCCGAAAGGTGCAAGACCTGAGGAATTTGTTCAGGTTGTGCAGATCTAGAATGGGGTGCCAGCCCCCCTCCCCCGGTCCGCTCTGGCACCAGGAAGTACCTGGAGACAAACCCTGGGTGTTCCAGTGGATCCTCTACCCTGACCACGATCTCCTTACGGACGGGCTGGACTATGTCATCTCAAGGAGCCGACCAAGTGTCTGCGGATACCATGTCCTCCCGTGGGGCGCGGGCTCGGCTGGAAGGGTACTGCTCAAACTCCAAAGGCAGACCCTGGCCAACCACTTCCAGAACCCACCTGTCCGTGGTAACAGCAGACCAGGTGGATAGGAAGTGACAAGCTGGCCCACCACAGGAGGACCCAGGGGAGGCGTGACGGACATGAGGTTGGCAGCCCCCATTCCGTCACTGGGTAGGTTTGGAGGAGGAGGACCCGGCTGAGGAGCCACAGGGTTCCTTCCCTCCTGGCTTCCGGAGCACCGAAGCCACTGACTTGGGCCTATGGCACCAAGGCTGAGCCTGCTGGCCCAGCTGGTGTTGGGCTAGTTTTGCCACAGGAGTGGGGGACCGAAAGGGCCTGCACTTCTGCTGCTTGGAGCCCTTGGGATCCTTCTGGGTGGAAGTAACTGAGTCCAAGGTGACACTGGACTTCTCGATATGCTGGAGGTAATCCTCCACACCAGGTCTGAACAGGTCGGTGCCTAAGAAGGGAACGTCCGCCAGCTTGTGTGGAGTGTCTGTCGTGAAGGTCAAGAGCCTCAGCCAAGCCCTACGGCGCATAGCGACTGCGGTCACCACCGAGCGGGCACAGGAATCCCCAATATCCAGAACCATCTGGAGTTGATGTTTGGCCACAGCCTGGCCCAGGTCTTGGACCTGGATGACCGTGGTCTTGAGGTCCACAGGGAGATGAGGAATCACCTCATCCAGGAAGCCAAGAGGGCATGGGAGAAGTGTGCCATCAGAACAGCCAAGCTTGCCTGGTGGAGGCAGAGCAAGGAGGCAGCAGAGACCTTTTTGGCCGAGTGGTCCAATTTCTTGGACTCCTTGTCCAGTGGCCTGTCGACATCACCTGTGTTGCCCAAGCGCCGAAACACGGAATTGGCCACCAACCCCTCGGCCGAGGAGTGTTCTATGAACCCCGAGAGGGAACCAGTAGTTACCGCATATTTGCGGGCCATCCGGGCTGAAGGCATTGGGCAGGAGGCAGGGTGCTGCTAAAGCTCCAAGGCCAGGCTGACAATGACCTCAGCCACTGGGAAGGCCTCCATCAGAGAGTCTCCTTTATCCAGAATCTCTGTGAGGGGATAGCAAGCCCGCTTCTATACAGGCTCCAGAGGAATCCCTGTGGACTAGGAGATAAGACAGAGGATGCCCATGAAGGACGTGGGTCCTTCCTCCATCGAGAGATCCCCCTGTGACAGAGTGGAATAGGACCCTGTCCCAGTTGTTAGAGAAAGTGTTTAAAATGCAAGGATCTGTCCTTTCCTATCTGTCTGTCCAGTTGCGCAACCATATTTTCCTGTGAGACTTTGGACTTGATCAACCCAACAGGCTCGTAGTTCTGTGCATCTCACTGTCTCTCAGTTTTCTCTTGCTGTTTTTCTCACTTGCATATCTAGATATGCTGATATAAAATTATGTGCAAATCACTGTATGGAAATGTAACTGATATTGGGATCCCTTGTGTTTGGAAAATATATAGCATTACTGTTGAAATGTATATAATTGTAATTTGAGATGATTACAAAAAGCTGTTGGAAACTAGAGGTTACCAGAGTTCAATTTTTAAGCCTTTCGCAAAAGCTGTGCAAAAGGGGCCTCAGCAAGCACACTGTATTCTAGCAGCTCCTGCCTGATATTTACAAAAATAGAATGCTTGCTAAGAATGGGGGTTGAAAGGACTTATAAAGGAGCTAAACTGCAACTGCAACTGCAAGACAGAATAGAAGAAAAAGGGATGCAGAGACTGAAGTAAAACTATTTAATTTCTCCTCTGTACAGTTATTATGAACAAGTTTATTTTTTTATGTTACTGCTACCGTAAATACATATTTTTGGTGAATTCTAATACTCTTGGTTTTCCTATGCTTCGAACTATGTTTCAATCAGCAGATGGTGTGTCAACCTAAGGGGTTAAGCCATCATACCCTAAGACAAGAATTTTGTGCAGGAGTACTGGACCTAGTACCAGGGAAGCACAGAGGAAGATATGGATTCTGCAGCAGCAAGTCCAGGAGTGGTTACCAGGAGAATGGCAGCCAAACTAGCAGAAACTGAAGTCCAGTCTGAGATTGTATAAGCTATGGAAAAAGAACAGGCAGTGACAGAACCTGAAAGCCTGATGGACTTTTTCAAATGGTGGGCTATACAACAAAAAGAGACGGAGAAGCAGAGAGAAAAAGAGATTCAACGTTTAGAAGTGCAGAGGAGAAAAGAGATGCAGCGACAGGAGCAGCAGATGAGAGAAGAGATGCAGCGACAGGAGCAGCGATGGCTGGATGCCTTGCAAGCTATCAAAGGCAGAGGATTTGGCACAGATCCAGATGAGCAACAAAATGCAATCAACTTAAAAGCCATTAAACTTACAAAGTTGTGTCCCTCAGATGATATCGAGGCATACCTGACAAGACCAGAATAGAGCTCTCTCGGTCTTTAATAACTGCCTAGCAGAGATCCAGGAGTGGATGGATTTGAGTTGGATGAAGTTGAACTCGGGAAAGACTGAAGTGCTGGTTGTGGACCCAGGACGCCGGATAGGGGGGTCGGGGGTAGGTTTACCCTCGAGGCTTTTCCTTGGGGGTTTATCACTCCTGGCCTTTGAACAGGTGCGAAACATGGGGGTAATTTTTGACAAAGGGCTGACCCTGCATTCTCAGGTGTCAGCCGTCGTCAAGACCTCTTTTTATCATCTGAGGAATATTGCCAGGATTAAGCAGCTTGTTTCGTCCGGTGACCTTCCTATGCTGGTTCACGCCTTTGTGTCCTCTCGCTTGGATCTTTGCGACTCCCTTTATCTAGGGCTATCTGGGGTGGAAATCCACTGTTTGCAGCTAGTGCAGAACGCAGCAGCTCGGCTTTTGACAGGAACCTCTGGGTTCCGTCATATTTCGCCTGTACTGCGCGACCTGCACTGGCTGCCAGTTCAATGGCAGATCACCTTTAAAGTCAGTCTTCTGACTTATAAAGCCCTGCACTGGCAGGGCCCGGACTACCTGAAAGAGCTCCTGGTACCTTACCGCCCCAGGCGATTGTTCCGCTCAGCTGGCGACGGGTTGCTAGATATTCCAAGAGTATGTTTAAAATCTTCTGGGGCCTGGGCATTTATGCATGCAGCCCCTTCCCTCTCGAATTCTCTACCCTGCCAGTTACGTGAGTGCACGACTGTGGAGGGCTTTAAACGAGTCCTAAAAACCCATCTGTGGCACCAAGTTTTCGGTGTCTGATAGACTATTTGTATTTATTGTATTTTTAAAATTTGCTTAGATGTTACAGTAACTAAGCTGCTGCAACTGTGTGTAATTATGTTTATGATTTTAATTGTGTTTGGCATCTTGGTTTTGGAATGGCGCAATAAATATTGTTGCCACAGCCTGCCAATGGCCAAAGCAGCAATGGACAATCAGACTGGTACCCTACCTGACAGGGAAAGACCAACTTGCCTACAGCAGTATGGACACTGCACAGTCAGAAAATTATGACCATGGGTTAAAAGAAAAGGTTTTTGAGCCAGGTGAAAAGGTTTTGCTACTGTTACCCACAACAGAAAATGAACTGTTAATGAAGTGGCAAGGGCCTTGTAAGGTTCTTAAATGTACTGGCACTGTTAACTACGAGACTGAGACCCCGACAGGAAAAATCCTACTAGGATATACCATGCAAACCTCCTCAAGAAATGGGCTGAAAAAATGCCAAAAGCTGCTTTGCTAGTTTTACCAGAAACCGATAAGGAAGATACTGATGTAGCTTATGATAGACTGGCACAGACTGTAAATGTTGATGCTGTAAATGTGAATGTTTCCTTTACCTCAGAACAAACTGCAGACATTCGTAATGTGCTAAAGACATTTAATAGTACTTTTACCATGGTACCAGGCTGAGCAAAAGGGGCTGAGCACATAATAGTGACAAGGAATGCTCGTCCTATTAGGCAAAAGACATACAGGTTGCCAGAGCGGTTAAGAGCTAACGTGGTTAAGGAAATGCAAAAAATGAAAGAAGTGGGTATCATAGAGGAATCGAGGAGTGATTGGTCATCTCCCATGGTAAATGTAAACAAAACAGAAGGGGGTGTTGGAATCTGCCTTGATTTTAGGAAACCTGATCAAGTGTCAGAATTTGACAGTTATCCTATGCCCAGAATAGATGATTTGGTGGACAGACTGGGGAGTGCAAAGTATATCAGTACCCTCGATCTCACCAAGGGTTACTGGCAAAAACCTTTAGCTAAAGAATTCAAAGATAAAACTGCATTTGCCACCCCTATAGGATTCTATCAGTTCACCACCATGCCATTTGGTTTACATGGTGCGCCAGCTACATTCCAGCAGTACATGGATGTCATTTTATCCCCTCACACTGGTTATTGTGCTGTGAACCTGGATGATGTCGTGGTGTACAGTACAGATTGGAAAAGCCACCTGGAATACCTACCAGCAGTTATCCAAACAATCAAAAATGCAGGTCTGACTATTAATCCTACCAAATGTGCATTGGGCATGCAGGAAACCAGATATTTGGGCTATGTGTTAGGAAATGAAGACGTTAAGCTAGAGGTTTCTAAAATAGAAGTTGTAGCTAACAGTCCTGTACCTAAACCAAAGAAACATGTCATGTCATTTTTAGGGCTAGCTGGTTATTATCGGAGCTTTGGTCCCAACTTTGCAGAGGTAGCTACTCCACTCACTGAACTCACAAAGAAACAGTGCCCAAATAATGAGAAATGGATCCCAGAATGTGATGACGCTTTTCAAGCCATTAAGGCTGCATTATGTTCAGCCCCTGTTTTAATGAGCCCAGAATTTGAGAAACCATTTTTGTTACAAACAGATATATCAGAGGTAGGTATAGGTGCAGTCCTGAGTCAAAATATAGATGGGATGGAACATCCTGTTCTGTACATAAGTAGGAAGTTGCATGACAGAGAGAAAAGGTACTCCACCATTGAAAAGGAATGTTTAGCAGCAAAGTGGGCCATGGAGTCCCTGAAGTTTTATTTGCTAAGAACTAATTTTGTTCTTGTAACAGAACACAATCCTCTCTGTAGGCTTTACCAGATGAAAGATAAAAATTCCAGAATCACAAGGTGGTACCTGGCACTACAGCCATTTAAATTCACTGTGGTACACAAATCTGGTAAAGAGAATAGCAATGCTGATTTTCTGTCAATATATGGATCAGGAATTGAGGGTTCTGAAGGCTGAAAAACAAATGTATGAGTTTGAACTTTACTGTTTGTTATACTGTTATAGAACAACAGATAATGTACATGTGCTTAATTTCTGAAACCAGCACGTTAGTAGAGAATTAATAAAAAGTTTTGGAAACCTGTTTAATAAAACAGGTTCCCTCTTAAGGATGGGAGTGTATGTGACAGGGTAGAATAGGACCGTGTCCCAGTTGTTAGGGAAAGTGTTTAAAATGCAAGGATCTGTCCCTTCCTATTTGTCTGTCCGGTTGCGCAACCATATTTTCCTGTGAGACTTTGGACTTGATCAACCCGACAGGCTCACAGTTCTGTGCCTCTCACTGTCTCTCAGTTTTCTCTGGCTGTCTGTTTTTCTCACTTGCAGATCTAGATCAGCTGATATAAAAATATGTGCAAATCATTGCATGGAAAGGTAACTGATATTGGGATCCCTTGTGTTTGGAATATATAACATTACTGTTGAAATGTATATAATTATAATTTGAGATGACTGCAAAAACCTGTTGGAAACTAGAGGTTACCAGAGTTCAATTTTTAAGCCTTTCGCAAAAGCTGTGCAAAAGGGGCCTCAGCAAGCACACTGTGTTCTAGCAGCTCCTACCTGATATTTACAAAAACAGGATGCTTGCTAAGAATGGAGGTTGAAACGACTTATAAAGGAGCTAAGCTGCAACTGCAAGAGAGATTACAAGAAAAAGGGATGCAGAGACTGAAGTAAAACTATTTAATTTCTCCTCTGTACATAGTTATTATAAACACGTTTATTTTTTTATGTTACCGCTATTGTAAATAAATATTTTTGGTGAATTCTACAACTGCTCCTGGTTTTTCTATTCTTCCTGACCTGTGCCTCGACGACACCCCCATCGACTCCATGTCAATCGGACAGGAGTATAGTGAGAAGTCCTCGGACTCGGAAGAGTCTGCATAAAGCGGCCAACCACCCGAGTCACTCTCGACCCATTGCGGACAGTTAGGAGTGAGAGTGACAGACAGCCGATGGGGGAAGACCCTTAGCCGGCTGAGACTCCTTGGTCAGAGACCCGGACGGAGGCTGCTGAGGTGGCGGCTCCACCACAATTAGTGGAGAGGCCAACTTTGGCTGAACCGAGGCGGCCTGAACCGGCTCCGCAGGTGGAGGAATGGTATCAGCCTGTGGGGCGACAGCCATGTGATGGTCAGTGTGGGGGCCGGGGTCGGCTTTGGACCAAACAACACTAACTGTTGTCACATGGGGTCTTCGTAGTGTCAACGCAGCTTGCGCCAAAGACTCTCCTCAGCCAAGGGGGATGAAGACGACAAACAGTGTTGGTGCTGCTTCCCATGGCGTCGAGAGTGGGACCACCAACATCGGCGGGATCTTGTAGGGAGCTAAGAAGTGCCGCAGCTCCTCCTGGTCTGGGTCGGTGACCGGAGGGTCCAGCTCAGCGGGCTGATCCACCCCTTCGGTGATCACCGGCAGGACGGGAGTCCTGAATAAAGACTTGTTGGCCTCATCTAGTGACAACAGGTTGACAGGATCGAGAAAAATCTCGGCCGCATTGTTGGCCAGCATCTCAGCTGGCTGACCTGTCGGGGGCATCGTGAAGCCAAGCAGCCAAGGCCACGGTTTCGACCGTGGTCAAAACCAGGGATTCTTGAGACTGAGATTGCTCTCAATCCCAAGAACATTGATGGTGAGTCTTCTCCTTGTCGTGCCGAGACTTCTTCTTGCGGAAGCGCGAGCTGTGCGAACCCGAAGGGTCCTCTCCCTTGGTCAGGAGAGAATGGCACAGCTTCTTGAAGGAGCCCAAAAAAGTGGAGCTCAATTTGAGCAGAACAAATGCCGAAGAGGACTGCGCGGCGGCCAGAGACGCCTCCTCCTTGAAGGCCTTAAGTTGCTCCAACTGCTCGGTGGACCATTCACTTGTAAATATCTGTTGTCGCATTTCAGGGATCCCCTTTCAGCATCCATTATGTCGCTCTCTGGTAAAGGTCCGCTGATCTGCCTAGTAAATATTGATCAGAAGGGCTTGCCCGGCTGGCCCGCCGGTGCAGCGGTTGGGCTTCTGCTCGCGATGCTAACAACCTGAGTTCGGGAACAAACTCAGGAGTCAGAGGGCTGGCCAGGGGGAGAAGGTCTGAGCATCCCAGGGACTGCTCTCCTTCTCTGGGGAGGAAGGGGGGCAGAGTGTCCAACACAAGAGTGACCTCTGGTGAAGGCCAGTAGCAGTGACCAGTGCCTACACTAACTAAGGAGGCAGGGACAGACATAGGTGTTCACGCCATGATGTCATTGCATGTCCCGCCTCCTAGGGAGAACTATCAAACCATCTGGCCAAGCAGGATGCCGCCTGCCTTGCACCAGAGGTCCTGCACCACTGTCCACAGCACCACCGAGAATGGATCCCATCTTCCGCTGGAAGGGTAAGCCCCTTCCCGGAGGCCCTGCCGGGGGGAGGTAAGCCAGGGTGCAACCCCACAGTGGAAGCGACTCATAGACATATCCCATCATCCACCAGGTGGTTGGGCTCCCTCCCATGGCCCCACTCTGGGGGGGCCATCCAGAGTGTATCCCCGGTGGGGTTTGACCACGACGGGTGATTGATGGGGGCCAGTCTGCGACAAAAGCATACTAAGAAAAAAAAAAAAAGAAGAAGAAGGGCCGGCCGTTGGCACAGCAGTAGTGCTACCATGACCCAGGTTTGGAAGCGAACTCAGGGCATTGAAGGGCCAGACAAGAGAAGGAGGATCAAGCTCTCTCCTCCTCTTGGGGGGGGTGGGGGTTTCCTGGCCTCTAGTGGGAAAAGCATGTGGGACTGCCTAGAAGACCAGAAGGGGCATGGGCACACCACTAAAGAAAAAAAAGAAAAGAAAAGGGGAAAGCTACTGGTGGCAGAATGGTACCAGGACACCTGCAGGCCCTGCAACTGAACAGCTGGGCTTGCCAGACTAGGAACGGGAGGGTGCGAGGGGGGAGCCCTGGGGGTTGACTGGCAGATATTTCCACTAGTCTTCCTCTATTGCCCTGCCCCCCTCTGTTAGCTTAACAATTCCCCCTCCCATCTTTCTCTTTCCCGTTTCTATACATGAAACACTGTTTTCCTTGCCCTTGCCCTTGCCCTTGCCCTTGCCCTTGATCCCCTCTGCAGTATGCAGCTCTGTATCGCCTTTTGCCTTTTGCGTCCCTGATTATCCTCTTGGCCTCTCTAGTTCTTACATGGTACGTCTCCAGTTCTTCATCCTCCTGTCTCTCCTTGTACCTTATCAAGGACTTTTTTTGGCCCTCACTTCCTCACTGATTTTTTCAGAGAACCATATTGGCCTCTTATACCCATTTCTCATGGTAACTGTTCTCAAGCATGACTTTGTTGCCTTGAGACTGGTCCCTGTTATTTCTCCCCATCTTTCCTCCACTCCCCTGATACTGTCCGCTCTAATCATCCTGTCGTGGACTAATTCCCTCATCTAGTTGAAGTCTGCACTTCTGAAATCCAGAACATCAGCCTTTGACAGCTTACTGGTACCAAGGGCCAGCTCAAACCATATGGTGTTATGGTCGCTGGACCCCGTGTTTCCCCAACCTATTCTCCTCCTACCCGTTCTGAACTGGTGAGTACCACATTGAGAATGGCAGCCTGCCTTGTGGAATCCTTAACCAGCTGTGCCAGCATGCAGTCCTGCAGTGTATCCAACACAGACTGACTTCTGCTGCTCCTAGCTGATGTCCCAATCAACAGAAACAGAGAAACAGAATTTGATGGCAGATAAGGACCACTTGAACCATCCAGTCTGCTCATTTTTACCTACCTGCAGTATCACTGCAGACCCTACTTGATCTCCAATTCTTTCTCCCTCCCCTCATTCCTTTCCACTAAGATTCCCTCATGCCTACTGCACGCATTCATTCTTGAACCACACTACTGTTTTCACACCAACAACCTCGGCTGGTAGGCTGTTCCAGGAATCCAGTAGTCTTTCTGTGAAGAAGTACTTACTCGCATCTCTCCTGAACCTACCCACCTCCAACTTCACAGCATACCTCTTGTTGTTGAGTACCTTTTTTCCTGAAAAATACTTTCCTCCTCTACCTTATTTACCCCATGAGGTATTTAAAGGTTTCTATTACATCCCACCCCCTCCCCAAACGTGTACACATTGAGCTCCTTTAGTCTCTCCTGGTAGGGCTTTTGATGCAGACACCACACCATTTTAGTTGCCCTCCTCAGGACCTCCTCCAATCTGTCTATGTCCTTCTAGAGATGTGACCTCCAGAACTGTATACAGTATTCTAAGTGAGGTCTTACCAGTGATCTATACAGAGGCAGCACCACCTCCCTCCTTCTGTTGGTGATACCTCTCTCTATGCACCTCAGCATCCCACTCACTCATACCTACTGCCTTGTCATACTACCTGGCCACCTTTAGGTCATCAGAGATGATTACCCCGAAGTCTCTCTCTTGCTTGGTGGTTGGCAATGACACTCCCCCCATTTTGTACTCTGCCCCTGGGTTTCTGTGCCCCAAATGCATTATTTTGCATTTTTCTGCGTTGAAACCTAGCTGCCATACCCTTGACCACTCCTTGAGTTTTCTCAAGTCTCTGCTCATCCTTTACACCCCCCAGTGTCCACCCTATTGCAGATTTTGGCATCATCCACAAGGAGGCAGACCTTCCCCTCCAGCTCCTCTGCAATGTCATGTATAATGATTCCGGCATCACCTACAAAGAGGCAGATCTTCTTCTCCAGCTCCTCTGCAATGTCACATATAAAGATATTTAAGGGTACCAGTCCCAGCACTGATCCCTGAGGCACCCCACTGGTCACTCTCCCCTCCTCGAAGTGAACTCCATTTACCACCACCCTCTGTCAGCTATCCCCTAACCAATTTCTCACTCAGTTTACCACATTTGGACCCACTCCTAAGCTACCTATGTGAAACAGTGCTGAATGTTTTACTAAAGTCTGCATAGGTCACATCCATTGCTCCACCATGATCTAATTTCTTGGTTACCCAATCAAAGAAATCTATCAGATTTGTTTGACATGCCCTACCACCCAAGAATCCATGCTGTCTCGGGTCTTGTAACCCATTAGATTCAAGACGTTCCACTATCCTCTCCTTCGGCAGGGATTCCATTAAGTTTCCCACCACCAGTGTCAGACTGACTGGCCTATAACTGCCAGCCTCCTCCCCGCTATCACTTTTGTGAAGTGTGACTACATCTGTCCTTCTCCAGTCTTGTGAAATCACTCCTGTTTCCAGTGAGCTTTTAAACAGGACTGTCAGAGGTGCAGCCAGCACCTCCCAGGGCACCTTCTATACCCTAGGATGTACCCAGTCTGGTCCCACTGCATCTTCCACTTTCAGATTCGCATGTCCCTTTGGGACTGTCCTCTGAAAAAGGGCTAGTGTCAACCTCCTTCCCTTCAGAACTCCTGTTACTTTAGCTGCCCCGGTGGCACTGAGGGTTGAGGTGCTGGACGCCACACCTCGCACCATGCCGACCTTGGGCACTAGAGGTTAGTCGGAGGAGGAGGATTGAGCATCCCACAGACTGCTTTCCTCCTCCGGGAGGGTGGGAAGGATAACCCGTTGCTGCTGGCTCTTGGCTCCTGGTGGTGGCTGGGGGTCGTGTAAGCCGTGGGTTTGCTGTGTGGAGACGATGCGGCTAATCGGATCGCAGCAGTGAACGGAAGCGTGCACTGCAGCATCATTGACGCCACTGCACACCCGCCTGTGGGGAGTACATGTTTAAACTGCTCCAATCCTCCGGCGCTCGTAAGGGTCAGCCTCCTTCGGCACTGCACCGGACGCTCCCATGCTGCTCCTCCTGAGCCTGACTCCCCGAGGGTCTTCCGTGACTAGGGTAAGTGATGTGGCCAAAGGGAGAAACAGTGGAGGGGGGGTGAGCTGGGGCACCGTGCCTGGTGCAGTGCCACAGGGGCTGACAAGAAAAAGAGGAACCATAGGACTACCCCTGCCAAGAAAGTAAAGGCACCAAAAAGGAAAACCAAAAAAGAACTCCTGTTACTTTTTTTGCGGCCCCTCCCCTTTTCCTCCCACTGTGAACACTAAACAAACGTATTCGTTCAGGATATTGATTTTTCCTGGTCCCCCTCTGCATAGTCTCCCCCTTCCCTTTTTAAGCTTACAATCCTTCATTTGGTCTTCCTCTTTTCACTTACATACCTAAAAAATGTCTTGTCCCCTTTCATTATCACTTGGGCAATTCTCTCTTCAGTGTATGACTTAGCACTCCTTACTGCTTTCCCTGCTTGTCTCTGTTTCTCCTTCTACACCTCCCTATCCTCCTCCCTCTGCATCTCCTTATACTTTCTGAATGCCACCCTTTTATCCTTTACCTCTCCAGCCGCCTCTTTCGAGAACCATAACAGTCTCTTGTTGCTCTTACTTTTACTCACTTGTTTCACGCAGAGGTTTGTTGCCTTCGCCATGCCCCCTTTTAGCTTTGCCCACTGCCTCCACCTCACCCAGATCATCCTCCCCACCAGATCATGTCTGAGGCATTCACCCATCCTTATAAAAGCTGGCCTCCTGAAGTCCAGCACCTTCGCCCTTGTGTGGTTCGATTCCACAGCTGTCCTTATATTGGAACCACACTGTACGGTGATCACTGGTCCCCAGGTGGCATCCTGCCTCAACGTCTACAACACTGTCCCCGTTAATGAGTACCAGGTCCAGTATTGCTCCATCATGAGTGAGTTCCCTGGCTAGTTACTTCAGGAATGCCCCCTGCAGGAAGTCCAGGATGTCCCTGCTTCTAGCTGAAACCACAGCTGGGAGGCACCAATCTATATCCAGCAGACTGAAGTCCCCCATCAGCAGCACCTCTCCCTTTTCTGCCATCTTGCCAATGGCTTCCACCAGCACCTTTATCTAATTCCTCCCCCGTGCTGGAGGGTCTATAGATCACTCCAGTGTGAACAGTGGCTCCATTCCCCTTCTCATGGGTAACCTACAGCACCTCTGCCCCATTTCCCTGTATCTCTGTCGCTTTTACATTTTCCTTCATAGAACTCACCACATCCCCTTTCTTTTCTTCCCACCCTGTCCTTCCTGAACAGAATATAGCCAGGTATGTCCATATCCCAGCCATGGTTTTCAGTGCACCATGACTCAGTAATGGCCACAACATCCAGGTCAGCCTCTGCCATGATGGCCTCTTGGTCCAGAATCTTATTTCCTAGACTTCTAGCATTTGTACACATGGCCTCCTGGGTTTTGTTACCACTATGATTATTACCCCTCTTTCTTCCTTTTTTCCCTCCCTTCCCCCATCTTTAATGCTCTCGTTGCCATTCCCCTTCATTTCTACCACCCTGCTTCTTTATTAATTTGCACCAGAAGGTACTTTTCTCTCTTCAGGTTCTACCTACTTCAGCCTGTGGGGAAGGGGGGAGTTACTGCCTTCCCAATTTCTTCCGCCACCCTCCTCAGCTAGTTTAAATGTTCATCGAAGTAACATTTAAACCATCCACCGAGGACCGCAGTTTCCCTCCGGATGGATGCAGGCCATCACCCCTGTAAAAGGCCCTTATCCCTCCAGGTTGGACCCCAGTCCCCAATGTAGCTAAACCCCTCCTCTCTGCACCACTCCTTCAACCATTAGTTGAAGATCCTAATGGGGATATCCCTCTCCTACCCCCTGTCATAAACAGGCAGCACCCCTGTGAAAGCCACTGAATGTGCTACCTGCCTAAGAGTAAAGACCTCTCTCCAGCTCCCTGAACTCCCCCTGCACTATCCCAGCCCCGTCCATAGCAAGATCATTAGTTTCCAGGTGGACAGTAACTTCCAGCTCTGCCTCCCTTCCTGCAGCCATAGCGATCCTCAGGATACGATTCCCATCCCTCTGGAACATGGTGCCACATAGGCAACTAACCTACCTCTTCACCCCCCCCCCGCTTCCTATTCCCAGATCTGTCCCCCTCACAATCAAGTCCTCCCCCAGAAGTTGCTTCCTCCTCTTCTTTGGTCCCCTTACCACCCTTCTTGGGGTCTGTGCTACAGAACATCCCCATCATCTCCTGGTCCCTACCAGGGGTGCCTCACGGCAGTCCCACCTTTTCAAGAGTGGCGTAAGAATTAAGAGGTGATAACGGTTGAGGAATTGCCTCTGACCCACCCACCCCACCCTTCCAGAGCCTGCCATACTCATCCTCAACTAGTTCACCTTGTTTATTCAATGCCCCAGTGTCTGCAGGCCGAGATCCCCCACTACTACCACCTCCCCTGTGCGACTCCCCTCTTTACTTCTGCCCCTAGTTCCCTATTGTTCTTGTCCTCCTGCCCTTGTGGTCTACAGAACACCCTATATGCGATTTCTTAGCTGATGCTACCATGAGCTGAACCCACAGCGATTCTATTTCCCCATTTCCTCCCCTGTAGGATCCATCCACCACTGCCTCCGTGCCTTCCCTAACATAGAGGGTTACCTCATCTCATTTAACTTCCCCTATCTCGCCTATACATGGTGCAGCCTGGGACTGTCACATCCCAGTCATTCTCTGTGGCCCAAGTTTCCATAATGGCTAAGCGGTCCAGCCCTTCGTCTGCTACCATTGCCTGGAGCTTATTCATTTTTTTTCCCTGGGCTCCTGGAATTAAAAAGTTTATGTGCTTTAATCATACCCCCCTCAGTGGTGCCTTACCTACCCAGGACTTAAACAGTCCACTTTGCAGAATGTTTTATTTCTTAAGTTTGTAGGGAAAAGGATAGTAAATTCAGCTTGTCCATCTGATCCCTTCCCCTTCTGGGTTTTTACTGTTAATTGCTCCTTCCCTGTACCACCCCTCGCACTCCTACGTTTTGTGAGGTATTAGTTTGTAGAGTGCGGCGGCATGTTCTGTTGATTTCAATGAAAGTGGGGTTTTCAGTAATAGTTTGAATGTTTTAGAGGGTCACTGGGGTCAAATCGAAGCCGAAGCTCAACTGACAAGGGCCTCCGGCTCTGGGAGCGGAGCATTCAACAACAGGAACCATGAAGGGGAAGGGATTGGGCGGACAAGCACAATTTACAATCCCTTCCCCTATAAAACTTAAAAAATGAAAAATTCTTCAAAGCAGACAGTTTAAGTCCTGAGTAGGTAAGCTACCTTGGGGGGAGGGGGTATGAGGGATTGTTTCGAAATGATCACAACTGTTACTCTTTAAGGCAGACCACTTTCCATCTTGTGCCCAAACCCATTCTGTTTTTTTTTTTTTTTTACAGTTCCTCTCCCTTTGTTGTTCTCTAGCCTCCTTGATTTCTTGTTTTTCCCCATTTGCATGCAGGCTCAGTGAGCCCCCTTCCCTTGTTTATTTGCAGGCTTAGTAAGCCCCATCCCTGGTATATTTCCCTGCCCTTTTATGAACTCGTGCCTTGCTGCTTCCTTCCCCAATGTTTCTAGCCCCCAGTTCGTTGGGGGGGGGGGGGCCCTAGCCAGGTTCCCCTTCCTCTCCTTCTCAGTGGTTTCCCCAGCCTCGGTCTCCCACATATTTACTTTAACTGTCCACGAATGTAGATGCCTAAATTCTGCCCTAGCGCATTAATCCCCTCTCTTCTTAGGCAAAGGCCATCACCCTGGGAGAGTCCCCTGTCGCAGAAGTTCCCGCAGCCCCCCCAGTCTCTTACATCAGCAAAAAAACAAAAAAAATCAGAAAATAAAAAACACATGAGTTGTAGTTCAGGCACCTCATGTCTGCAGTCACTCCCATGTGTGGCTCTGGGGCTCGCATGTGGACCCCAGACTCCCGTGTGACTGCCACTGTAACACTGAACCTGTCAATGTGTCTCTTTTAAACAGGGGTGGTTTGGTGGTAGCGGTCTGGAGTGCAACAGCACTCTCATGTGTCCAGCTCTCCAGGCTATGAGGAGAGTGGATATATAGTAAATGGGATGCTCTCTCTCTCTCTCTCTCTCAGTGCTGTGCGTGTGTGCTGTTAAACTACATTGCCCAAGCAGCCCATTCCTGAGCAGAAACGTGGTGCCTCTCTCAGAGAGGACCATACCTGCCTTCTGCAGCTGAGATGTGATGCCAGCAATGCAGCTACAGAAAGACAGAGCTTATTTGTGATTTTTTAAGATAACAGCCACTGATTCCTAGCAAAACGGCTTCCAGAGGGAGGCAAAAGACATGGGAGAGAGGAAGATCACGTAAGACTGAAGCACTGATGAGGTGGCATGGCACTTGTAACACTGCATATTAACTGGTGCTAGAGGGAGAGCTGCACAGACAAGGCCTGCAGTGCTGTCACAGCCCCACACCCACCAATAACAATCATCCATAAGCCATAAAAAATGCATGGAGAGGGGAGCGGAGTCCTTACCTGACCTCTATTCTGCAGGAGGTAGGTTCTTCTGTGTATTCATTCTCCCTGGCAAACAGTCCCTGAGGAATACAAAAAAGTACACACTGAAACTCAAGAAAAACAAGGGACAGCAGAACTCAAACAACTGGCCGGCACGGTGGAGCTGAGGCGCTTGACACCTTACCTCATGCTACGTCGGCAACCCAGATTCAGGAACGACCCTGGGTCGTTGGGGAGCCAGCGTGGGAGGGGGAGGGAGGGAGTGGGATTGAGCAGCCACAAGGCACCTCTCCCCTCCCAGGGCAGATGCCTGCACCCTCCATAGCTATGCTCCCACCGGGTGGAGGTCAGGTGGGAAGCATAGGCGATAGGGGGCGGCGCTGATAGCTAGGGGTGAGGCGGAAGGGGCTGAGACGGTACATGTGCACCTCCACACATGTACATGTCTGCCGGGGTCCCAGGTCGGACAGAAAAAGGGGAAAACTCCATAAAATACATATGAAAAGAAAAAAAGAACAACTGAGAAATGTTTCTTGTGGTAAAGATTACCTCACAGATCCTTGGCGTTAGTCCTACCGATGTCTGAAAAGATTAAAAAAACAAAAATTACACAGTGAACCCAGACGAGTTTTGATGTTTTACTATACTTAATGACCAGCAATTAAGCCCCTCAATGCAAAATACTGGGTCTAAATTTGTGATTCTTGCACAGTGGCATCCCTTTGGACCATAGGGCAGTCAAAGGGGCAGGTACAATTGCAGAGGTGGTGATGCTGCCTGACCAATCAGCAATCACAAGTCTTAGACCACTGACAGGTCCTCTGTATTCACAGAGTAGCTGTTCTGAAGAGGAAAATGAAAATTACATACTCACCGTAATTCTTGATCTAGGAATATTTTTACCACTGATTCCCACTAGTGGGCCTGAGCCAGAGGAACTAGGACACTGTGGGAGCCAGAACTTTTCACAGGGCTGGCGCTGAGGTAAGCAGCGCAAATGCAACAGCACCGCTACACACAGCATGCAGACTCAATCTTACCTTGGCACCAGCGTTCAGCTGCCTCAGTGCCTGTTTTTGACTGAGGAAGTGCAGCATAATCTATCAAGTACCTACGCACTTAAACTAAGGGCATAAGACAGCCCTGGTTGCCCATGAGAAGCCAAATCCAGTAACAGTGTCTTCACAGCCCAAACCAAACACAAAGGAGTAAAGACCAACAAAACATACTGGACGGAGTCCAGGGGATGGCAGGTAGGTGTGTGAATCAATGGTGAAGATATTCCTAGATCATCAATAATTATGGTGAGTGCATCATTTTCGTATCTTCCAGGAATCAATCTTCACCACTGATTCCCACTGGTGGGTCAGAGTACCAAGCTCAGACAAAGTCCCCCAGACAAGGGTGGCTGGAACTGCGGGCTAACTCAGGATAGTAATCCATTCAGGATAGTCCTGCTGAAGGTGGCTTAGTAAAAGTATGTACTGTGCTCCAAGTTCCAGCTCTGCAAATATCTCCAACAGGCATGGAGTGAATCTCTGCAAGGGATGTGGCAATTGCTCTGGTGGAGTGGGCACATAGCTGACCCTCCAGCTTGATCTGGGCCATGACACAGCAGTGGTGCAGGCAGCTGACAATCCAGGCCGAAATGCACTTGACTGTAACAGGCTGTCCCTTCCAACTGGGATCGAAGGAGGCAGATTGTCTGAAGTCCTTAGTTCTGTCCAGATAAAACGTAAGGATCCTTTTAACATCCAGGCAGTGGAGAGCCCTTTCTCCCTCATTCTGGAAGCTGGCAAAGTGGGTAGGCAGCACTAGTGGCTGGTTAAGACAGAACTCCAACACCACTTTCAGCAGAAACTTAGGGTGCGTACGGAGAAATTGCAGTTATGTAAGAACTTACTGTAACAGTAGATCCTCAAGAGAGGTTCCTGCAGTAGGTCTTCACATATAGGACTGCGCCCCCTGGTGTCAGGTTCCAACAGCAAACTTGTAGATAGCAATCATCAGCGGGGACCGCCCCCGATGTCAGGTGACGTGACGTCAGCCCGACTATAAAAGGGGCGGTTCCGCACCCGCCCTCCAGTTCTTTTCCACCAGAGACCTAGTAAAAGGTAAGTAGAAAAAATAGGAGTGAAGACTCCTAGAACCATGCATCCTCTCTAGACCCAAGGGCTAGGCAGGATGAAAATGAAGGAAATGATCCAGGAGTGGGGGGAAGGTGGGTGGAAAACTAGACCTACTGCAGGAACCTCTCTCGAAGATCTACTGTTACGGTAAGTTCTTACGTAACCGCAATATCTTACTTCGAGAGGGTTTCTGCAGTAGGTCGTCACATATAGGACTGAATACCAAGCAGTCCCAAAGAAATAAAACGGAGGTACATCAGGGAGGAGGAGAAGTCACCAACTGCTAGTTATGACAGGATGCCTTGCAGAACTGCAAGACCAAAGCCAGTTCTGCGCCTAGAGGCGATGTCTAGACTGTAATGCTTAGTATGGTGTGGACAGATGACCACATAGCTGCTGCACAGATTTCTGCAGTGGACACATTCCTGAAAAAGGTGGTAGAAGTAGCAACACTCCTAGTGGAGTGACCTTTAACCACCCCCGGAAGGGATTTTCCATGCTTTTGGTAGGTAAAGTGGATGCAGTTAGCCAACCACCTAGAAATGGTCTGTTTGGAAAAGGCTTTGCCTTGGCGCTGGGAAGCAAAGGTCACAAAGAGTTGATCTGTCTTACGGACCTCTTTAGTCCGGTTAGTGTAATACCTCAAAATCCTGTGCACATCAAGAGTGTGAGGAAGGTATTCCTCCCTGTTGGAATGTTGAGGATAATATACCGGTAGTTTGACACTCTGGTTGAGAGTGGTTTCTGAGACTACCTTAGGAAGAAATGAAGGGTTTGTCCGAAGGACTACTCTGTCCTTATGGAAAATCAAATAGGGTTCCTCACAGATTTTTTTAATTTTTTTTTATTCATTGTATAGAATCAGAATTACAATCCTTTGAGTCATAGACTCATTTGCAAAGGCTCCACGTCAGTTAAAGAAATAAAAAATACAGCGTGTAAGAGAAAAGAATACAGAGTAAAACAAAATACAGAAATTAGACATATACAGGTAACATATGTTTACAAGAACTTGTCGTATACATGGACCGTGATGTCCAGGTTATGCTTATATAGTGAGTTACCTCAGCTGGGAGCATAGAGAAGTTCCCTGGTCAGTGCTAATATAGGAAATAGTTTCAGAGGGTCTTGAGGCCCAGAGTTGCATTGGCAGGACAGTTGGGGGGGCGACATAAGAGGGTGGGGTGGCAACCTGCTTATCATTTGCTACAGGATAGTAAGCTGAGCTGGAGTAGGCTCCCGTTTGGCCACTGTTTCAGTAATTAAGGTGGGGGGGGGGTGGCAACAATATGTGAGTGAGATGAATTACAGTTACAGGTTGCTGAGTCCAGGAGCAGGGTTTTGAGACCTGTCTTAAATTGGCTGAGGTTATGGGTCATGGAGATGGAGGACAGAAGACTGTTCAGCCATAGGGGGGCACGATAGCGGAAGGATCTCTGTCCAAGTGAGGTTCTACAGCGGGAGACTAGAAGGGTAGAGTTTGCTGAGCATCTTAGGGTCCGCCTATGGGGGGCTGTGCGGATGAGCGGATGGAGGCCGGTGGGGGCTTGCTTAAGGTGTATCTTTTTAGCAAGGAGGCATGTAAAGTACTTAAGTCTGCCTTGGAAATTTTGCCATCCTGTCCGATTATAAAGCTCACATGTATGCGTTAACCTGACACATCCCGAGACTAGACGGCAAGCTTCATTAAGGGCAATGTCGATTCTACGTAGGGTGGTTTGATCAGCTGATCCATATATGATAATACCATAGTCTACCAAGGAAAGTACAGATGAGGACACAGCAAGATTTATTTATTTATTTATTTAAGAGTTTTACCACGAAGTCATGCTGAGCGGAGACCACTCAATTCCAGATGTGTCCTGGGGAAGGAGAAGCAGCAATATATACAATACAGTAACAAAGCAGGAAAAATACAGTATAGTAAATTAAATACACAGAGGCAGCTATAGTACAATAGGCTACAGAGCAGATATCCCAACTGGTTACAAAGTAGGTGGGAGATCGGAGTAGCAGCATGCGAATTAGTACTACAACTCACAATGGAGACTAAGGCACCTAGCATACTTTTGTATTGCATTTAATACCTGTTTGAGGTGCTGGTCGGAAGCCCCATGCAACAGGTGGATGGGTGCGGCAAGATGGGAATGGGCTAGGTGCATGAGCAGGTGGGGGAGAAATGCTCCTTGAGGAGATAGTTTAGATGCTGAGTGCTGCCTGTGTGCCTAATGTCTGCTGGCAAGGAGTTACACAGTTTTGGCATACGGAAGCTGAAGGCAGCTTGGCCTTTAGATGTGGACATGCGTGGGACATGAAGGAGCCTGGAGTCAGTGTTCCTGAGAGCGTATGCAGAGTGGGGTTGGACAGAGAGGGCAGACTCGAGGTATGAGGGGAGGGACTGTGCCCAGAATTTAGCTGTAACCCTAGCACAGTGGGCCTGTCTCAGTTCCTGTAGTGACATCATGTCAAGTGACTTGTAAAGGGTGCAGTGATGTGTCGTGGGTGGGTAGTCAAGGGCAAAATGGCAGAAGGAATGGAAG
Organism: Neoceratodus forsteri; assembly: GCA_016271365.2. Classification (NCBI taxonomy): domain Eukaryota; kingdom Metazoa; phylum Chordata; order Ceratodontiformes; family Ceratodontidae; genus Neoceratodus; species Neoceratodus forsteri. The sequence continues at coordinate 1,026,435,290 of CM028134.1, forward strand.
AGGGGATCGAGTCTGGTTAAGGTTGTCTTAGGGGCAGTGCTGCAGACTACGTCCCTGTAGTCAAAAATTGGGAGGATCATTTTCTGTATGAGTGCTGCGGGTGGGTAAGGGGAGACAGGCCCTGTTTGAGTATACAGTGCCCAGTTTGGGGTGAATTGTTTTGTGGATTGAGTTGATATGGGCAAAAAAGTCTAGGCGCTGATCCAGCCACACCCCGAGGTATCTGAAGGAGGTGCAGTCTTCCAAGGGGGACCCGTCAGTGGTATGGAAAGTGGGAGTTGATGAGAGGTGGGAGAGTCGTTGCCGCGTCCCAAAAGTTAGTGAGACAGTTTTCTTTGGATTAAGAAAAAGCTGGTTCGAACGAAACCAAAGCTGTACAGCACTGAAATCCTCCTGGAGTCTTGTGGCTGTATAGCAGGTGGAGGGACCTGATGAAAACATTACAGTGTCATCAGCGTACATGTGAATGAATTTGTGTATGCAAGCTGAGGGCAGGTCATTTAGAAAAATGAAAAACAGTAAAGGGCCAAGGACCGATCCCTGTGGGACCCCGGAGGTGACAGGGAGTGGGGCAGAAGAGCAAGCGCCTATTTTCACCGCTTGTGACCTGCCTGCCAGATAGGATTGGAACCAGCCGGTGGCTGGTCCTGAAAGTCCAGCATGGGAGAGTTTGGACAGGAAAAGGGGGTGTGAGATGGTATCAAAGGCTTCGGCAAGGTCGATAAAGATAGCTGAGGTGGTGTGACCATGTTCCATTCCAGTGAGGATGGCATCTGTGAGCCTTAGGAGTGAGGTGATGGTGGAGTGCGACTTCCTAAATCCAGACTGGTATGGTATGAAGAAGGAGGAGGAGGAGTCGAGAAAGGGGGCAAGTTGGGAGAGAACGAGGTGCTCCTGTAGTTTAGCTAGAATAGGGAGCAGGGATATAGGGCGATAGTTTCCCGGTGAGGAGGGGTCTCCACCTTTTGAGAGGGGGATGATGGTGGCATGCTTTCATTCAGATGGGATTTCAGCAAGCGAGAAGGAGAGACTGAAGAGAGCAGCCAGTGGGGCGGCGATGGCAGGGGCGGATAAGTGGAGCATTTTGGAGTCCAGACCTGAGGAGCATTTGTCTTTGGAAGGGCTGAGCCTGCAGGGCTTTCAGCAAGCACCAGTCAAAAGGTGAAGCTGGTAACTGGGGATGTGGGTGGACATGAGGGGTAGGCTTGAGGGTGGGGAGGAGGAGGAGGAGGAGGAGAGAGGATGCACAGTTGGTGAAGAAGGTGTTGAAAACTGAGGCCACCGCACTTGGATCGGTGACGATGGAGCCTTCTACATTTAGGCCGGGGGGGGGGATAAAAGTGCATTGATTGTTTCCCAAAATTTTGCTCGGTGGTTTATATTTGCGTGGAAGGAGACCTTGAAGTAGTTGGCTTTGGCCTGACATAGGTGCGTAGTGCAGGAGTTACGGAGTGAGCGTTAAAGTTAGAGAGCAGCCAGGGTGCCAGTAAACTTGCATGTTTTACAGGCCTAATCCCTGGCATGAAATGGTCTATGATACTGTTAGACCCAGGGCAGGTGGGCGCCTAACTCTTGTCTTTCTGAGTGGGGCATAGTATCCCAGACGGTTAGGAATCTGACTTGAACAGCTCTAGGGCAGTGTCGATGGCGGGTTCGCATGAGATGCAGGACCAGTCAATGTTTGATAGGTCATTTAAGACTGCGCCAAGGTCGAGTGATTTCGAATGATCTGGTGAGCAGCATTCGTGGGGGAGGTGCTTTGGGCCGGAATATTTTCCTTACCATATAGATCATATGGTGTCACTTAAAGAGTCTGGAAGGAGTTCAGCTTCAAGTATTCGATGGGGGTGGGAGGTGATGGCCCAGTCTAAAAGGGAGTGGTTCTGAGTTTTGTGATTTAAGTGTGTGGGAGCAAATATTTGTTGTGTCATGTTTAGGGCATTTACCTGGCTACGTAGAGTTAGCAGTGGAGAGCCAGTTAAAGTTGAAGTCCCCAAGGATGTGTAGCTCACCCCCTGAAGCAAGTGACTTTAGGGTGCCCAGGTGGTCCAGCACAGGGGGAACAGGGGTGTCTGGGGCACAGTATGTCCCTGCTATATAGGCTGGAGTAGTGTGCGGTAGTGAGATTTTGATTAACAAGGAGGCTATTGAAGGCATGGGCAGGGGGAGCTGGACAGGGGTGAACTGGTGGTAAGAGGAGATGAACATAGCAATGCCTCCCCCTTTTTTTTTTTTACCCATGCGATCATGCTGAATAACTGTGTAGCCCGGGAGTGCTATTTTTGCATCCAGGTTGTGGGGCTTAAGCCAGGTTTCTATAATTATCTGAATATCTGGTTGCAGCGTTAGTACAGTTGGCTGTAGATCGGTGATCTTGTTGAGGATGCTGCATATATTTAGGTGGATAATCTTTAGACCGTTTGGTAACTTGAGAGGTGGAGAGGGGTAGGGGTGGGGTGGTCCAGGGTTTGGCTCGACGTCCCCTGCTAATAGGAGCAGCAGAATTAATAGCTGTCTCACCTTTAGTATGAACCATCGGGAGTTGCGGTAGGCAGAAAGTTGCTGGGATGTTTGCGGAAATATACATGTTGGGGATGCTTTAAAAGCTGTCAGCCCTGCATGGAAGGAGGGTGGCAGGATGGAAGCCCCCGTAACCCAGCTAAACAGGAGGTTTTGAGGAGGTTTCACAATGGTAGAGGTAGCGTGGGGTGGAGGAGCGGCTTCACTGATTTTAGTGTAGGGGTCATGCTGTGGGACTGGGTAGGAGGAGGAGGATGGGAGGGAGACAAGGGTTGTGAGCTGGCATAGTAAGAAAAGAGAGAGTGGCAGCATGTTTTATTTTATTTATTTATTTATTTATATTTATTTAGTTTTTGTTGACTGGGTAAGTGCACTAGACAGATCCTGCCTATTTTAAGGCACGACCCGGGGGAGGGGGATACAGATGAATGCCAACTGACCTTGAACCAGATTAAGCTGTTGGTGGTATTTTTTTTGTGAATGAGGGAAATTTGGCCATTGCACTGGGGAAATTCCCCTGCTCTTTTCGATAAGTGCCATGGGATCTTTAACATCCACCTGAACTACCACCAATCCAGGCAGATGGGACCTCGGTTTAACGTCTCATCTGAAAGACTTGCTGGTAAGGTAGGTGAAACTAGGTTAGGGCGGCCACTAGTGGCTAAGACAGATAATCTGCAAATGAGAAAATGGACTGATTAGGGCAGCTGGCGCATAGCACCGTCAGAAGTCCCTGAGCACTGAGGATCCAGTGCTGCGGAGTGGCAAGGTCGTACCTGGCGGTCTGAGGAGATTCCGGGGAAGCTGACTTGGCTTGGGGGAGGGCGGACACGCTGGCCCTCACGACCACCGAGCGCACTGAGGAGAGAAGAAAACGACTTTATATTAATCAGGTAGGCGGGAATAAGAAGCACAGCAGCTTAATTATGCAGCCTGTAAACGATCGAAGTAGACCAGCTACTTTGGTTGTAATTCGAACTAAGGCAGTGGCAATCTGTTATACTGCGTCAGCAAAATGAATTATACAGTGGCTAAGCAATGTTAACTAACAGACACACTGGTAGAAACTGTGGTTCCGGTTTGCTCTTTGCCTTAACAATAAAGTATTCACTTTAAAGTGGCTAAAAATGCAGTCGCAGAGGCTCACAGCCCTACATAGCCTAAGCAGCAGATTTTTAGTATTTCAGCTCCCAGCAGATAGCAGCAAAATACTGCATGTTTTAAATAATTTAAGCGTTTCCTTCTACGTTTTAGCAGATAAATGAATTCACTTTTAAAGTGGCTAGCAAAGCATCGCAGAGGCTCATGGCCCTACATAGTCAAGCAGCTGATTTTAAGCATTAAAGCTCCGAGCAAATAGCACCAAAAATACGGTAAGATGTTTCAATAAATTAAAGCTCCTGTCCCAAGAGCACAATACACTGAGGAAAACTGAGGAGAAACTGGGGCAAATAAACTATCTGCATTTCTACGCCGACTGGCTGTAGCGAGGCCCCTGAAATGGCGCCAAGAATTACAAATCCATTGCACACACACAACGCTGAGGGATTCAGTACTGCAGCGTGGCAAGGTCGTACCTGGCGCTCCGAGGAGATTCTGGGGAAGCTGGCTTGGGGAGGGGCGACACGCTGGCCTTCACAAACACCGAGCGCACTGGCGCTCAGAGGAGATTCCAGGGAAGCTGGCTTAGCTTGGGGAAGAGCGGACATGCTGGCCCTCACGACCACCGAGCACACTGGCACTCCGAGGAGATTCCGGGGAAGCTGGCTTGGCTTGGAGGAGGGCGGACACGCTGGCCTTCACAACCACCTAGCGCACTGGCGCTCCAAGGAGATTCCGGGGAAGCTAGCTTAGCTTGGGGGAGGGTGGACACGCTGGCCCTCATGCTCACCGAGCGCACTGGCATTCCGAGGAGATTCCGGGGAAGTGGGATACCTAATCTCGTGTTAATAGAGGAGGTGACTTGTTGGATGTACGAGTGGTAGGAGTGGGAGGAGTCTAAGGTGACTCCAAGGTATTTGAAACTTGTGACCTGCTCAAGGGTGGAGTCATGGGTGTTTCTTACCACTAGGGGTGCTTGACAATGGGGGCTTTGGCGGTGTGCAAAGATCATGGTCTTTGTTTCCTTGTAGTTGATTATAAGATGGTGTTCAGAGAACCATGTTTCTATGTCCCTAAAGTGACTCTGTAGAGCTGATTGAAGGGAATTAGGATGAAGATGTTTCCAATATAAAACCGCATCGTCCACATAAAGAAGCACTGCAGGATTTAGGGAGAGAATTAAGGTAGAGGGTGAAAAGTAGGGGGCCAAGGATAGACCCTTGCGGGACACCCGTACAAACTGTTTTGCATGAGGAGATAGTATTTATTTTGACTTTTTGGGTCCGATTAGAGAAGTAGTTTTTGAACCAGGTGGAGACTTCAGGTGCAAAGTTTAGGGATGGAAGGGTATGGAGTAGGAGCTCATGGTTAACGGTATCGAATACCTTGGTCAGGTCAACGTAGATAGCTCCAGCCAAGGAGCCTTGATCTAGTGCCTCATGGACAAAAGTAGTGAGTTCAATAAGCACTGTGGAGGTGCTATGGCCCTTCCAGAAGCCATGCTGTTCATGGCAGAGCAGGTCCTGTTTGGATAGGTAGTCTGTTAGTTGATCCAATACTATTTTGTCAAGTGCCTTAGAGAGGGGTGGTAGGATTGATATTGGCCTATAATTGCTTGCGGCTGTGGGGTCTCCACTCTTCAGGATGGGCGTGCTTACTGCTCTCTTCCAGGCCAAGGGGAATTGGCTGAGGCATAAGGACAGGTTGAGGATTTTAGTGAGATGTGGCAGTGTCACATCCAGCGAAAGTCGAATGAGTTTGAGGTCCAGGGAATCACTGCTGTAACGACAGTTCTCCAGAGCCTTGGTGAGATATCTTAGGGCCTCCTTACAAGAGATGACTTTTAGCCTAAAGGGGCAGGGGATGTTGGTGGCCGAGGGGATGTGGGATGTGGGTGGTAGGGTCAAAGAGTGAGGCGGAGAATATGAGACAGGTCTGAGAAGGAGGTGTTTAAGGCCTCAGAGATAGCCGTAGGGTCATGGGTGGTAACCCCGTTTACTATAAGTTGGACAGGGGTAGGGGAAACAGTTTTCCCACAGAGATCCTTGATATTGCTCCAGAAATTTTTCCCAGAGCCCCAGGTGGAGGTGAGGGTTTGTTTATAGTACGTGGATTTGGCTTGTCTGGTGGCCCATGTGCATTTGTTATGGGCCTCTCTGTATCGTTGCCAATCCTGTGGGAGCTGCGAGTCAAGGGCCTCATGCCACAGGTTATCCCTCTGTTGCATTTGATCAAGTAGAGCGTGGGAGAAGAGTGCGAAAATATCACAGGCCCTACTGAAGATGGCAATAAAGTAGGTGAGTGCAGCGTCCACTGACCGGCCTGTGTGAACAGGGGACCAGTTGCAGAAGGCAAAGTGGGATTTGAAACATGCTAGATTACCTTTTTTAAGTCGTCTGTGACTAGTGACATTTGGGGGGGGAGGGGGGATTCTTGTGGACCACAGGCAGGTCACAGGGGAGTGGTCGCTAATCGAGTCAGGGAGCACGGTGACTTGGGAGATGTTTTTAGGCCTGTTGGTGAAGATAAGGTCGATGAGGGTTGAGGTCCCTGTTCTGGTATCCAGTCTGGTCAGGGAATTGACAACCTGGGTGAGGTCACAAGCTAAAGCTGAGTGTTTGCTGGGGGATGAGGCAGGCAAGAGCCAGTTGACATTGAAGTCACCCAGCAAGATGATTTCACTCCGAGGTGGGAGATGGGAGACACTATCCAGTATGGAATCGTAGGCTAGTTTTTGGTTGCTAGGGGGAATATAGACTGCCATAATGTAAAGTGTTTTACCCGGGTTGCCTAGGCTGAGCTTGACTGTTAGGGTCTGGGCTCCATGCGTAGGTGGCGGTGTGTGGACCTCAAGGGAGCGAAGGAAGGATCTTACGTAGACTGCACATCCGCCTCCCCTCTTGCTAATCCTATCAGCCTGGTAGACGATGTAGTTACTGAGGGTGATAGATCCATTTGGTATTTTATCTGAAAGCCAGGTCTCCGATAGAGCTAAGACATCAGGCGAATTGCTGGGCAATCCAGTCCTGTAGGGGGGTGAACTTTTTTGGGAGGCTGCAGATGTTGATTGTAGCCAGCAGGAGGCCTCCCTGCCTGGCGTCAGCAGAGATAGCAGTAGGGGGTGGACCTGGGTTGGGGTGTATATTACCTGAGAGCAGCACGCCTGAAGCTCAGAGACCCTTTGGGCAGAAGTGACTGCAACCAAAAACAGAGTCTTCCAGGAAAGGAAGCGCAAGTCACAGCTAGAGGCTGGTTCAAAAGGAGGCAAAGTCAGTTTTTCCAACATAAAATTCAGGTCCCGGGGGGACATGGATTCCAGATCGGCGGTTTCAAGTGAAGGATGCCTTTTAAAAAGTCTTAGCAACCTCCAGTTGAGCCAAAGGTTTGCCCTCCACCAGGAGGTGGTAGGCCGACACCGCAGAGAGATGGACCTTAATGGAAGAATAGCTAAGGCCCGACTCTGATAAATCTGCGAGGTACTCTAACACCTGGGCAGCCGAACACGAAAAGGGATCCCAGCTCCTGGCTAGGGCCCAGATCGAGAATCTTTTCCACTTCATGGCGTAGGTGGATCTAGTAGATGGTTTTATGGCTTCCACCAGGATATGGGAACCTGTGTAGAAACCCCATAGCGGGAGGCCGCTACGTCCACAGGTGCCACGCCTGAAGGTGAAGAGACCGAAGGCTCGGGTGCACCAGGGTGCCCTGCTCCTGAGTCAGAAGGTCATGGGACAACGGCAGAGGAACCGGGGGTTCTAGCACCAGATGCTGTAAAAGAGGGAACCAAATCTGGCGAGGCCTGAGAAGGGCAATCAGAATCAAACATGCCCCTTCCTCCTGAAGTTTCACCAGAACCTTCTGAACGAGAGGAAAGGGAGGAAAAGCGTGAAGAAACCTCCCTGTCCAAGAGAGAGAGACTGGGTCTCGCCAAAAAGCACCATGCCCAGGAATGAGCGAGCTAAAGTTGAGTAGTTTTGCTTTGAATGGGGAGGTGAACAGATCTATCTCTGATCAACCCCATCAAAGAAAGAGATCTTTGACTACCTCTAGCTTTAATTCCCACTCATGAGCCCTGGCCACTGATCAACTGAGACTGTCCGCCAGGACGTTGCTTATGCCTGGAACGTGGACAGCTGTCAGAAAAAGGCTGTGCTGAATCGCCCAGTACCAAACCCTCATTACTTTTCTGCAGAGAGGGTACAAGCGAGTTCCTCCCTGTTTGTTGATGTATCAGACAGTGGATATGTTGTCCGTCTGGACCAGAAGTGATCCCAGTATTAGAAGGGACTGGAATGCCTGGAAGGCATACAGAACTGCTCTGGTCTCCAGAATGTTGATATGGAGCAGAAGCTCCTCGTTGGACCAAGACCCTTGTGTCTTGTGAACCCCCAGATGGGCTCCCCAGCCCAGGTCTGAGGCATCCATGGTAAGGATTTGGGTTGGGATAGAGGAATGGAAAGGGGCTCCCTGTGATAGGTTGGAGAGATCTTTGCCACCAGCGATGATCTCTCTGTAGGCTGTTGGAGATCAAGACCATCTGAGTCATGTCATCCGTCCTCTGATCCCATTGGACTCGAAGAGACCATTGGGTGACCCTCATGTGAACTCTGGCCAAGGGGACTGTGGGAATGGCCGCTGCCATCAGTCCCAAAAGACAAAGCACAGCGTGTGCTGGGATCCACCGAGCCTGGGCCACGAGAGTGGCTTGAGAAACTAGGGTCTCGGCTTGATCCGATGGCAGAAAAGCCTTGCTCTGAACTATGTCTAGTACTGCTCCAATGAATTGGAGGCGTTGAGATGGTACTAGCTGAGATGTGGGCAAATTGACCGTGATACCCAGAAGAGCGAACAAGCTCAGAGTGAAAGAAAGAGATTCTTTCAGGCTGTTCGGAGAGGGTGCCGCGAGGAGCCAGTCATCCAGGTACGGGAACACATAAATGCCCTGGCGGCGAAGAAAAGTCGCAACCTCCGCTAAGCACTTGGTGAACACCCGGGGGGCTGAGGAAAGGCCAAAATGGAGCGCTCAGAACTGAAAAGGGTTCTCCTGAAAAGTAAAACTGAGGAAGCGGCGGTGGGCCCGGGAGGATAGGGATATGCAGGTAGGCATCCTGCATGTCCAGGAAGCACAGCCAAGAATTTGTTTGGAGCAGGGGGAGAAGTCCCTGAATAGTCAGCATGCGAAACTTCTTGTACTCGACGAAGAGGTTGAGCATGCTGAGGTCCAGGATCGGTCTCAGATCGCCTGTCTTCTTTGGAACTAGGAAGAAGTGGGAGTAAAATCCCCTGCCTAGCTGGTTTTGAGGGACGGGTTCTATGGCTGCTTTTAATAGGATGGCCTGTATCTCCTGGAAGACTATGGGGATCTGATCCCTTGGATAAAAAGACCGTCCCGGAGGATAAGGAGCAGGGATCTCAGAAAACTCTATCGAGTGACCTCGCTTGATAAGTTGAAGCACCCATGCTTCTGCAGTGACGAACCTCCACCCCTCCAGTTGGAGGCCAAACCTCCTTCCTACCGATTCCTCCGAGACTGCTGGAGGTAGCGGAAGGAGGGGAAAGGAGTCAGGACACTGAGGGAAGGGGAGCTTTTGCCCCGGAGGCCGGCTTGGGGAACCTGGCCTAGGGGATTTGGGCTCTCGAACCAGGGGCTCGTCATTTGCCCTGACGTTTACTATGGTTTTTGTTCCATCTCCTTTGGTGACGAAAAGGCTGCTGTTTCTTCTGCCCTGTCTGGTACATTGAACGTATGTCCTGAAGGGAGCGTCCACTCTCCTGCAGCCTGGTAATAATATCTTTGGTGTCACCGCCAAAAAGGATGGAACCCCTAAAAGGGGCATCCAGAAGGGAGGACTGGACCTCTTGTGCCAAACCTGCAATCCGAAGCCAGGAAAGGCAACGGATGCAGATCTCCATGGCTGCTGCCCTGGCCACTGAGTCATACACTGCACGCAAAGCATGACGACAGGAGGACTTGTCCATTCTGACTTTGTCCAGCAATTTATTATGGAGTGACTCATCCTGGACTTCCTGAAGATCCCTCTCCAGCTCGGAGAGAGAGGCCTTCTGAAATGCCATCATGTGGGAGACACAGTTGAGGGACCGGATGGCACAAGAGGAAGAGGAGTAAACCTTCCGGCCAAACTGATTCAGCTGCCGAGAGTCCTTGTCAGGAGGAGAGGAACTCAAGTGCTTTGGTTGCGCTGACTGGTCGTGGGCAGCAGTGATCACCATAGAGTCAGCTTTGGGATGAGTCATGAGATATTGGATCCCTTCCGGGGGATAGTAGGTATGGTCTGCCTTTCTGGGGACAGCCGGGATGGACGGCGGCTGCTGCCAGATAGTAGTCACCAGATCCTCATGAGGACCCATCCGGGGGGGGATGGGTAGAGGGTCCGTGGTGGCTAAATCCAAATGTTGTGCTAGCCTTTTTATGCTGGGGGTCCACTTCTTTGGAAGGTCAGCCTCCTGCTGCCTGGATAGTACGCAAAAGGTCCCCAAAGAAAGGATCCTCTGGAGGAGATTTTGGGGATTCCTTGGGTGGTACCTCGACTGGGTACCTAGGGTCCGAAGGCTCAGAATCAGAGTCTGTGTCAGAAGGCTCAGAACCGCTGGGGATGAAAGGGTCTGCCCCAGATGAGCCTACAGGTAAAGCACCCGCTGCCCTGCCAGAGAGTATCGGTGGTGGAGTGGCCCTTGGAAAAGGGATGTTTCCCACAGACTGCTTAAGCTTGATGATGAGCTGGGTCCTGGCATCCAGCCACCATGTGGGGATCGTCTCCCGATCTGGCACTGGAGGAGGAGAAGGCTGGTACCCTGGGTAACCTGAGTACTGCGGGTATTGCCAAGAAGGGAATTGAAAACCTGGCAATCCAGGAGAATAGCTGTAAGGGTTATATCCAGGGTATCCCGGCGTCGGAGGCACATGGCCTGGCGTTGGGTACTGAGGAGCCGATGGCGGGCCGCCTGGTAGTGGTGCCTGGGGGTCTGGCTGTGGAAGATCACCAGGAGGGTCGATTGGACCAACCGGGGGAGGTGCCATGGGGCCATTGGGTGGCGTGGGATCCAGGAGGGCTCCCGAAGGCCCGGGGGGCCTCCATATCAGGATCCTTAGCTGGCAGCAGAGTGTTGTCCGGAGGCGGCAACAGACCTGGCTAAGGAAGAAGTTCCAAAAGGGACCCCAACGAAAGGTCGAACAACGATCCTGTCGACAGGGACAGAGCAGGATCGGGTGGCGAATCCCCGGGTTGCAGTACCCAGAGGGATGCAGAGTCTCTCAAGAGCACACTCCGCCAGCGCCGGGGGCCTCACGTAAGCCCGATGGGCAAAAAGGAGTCCGGGCGGGTGACTGAGGATCTGCCGTCCGACTGATCAGACCTAACCGGGCTAGTGGCAGCGAGAGGGCCGCCGCTAGACGTATCGGTCAAAGCCGTGCCCCCATCGACAGGGTCAAGGTGAGACTTACCAGCAGTGCTAGAAGGAGACACAACTGAAACCTCGAGAGAGGCTACCCCCAACTGCCTGTTCACCGCAGCGGGAGGGGGAGAAGGTGCTCGGCCCAAAGAGGTGGACAGGGCACCAGAAGGAGTACTCACGGTTTTTGGAGCAGGCCTCCCGCGTGGCGACGGACCCCTGTTCCAGTGCTTCTCCTTGCTCTTCTTTTTTCTGGGGGCCGGCGATGATGACGACCTTTCCTTCAATTCCTGGAGCTCCTTTTCCATCAATGCCAGCCGCCGGGTAAGGAGGTGGGCCTCGAGGGTCTGCTTGCCCCTGGTCCTGGTGGCTTGATTGAAGGTCTGACAGATGGCACACTCATCCAAGTTGTGCTTGGGGCCTAAGCACAAGAGGCAGCAGGAATGGTCATCCCCGTGCGGGATTTGGGCTCCGCACTTCGAGCACTTCTTCTTGACTCGAGTCGACATACAACTGGTTGAATTTTTAAAGAAAAATATTTTAAGGGATGAAGAAAAAAACTTCGATTGACGCTCGGGCATTAGATCACTGTTCTATCTCGTGAGCTGAACAAACTGAGGTGACAGGAAAGAACTGCAGGGCAGGCACAGGGCTGCCCCTTTTATAGTCGGGCTGACGTCACGTCACCTGACGTCAGGGGCGATCCCTGCTGATGATTGCTATCTACAAGTTTGCCTTTGGAACCTGACGCCAGGGGGCGCAGTCCTATATGTGAAGACCTACTGCAGGAACCCTCTTGAAGTAAGATCTACCTTGCCCTTATGGAAAATAGTATATGGAGGATCTGTGACCAGGGCATGGATTTTAGACACGCTACGAGTAGAGGTGAAACTTCAAGTCACATGTGGCGAGGGACTCAGAAGGCTTGTGAATGAGCATATCCAGCACAAGGTTGGTATTCCAGGCAGCCACCAGCTTCCTGATGGGAGGCCTTGTGTGTAAGATGCCTTTAAGGAATCTCTTTGAACAGTGGTAGTGGGGTGTGTTGGCCATGAGTTTATTTCACCTCCAGCAGTGTTATGTGCGCCACTTTTTTCTTTTCATTGGTTTTGCTGCAGGTAACTGAGTGGTGGTTTCACTGTTTAGTGGCAGTCAGAGTGTGTTGATTTGTTTTTTGTAGTCTGAGCCACCAGCTTCCTGACAGGAGGCCTTGTGTGTAAAATAGCCTCAGGGAACCTCTTGTGGCAGCTGTGCTGGGTAGAGAGTACCGACATGATCATGGTATGCAGATATAGCTCAAAGGTGAACCTTTACTGTTGAACACTGGAGGCCCTGACTCTTGACAAAGCACTCATGCACAAACATGTCAGGTGATAACATTGGACATCTTTGTAAAGTAGTGAGAGGGATCCAAATGGTGCTCCACAAGGCAGCTCCTGTGTACCTATGAATGTCCTTTATCATGTGCTGCTACTAAGACTGTTCCGCCTTTTTCTTTTGCATGGATGAAACTGCCTAAGTGAGCGTTCTGCACCAGCATTTTTGCTTGCACTGAATAAAGAGAAATACAAACTGGACAACCAGTTTGGACTTTTTATTACACTGTGGTTCTGTGCATATATCAAGCGCTAAGGTCTGTAACAGGTGCCAGTCACCTATTCTACATGACTGCATCTTTAGAATACTGGAGATCAGCATCAGAAAGGTCTAGTAGGTACTCCAGAACTTTGCCAGGTGGGCACCCAAAAGGGTCCCTGTGGGCTTTGAAGCATCATATGGAAAATCTTTTCCATTTGGCTGTGTACATCTTCCAAGTGGAAGGTTTATGCACAGCCAAAACTATATCAGAGATCCTGTGAGATACCTTGTATCTGTTCAATTCTATTTCTTCAGGAACCAAGCCTGAAGATGAGAGGAGCACAGGTTGGGATGGACCAGGTGACCCTGAGTCAGCAAGTTCGTCCTGAGCAGAAGAATCCTTGATTTGCTGACAGTCTGCTCAACAGAGGAAACTATATCTGCCAAGGCCAGCAGGGGGCCACCAGTGCCATCTTGCCCCTTTGTGCCTCCAACCTGAGCAATACCCTCTGCACGAGAGAGACTGCGGGGAATGCATACAGAAACAGATTTTGCCATTACAGTCTGAATGCATCCTGACAGTAAGTGCCACGTACTAGACTTCTGGAGCAGAATCGAGCCACTCTGGCATTGAGTGGGGGTGGGAAAAGGTCCACATTTGGGGTACCCCATTTGTCAAATCTCGATCTTATGACATCTAGAGCTAATTATCACTCATGAGGACAAGCCTCTGTTCAACTAAGCTTGTCTGCCAGAGTGTTCTGGACTTCTGGCAGACAAGCTGCTTGAAGCAGGATCCCCTGTTCCAGGCACCATTCCCACACTCTCGCTGCCAAACTACAGAGAGGGTAAGAGTGCGCTCCTCCCTGTTTGTTGATGTACTGCATGACAGACTTGTCTGTCTGTCTGGATGAGGACTGCACTGTGGCTGACTAGGTGTACTAGGGCTTTCAAGTTATACAAAACAGCCCGCATCTCCAACACAGTAATGTGGAGATGAGTCTCTGATGGGTCCCAGACACCTTTGTGTTTGGAGGCCCTGACAGTGGGCCTCCCATCAAAACAGAGAAGTGTCCATGGTGAGAGTCGCCTGAGATTTCGGCATGGAGAAAGGGAAGCCCTAGAGGGGACTGTCCTCCACTGACCACCATGCGAGTGACCAAACCAGGGGTTTGTTTACCCAAACGGGGACAGCCTTAGGGTGTGACACTTGCGACCATTTTGCACGGAGCATCTACTGAGTCGTCCTCATGTGTAACCATGACAGGGGCACTGTGAATACTCAGAAAGCTATTAGACCCAGCATGTGTTGCATGGAGTGGGCTTGCACTCCATGATGCAGCATGCCATTTGCAAACTTGGTTGCAGCCTGGTCTCTGGAAGAAAGGCCCAGGCCCTGGTCGTATCCAGAACAGCTCCTAAGAACAGCAGCTGCTGCGAGGGTTGGAGCTGAGACTTTGTTTCAGCAAGACCCCGGTGAGGAACTGAGAGGCAGTGGTCACTGCCTGTTCCATCACCTGGCTGGATGGGCTGGCAATCAGCCACTCACTCAGGTACAGAGAGACCTGGGAGTCCTAACTTTTGCTGGTGTGCTGCAAGTACTGCAAAGTTGTTTGTAAAGAATCGTGGCACCAAGAAAAGCCCAAAGGGCAGAACTCTGAACTGGTAATGCTGTCACAGCACAACGAAATGGAGGTATCTGTAGTGGCTGGGGTGCACCATTATGTGCTGGTATACATCCTGGGTATTCAGGGATGCGAACCAGTCCTGAGCTTTCATGAAGGGTAGCAGAAAACCCAAAGAAATCATTCTGAATTTTTCTCAATCCATGAATTTGTTCAGATTTCTGAGGTCAAGAATGGGATGCATGCCCCCTAATTTCTTCAGAACTAGGAAGTAATGGGACTAGAACCCTGTGTTCCATTCTGACTCTGGCACTACTCCCACTGCCCTGTTTCTTGGAAGGCCCACAATCTCCTATGCCAGAAGCTCTAACATATGAGCTGATAAGAGGGGCTGCCTTCTGGGTGGATAGTGTGGAGGATTTCTGTAAAGTCCAGGGAATATCCCTCTCAGGTGATTCTGAGGACCAACTTGCCCATCATAATGGTCTTCCACTGACAGTAAAACTGGGTCAAGCACCTTCCCCCACCACTAGGGAGGAGAGATCTGTCTTGGACAGCTGAGGCAAACATGCCATTTCAGTGTTATACACTAGATATATAGCTGACATGGAAAACTCTTCACATTACACGAAAAACAAATGGAAACAAGACCTGGAAGTCTCTATCACAGATAAGCATTGGTCCTTGATATGGAGAAGCACATGGTCCATGACTGGTTCATTGGCATGGAGGGATTTTTGTTGGAAATTGAGGTCTTGGTATTTTCTTGTACCAGCCCAAGCAGTTCACTTTACTGGGGGAGCCCCACCCATGTGCTGGTGGGCCTGTGGTGACGGCCATGCCACACAGGCCCACATTTTTTGGTCCTGCCCTGTTATCTCCCCATTTTGGGAGGAGGTGACTCACCGTCTAACCCAGTTATTTATGGTTCAGACACAGTTGGGCCCAGAGCACCTGGTGCTGGGCCTACTTCCTAGAGAACTGAAGGGTAAAGAAGCAAAATATTTGTGGGTAATTTTAGTAGCAGCAGTATTAAAAACTATTACTAGGAGATGGCTACAGACACAACCCCCAGGGGTGAAGGAGTGGAGGGAGGTGATTGAATCCATAGATCGAATGGAAAAACTAACAATCAATCTTAACCAGAGACCACAACTGTACCAGCATAGATGGACTCGATAGTTGTTTTATGAAGGATTGTAGGAACCAGACCCATAGGCTCATTCTAGGGAACACAGGGTACTTGCTGCCTAAATTCAGGCCCTTTAGGGAGCCAGGGTAACTTATAGGATTTAACTGTAGGGGACTAGGGACCTTCCTGGCCAGACGACTCCCATCTCGGATTACAGATCAAATGGAATTAGAAGTGTTTGATTACTTATCGCTCTTTGAGCACATATCCTGGAATCTATTTGTGACAGGTTAATTATGTGTGTTATCTTTTTATATTTGAGTAAATAGGATTGTTGGAAATAATTGCTTACACAGTTGGACAATAAGCTGAACCATAATCCATTACAAGTGCTTACTAAACTTTATTGTTGCAATTTAAGTTCAATGAAGTATATGTAACCTGCAGATGCTTTTAATAAACTAAGTACAAAAAAAAAAAAAAAAGAAGTGGGTGGGAGGATGTTGGCCGGGAGTTGGAGCGACTGCATGTTGCAACGTGCTCTGCCCCTAGGCTCCCCTAGTGTGCTGGCATCTTATGGGGCGGCACCAAAAAAATGGAAAAAACTCCACAACAGACACCTGGAGACGGGACCCAGCTGCCCGAGACAATCCATAACCAGGCTTCATGAAGGGTCTGGGCAAACCACCCGACGCACACTTACAGACTGGAGGGGACTTTGGGGGGTCTCTCTGCTCCCCGCCTGGGGGGGAAACCATGGCAGGATGGGGGTCAGTCTACCAGAGCCCAGGTGGAGTTATCTGGGGAGGAACTATGAGAGCGTGCACAGCCTAGGGCTCCCCGAGGATAGGGGTCTAGTGTGGTGAGTAAGGGGGCATAAAGAGTAAATATAAATAAATAAATAAAAAGTTACCCACTTTCCATTATAAAACTAAAGAACGCAGTCTTCTGATTGGCTCAGAGTAATGTGAATATCACTCAGCATTCCAATGTGTCGTGTTTAGTCTTTTATTATTTAATGTAAGGGAACACGCACTAGAGCCAAAAGTAAGTTGTTTGTTCTGTATTTTAAATATGAAAAAGTGCCGCCATGTTGCCTTACAGCCTTTCAGAATAGTGGTAAAGTGACTCAGGGGCTGGATTATCGTCTGGCAGTCCCATCCCCGATCAAACTGCAGAGGGGATGGAACTGCTGCACAGGAACCCAACTGCTATAGAACCTCATCCCTTAAGTGTGAGCATCAGCAGAATTGCTACTCTCTTGGTTAAATAAAATCTTGTCAGCTGGGACACGTTTTGTTCCAAGTGTAAAGTTATCCTTTGGTGTGTTCAAGTCTCATAAAAAAGCACTTCAAACCTAGACGGATAAATCCATAGGACAGCCGCTGGTGATACTGTTCTCTCAGGTTTGGAAAGTGGGGATCAGGTACGTCAAAACCATTTTGCCCCCCCTTTTTTTTTTCCAGAGTACCTAGATCATGAAAATATGACAAGCTGCTGAGCTTATCTGAAGCACAACTGCCAAGAGCTGAAAACTTACTGCACAGCCAGCTAAGTCTTTTCTGACATTCTAGAAAGGGCAGTTTGCCACCAAATCCCGGAAGCCTCTGCCTTGTCCTAATGATGAGCACAACCTTTATTGTGCAGCCAGAACCTGGCAATCTAGTTAGTCATTGTTACAAAAGCGCCACTGACAATGCTAGGATACGAGGGTCGACTGGCATTCCCTCTTTGGGAACTACAGCTAATACATTCTGTAGCGATGCTGCCAGCACTGCTCTCTTTCTACAAATGATCACTAAATACTTAAATAACACCTGACGTCTTAGGGGACACGGTGTGTGTGTGTGTGTGTGTGTGTGTGTGTTCTAGACATATTTCTGTTTCCATTTCACATATTCTTTGCCTTTTTCATTGTGACTAATGACCATAACATGAAAATTGGATCACTGCCCCCTAGATCTTTTATTTATTTAATATTTATTAATTGCTAGGATTTCAAATACCTTTGAACCAGAGGTTCGTTTACAAAGGTTCTACGTCAACAGAGGATAAAAAAAAACACAGTTACGAATACAATACAAAGTATAGGAATAAGCACAGTAGTACAGTATCAGTGAAAATTTATGAATTACAGTTAAAAAGTACAATGTAAATACATAGTAAAACACATAGTAAACACAGGTAAACACAGATAAAAATGGAATCAGTCTAGAGGTGAGGTGGGAGGAGCTAAGGGAGGGGAATAAAGGGGGTCAGGCTCACAGGATATAGCAATGTCTAATTGCTATGATACGATAACGCAGGGGCGGGGGAGAAGAGGAAGGACTGAGACAGAGGTAAGGATGGGAGGGAGCAGAAGTAGGTACAAGGGGGATGAGCTGATGGGGAAGGAAAGAAGAGAGAGAATAAGAGTGGTGGGGGTAAGAGGGAGTGAGGGGACAAGGGGTAGGATGAGTAGAAGGGATGAGGAGAGAGAGACAGAGGGATGGGTGAGTGGATGGGAGATGGTGGGAAGGGGTGGCGAGGGAAATGAGGTGAGATAATGGGGGGTATGGGGAGGAAAAGTCAGTAGGCCTAATGTGAGCAGTCACAATTGGGTTGAGATCTCATCTGCTCCATCTGTTTTTCTACACCCGACTTCACAAGTCCCTGCCTGTGGTATAGAAAACATAGAAAAACATGGACTTTGACAGCAGATAAGGACCACTTGGCCCACCTAGTCTGCCCATTTCCCTACCTACTGGATAAGCTGCAGATCCTAGTTAACCAACAGCCTATTTCTTCCTCCTCCCCCCACAAGAATTGCCTTATGTCTGTCCCATGCATTCTATGCATTCTTGAATTCCCCCACTGTTTTTGACCCCACAACCTCCTCAGGAAGGCCGTTCCATACGTCCACCACCCTCTCTGTGAAAAAATATTTCCTCACATTGCCCCTGAGCTGTCCCCCCTCTATCTTCAAATTGTGTCCCCTTGTTCTTGCACATCTCTTTTTCTGAAAGATGCTACCCTCTTGGACTTTGTTGATTCACAGTTTGTTGTATCACAGTCTGTTGCTGCGGAAATTATTACCACGTCACGAGTAGACGATTATGATGTCAGGTGTAGATAAGCAGCCAGAGCAGATGTAGTCTAAGGGTCAGTGACCCTGTTTGAATGTCAATTTCCAATAATTATGAAAAAACAGAGCAACCCAAATGCAGAAATGATGTGAAATATTAGCTGAATTTGTATACGAATCACGTTTTTAAAGCTTCCCTTGTAATCTCAGGTACTAACCCTTGAACACCCTGCAGTAAATATGTAAGACAATAAAAGGCCTTGAATAACGGTCTATAGTTGGGGATACTGGTGGAGCAGGAAAGATAGATAGCGGTGGAGGCATTTAAGGACCACACACACAAAATACAGTGACTCAAGGAACAATGCAACAGTACATACCGGTGTGCCCATCATGGTGTATGTCTTGCCACTGCCCGTCTGTCCATATGCGAAGAGACAGACATTGTAGCCTTTGGCAGCCCCTGACAGCACGGATGTGCCCAGATCCTGGAACACCTGAACAGAAAAGAAAACAGAAGTAAGCCCAATAAGTTAATGATCTGTGGTTAGGACATCGAGGTTCACACACCTTTTGATAGAACAGACATCATGGACCATCTACTGCAAGCTCCTTCAGGGACGAGAAACAGCAGCTCGTCTCTCTGGAAGCACTGTCCTCTGCTCTCAAGGAACCAACCAGATATGCCGTTGCCTATGAGAAATGCCACCATAATACATGACGAGCATCTTTTTTCCAGTGTTGCAGCAGCGGGGAGCAGAAGCAGCTCGCCCTAGCAGCTTTTAAAAGTAAAAGTGAAAACAAAAAAGCTGATACTTCGTCTAGAAAAAAAAGATGCTCAGTTTGCATTATAAAAACACAAAAACCAAGTGTGAGGAACACGCTTAGTTCTCATACCTTGTAGGTCCAGTGCCGTCACAGAGCACTTGAGCTTCGTTCCCCTGCTTTACAACGTCACTGTACCTACCTGGTGTGTGGACTAGCTTGTTCTTTAAACGAGGGTTAAATTATTATCTGTATAGTATATGGTTACCCAATGCTGTGCATGGATTGCAATCAATCAATATTTAACCAGGCGGAACACCATTGAAGCAACTTACTGTATATACAAGGTGGACCTGGGGAAGGTACAAAGCAAATACAGTAATATATAAAAAATATGTATACAAGGCAATCTGGAGCAGAGTACATGGAAGCAGGTTATACATACAACAATGCATTGGGAGCATAGTCAGTCAAAAAATGTGCACTGTGGAAGAGGCAACAATTTATAATGGAATACAGATGTAAAAGAATTTATACAATTATACAAAATATACAACTGATGCAAGTTTGAAGGGGACCATGAAGAAATGGGAAATTAAGATGAAGGAGAAGACAGCAATGAACAAGAGACGAAAAGTCATTAGCGGAGACAGTTGCAAGTCTCCTTGAAGGTCTGCACAAACAGATTTTTAAAGAAGGTTAACTTCACAGGGAGCACGAGTCTCAGCGTCTTCTGCACATTGTTCAATCCTAACTAAAAAGGTGTTGTACCACAGTTCAGAGGTCATAGAATGCTGCTGTACCCTTCTGGGTTACAACAGATTTTATTTTTTTCATTAAATTGGAAACTTGTGTCATCTGCCGTTTTACATTCATCTTCCCCACAACCCGGACCCTCCCCTAACACAAAACCATCTGTTGTTTTACCTTCCCACCTGGAACAAAGAGAATAAACAGAGTTAACAATAAAAAAGAGAGAGAGAGAGAGAGGGAGAGAGAGAGAGAGAGAGAGAGAGAGAGAGAGAGGGAAGGAGGGGAGAGAGAGAGAGAGAGAGAGAGAGAACTGTGCTGAACCTGTAAGTCATTTTCCAAGTAGAAGCTTTTTGTTTGTTTGTTTAGAACTGGCTCCCAATTCAATTTTGTTCCATTTACACAGGCCTTTCAGTTACCTTAATTGGGTTTTCTGATTTACACTGTGTCGGTAAGTACCACTTAAGAACTGTAGAATATTATATACAGTATATATATATATATATATATATATAGCTTAGTGTATGGGAGCCCATACACAACAAGGCTGTTCTTCAACGTAATGCTTACCATGACAACAAGAACCTTGACAGCAAAGCTAGAGAGGTCCAGTAACTACGAGGTGAAAGAATAGCCTTGTTGTGTATTGGCTCTCACACACTATTTTATACAGCGTATGGTAAAGGAACACAATCTACATGGCTTTTTTTTTTGTAAAGGTTACTGGATCACTTTAGTGAAAACACATAGTAGCAGTTACACTCACTGATAGTTACCCGATTGGTTCTGGTCTCGTTGATGCTACTGCCCTCCGACCTCCGAACTTCACACTCACCTCTACACACATGTGTGCAGACGCACTGCCAAACACTTTTTTTTTATGACAGCTGCTTGCACACTTGGGCTTGGTGCTATCAGTGGTAGCGAGATTGTACATCAGCTGATTTTCTGTACTGTTGTATGACGTCCACTACTACAAAAGAACGACTTTTGAGACAGTACAGAAATCAGTACTGAACTTACTCACAACCGCAGAGTTCTGCAGTAGAAGCCAGATGTACTGTGACAACAATGTAAGAGCTCAGCAAGGAGTATAAATACCTCATACAGTTCTAAAATGGTCCTTACCACCTGTGCGTAAATCAGAAATACCCACTCGGATAACTCGAACACCTGCAGAGCTACGACAATAACAGAATTTTAACCAGTATTAGAAAAACAGTCTTCTAATGGGAAAAAGGACTTGCAGGCTCAGTGTAGTTCTCCTTGAAGGAACTGGTGCTAGCTAGCTAGCTAGCTATAGTTAATTACAACTATCCAGTTTTACTGCCGCCATTTGGCACCATATACTTCTGCTTAACGCATAACCAGTCTAAATTTGTTCATGGTGATTTGCATACATCTCCCATGATGCTTTGTAATACTGGGGTATGTTTGATTTAAGCAATAATGACCGCAGAGCAGGTCATTTCCTGGAAATTAACAACTGGCTGGGGTGGGGGTGAGGAGGATGGTCCAAGGCGTAGTCGAGTGCCAACCCCACCTAGCCGGTCATTAACCGACAGGAAATGAATGGCTCTGAGGTCATTATTGCGATTATAAGTCTAATCGAAGTAATGGTCTTTTTGGTGATTTTTTCTTTATTGTTTTTGTGTGGCATGGTGACACTGCTGTGTGGTGTCTGTTCGTGGTTTTTCTGTGTTCGTCGTGGTATCGTGCCGTTGTATTTTGAAGTATTTTTATTAAGTCTTTTGTTGTAAAATGCTGACAAACTGCTGACTGTTTTTTTTTTTTTTCAGTTTTCAGTGTGAAATTAGCAGTTCAATCGTTCGACAGTAAGCGTGGAACAGCTGTGCATCTGCCATGCAGGGCATTTCTAAGAGACTTCAGTCCAGCATGGCAGCCAAAGGACGAGCTAGTTAAGCTTATTTCTTTGAAACCTAATCTTACTGCTAATGCCCTTCCTTGGTAACCCTTGCAATACTGCTTTTGTGCGAAGGCTCTTTTTCTTTTAGACTGCTTTCCTATTCTGGGCTCACCATAACCCAAACCCTTAAGACCATCATACGGCTGGTTCATCCTTCCTCTGGGCTGAGTGACGGTCAAGCCACACCAATGAGTCCTGAGAAAGATGAAGCATGTGTTTGTGTCCTATTCAGCCTTTGCAGACTGTGTGAGAGGCCATCAGGCACCATCTACTCCTGCTTACAGAATCAGTCCAAAGTCTTCCATGCTGATTTGCATATACTCCTCATGATGCTTTGCATTGGGTACATGTGATTTTATACTTCTAGTTATACCTCAACACCACCCATAGCTAACCACTGCTCTTAGCCAGCTTTTTATTCCCCAACAGTCAGTCTGCACAACTGGGACAGCAGCTGTACTTTAAAATGCATACCTAGAGTTAACTATACAACCCCCTCCCCCCAAAAGAGTGAGCCATGCACAACATAACATGCCATAGTGTAACCAGCATTTCCGTCCTCACCAGTCTCATTGCAATCCTGGCATGCAAATAACTCCGAGGAAGGAATGCTGGTTTTTTTTGCAAGAACACTTCAGTTGCATCGGCTGACTTTGCAATGCAAAGAAGGATGAAATGGCTCATCATCTGGAGAATGACTTGCTGTTCATGGAAAGCAAGAGCAAAAGAAATGGCAGAGGATTCCAGCGCCACCTCTTCCTTTTGATTCTGCAAACAACAAAGTCTAGAGAGTGCTTCTCTGTATTCGAAGGGGCCACTGATAGTTAGGCATCTAACAGGAATGCTTTGCAAACTGTCCCCATGCGACACAAGTGTATGGCTCTGTCTTCACGGCATCCGTGGAAAACTGAAGAAGATTTTGTAGTCCACATCCTTTTGGATGCTAACCCCCCAACCCCAGTCAAAAACATCCTGGACTCGAGAGGGTCACCGTTTGCCCTACTTCTGGAAAAGCTGCACTAGAACAACAATGATGAACTTATATAAATAAGTCAAAACATCACATGCTGCGCTGCTGGAGAGCACAAAGAACTTTTCTATGCGCAACACCATTTCATTCCTTTTAATTTTCTCTATGACATTTCAGTTACTGACTCAACAGAGCTGCTCTTAAAGAATGTGGTAACAAGAAAGTCTTGAGGACAATACAGATGTCAACGGGTGGGGAGGCTGCATCATTGAGACTAACACAGTAGTCTTTCAATAGTGTAGTCCTGTGCCCATGTACTCAAACACAAGAATAAGTTGTGTGCAAAAAAAAAAAAAAAAGAAAGGTTAAGCCTGGCACTCCAACCATAGGGAAGTTAAGGGGAGAAATTGTTTAAAAAAGAAGTACTAAAGCCAGCCCGGTGGCGCGGAGGGTGGAGGTGCTGGACGCCACACCTCGCACCACACCGGTAACCTGGGCTTGGGAATGGGAAAGTCAAGGTTCCTCACCCGACTCACAACAGGGGTTAGTCCATAGGGGGAAACCACAGGGTATGGCTGGATCAGGGATGGCCGAGCTTGGACGAGCCCTCCCAGGGAGGGCTGGAGCCGCCTGCCACCTCTGCAGAGTGGAAGAAAAAAAAAGTACTATAAACAGAATATATACTGTGCTGCCTCAAATTATACAATTTATCGTCACTTGTGAGAGGGCAAGATATATATATATTTTTTTTTAGTCTTTGGTAACCAGGTAAGGCCCACTAGGCACAAGTGTCCATTTTCAGGGGCGACCTGGGAGCACTGGGCGGTTAAGTAACTTGCTCAGAGTCACACAGTATGCAAGTGGAGGTAGTAAGAATCAAACCCAGGTCTGGTCTGCTGGATGTACCAAGCTCATGCACAGCTTGTTACTCTAACCTCTAGGCTATACTGCCATCCATCACAACTCACCTGTGGTTTTACTACTCGTGAGTTAAGGTTGTACCATTTCAGTCTTGGAGACTATTTATTTATTTTTATTTGTAATTTCTGACCAGGAAAGGCACGCTAAGCTACAATAGCTTGTTCCTAGATGTCTCCTGGGAGGTGGGTTGCATGGACTTGTTTTACTGACAGTGGGAATGTTCATCATGACACCGGGAAGGGAAACTTCCATACTCTTCTTCGATAAGTGCCACAGGATATTTAACTTCTATCTGGACAGTGACCAGAGTCGGGCAGAAGGGACATCGGTTTAACGTCTCATTCTAAGGACAGCATCTCAACAGTGCAGCACCCCTCTCGTACTGCACTAGAGTGTCAATTATAGGTATTACCCTATTTTATTTATTTAAAAAGTGTTACCAGGAAGGACATACTGAGTTGATATCATAGGGTATTACCCTAATTTTTATTTATTTATTTCAAAAGTTTTACCAGGAAGGACATACTGAGTTGATAACAGTTCGTTTCCAGATGTGTCCTGGGAGGAGCATAATTATATACGTTACAAGTCATAACAGTATAAGAGGTACATGCAGCAGATAAAACTGAATTTGGTTAGGTAAGGGGAAATTACCCCTTCAGACATGGGGAGGAGAGGAGAGGAGAGCAAAGTGGCAAGGGCAAGATGAGTAAGGGGGAAGGAGATCAGACGAGGTAGAGGTCATGGACAGTTGCTGGTGGAAGTAGAAAAGTCACGAAGAAGCAACTTAAGGGAGAAGAGGTAGCGCGAAGTGACAGGGAAAAAGTGGACCATAGGTTAGGACAGCAATAGGCAAAGACAGTTTGACCAACAGTAGATTTCCTAGATAGAACAGAAAGGGAATGAGAAACATTGCTGCAGAGAGTGTAGAAGAAAGGAGAAAGAGAGGACAGGAGAGAGGTAAGGGACCTAAACCAGAACTTGGATATAAAGAAGGTACAATGGGAAAGGTGCCTGGCAAAGAGACAGGGCAGGGAGAGTGCAGAGTAGAGTGAGCATTGGTGGGTACGAGGGGGACAGTCTAAGGCAAAAAAAGTGAAACAGGGGATCCAACCTGGCGATAGAGGATTTGGGAGCTCCACTGTAAACTATGTCACCACAGTCAAAAATAGTGAGAATCCTCTTTAGAACAATCTCTTGGTGGGCAGGAAGCAGAATACTCACTTTGTTCCTGTACAGTGCACCAAGAAATCAAGAAGACGGTCCAGCCAGACCCCTACATCCTCTATCCTACCACCATCAAGGGTGCATCTGCTAAGCCTCTGTTGAGTGTCAAAAGACATGGAAACTTTTTTTTTGGCATTTTGGCACGAACAGTAAAAGAAGGTGACAAGACTTTCTATAGATACATTAGTGAAAGGAGAAAGTCCAGAGGGGGTATTGCTAAGCTTAATGGAGAAAAGGGAGCATGTGAGGAGGAGGACCCTGTAAAGGCATCTATCCTAAATAGATACTTTTGCTCAGTATTTACTGAAGAGAAGGTAGGGCAGGGCCCACAGCTCAGCATCATGGACACAGGGGGGAGGGAGGTGAGCACTACTCCCTCACAAAAGAAAGGGTCCTACAAGAGCTTGCTAAGCTCAGGGTGGATAAGGCAATGGGACCTGATGGCATACATCCCAGGGTACTTAAGGAGCTAAAGGAGGAACTAGCAGAGCCATTAGCAGAATTGTTTAGTGAGTCTCTGAGCACAGGAGAGGTCCCAGAAGACTGGAGAAAGGCTCATGTGATCCCACTCCACAAGAGTGGTAGCAGGAGGGAGGCGGGGAACTACAGACCGTCAGTCTTACCTCAGTAGTGGGCAAGATTATGGAGGCACTCCTTAAGGAAAGGATAGTGCAACACCTGGAATCCATAGGGCACAGGATCCAAGACAGCATGGGTTTACAAAAGGAAGGTCCTGTCAAACTAATCTCATAGATTTCTTTGACTGGGTAACCAGAGTGGTGGACCAAGGGGGAGCAGTTGATGTCGTCTACCTTGACTTCAGCAAAGCTTTTGACACTGTTCCACATAGAAGATTGATAAATAAGCTGGGTAGGCTCGGTGGGTCAGAAGTTGGTCAACTGGGTGGCAAACTGGTTGACTGGCAGAAACAGAGAGTGGTGGTAAATGGTATACAGTCAGAAGAGATGCAAGTCACAAGTGGGGTACCTCAGGGATCAGTCCTGGGGCCAGTCCTATTCAACATCTTCATTAGTGACCTCTAGAGATGGACTAGAGGGTAAGGTTTGTCTGTTTGCAGATGACACCAAGATCTGCAACAGAGTAGATGATCCAGATGGGGTGGGCAGAATGAGAAGAGATCTGAAACTAGCAGAATGGTCAGAAGAGTGGCAACTGGATTTAATGCAAAGAAGTGCAAAATCATGCACATAGGGAAGAGAAACCCTGAAGCCACTTATAGGCTGGGAGGGGAGTTGCTAGCAGTCACAAAGGAAGAAAGAGACTTGGGCATCATCATCACTGATGACCTAAAATCATCCAAGCAGACCTCTAAAGCAGTAGGTAAGGCTAGGGGGTGTTAGGGTGTATTAGTAGGGGTATCACAAGTCGTAAGAGGAGGTAATAATCCCTCTGTACAAGACATTGGTTAGTCCCATCTGGAGTACCGCGCAGTATTGGAGGCCACACCTTCACAAGGACATTAACCAAATTGAGGCAGTCCAGAGAAGGGCAACCAAAATGGTGCAGGGACTGCATCAGAAGACATATAAGGACAGATTAACGGAGCTCAATATGTATACCCTTGAGCAAAGGAGGAGAGGTGATATGATCGAGACATTTAAACACCTTAAGGGCATAAACAAGGTGAAAGAGTCTAACATGTTTAAATATAAGAAAATAGCAGGACAAGAGGACACAGCATGAGATTAGAGGAGGCCGATTAAGGGAATGTGAGGAAATTCTTTTCACAGAAAGGTGGTAGATGCATGGAATGGCTTACCACAAGAAGTGGTGGCTATGAATACAGTGCAGGGCTTCAAACAGGCATGGGATAGGCATAAGGGAGCAATACAAATGACTATGAATAGATAGGTCACTGACAGAGCAAAGGCCGATGGCACATTTATAAGGTAGAAAAAGAAATGGGCAGACTGGATGGGCCTTGCGGTCCTTATCTGCCGTCAACTTCTATGTTTCTATGTTTCTATGAGGGACTTAAGCAAGTGCTGAATATTGTCAAAATCCAGCTGCAGCTGGGAAATAACGTCACGGGGAGAGGACCCGAGGAAAGGAAAACTGTATCATTAGCATACATATGAATAAATGCAGAGGGGAGGCCATTTAAGAATATGGAAAAGAGAATTGGGCCCAGGACAGACCCTTGAGGATACCTGAACAGATGTGTAGAAGGGGCTTTTCCAATCTGGACAGCTTGAGACCTGACCTCAAGGTAGGAGTAGAACAAACTGACTTAGGAAGCAGAGAAGCCCGCTACCTTCAGCTTGTCCAGAAAGAGGGAGTGTGCCACAGTGACAAAAGCTTTAGCAAGTTCAACAGTTGCAGAGGTGATCAGACCCTGGTCAATACTGAAAGAATGGAGTAAGTAAGCCAGACGAGGGTAATGAAGTGGAGTGCGATTTCCTAAACTTTGACCAGAAAAGGGTGAAGAAGGAGGTGTCAAAGAAGGAAGAGAGCTGAGAAAGAACAAGGTGTTCCTGTAACTCAGCCAGAGTGGGAAGGAGAAAGATAGGCTGGACGTGACCAGGAGAAGGATCGCCACCTTTAGGGAGTGATTTAGGGAGTGAGATGACAGTAGCCTGTTTCTAGGTTTCAGGTACAGTAGCAGAGGAAAGAGAGAGATTAAGGAGTTGGGTACTAGGCATAGCAATGACAGGAGCAGAGAGAATCAGAAGCTTACGATCGAGAGCATCAGGGCTACCCCTGCCCCTTGGGAGGATTAAGGGCAAGCAGGGCCTTAAAAAGGAAGCATAGAGAGATGTAGGAGAGAAAAAGTAAAGGGGAAAGCAGAGGGAAGGAAGGAGTGATGAGGGAAAGGGCAAGGAAGGGACGAGAGACAGAGCACAGGTGGTAAAGTTGGTATTAAAGGAAGAGGCGATGGAAGAAGGGTCAGATATAAGGGAGTCACCCACCTTAAAGAAGTTTTGCATTTGCAGTGCTGTGTATTTGCTTACCTCACTCCTCCCATGTCATATACATTTCCTCTCTTGGTATTTCCTGTCAGCAATTGTGGTTTAAGGAGCATTTGTGTGACTCTGAGCAAGTCACTTAACCCCCCAGTGCTCCCAGGTCGCCCCTGAAAACAGGCACTTGTGCCTAGTGGACCTTACCCACTTACCAAAGACTTAAATAAATAAAAAAAATTGAAATGTAAAAATTACACTTTTTAAACTAAGTGACCTATCCTCTCAATATTTCCTGCTGCTAAAAGGAGGATATGTGTCACCTGTGTAAAGGAAGCATTCAATCTACTCCTCCCTCGCAACATATTACAAGTGTCACAGAATGAGAGACGAGCAGCACAAATAGATTTTTTCTTGTGAATGAAAAATTTCAGATGTATTATTTGCTATGCACAAAAAAAAGGCTACAAGTACTACACACTGTGTGAGTGGAGTGACTGAAGTGTATTAAGCCACTGCACACTTAAAATAAAATACTGCTTGGAAGCACTGAAAGCCTTATGCTTTCTTCTGAGCTGCTGCTACAGTGATACCAAAGAATGGGAGGGGTTGTATTACAAGTGCCTTATTTGCATGTAAATGTAGACTGGTGTAACCCCCCTACAAATGAGAGTTCCCAAAAAGTCTTCCTTGAGCTTGCCTAAATGCTCACTGCCAGGCTGGTGTCCTGCGTTTTAGCAGTTTAAATGTGATTACCAGAGCATGTATAGCCTCTGTGTACTGTCTCTTTAAGAGCTGCCTGATTGCAGCCTAAGTAATCTGAGAGGGAGCTCTGTTGAAAGATGTAACTATTTGCTGAAAATCATTTAGAGTGATAATGATAATGTAGTTTGTCTAACCTGCCTTCCTAGCAAGGACTGTTTTGTTTGTCTCCACTATCTCGGTCCTGGACTGCAAATTGGACCAATCAGTTCTGGTGGGACCTAAAATGTAGCCGGACTACAGGAACTGTCTGAAGTCGAAATCTGTAGGCACTGTCGTTTTGAACTTTTTGCGCCTTTTTTGCAACTGAAGGAGGAGCTCTTACTTTGACCGACAGCCAAATCAGCCAACCGAATCTTTTGGATCTTGGGGAAGTCCTGGGCTGCTGGCAGTTTTCAGTTAGTTCTGAGCTGGGAAGTGAAATGAGAAGAGCTCAGGTGTATTTTGGGCAGCAGTCCTGAGTGGATTTGCATGGGAACACTGTGAAAGGGCTGAGTTTTGGCTTGCATGTCTGCCAGCTGCTCCTGAGAGGAAGAGAAGAAAATTATTTTGGACTAAATCCAAGTTTGGGTGACTAAAGTAAGCTACTGAAGTGGGCCAGACTCAACCTGAAGAAGACCGAAGTTTTTGCTGAATGCGATCAGCCTGTCAGGAGTTCCAGCTACCCCTAAGATCCCGGTGTGTGCAGAGACTTAGCGATTGTGACCGGGGAGCGCTTTGCCTGGTACAGTAGAATTCCCATACATGTAAATGTGCTATGAGCTGCTAGTGGGTCGTGAGTTAGTCCCCCACTGTGTGAACTGTGTTCTGCTTGCTGGAAGCTGTATCCAGCCCAAAACGGACTGCATCCAAATTTGTCTCCATGCGGTCTGGGTCTTGCCAGACTGGCCCAGCCAGACTACCCACTGCACAGAGAAGCCATCGATGAGAGACCTGCCTGGGGATCAGACCCTGCTCCACACTTGAACAGGAATGACACCTCTGACTCGTGTGGGCC
The DNA here is from genome assembly GCA_016271365.2 of Neoceratodus forsteri. Classification (NCBI taxonomy): domain Eukaryota; kingdom Metazoa; phylum Chordata; order Ceratodontiformes; family Ceratodontidae; genus Neoceratodus; species Neoceratodus forsteri. Next base: position 1,026,464,960 of record CM028134.1, read on the forward strand.
CTGCTTCTCCTGGCATTCCAGATCAACCACCTGCAGTCTCGATTTTCGTCCAGCCTGTGTCCAGTCTTGGGTATCGTGAGTAAATACCAGGGTAGCTCCCTGCAACAACAGCTTAATCTGAGTGTGTCATATGATTGTCTTGTTGTTTCGTTTCCTTTACGAACTGAGCCCTCTGGCTCCGGATTACAAATATCGTTTACTGTGCATGTTGTGTTTTCCATCACAGGGCCCCAACCAGCTGCAGCCCCGGGCAACAGTCCTGGCTAGCCCATCTCTTCTCCACCTGGGTATCCAGAGGTGTGACTGTGTGGGGGGATTCAAAGCGCCTGCATAACTGCTTGATTAAAATAACCTTTAAGCTAATTAACCTGATGTTTGCCCCTTCCTTGTTCAAGTTCCTTGAATAAATCAGATCTAACTTTTTCTGCATGTAATCCGACTGTGGTTCCAGTTTGTGCTCAAAGTACTGTACTGTTGCTATTTGCTGTACATAACCTTGTTTTACAGGGGGTCCCAAGGGTCGAGCCAGAGGAATCAGCCCTGGTGGTAAGTGCAAACAGTGTGGGTACTCGTGTGGTGTACCAGGGGTATTATGAAAGTGATTATTGTACAGTGTTCAGGCCACTAGAGGGGAAGGGGGGGGTTATAGTGTCCCGGAGGGCTGTGCCCAGGTTAGCTTGACCACTACTAACCCTGACCTCCGGGTGGAGGCACCCGTTTCAGAACTCAGGCGCCTTAACCTGCTACTAGCTAAGCAGGCAGGGGTAGTAACCCTTGGGATAGCGCCACCTAGGGGTTACACTTGCTTGAAACTTTGCAAGCTTGCGTCAGAGCCTCATAATCTAGATATGAGTTACAACAGAAAAAAATGTCTGAGTATTGACATACTTGCAGTAACTGATGTAATGTATGAAAAATATGTCATAAATGTACAACTCATAATGAAGGAGGAGTCTTCTCTGTTAAGAATAGAAGAGGGAGACTGGGTCGGAGGGAAGAAAAGGGAATGGGAATGGATTCCTGAACTGGAGGGGTAATTAATGTTGTTCTGAAGTGTGGATGCAAACTACTCAGACTTCACAACTCTGATGGCTCTGGTATAGGTGGGATGGCTTTGGTATAGGCGGGATGGCTTTGGTATAGGCGGGATGGCTTTGGTATAGGCAGGATGGCGTTGGTATAGGCGGGATGGCTTTGGTATAGGCGGGATGGCTTTGGTATAGGTGTTGTGAAAGTGCAGATAGTTGGCTAAAGCAGCCAGGAAGTCACTGATCTTGTAAGATCACCAGGGAAGATCTCCGGTATGGAGGCAAGCCAACAACTCAGCTGATATCCATGGAAGGTGGGAGTCTTATACTCTGGTTTTCCTCAGGAGTGCATGATGATCCCATACAGCTATAAATTTGTACTGAAAGTATTGGATGGCATAATTAATATTAGTGGCTGCAGAGATGGGGGACCAATCAAATGCCCACAGGTTGGTTAGGAGGGAGGACAGATCCAGCGACCTAAAGGACCTGAGATCAGTGAATTTGGGGAGGGGGGAACCTTAGGATGATGCATCGTGCACACACTGTAAACCATATGATGGTTACTGAGGGCTTCAGGAAGGGTACCTGCATCCATTATACGGTGGGGATGGGATGAGAGGATCCTGTGTAAGGCAGAGTGATTTAAAGATTTAAAATTTAAATGTATGGGGTCAGAAATCAATTGAGTTAATTGGAGGAACTTTACATTTTGGGAGAAATGTATCAGCCGAGGGGGAGAGCCAATTTACATTTAAGTCACCAAGGAAGAGCAGCTCACTTCTGGAAGATTGGGAACAGATAGGGGAAAAAGACCTCAGTAATTAAAGTAGAGGACATACCATGGCAACAGTAAACCCCAGTAATAAACATGGGAACAGGGAAGAGAGAGTCTGAGGTAGAGAATCTCATAGGAGGAGGGAGATAAGACCGCAAGTACAGTAACAAGCTGGATATTGGTAGATATGTAATCGGCAACACCACTGTCCCTCTTTATATGATCTTGCCTAGCGAAGGAGTAACCAGTGATAGCCAAAAGAGAAACCAGTGATAACCACAGCAGAATCCTGGACCTTAATGGAGAACGAAGATGACAAGTACATCCAGCCTCAAGTTAAGCATAATAGGTTGCTGATGGTTTTGAGGAGGCTGCAGATGTTTAAATGGGAAACTCTCAGTCCTCTGGGAAGCTGAAGGGGTGGTGTGGTGATGGGGCTAGGGTTTAGTTCAGTGTCTCCTGCTAGCAAAAGTAGCGAGGAAACAAGAAGCTTAATGGAACAAATATGCTGACTGGAGGAGGGGTACGAGGGGGCGGTGGAAGGATAAGGGGGGAAAAAAGAGAGAGTAAGTACCAGACAGCTTCAAGATGAAGCCAAGGAGCAGGAAAGAAATAACATCCAGAATGACAGGGGGGATGAGAGAGGGAAGGAGAAAATGAGGAGGGGAATGTAGGGAATGAGGAGGTTGATAGAGAGGGGGAGAGCAAAACAGTAGATGGTGGAAAAGAGAAGAAGGGGAAAAGGAGGGGGAGGAAATCAAGAGAAGAAAACAGCATAGTGGAAATAAAATGCAGAAAATTGAAAGGTCTAGCTAATAAGTAACGAAAGGCACAATAGATATGGATATAGGAGGAAGGAACTAATCTAGATAGAGAGAGGTAAATGGAATTGGCCTTACCCAGACAATGTAAGCGCTTGCAATGAATAGCAGCAGGTGGGCCTTTGTCTTTGGGCATAGCCTTGAGTGACACCTGAGCTGGCAGGGAGGTAGTCAGGTAGACACCCATCAGGAGCGGGGTGTGGGCAGGTAGGCAAATGGGGTGTTCCCTGGAAGTGAGAAACCTTGCATATCAAGTAAGATTATTTCAGAGGTTCTTTGTCTTTTTGCTCCTCTCCCTCAGGTCATATACGTGGTGACATGGTAGTCCTGAAAGGTCTGTACAAAGGGGTAACGGGGATCAAGAGTCCTTTGCAGCCAGATCACCTTGAGGCTGACAGGAGGTCTTAATCAGACGGCTGAAGTTCCATCCTTCAAAGGGGGACAGTCAGATGGGCAGCTTGCTGGGGCACTTGCCCGCGGCATTGCAGCATCCTCTGACAGGGGCGGACACTTCGGCACCTGGTCAAGAGCCATTTTCATGCCTTGAAGGCAGGTTACCTAACGGGGTTTGTAATATTCAGTCGGCTCCCCTTGGGGTAGGGGATGGCTGTTACATACACATTTAATGAGTCAGGTAACGATAACCAACCAGGACCATCTCATTGCGCATGTCATGCCAACTTGGCTGTAACTGTTTTATTATGGTTAATACATAGATGGTTGTGGCCATTTTCTTCAAAGTTCGTCTGTCTCAGTCCATTCAGGTGGAATAAAGGGTATGTGGGTAAGACAATGAGTCTATAGTGTGAGAGGCTAGCACAAAAAATAAGTGTATGGTGAGTAGGCCTAATCCAGACAGAACGATAAAGAGGGAAGAAGGCCTTAACTAGACCTGTTAGTTGAATGTAGGCCTGAAATCAGATCAGGACGGTAAAAGTAATGTTAGACAGATCCAGATGGGGAGGCAGCAGGGAGGCAGGCTCATACAGATAAGGCTGCAAGGGGATGAAGGCATGAACCCAAAAGGTGGCAGAAAATTAAACAGCTAAACTAGTTAAGGTAGAATAGCCTCAGCAGACAAAAAAAAAATCAAATGGTGAGGCTGTTAATGCAGAAGAGCTGGTATATTCACTACTAAAACCACACTTCCATATCAAAAGTAAACGGACAGAAAATAACACAGTATAAACCCTCACAAAGACTGTTAAGGGCAGCAATCTTAAGCCACGTTCACAGGACCTACACCATTTGCGGTCACGCTGTAGTGCGTGCATTCAAGCTGCAGCAATGCAGCTTTAGTTCACACAGCAGCCCTCTACATTAGTGCAACTGATCTTCCGGCATTTTGGCCGAACTTCCGTAGGGCGGAGGAAACTAAATATTTCACATAAAACACCTCTATAACTCATCTGTGTTCACCTGACCTGTCAAAACCACGCCCATGGAGCCACACAACTGGTCTGAAAATCAACAAGGTTCTTTTTGGGCTGCCTTGCACACAACACATCCATGCAAACTGGTGCACAAGGAACAGAAACTCACAGGGAATTCCTGGAGCAGGCACCGCTCCCCTTACTAGAGTCTTGGAGCCAAGACTGCGCTGAACTTTTTTTTTTTTTTTTTACATGAAAGATCTGTTGGACCGCAAGCAGAGCACCACAATTTTGTTTTCCCTGACGTGCACTGCACAAGAACCTATTCTGGCACCATTGTGAGTCATGCCAGCTGTCCATAAAGCTGCACAGATCGCCTACACCACTACGCAATCCCAAGAAAAGAAGTTTCGCAGACACAACACAACGCAAAAACAGCAAAACGGTTGCATTCACAAGTGCACAGCGACAATGACCTGGCAGCTGTGCACCACCCACAATGGCGCAGAATTGGCCATGTGAATAGCCCTATACTTAGGTTATACAGAAAAAACAGTACTACACAATAAATAAGCAGATTATCGTGGATAAATACTTACAACAGATTCACAATAATGCGGTGCAATGCTGCAGATAAGGGAGCCATACTAGGGATGCAGCAGCTCCTGTCAACAGTCACCCTACACTGACGGCCATAGTGTGATGCCCTCTAACTTTGGCCCCTTGTACCTAGTGTACCCCAAGTACATGGTGTGAGGGCCAGAACCCACAATCTCCCAGTCCCGGAGGCAAGCGTGCTACCTACTCAGCCACTGACTCAGTAGATATCTGAGCCAGTGACTCAGTAGATATCTGAGCCACTGACACAGTAGATGAGTTGCATATTTTTAATCAGGTCATTGCGTATCCCTGCATACAACTCAAGATTGAAATTACAGGGAGCGGAAAAACCCTCAGAAACCTAAATAATACCAGAGGAAGGAATGACAGAAGACAACGTATTGGAAGCAAAGTAGCTGAATATCAACTTTAGAAACTACAGGCTTATAAACTGAGCACAGACTTCATTTCTCCACACTCTAAAAGAACAACAACTGACATGGGACTGAGACAACAGAATAAGGGCACATGACACCACAGCTGTCTGTTCCTCAGAGAAAGGGACATTTGTATAGTCAGGGGCGTTTCTCCTTATTACCACAGGGGTCAAATGACTGGGTAGGACACCCAACTGCAGACCGCCATGTGTTTTTTGATGACCGTGTAGTAATTCACCATCAGTAGCAGGACAAGGAGAGACCAGTAAATTGACAGCCAGCTGCCCCTACAGTGCCAAATGCACAGAGGATGAGAGGGATGCAAGGCAAAGCTGCTTCAGCATCAAGACAAGAGTTTTTTGAAGGGGATTAATAAACGGGGGCACCAGGGACCTGTGTAAAAGGAAAAAAAACAAAATATAAATGTTGATTAGGATTAGCAACCAGCCAGGTCTGAGGAGCAATTTCATTAAATGGATATTTTTTTAATCTGTTGGATACAGTCCAGAAGACTGCAATTGCAGGGGAAAAGCGTCAAATTGAGAAAAATTATGGCAATTCTGTACTTTTTACCACAATTATGAAGAAAATAAATTAACCCAATTTGGAAACTGTTACCGCAATGCAGCAAATCAGTTGGTCAGCATCTTTTGCTAATCAAGGCTGCATTCTGTTAGCAAAAAGTGTCTTTTTTGGGGTAGCAAATTGCAAAGTGAACCCACTTATTTCATGCTTGGGAGAAGTACCACAACAGGGTCTTGGGCACACACCGAACACCTAACACTGACAGTGCCGTACAGTATCGGGGAAGGGGAAGGGAAGGTTCCACGGGCTTATACTGATTACAGCCACTGCACTGTATCATAACGGAGGTGGGAGAGGTACCATGACAGGGACTTGGGCTCACACCGAACACCTCACACTAACAATGAAGTGCAAAGCAGGACAGGGAGGGGGAAGGAGTTGTCCATGGGCTTCCACCTATTACAGTCACTGCACGGTATCATAAGGGAGTTAGAAGAGCTCCCAAAATAGGGACTGGGGCTAACATCCTACGTGGGTTCTACAGTGCAGGGGATATAAGATGCTTTATGTTACAGGCTGCATCCTTCGACTGGGATGTTAAACTGAGGGCCATTCTTGGCCCACGTGGAAGATAAAGATCTCTCCTTCCGGGGTATTAGTCTGTCTACAGCTACTGCACTACTATCTTAAGCACTTATTTGTAAAGCCCTTTGATGTACAACGTGCATGGTCAAGGAAAAAGGAAAGCGGAAGAGAGCAATACAAAAAAAGAACGAAATGCAACACCAGTGATCCAGGTTTGGTAATGAGCCCAGGACACTGGAGAGCCAGCTTAGGATGAGTGGCTCTGGGGCCCAGAGGTGGGGTAGGCAGTGCAGGGACGACTGTGGGAGTGGATATGTAGCTTTGCTCTGTGCATGCCCACTGCATGCATATGGAAGCGCGGTCATGTCAATATCTCAGGAGGAGGGTGAAAAAAGTGAAACTACTTCCAGCATGCCAGGATGGCACCTCAGTACGCGTAAGCCCCGCGTTGCCTGTTCGCCCACCACAGAGGGGTACCTTGCCTCTGAATTCAGACATCTGAGTGATATCATTCTGAAGGCCCACCTTGGGGGTAAAGCCATGGGGCAACGATAAGGGATCCTCTGGGGTGCAGGTTAGGTGATGGGACTGGGTGGTGGCCAAATGAGACAAGTCGGGGGGAGGGGGGTGCAGTTGGGGCACTGGGGGAAGAAAAAAAGATCAACTCAATTAACAAAAAAAAAAAAAAGGGAAGCTTTTATTGGAGACTTCACTTCACATCACAGAGCTAGCATACATACCCCTGTAGCGCAAGGAAGGAAATGTTGCCAGGGCCCTGGTTCTCTCCTGTACTTCAAACCTAAGTTCTGTGGCAGGGCCCTGGTTCTCTCCAGTATTTCAAACCTAAGTTCTTTGGCAGGGTCTGCTTCTCTCCAGTACTTCAAACCTAAGTTCTTTGGCAGGGCCCTGGTTCTCTCCAGTGCTTCAAACCTAAATTCTGTGGCAGGGCCCTGATTCTGTGCAGTACTTTAGACCAATGTTCTGTGGCAGAGATCCTACACTTCTGGACGATTTATTTCACTTTTGTGGCCCAAAGTATTTACTTCTCTGGAAGATTTTAACCTAGCCATGTGCTGGCATACCAAGCGATGTCACCAGTGGCATCTGTTATTGAGAATGAAGCAGCAGCTTTAGAACAGAGAGTGGGCAAAGAGTATAACGCTGTGAAAATTAGTACTGTCTTTTTTCAGAAAAGTCACCAAAAACAGTGAATTCCATGGCACTGAAAGTTCTGCAGCAGGATGCTACAGCAGTTCCGTTTAACTGGAAATATTCAGCAGCTCTGCAACTCAAAGGGTGGGGTTTACAGTAGCCGGACGTCAGCCATCTCTAAAGCAACTGGCTCCATATCCTGTGTGCTAACAGGGTGGCTCAGAAGGCTTTTAAATATTTGTCCACGAGGTCAGTATTGCACTAGAGTTCATTGTTTGCCTCTTCACAGCCCGGAAACAGTGCTGGTATGTATGGCTGAGTGCGTGTATGAAACCCAGTGTTTCCAGGCACCAACATGCAGCTGCATGCCCAAAACGTACAGTAATGACACTGTCAGAGTAAGACGGATTCAGGAACGCAGCCTTCTATGCTAGAAGGACATCCAGATAAGAACTTGGACAGACATATTGTTTTTGTTTTCCTCTAATATAAAGGGAACACATGCCCTAGCTTTTCTGATTAAAAGTTTCTGTAATCAAGAAAACGTCCAAGTATCACAATAACATAGTAATTTAAGGCTGGCGTTGTCTGCGGGTACACCCCCCCCCCCACTTCATAAGCAGGGATCAACAATTATGCTGTGGAACCATGTACTGTACTAATTCATAGGGATCCCCCACCTGTGATGCAGGGTAACTCAGAGGTGGCACAGTACCTTATGAATGACATATTAAAGTAAATGTGTGATATATTAAAATCACACTTTGGGCTTCATAGTCATTGCCTTAGAGGCTATGCAGTCCACTGTGTAAATGATTTTTTTTACTCACGATCAACATTTAGGAAGGGATCATAAATTGTTCAAACCACGAGCTAGCCCATTCCTTCCCATTTCCTAGATTGCCTGCTCCACAAGCCTCCCCTTGCTTTGTGACGTGGTACCAGGGAGAGGTATGATGCCCATGCAAGCCTATGGGGCTTTATTTTCAGAACCTTTTTTTAATACTTTAAACTACCTTTTGATAAAAAAGAAAGACACCGCTCAACTAATAGGGTCCCAACCTGTAAGATAACACAATTCCTTTAAATATACTGGTGAGTACAGGAGCTGTGTGCAGTCAGGAAAGAGACAAAAAAAAAAGTGATATATCCAGCTGAGGCCAAGTGACCCAAGCCCCATGGTTGACCAACAGTAGTAGTGGTGGTGGGGCAGGTGCATACACAGAAATATGGTGACAAAGATCCCTTTCAGCAGGTGCTGCTGTAGTAGGTGTTTGGTATTCTTTCTTCAAGGAGTCCACAGTGCCCTCATGACTCCAGATGCCTAGGGGTGGGAGTTCAGGTCAACACTAAAAGCATTAAATCACACAGAGGTTAGCCAGCCCAGGGCACTGGAGGTTGAGGCGCTAGTCACTACACCTCGCGCCACACTGGTGACCCAGGTTTGGGAACAAGCCCGGGTCGCCAGGGCTCGGCAGGGGCAAGGTAGGATCGAGCGTCCAGAAGACTGCTCTCCTCTCTCGGGGGGGAGGGAGGCTTGTCTTCCCACTCGTTGACTGCCCTCTGGTGGTGGCTGGAGGGCAGTACGGGTCGGGAGACACATACCAATGTCCTTACGTTGGTAGGGGAATGGGAAAAAAGAGGAAAAGGGAGCTGGCGGGCTCCAAGATGGCCCCTTATCCCTGTGCCACCCCCTGGCTTCTGGATTTATATCCAGGGGGGAGAGAAAAGCAGACGTTCTCCTCCCTGGCCACACGCGGCGGGGGGGGAGCCGCAGGGGAATTACCAGGGGTTGGCTGAGCAGGGCCACACAGGGTCAGAGAATGACTCCCTCTGAGGGAGGGCCACAGCTGCCCGCCAGGCTCCGAGGTGCAGAAAAAAAGCTCCATGGAAAAAATGAATTGCATAGGGGAAAGCAGTGCCAGGGCTTTTAGTAACCATCAATCTCTGGGGTCCAACATCACCAAAATAAAATAAAAAAAAAAATCAGGGGTCCTACTAAAAAAGAAAATCAGGGGTCCTACTATAAAATTCCATAAATCCTGTCCTCTTTGTTTGGCTCCCAGTACTGCATTCTGTTACAGTGCGGGCAGGTGGGTGCCATACCATCGATCACATGTCCTTGTATGGAGGCAGTGCATCCCTGGGATGCAACACAGACAGAGCTTGCATCTCAATACACTGCTGACCCAAAAGGAATGCAGGGTACCATGACTCCAGAAACACAGAGCACACTACTGCACTACCAGCCAGTACCGCCAGGACTAGCTCAGCTCAATTTACTTTTCATACAGCGGCACTTAAAAAAAATTTACATCATAAACAAGGCCTGGGAAAAGGTGTCTGGGGATCCATGTAATTAGACTGATAATTACTATTCACACGTTCCAGTACAAACTATACTTAGTCTTGGTAGGGCTGCAGGACCAGTAGCTGGCAAAATGGAGCAATTAATAGTGCCAAAACCACTGGAGCTAACTGAATCTCCCGCAGCTGAGCCCTAGCCAAGACATCAGCTGCAAGACATTCTAAGATGTCCCACAAGTAGAACGATGTGTCAAATTTCAGGCCCGGGATCAATAAGATTAAATGCTATTTAATTACAATCAAATAATTACATTTTTTTGCACAAAACGTGCTAATTGCGGCTAGCCCCACACTAAAACATGGAGCTTTTGATGGTGGATGCCCCCATTAAGTCTTGCACTTCTGTTGCATACCTTAGTGGGTTCCCCATCTAAGGGTTTGAAAACATTTTTCAATTCACTGCTTCTCTCCTTCTTGACTGACCTGCCCCATCCAGGTCATCTGACATCTCTGGGGCTTACCTTCACTACAGTGCCTTCCATCACAGGACCCAGTCGGCGGTACCCAGTCGCTGGTGCGGGGTCTGTGGGGGAGTGGGCCATCATCCATCCGGGGTCACAAATTTTTCCTCGTTTTTTTTCTCTGGGACCACACACATGCAATGATGCGATGTGCGTAGGCTGCCTCCAAGGAGACGAACCTGGGGTCTGCATGCAGGGATCTCTTCCCCATGTGTTCCCACAGTGCTGCCACCCAGATTCTTCCAGATGGCAGTCGACCAGTGAGAAATGCTGAACCCCCTCCCAAGGGGAGAAGAGCTAAAGGATGCTAAATCCTCCTTCCCTTGGGCAGCCTCCGAGTGACCCAAGTTAGTTCCTGAACCCTGGATGCTGGTGTAGCAAGCAGCAGCTCTCCTGCCGTGTTACTAGTCTGGCAAGGGAAATCACTTTAAAATGAGAAAACCTGGCAGAAAGAATATGTTACACATAGAACAACAGATAGTGAACTGTGTATTACTTTATTTTATTTATTTAGTTTTTGTTGACTGGGTTAAGTGCACTAGACAAATTCTTGGATATTTTCAGGCATAAGTCTGGGAGGGGGGGGATACAGAGGAATGCCAACTGACCTTGAACCAGATTAAGCTGTTGGTGGTATTTTTAGCGAATGGGGGAAATTTGGCCAGGGCACTGGGGAAATTCCCCTACTCGTCCAGCAGGGGGAACCCATGGCCGACTGTTCCCAGGATGGCCAGTCTGGAAGTCTGGACGAGCCCTTGGAGGAGACGGATGTGGCGAGTGCAAGGGAGCAGGCCTCCTCCCCACGCACGGAATCACAAGATGCTGTACATACTGCTTTGACAGCAGCAAACGTATTGGATTTTGATTCCTCACAACTGTTGCGGGTGCCTAGTATTGGAGAAAATGTAAACAAAGTGAAAGGTAAGGGATTAGCGTCACTAACTCCCCAAAGGGAAAAAAAAGTCTGTTACAAAAAAAAAAAGAGGCTTTGTTAAATGAACTAAAAAGAATAGAATAGTCTTTAGCAGGCGGCATTAGCGAGCCTGACACTGTCACAAATGTTTCTGAAACTGTCGGGCGTAGCCATAATGCTGCCGTGGTGTATGTCCCTCCACAGCAGGCTAATGATGCAGAGCAAGAGACAGTTCAGACAGATAAACCAAGCACTCAGACAAAAAAATATGGATAAAGCTTTAAATAAAAGAAAATGAACGAAGCCAAGAGCTGGGAAAGACGCACATAAAAGCACTGAGTTCCAAGATCAGGTGGGCAGTACAAACAGCACCAAAGCTATGTGCCAAGAGCCTGCAACATGCGCTGCTATAGGGAAAAAAATGTAGCCGAAAAGGCTGGGAATGGGTCGTGGACACGATATGCCTACGTTACTAGCACAAAAAGCTATCTTTCAAGAACCACAACAAGGTCAAGAGTGTCTTTTCTAAAGATAGAATGAAGCATGGATGGAATAAATCGTGTGTAGAGACTCCAACAAACTTGCGAATTTCTCAAGAAATAACTGTAAACTTGCTTTCTGAACTGTCTGTGGAGAATAAAATGGTAGGAGGCCCCAGGGTGGTCTCCAAGTCGGGCATTAGAGAACGCTGGTTGGGAGCAGAATTTAGAGGAGAGATAGATTCCAGACAAAATGGACCCCACATACGCATCTTTAGTTGTTTCAGCAGATACAAATGTGGCCACCGCCGACCTGGAAAAAACAAGCTCCAATGAACCCCGGGGTAAGTCTATAACCAAGACTGATTCGCATGCATGTGTTATTGAAGTAGCAGATCCAGATTTACAAAATGTTAATTAGGGCCCAGTCAGGTTAGGAATATCTGAGCAATTGGTGAACAATGAAGGGAGGGGGGTTGAGACAATACAGAAAATGTCAGATTTTTTTCAAAACAGAGGTGAGCCGGCTCCACGTTGGAATGCTGTAAGGTTATTATATAAAGGGGGTATGGCGGAGCCCACAGACAGAGTTTTTATTGCTAGACAACTACTAAAGGGATCTTTAAAGTTTTTTTCAACGGATATTTTTGCCCTACTTCATCTGGAAAACCATAACTTTGATGTCAGCTTTAAAAATGTGTCGAGATTGGATAGGTTTTGGGCACAATGTAACAAGCTTAAGAATACCCCTTTATGGGTGCCCTTTCACGCTATCCCACTGTCAAAACCTGCTATAAAAAACATTACCATCATGTTTAAAAATGAAGGAGTGAATATCGATGATATTCTTTATTGGTTACGACAGAGATGTGAAATATTGAACAGGCCTAGTACTATGGACAGTGAACAGATTTGGGATGGAGGGTGCAGGTCAAACTAACAACGACAAACACAGGCCTCATCCATCTGCCTAGTTCATTTTATTTGGGAAAAGATAGAGGCTCTGTTTTTTAATGCAGGGTGGCCTCCATCGTGTTTCAAATGTGGGGCTAGGACACATCTGAGTTCAGCTTGCAACACAGTGAAATGTAGTCACTGTTTTGAATTTGGGCATGTTTCTGAAAATTGTTTAGGTGCAATCTATGTGAACAGACAGGTCACGCTTATGGCAGGTGTCCCTGGGCCTCACACAATAGGGAGGATTGCCCTTCGCATGAAGGGCTTATCAACATGGCTCAACTACACCAAGCCAAAAGAATAGCAGAGCTAAGTGCTAGAAAAGAGGTAGAGATACAAGGACAGAATGATGCATCAGCTCCTCAAGAAGTTAGGCCTACAGTAACTACAAAATGAGGCCCCAGTGCATGGTCCAGGCCGAGATCCTGAACAGAGTTTAGGTGACAGTCTTCCTCGGACTTCAGAATCACAAACAGTATCAGAAAGTGCAAGTTGTTCTCCAAAAGACATGCCCCCTCCCCCAACTAATGAAGGTTTTAAACTAGTTGCACAAACCAAAAGATCTACGTTGGGCAAGGTAGTGTCTAGGAGAACTGGAGGGACAGAGAGGGAGACAGCCCCTGGGTCCTGGAAAAAGGGAAATACATTTGCAGTCTTACATTCAGGAAGATGGGGATTCTGAGGGGGATGGGACTGATTCGTCATCGGTAATTTCTTACACAGATACTGAAGAAGGAGGGGGTTCAGACTCAATAGCCAAACGTACAAGCAAAGACAAAAGACCCAGACGCCATAACAAATTAACCCATGAGATATTCTGCTAATTTATCTGAACAGCTTTCCATTACTTCCATTAATGTTAACAGCTTAAAAGGGGATAGAAAATTGGCAGGAACCATATTATCCTTGCAGGGAATAGCGTCGGACATCACTTGTGTTTTGGATACAAGGTTAAAAACAAAGGGAGAGCTTTCACGGGCCTCACAAGCGTGGCCTTCAGGTCCTTCTTTTTGGTCAACAGGGATGGAGTTATGCGATGGGGTAGGGATTTTATTAGCTAATCCAAATCTCATAGTCACAAGATTAGTAAATATATGTCTGGGGCGTGCATTTTTGCTAGATAGTTCATATTTTAAAGATAGGTTTAGATTAATTACAATATACGCCCCTCAGACTAAAGCTCTTCAGGCTGCACTATTTAAAGATATTCATCAATTTTTGCACACATCCAAGTTAGTGCTATGGGCAGGTGATTTTAATTGTAGTTTGCACCCTAGAGACAGGGGGTTACAGACAGAAAAACTCTTTGGTGATTCTGTGGCATTGCAGAATGCCATTTCAAACACAGCCTTAAAGGATTCCTACAGAAGTTTATATGCATCAGGGGGTTTGACATTCTTCAAAGGTAAACTAAAGACACGGATAGATTTTATTTTTGTTTCAAAAATTTTGAAAGTGCTGTCCAGTAGGACTCTGGCATTAGAATTTTCAGATCACATGGCGGTATGTACAAGGATTTCCTGTCAGGATGTACCCAAGGTAAAAAAAAAAAAAAAAAAATGGAGGCTAAACGAATCACTGTTATTGGAGGAAAAAAATCAGACGTGCAGGCAACAAAACTGGAGAGCCAGACTGCCGGTTGTTGATTGTTATGAGGATCTAACAGAGTGGTGGGAAGACACAAAAAAATCTTGGCAGAAGTTATTCAAAAACAGATAAAATTTAGAAAATAATTAAAACTACTTAGATTACTTGCAGCTAAGACAGCAGTTGCAACATTTAATTTCACTGACAGAAACTACAATTTAGGATTTTATTTATTTATTTATTAGCTTTTGGTAACCGGGTAAGTGCGCTAGGCAACAGACCTGCCTATTTTCAGGCACGACCCGGGAGAGCACAGGACATTGGTTACAATATGCAGAAATGCACAGACATAATATAGGTGTACAGGAGCAAAACAAGATATACATTGGGTAGCACAGTAATAGTTACATAAGGGTACATTTTAGGCATAGATCATAATAAGGATGTAAATAAAGCAATTAGGGTAACCATAAGACAGCTGAGGACAGTAAAGACATCAAGGTTCATAGCCACCTAGACAAGCATATTGCATGGGAGAACATTAGTGTGGTACTCAGGGTCAGACCCGACAGCCTGCAGTGGGACAAAGCAAATTAAGAGCATTTGCATTGGCCAGAGGCTAGAGGTGGGTGAACAGCGAGTTTTGAATTCTCGATGTGAGGCTGAAGTTTTCACCATAAGGGGAGTGAGTTCCAGAATTTGGGAGCAAATGAGCAAATGCCTGTTCACCCATTTTGTCATGCAAGGTCTAGTGGAAAGCATGGGGACAGAGGAAGACCTGAGGGTACGGGTGTGTGAGGCAGGAGTCAGAGGTTGGCAAGATAGACAGGGCAGGGAGGTCTAGAGAGGAGTCGATAAAGCAGCCCAGGAGTAGGCTCGACATCCTTAGGTGACAGCCAATTTAAGCCAGCGTAAAGGAGACAATGATGGGTAAGACGTGGGGCAGTTAAGGCATCTACAAATGTTGTTGTAGACAGTGTCCCATTTGTGGAGTGTAGCAGAGTTTGCAGCAAAGAGGAGGGCAGAGCATATTGGAGCTGGGGTAAAGAATACCTCTGCAACAGAAAGTCTAGATGAAGGAGTGAGGGATGGCACCATAAGCTCTATCCAGCATTGATGGCATGGCAGCACTATATTGACATGTTGAGACAGGTCAAGGTGGGATCCAAAGTGACCCCAAGGTACTTGAAGGACTTAGTGTTTAAGATGAGGGAGCCATCAAGGCATTGAACCCGGAGCCTGTTCAGGGGCAGACAGTTTCTTAGAGGATCCGAATAGCATAGCACAGGTTTTTTTAGGTTCAGGACTTGTGGTTGCTAGAGAGCCAGGTCTGCAGGAATTGGAAGTCATTAGTGAGAGTGGAGTTGATGGCAGCAACCGATTTTGACCCAGAGTAGAGAACAAGGTCATCTGCATACATAAGAGTGCAGCTATGCCGGGACATGGTGGGAATATCATTTAGGAAGAGTAAGAAGAGTAGAGGTCCAAGAGTGGATCCCTGGGGAACTCCATGGGAGATGTTTAGGGGGGAGGAAAGGGCCTTGTGAAATGCTACTGCCTGAGTCCGATTGTCAAGATAGCTATGGAACCAGGAGAGGGCTTGGTCAGATGCTCCAATGGATTGGAGTTTCTTTAGCATGAGAGGATGGTGTACCATGTCGAAGGCTTTAGACAGGTCGATAAAGACGGCCGCAGTGAGTAGGCCACGGTCCATATTATTTCTGATGTCATTTGTAAGTTGTGTAAGTGCAGAGGTGGTAATGTGACCGGGCCGGAAACCATGTTGAATTGGGCCTCAAATTCAGAACCTTAAAACACAGTTACAGAAGCTACAATATAATACGGTGCAATCTTTGGGGCAGGAAGCTAAATTTGGGATGAAAGAAGGAAAGAAAGTATTGACCCTTACAAGAATTAGAGAGAGAGAGAGAGGGAGGGAGGGGAGAGAGAGAGAGAGAGATGGGGAGGGGGAGAGAGGGAGAGAGAGAGAGAGAGAGAATGTATTTATTAGCTTTTGGTAACCGGGTAAGTGCACTGGGCAACAGTCCTGCCTATGCAAGAGTCATCACTGAGTTACCTTCCCCAACAGGAGAAGCTGTTTCTTCTCCACTAGGCCTTTTAGAAATAGTGAAAAACCAGGCCCAGAAGATGTTTGGAGAGTGTTCACAGTATAACACTGACAGCAGAATCTTGGAAGGTTTACAACTTCCGCAAGTAACTTTACCCAACATTGATATGCTCACTAAAGAGATAACAGTAGAAGAAGTGGTACTGGCTATAGATAAACTAAAGAGAGACTCAGCCCCAGGGTCAGATGGGATAGGTGCCGGGCTTTATAAACAATTTAAAGAACAACTTGCACCAGCTTTAGCCATTTTATATAAGTATATGTTAAAAGAGAACAGATCGGCCCCCTCTATGAAAGAAGCAATACTGGTCCTATTACACAAAAAGCCCCATCTATAGATATAAATAATTGGAGACCATTAAGTCTACTAAACACGGACATAAAAATTTTAGCCAAATATATGTTGGAAAAACTTACCAAGATAGCCTCATATGTAATTAGTGAAGTTCAAACATGTGTAGTGCAGGGTAGACAACAATGCGATCATTTAATTTTGCTTAGGGAGATGTTCTATCAAGGTGAGGTGGGGTGGGGGGGGACTGACCGGATGGATAGTAAGTATTGATCAAGAAAAAGATTTTGATCGATTATCACATAAATTACTGTTTAATGTGTTGTAAGCCTTTGGGGTACCTGAGAAATTTTTTAACTGGATTAAACTATTGTACATGGAAGCAGTCATAGTTCCAAATGTGAATGGTTGGTATGGGGGGAAAAAGTGGTGCAGAGAGGAGTACAACAGGGGTGTCCACTAAGCCCCCTGTTGTATGTTTTTTGCATGGACATTTTTATCAGATTATGTATACAGGAGCAAGGGATAATTGGACTAGGGCTGCCAAACTATCCCCAAAAAGTGAAGATATTAACATATGCAGATGATGTGGTGTTAACGCTGGCCCCTCAGACAGATGAAAATGCTTTAAAAGCATTGATCAAAGGTTATTCTTCAGGACTTCCGGTGCACGTACCACCCTAATGGCAGCCTGAATACAGAGGTCTGAACTACCGCTACTTCAATCCACCACAATCTAACACTGATCGCACCCATCTGAGTCCCCAGCTAACAAAATTGGTAACTAATGGCGGCCCGGAATAAATCCAGAGACAAAGCGGGTACTGTACAGAAAATGCCCAAAACTTTATTGGACTATAACGCAACCAGTACAGGCCGCAACATCCACCTCTCACTGTGTTGCCCCAGACCCGGATGCTTCAGAGGACAGCGACTGTACTCTAACCTCAAAAGAACTATGTGCAACGGTGCAAAAAATAAATGCAACTCTGGAGAGATTGGACACTAGAGTATTAAAGGACCAACAAAAAAATCGAACATCTGGAACAAAAAACAGATAATATGGAACGAGCGCTCACGGAATGCTCAGCCACGGTTGATGTCCATAACACAGCTTTATTAGACCTCCACAGGAGAGAATTTCAATTAGAGGATCTCGAAACAGAAATAGGAGAAACAACATACGTATCCATGGGTTGCCAGAGGACACTGAAACCAACCCAGTCCCCACATTTATGGAATCTTTTCTTCAAGAGATATTGGGCCTGCCACCAGACAAATCACTAAATATTATAAGAGCTCACAGGTCCCTGGTACCTAAACCCAAGGATCCAAAAGTTTGACCAAAGTCTCTGAAACTGGCCTTTCTAGACTTTCGAGTTAAGGAAGAGAGTTTAAGAACAGCGTGGGGGAAAAAAAGAGATACTATTCGGAGATACCAGACTGTATTTTGAACAAGATTACACCACTCAGCTGTTAGCTGAGAGATGCAAAGTCTTCTCAATAGTGCGCCTCCTTCAAAGTAAGGGTACAAAAGCCTTCCTAGAATATCCAGCAAAACTTAGAGTACTTACAGAAAATGGTACTCGTGGATTTCCAGACTTGGAGATCCCTCTTCCACCAGACGTCGCAATTCAACAGAAGAACGCTGTAAGGGAACGTTCATGGCAGGTGATAGGAACTAAAAGAAAAGGGCAACAGGACCACACAAGCGCTTCCGGGATGTGGGACAGGGTCCGACATCATAAGAAGCCATATTCCCCAACTGATGATGGCGCAGGATGAGCTAACAACCCACCGAGCCCAGCAGAGGAGTCCCGACCCGAAGAACCAACCTGAGAAGGCTAACAACTAAAAGTCAGAGACTGATTTGTTGGGACAGTGAGTGTTCCCTAATATAAGACTTGGAGGGGTAGCAATCTTAAATGCTGCACAGATGGGAGGATATATACATAAATGTTTGGAGCAAGGTTCTCGATCTTAAATAGTATACCCTCTTCAGAGCCTTACAAACCTTTTATTTTTCTTGGTGGTTTAAGATAAATGACTGGGGAGGGTTGACTATTGCTGAGATGAGAAGAGGGCACTTCTTCATCCAGTCTGCCTCTGCGGCGGAGGGCGCACCCGTGGCTGGGTAGAGCGGCCATCCTAACCAGCAATGTCCAGCGGCAGCGGGAGGCATAGACGTCAGAGCGGAGGGGTCTAACAGAATGTCAAGGAGGAGCACAACTAACTTTGATCTTAAAGTCTGCTACAAGGGACCTGGTGGCCAGACTGCTAGCCTTGTGAGGTGGGCACTGGTGTAGGATCCCCATCTAACACCTCTAGGCTAATATAGCTTTTTCAGGAAACAAGTTTAGTAGGCTCTAGAGGCTAGTTTGGAGCTGTGGTATGACAGATCCACTGGCGAAGAGCCTCTAACACATATGTAAATCCTCAAGACAAAATCTGTTTGTTTTTTTTTTGTCTCATTTACTTGCTCTGACGGCCCCAAAGTTGTTTAGGACTGGCTGAGAAAATAAAATTTCAAAGCTGGGGAAGGTGGCTGCGACTCCAGGCTGGGGGGCTCTCCCGCCTTGTAGCGGATGATGGGATGGATGATGGGAGGTTGCTGGGGACGGTGTTTTTATAGTCCCCATACCGCCCACCCAGTGGAGAAGGAAAGCTTCTCCTTTCAGTATGGTGGTTTCTCCCAGGGTCATTAAAAATTGTCTAACCAATAAGTTTTGGCGGTTGAATGAATCTCTTTGATTGTAAGGCTGCTAAATACATCGGGCTGAAGACTTAATCCTTAAGTCGGTACAAAATACATAAGCGGCCCCGCCAGCATTAGGGCTCAGTAGTGGCCCAAGTTGGACTGAATCCCTAGCATTATAGGGAATTCAGCCACAGCACATAGCGCCATCTTACTGTAGAGTGTGTATTTTGGGGCAAGTACACCTTGAAGACATGGTTAAAGTTTATTTGTTTGTTGGTTGTTGTTAATTGTTGCAAAATATGTTTAAACTGCAGTTAGATCACACTGTTCTACAAGACAGACGACTGGTAAATTATAATAAATCCCTTCCCTTCTCGATTTGGAGTTATTCACCTCTTCTAAAAGATTATGGCTGACTTAAAGATTGTTTCCCTTAATGTTAGGGGCATCAATAATCCAATTAAGAAGACAAAGATTTTGCAGGAACTCCAAAGACAAAGAGCCATATTGGCTTTCTTACAGGAGACGCGCCCGACTCCCCAGGAGCATCAAAAACTAAGGAGATAGTGGGTAGGACAAGTTTACTCTTCTCATTTTGAGACAGCCCCTCATTGCAGGGGGGTCACCATCTTGGTAAAAAGAGGTGCCCCTTTAGAGGTTAGTGAAGTGAAAACAGACCCAGAGGGTCGATATGTGCAGTTGAAGGACACTTATAGAGGGCAGAATTGTGTATTGGTGAACCTGTATGCCCCAAATGAAGGATCCCCTCGTACAGAATTTCTAGAGAAACTGATTAAGGAATGTGTTACAGACACCCAGAGTCTGATAATAATAAGTGGGGACTTTAACGGAGTTATAAACCCTGGGGGAGGATTGTTCCGGGACAATGGGGGGAACCACTACTAGAACAGGTAAGCTCATTCAGAGATTGAGCCAAGAGTTAGCTCTGACAGAGACATGGAGGTTTCTGCACCCTAGAGGTAAGGATTTCACCTATTACTCCCCTCAACACCAAAAATATTCCTGGATCGATTATTTCTTAACCTCGACCAACTGGATTTCAAAAGTCACTAGCTGTGATATAGGGACTATCTCCCTCTCTGATCATGCCCCGGTGACCCTTTCCCTTTCCACAGTCAAGGTATCAATTGAGACTTGCTGGTGTTTAACAACTGTCTGAAAGAAATCCAGGGTTGGATGGATTCTAGTTGGCTGAAGTTGAACTCAGAAAAGACAGAGGTTTTGGTAGTGGACCCGGGCTGTCGGATAGAGGAGTCACCTGTTGGTGCACCCTCAGGAATTTTTCTTGGGGGTGTGTCACTTCCGACCTCTGAACGGGTGCGTAACCTAGGGGTTATCTTGGATGACAGGCTGACACTACAGTCACAGGTGTCAGCAGTCGTCAAGACTTCCTTTTACCACCTTAGGAATATCACTAGAGTGAAGCACCTTGTTCTGTCTGACATGTTACTTATGCTGGTCCACGCCTTCGTGTCCTCAGGACGGACTACTGCAACTCCTGTATTTTGGGCTTTCTGGGGTTGAAATCCACGCCTTCAGCTAGTACAGGCAGCCGGGTTTTGACTGGGACAAGTAGGTCTTGTCCATATTACCCTGGTGCTGCGCGAACTGCACTGGCTTCCCGTTCGTGGCAGATCACCTTTAAAGTCTGTTTATTGACTTTCAAAGCCTTACATGACCAGGGTCCAGCCTATCTGAAAGATCTTCTAGTCCTCTACTGCACTGGCCAATGGCTCCGCTCGGCCTACGAAGGGTTGCTAGAGATTCCAAGAGTGAGTCTAAATTCTTCTGGTTGCAGAGCCTTTTCTTATGCTGCTCCCACTCTTTGGAATTCTCTACTCTGTCGGTTACGGCAGTGCACCTCCGTGGAGGAATTTAAGAGGGGTTTAAAAACTCATCTCTATCAAATTGCTTTCTTGTAGTATTGTGTTCAAGTTGTTGATGAAACTGTAGTTTTACCTGTGTTTTATATTGAATTATAATGTTTGATCTATATTATGTGTTTTGTACAGCGCCTTGAAAATTTGAAAGGCGCTTTAAAAATAAAATTTATTATTTATCTTTGTTCACAGAACATTTCTCGTTTTGTGCCATATTTTACTTTCCATTTCTACTCAGCTGTAGTGGCGGCTGATTTTACTGTACAAGATGGTTCCAGTAAAAGTCAGCTCGCACTAAGCTGTTCACAGTCTCTGTGGCACCAGAACGAGGTAGCTACCTGATCACTTCATACTGTCGGTGGATTCGTATTGGTAATATTATGAGATCCTGTAACACTTGGTGGATTCTCATCAATAGTATTACGAGATCCCATAATACTATCATTCGCTGTTCACTTATATTATTAGGAGATCTCAATACTATTGCTAGATTTCTCAATAGCATTATGGGATATTTATGGTATGCTTTCGGTAGTATTATTACGAAATCCATATATTATGAACTCTTCAACACATAACCTGTTTGTAAATGGGTCACCTTAGACATTGACAGTTACTACCTGTGTCTTATGGGCTCAAACAAGGCTAAGGAGTCTGGGTCATTAACTCCTGATTGGGGAGAGGTTCATATCTTAGATTTAAATAAACTGCACAGTGCTTCCTCCCAAAGAAAAGTATCACAAGCCTGGTGCAAGTATGTTACAACCACCTAGGATGTAGTACCACCCCACCTCCCCACAGGATCACCCCACCCATGGTATACTTACACTCTATGACTCACTTACACCTAGGCAATAAATATGAACACATAAACAAAGACTTTATTAAGGAACAGTTTCAGGTCCTAGGGGGAAGAAAGAGTTCTAAATGAGGTAGCCGTATAGTACTTCTATCCGTCTGATATTCTGGTGTCCATCTAGGTTCTTCCCATATCAATGACAGCCCGCTCCCAAACCACACATGTATACTATGCGTTGCCCATCTGTACTGCTGGGAACTACCCATGCACTCATGGCTTCTCCAGTCCAAAAGGATATCCCTCTGAGTTCAAGGTGTAGAGGCTCAAAGCAGCAGGTCCCTCCTTGGCTGGTTCAGCCCCTCACTTGTGCGTCTGTGGCGATGTGCGAATTGGCTCTTCATAGGTTCTATCATGCCTCTTCTGTTCTCCACGTGTAGCAGATGATCTCTCCCTCTGTAATGACAACTGCAGTTTCTGCCCACTGAGTCACACCATGTCAGATCAGCATACCACATCCTGGTATCCAGTCCCTATATGTACTGCGACAACCAGTACCTGGCGGTGGTGCTGGGTAGCTCCCCAGATACTGAGCTGCTCTCTGTTACAGAAGTAATACTTCAGTAGTAGCTTGTAGCATGGCAATTAACAATATGGTGGAATCCAGCAATGAGATAGGCCTAATTGCAACCTGTAACGCAAAATGAAGCTGGCATTAATTCCCTAGTAATGCCCACTTCATGATGTAGTACTGTGTCTAGCCACATTGAAAGCGCTGAACGAGCTGAGTTGTGCACGTTACATCCCATGCACCTGCCCCGCAGTACCCAGTCACTCGCCCCATATCTGAACCTCTGCAACAGGATTATCTAATCAAAAGCAAAAAGCAGTCCGAGTAACTGTTTAATTATTTAGCAGCTTACCATGGTTTAGTACTTAATGCTGAAATGCTCCTGGCCAATAGTTAAACCTTGCGCACTATTTGTGTTACTGAAAAGCTGAAACGTTGTTTGTGAGAGTGATCACAATATGTAAATCAGCATTCCCATAATTCCATGCACCATTACACATGGAGCAAACTGTTTTTACGAGTGTTATATCTAGTTAAGTTTGTTTTTTCAAAGTTTTAAAGATGTTTCTAATATTAATATACAGTACCTGTCCATATGGTGGCATTTGCTACATAAAAACCATAAATGCGCCAACCACAATATAAACAAATGCTAGATTGATGAAAACCCCAGTAAAACAATTTGGAATTACAGAAACGTGTGTCTGTGTATTTCTTTCATAATAACATGCTTTTGTATGAATTTGTAATGCGCTTGTCATGTTACAAGCACATTAATACACTCCGAAGTTGGGCTCTACTAGGGAATTATTGCCCAGTTGATGGCTGGAGGCAAACCAACTGGGTATTAATTCCCTAGTAGAGCCCTCCTTTGTCATGCATTAATGCTTACAGATTCTCTCTGAGTGCCTGAAAAGTGATCACAGGGCTGCCTACCCTTACAAACACCTTTGCTGGCTTCTTGATTTAAGGCTCTCAGGTCTACCCTGTGCAAGCACATGACTGTCTCCACTTTTCCTGTGCAGGAATTCTGCTTGGCTCTGGCGGATGTATGGTATGCCTCCTCTGGCTATCGGCTGTAGTTCACTTACACAGATTAAGTTCCCAAACAGCCCCTGCTATTCACAGGGGAAATCCAGCTCTTGACTAGTCCACCAAGATATTAATCATGCTCAAGAATGCTTAAGTGCCTGGACCGGTGGCGCAGAGGGCTGAAGCGCTGAGCGTCTTACCTCAAACCACGCCCGGCGACTCGGTTGAGAACAGACTCGGGCCTGGGTCGACAGGGGAGGATAGGATCGAGTGTCTGTAGGACTGCTCTCCTATCCTGGGGTGGGATTGGGGTTTGCCTCGCTCAAGCAGCGGCCCCCAGTGGAGACTGGAGGCACTGCAGGAGGGGCGCGTACAGAGAACCTAGAAAAGCAGAAAAATGGTGTCCGAGCGACTGGATGAAGGCCACCTGGATCCCCCGCCTCCACGGAGCCCCCGAAGAGCCAGAAACCGATCCCAGCAGCACCAGGGCTGAGAGAAAGAATGCCTGAAGGCAATTTCCCCTCCAGAAGGAGGGGACCCGTCCGACGAAGGGTTACGTCAGGCTACCCTGGCTGGCTGCAATCTGGGGTCAGGGGAAGCTGGCGTCGGGGTGGGTTCAGAGTGGAGACAGGGGGAATTCCTTGGCAGAAGGCCTGACGGACAGGCCGGTCGGACGCAGGGGGCGATAAATAAATAATGCAAAAAAAAGAATGCTGAAGGTCTGGGCCCTTCAGGCTCCCTCTGCAGACTCTGGAACCTGATTATCTGCTGCTGGTCCCCTGATCCCAGCTGCCACGTTGACAGAGGTCAGCTGGAACAAACATAGCTGCCTAGTTTGTAGTCCAAATGGGCATTTTGCCCACAGTCCTTTATTTCAACAGGGCTCCTGTCCTAAAAACATTTATCTCTGCCCTCTGTGGCATTTATGCACAGCTGCACAAGAATTCAGTTTGGTCATGGCTGTGATTGGTGAATCCCCAGTATTGTGATGAGCAGTGCTGGAATTACACTTTGAGCTTTTGGAGCTGGGGGGGCCATAAGGGTCTTATCTTTAAATTAAGCCCCCCCCTTCTCATTATAAGTCAATGGCAGTGATGTGTGCGCTACCGAGGCTCACTTCAGAACTACTGGGGCCGAGCCCTGGCAAGCCTCCCTGTACTTCCAACACTGGTTACAAGTGCCAGTCGCTCCATCGACAGTAGTGTGGCCTCCTTTGACTTGCTGAAGACAATGGCACAACATGCCTAAGAAGCTGCTACTTCTCTTTATATCAGATCCGGTCCTTGGTGCAGCAAGAATCTGGCAGGATAACCTAATAAGGAAGCCCCAACACACTTGGAATGAGGTTATGTGTTGCACCAGGACAATGTCTTACATTTAACAGTTTCAAAGATTTAAAGGGCTTTGCACACAACAGCACCATTCTGCCACTGATAACCACAGGTGCAACAACAAACCTACAAACCTAGTGATCACTGGCATTCGACACGCCACTCAGAGGCTAGAATAAATGCTGTGGGGTTCAGCAGCCATCAGGCAATAACTTTTATTCCAAAGACCTCCAAGTCTGGCACTTACCAGAGAAACTCAAAGGGAGGGGGCAGGGAAAACTATGCTGGCCGAAACCTCCACTGAAGATAATCATTCTAGTTAAACAGCCTTTACTAGAAAGGCAAACATCCTTCAGCAACATAAAACCAGACTCCCTGGGAAACGACACAACGCTGTCAAGGTCAGCTGGTTGTAGGAGCATGTCAGGATCTGAACTGTGCTCTTGGGCTGATGTGTTACTCTGCCCTCATACTGACTGACAGCTTTTGATGAATGAGTTAAACAAACTCATACCCTCCCTTTCTGGTAAAGCCTAATGAAATATGTTTTGCAAACATGGATCAAACAGCTTTACAGCATCCAGCCACTACATTTCATTGGAGACAATTTGTAAGTCCCAGGTGCTTATTTCAGGATAATTTCTTACTTGTCTTTATTTTATTTTTATTTTTTTCCCCCATTTATTTTTTGTCCTTCTGGTTCCATCTGTCACCCATACCAACACTGGGGTAACCACAGGTGCAACCTTCCTCCAGCTGGGTTGGGTAGTGAATTCGGAGCGGCAGAGGGTTGGCCAGCGGAGGATGAGCAACTCATGGACTGCTCTCCTCCTCTGGAGAAGGAGGGATTTGGATCCCAGCAACACTCCGACCCTCAATGCTGGCTAGGGATGTGTGTGCCAGGAACCAGTGCTAATGCCCAGACTGGTAGAGTGGTGGACGACATGCACTAATGTCACTGCATGTCTGCTCCACTAAGGATTGCAACCAGCGAAAGCCCTCTGGGATCGAGCAGCATGACACTCAGGGAATCCTCTGACACCCTGCCCAAATGACGCCTGGCCTGGATCTCAGTCTTGATGTGACGGGGGGGAGGGGGCTAAGTAGATACAAGGGTAAATCCCAGTCACAATCACAAAGTGAATAAATATAATTTATAACAGGAAAAAAGGGCATCTGACCTCCAGGCATTACAGAACAGCACAAGAGTTTTCAGAATCTGAAGTGACACAAGCAGAACCGGAATGGCAACAAGAATTTAATAAAGCCCTACCCAGTGAACAGCAAGAACAGATTTGGACTAGTGACCTATCTCAGACTCTCCTCTCTGTCCCCAAGTGCTCAACAAATATGGGTAAACAAGATGATTCCTATTATGCCCCAAAATTCTGGAACTCCCTCACCAGCTACTCTCAGGCTGTCTCAGTCCCACATTCATGTTAAAAGGGAGTTACTCAGGTACTTAAGATAAACTAACAAATGTAACTGTACATGAAGCTCACAGCCCCCTACATCCTATATAATGTGTGTATGTTTACTGGAGCTGTGTCATACTGCTTGCTTTTTTTTTTTGCTCCTCCCTTGATCCCCCGACCTGCCACTCATTCTGGCTGCTCACTGTCCCATTCTGACCACCAGTCTCACCCTTTGCTGACACTTCCTGCCACCTGGCTCCCTTGGCTGTCCCTGTGTCCTTGGAGGGTCTAGCTTACCCCTGCCTGGTGGGGCAGGAGGGAAGAGCAGCATTCCTGAGGGGTCCTCCAAGGCATGCAGGGCTGGGGGGAGCAGAAGTGGTGTGCTAGGGGGACTGTGGCGTGGTCGGACTAGGCAGCCGTCATCCAGCAGGCCGAAATGGGTGCGGTTTTCAATTTTTTGGTCCCCTCCCCACATCCCAACAGTGCACATCATAGCAACGCTCTGGAGGTGGAGCCAGTCGATGTGTGATCACCGATGCTTGCAAGGCTCCGCACACCACCAGGTGTCACTCTCCAAGCAGTGCTCCACAGCACCCTCTCCCAAGAGGAGAGCATCCCCGTGGATGTTCTGTTGCTCTCCTTGTCAGCCTCCCCTTGTGATAACCTGAGCTTGGGGCTTGAACCCAGGCCATCACTTGCCAAGCAGGTGCCACACTGCTCAGCGCCATGGAGCAAACTTGCCTGCCTTTTCTAGTTTTCCAGGCAATATGCTGAAGTCTGTTTTTGTAACATTGTCCTATTGTGTTTTGTAACCTTCACCTTTCTTGTAAAACTATTTTCGACTCTATGCATTTCTCCTGGGTTGTGTCTGAAAATAGGTATTATGTTGTTTAGTGCACCTTCCCAGTAAACAAAAACTAAGCAAACAAACAAATAAATGTTGTTCCATCATTCTGTAACTGCAATCCTGTTTTCTTGCTCTTTCACTATGCCCCTTGGTACCACACTACTTTGGGCCTGCACATTTGTCCCCTGCTGCCTGCCAGACTCACCCTCCACTGCCAATCACCACCTCTAGACTCCTCAAATCCCCCAGCATCCTCGGAGGGTCTGGCTCATCCCTGCCTCACCACCCCATCAGTGGCCAGGGAAGGAAGGAATCACCTTAAGTTAACTGGGGATTGCTGGCAGGGGGTGTGATGCCAGTGCACAGAGGGCAGCGTGGCATGGGGCAGACACAACATGGCATGCCAAATTAGGGCTTATACCCATGTTTCTGACCCCCCCCGCACTCCAGGCACACGCACCATAGTAGGCATGCTGGCACTTACTCCAGCCGAGGATCTTTTTCCCCACCAGGTGTTGCACTCTGAGCAAAGCTCTGCAGCCCCCTCCCCTGGAAGAAAGCATCCGTGGGGGGCACTCCTTCACCCTCCTTGCTGGCCTCTGCCTCCGTTACCCCCAGACTTTCACCTCTTAGCACCACGGAGCAGGCAGCTACTCTATTTTTTAAAGGGTATGTATCTTGAAACACTCTCACTTGGCCATGCAACAGCCTAACAGTAGCATACCACTCTCAGATGCAAGAAAACCGGGTTTGTAGGCTAGCTGGGTCATTTGCAAATGCCTGCCACAAACAGGGAGTGCTGCCTGCCTCGATGCTTTCCCAATCAGAACAGGGTAAGGTAAGGCAAATTGCATTTGGTTTGTGCCCATTCCATAAGGCTCAGGACCCCTTACACCACCACACACAAAGCAATAAATAAATCAGTAAACAGGGTCCGGGAGTTTCTGGTTTCAGTGGAAAACACTGGTAAAAAAAAACAGAATCTGTCTTTCTTACACCAGCAATTGGCAGCCAATTTTTCATGAAAAAAAAAAAAAAACACTTTAAACTAGCTTTTTGGATAAAGCCTTCCATTTTGAACCACATTTTTGTACAAATCATGCTGATTTCCCTCAATTTTGGGAAAAAAACAGATTTTAAGGTTTTACCAAATGGAACTGGCCATTTTTGAAAACGGAAAATCATTGGCACCATTTGATACAGTCCCACACAAAAGATTAATACACAATATAGCCAGCCTTGAAGTGGGTCCCCAGGTGGTAGCCTGGACAAAAAATTGGCTAGACAACAGGACGCAAAGGGTAGTAGTAAATGGAGTCCACAGTGAAGAAAGGAGGGTTACTAGCGGGGTACCGCAGGGTTCAGTACTGGGACCGATCCTTTTTAATGTCTTTATAAGTGACATTGCAGAGGAACTGGAAGGAAAAGTATGTCTCTTTGCAGATGACACAAAGATCTGCAACAGGGTCAATACACAAGATGGAGTGGAAAGGATGAGAAGGGACTTGGCAAGGTTGGAGGAATGGTCAAATGTATGGCAGCTCAGATTCAATGCAAAGAAGTGCAAGGTAATGCAGATGGGAAACAAAACCCAGGGAAGCATACACAATGGGGTGAGATACTGACAACAGTAAAAATAGAAAGGGACCTGGGGGTAATTATATCAGATGACCTAAAGGTGGGCAAGCAATGTGAGAAGGCAGTAAGGAAGGCTGGGGGGATACTGGGATGCATGGGAAGAGGCATCAATAGTAGAAAACAGGAAGTTGTTATCCCTCTGTACAGACAGTTGGTGAGACCCCATCTGGAGTACTGTGTGCAGTTCTGGAGACCCCATCTCCGCAAAGACATAGACAGAGTGGAGGCTGTCCAGAGGAGGGCAACCAAAATGGTGCAGGGTCTGCACCAGAAGACATACGAAGAAAGACTAAAGGAGCTTAATATGTATACCCTTGAGGAAAGAAGGGAGAGAGGGGACATGATAGAAACTTTCAAGTACCTCAAGGGAATTAACAAAGTCCAAGAGGGTAGCATCTTCCAGAAAAAGAGATGTGCAAGAACAAGGGGCCACAATTTGAAGATAGAGGGGGACGCTCAGAGGTAATGTGAGGAAGTATTTTTTCACTGAGAGGGTTGTGGATGCATGGAACAGCCTCCCTGAGGAGGTCGTGGAGTCAGGAACAGTGGGGGACTTCAAGAATGCATGGGACAGGCATAAGGCAGTCCTAGTGGGGGGTAGGAGGAAGTAAGCTGTTGGTTAACTAGGATCTGCAGCTTATCTGTTAGGTAGGAAAATGGGCAGACTAGGTGGGCCAAGCGGTCCTTATCTGCCGTCAAATTCTATGTTTCTACCAAGTAAACTGTATCAGCAATAAATATACCATGATCAAAAGCACATAATTATTTAAAACTACTTTATTTTGGGGTAGGCCTGTGCAAATAAAAAGGGTTTTTAGCAGTTTGAGCTGTTATTCAATGCAAAGAAGTGCAAAATCTTGCATTTGGGGCACAGGAACCCAAGGGGGAGGCTTACATGATGGGGGGTAAATACTGATGGTCACCAGACAGGAAAGGGATTTTTGGGGTAATCATATCAGATGACCTAAAGGTGGCCAAACAATGTGCCAAAGCTGTGGGGAAAGCCAGTGGGATACTGGGGTGCATAGGGAGAGGTATCACCAGCAGAAGAAAGGAGGTGGTGATGCCACTGTACAAATCATTGGTGAGATCCCATCTTGAATACTGTGTCCATTTCTGGAGGCCGCACTTCCGAAAGGACAAAGACAGAGTAGAGGCAGTTCCAAGAAGGACAACAAAAATGGTGCAGGGTCTGCACCAAAAGTCATATGAGGAGAGACTGGAGGACCTCAATGTGTATACCCTGGAGGACAGGGGAGAGAGAGAGAGAGAGGGGGATATGAGAGAGACCTTAAAATATCTCAAGGGCATAAATAAGGTACAGGAGGGTAGCATCTTTGGGAAAAATATGTTCTAGAACAAGGGGACATGACATGAGGCTGGAAGGGGTAGACTAAGGGGTAATGTGAGGAAGTATTTCTTCACGGAAAGGGTGGTGGATGCATTGAACAGTCTCCCAGCAGAGATGGTGGGAGCCAACCCGGTAGGGGAATTCAAAAATGCATGCGATAGGCATAGGGGAACCCTAGTGATAAGAAAGGGAATAATGCCAGATATCAAGTAGGGTCCGTGGTTTTTGCAGCAGGCAGGGAAATTGGAAGACTGGGTGGGCCTAGCAGTCCTTATCTGCCATCAGTTTCTATGTTTCTGTGAGCTGAACTTACCACATCTGTAAGGGCATTACAAAGAAAAGTGACCGCAACCCCAAAGGCCCTGTCTGTCAATTGCTTCAACCAGGAATGGGGAACCTGAAGCAGACTGGTATCTGTGAAGCAGAGTGGGTGGGCAGGTGTATAGGACAACAGAAATTCTTTTACATAGCTTGGTCCCAGACCATGTAAGGGCCTTGAATGTTAACAAGCAAATATTGAAGGTGGTATGCTGTCAGAGTGGCAGCCAGTGCAGAGTATACAACACTCACATGATGTGGTCCCTCTGAGAAAAGTTTCTGCCATCAGCTGGGCTGCTACGTTCTGGACACACAAAAGATGGCGCATCAAGCCTCCAGATAACCCTAAGTAAACAGCATTGCAGTAATCCAGTATAGAGGTAACAAAGGCATGCACTATCGTCTCCAGGTCAGCTGGTGCTAAATGTGGCTAGATCCAGGCAGTTTTACACAGATGGTAAAAACCACTTTGGACAACCGCTTACACATGCTGTTCTAGACTCAGCTTACAGTTCAAAACAACCCTCAGATTCTTCACCACATCCACAGCTCTGAGTGTTGGACTATTCACAGATGGCTCCCTGAATTGGTGGCCTTGATGGAAGAGGGATGCCTGGATATCGTGGCAGTCACAGAAACATGGTACACAGAGAACCATGACTAGGATGTTAACATACCAGGGTACACAACCTACAGGAGAGACAGGGAGGGTAGAAGAGGGGGAGGAGTAGCTCTCTATGTAAGGGAAGGGATAAAAGCAACGGAACGGAAGAGTAAACGGGAGGAGAGGAGGCACTGTGGGTCACCTAGAGACTGGAAATGGTACCACAATCCTCACAGTAGTTGTAGACAGATCCCTATGTCAGGGGGAGGGAATGGACAAGGATATGATAGAAGGCATCCTTAAGGTGGCAGATAAAGGAGAGATACTGTTGATGGGGGACCTGAATATGCCAGATGTTAACTGGAGCATCTTTGCTGCAGCCACATGGCATGCCTCAGACAGCTAGTTTTGGAACCCACTCGTGAGGGAGCAATCTTAGACCTCGTACTCTCAAATGGGGACAGGGAGAGGATCTCAGATCTAGAAGTGGGTAGCCATCTGGGAACAAGTGACCACCAAACAGTGTGGTTCACGATAAACTCAGCTACAGAGTCAAGCCATGCAAATGTGAGGGTACTGGACTTCAGGAGGGCTGACTTTGGCAAGATGGGAGAGTGCCTTAGAAAAGCACTAGCAAACAGGCTAGAAGGAGGGGTGGAGCAACAATGGGGAAACATCAGAGAGGCAACAAGCCTTTGTGTGAAGCAAATAAACAAATTAAAATGAAAGAAAAGGCCACTATGGTTCTCAAAAGAGGTGGCGGGGAAGGTTAGGGAGAAAAAAATATAATTTAGGAAGCATAAGGAAACACAGAAGGAGCAGGACAGAGAACTGTACCAGTTAAATCAGAAGGAAGCAGGGAGGGAAGTCAGAATAACAAAGGCCCAAACTGAGGAAAAGATAGCCAACTTGGTTAAGAATGGGGATAAAACCTTTTATAGGTACATTAGGGAATGTAGAAAGACAAAGGGGGGGTAGTGAGGCTGAATAGAATGGACAGTGGGTGGGCAGAGAGGGACAGTGAAAAAGCAGAAATACTGAACGAATACTTCTGCTCAGTATTCATAAAAGAGGAGCAGGGGGAGGTACCTAATCCAATTAACAGAAGCACTCTGGATGGGGGGGGGGGGGTCGATCCCAGTCCTTTCACAGAAGAAAGGGTTCTGAAAAAACTCCTAAAACTGAAGGTGGACAAAGGAATGGGGCCTGATGGGATTCACCCCAGAATTCTAAAAGAATTAAGGGGAGAACTAGTGACACACATGACTACCCTTTTTAACAAATCATGGGAGGATGGTGTGGTACCTGAGGACTGGAGGAGGGCGAATGTGATTCCCCTTCACAAAAGTGGGCGCAAGACAGAGGCAGGAAACTACAGACCTGTCAGTTTGACCTCTGTGGTAGAGAAAATGATGGAATCACTTCTGAAGGAAAGAACTGTTGAGTACCTAGAGGCCAGTGGGGCACAGGACCCAAGGCAGCATGGATTCTCAGCGGGAAGGTCGTCAGATGAATCTATTCGATTTCTCTGACTGGGTGACCAGAGTAGTAGACCAGGGAGGGGGTGTGGACATGGCCTACCTAGACTTTAGTAAGGCATTTGACACAGTCCCACACAAAAGATTAATAAACAAATTAGCGAGCCTGGGAGTGGGTCCCACGGTGGCAGCCTGGGTAAAACATTGGCTGGACAACAGGGCACAGAAGGTAATAGTAAACAGAGTCCACTCTGAAGAAAGGGGGGTTACTAGTGGGGTACCACAGGGTTCAGTACTGGGTACAGTCCTTTTTAATGTCTTTAAAAGGAACATTGCGGAGGGACTGGGAGGAAAAGTATGCCTCTTTGCAGATGACACAAAGATATGCAACAGGGTTGATACACAAGGGTGTGTGGAAAGGATGAGAAGGGACTTGGCAAGGTTGGAGAAATGGTCAGAAATATGGCAGCCTGGATTCAATGCAAAGAAGTGCAAAATAATGCACCTGGGAAACGAAAACCCAGGGGAAGAGTACACAATTGGGGGGAGTAACAACAACAAAAATGGAATGAGACCTGGGGGTAATCATATCAGGTGACCTTAAGGTTGGCAAGCAATGTGAGAAGACAGTAGGGACGGCTGGGGGAAAACTGGGTTGTATAGAGAGAGGTATCACCAGCAGAAAACTGGAAGTTGTTATCCCTCTGTACAGACAGTTGGTGAGACCCCATCTAGAGTACTGCGTCCAGCAGTTCTGGAGACCCCATCTCCACAAGGACATAGACAGAATGGAGGCAGTCCAAAGGGCAACTAAAATGGTGCAGGGTCTGCAAGAAAAGCCATACTAGGAGAGACTAAAGGAGCTTAATATGTATACCCTTGAGGAAAGGAGGGAGAAAGGAGATACGATAGAAACTTTTAAGTACCTCAGTGGAATCAACAAAGTCCAAGAGGGTAGCATCTTTCACAAAAAGAGATGTGCAAAAACAAGGAAACACAATTTGAAGATAGAGGGGGGACAGCTCAGGGGCAATGTGAGGAAGTATTTTTTCACAGAAAGGGTGGTGGATACATGGAACCGCCTTCCTGAGGAGGTTGTGGGGTCTAAAACTGTGGGAGAATTCAAGAATACATGAGACAGACATAAGGCAATTCTTGTGGGGGTTAGGAAGAAATAGGCAGTTAGTTAACTAGGATCTGCAGCTTATCCAGTAGGTATGGAAATGGGCAGACTAGGTGGGCCAAGTGGTCTTTATCTGCCGTCAAAGTCTATGTTTCTATGGCAACAGACGGTCACCACTTGTCATTGCCAACACAAGCTGGCCTGAATCGACAGTCATCACTTCTGCCTTTCGTGGGCTGAGACAAAACTAGTTGGAGGCCATCCAGTCCTTGATTTCTTGCAGGTATCGCCCAAGCAATGTCACTGCATTAGACCCATCACAAGCACAAGCCTGATAGAGCTGAATATCATCTGTATAACAGTGAAATTCAATCCCATACTGTCCGATGGTCTCACCCAATGGCAGCAAATACACAGTGATCAAGGGTGCACCTGGGAACAAATGACTTGGACTGAAATAGTGAACTTGAGACACAGGCAAGATTTCGGGAGCTGGCCAGGGTGTGCCACTCTATAAGAAGCTCTATCTCCTTCTCCGAAATACTGCCAGTGCCAAGGGCGAGTGTGGAGAAAAAGCAGAAACTTGGTGTGGTGAACCAGTGGCTCAGGAAGTGGTGCGAGACCGGAGGATATGGGTTGGTGAGGGACGGGGGCACGACATGGGAGGATATGGGGCTATATGTGAGGGATAGGCTCCACCTCAACTTGGAGGGAAGGGAGATCCTTAAACTGAAACTGTCTGGCTTCACACATGAGAGGTGGGGTTTAAACTTGTAAAGGGGGAAGGGTTGGAAAATAGGTCCGCTCTGGCGGAGCCGCCTAAAGGGTTAGGCCAAGGACCCAAAATGGGGTCATAAAGCAGTGGCATAAGGCCAAGGCGCACTGGGCAGGGGAGAGGGGCAGAAGGCTGCATGTGGACACTGAGAATGGGGAAGGGAAGGGGAGGGGATGGGGTGGAGGATGGTCTTGATCAATTCCAGGAGCATAGGGAACAAAATGCCCACGCTCCAAGTGATGCTAGCTGAGGGGGCAGTGGATGTGGCAGTAATTTCTGAGACATGGGCCACCCAGGGGCACAACTGGGACCTAAACCTGGAGGACTACACTATGTTCAGGAAAGATAGAGGAGTTGGGAGGGGGGTGTGACACTGATAGTCAGAAAGGACATTGGAGTTGGTGGAGTGGAGGAGGCTGGAGGGCAGGTGGAGGCGATTTGGGTAACTCTGCAAATGAAGGGGGTAAGAGAATGAAAATAGGGGTTGTGTACAGACCCCCTGCAATGGCGGAGGACCTGGAGGACAAGCTGGTGGAGAATATTAGGGGCCACTGTGGACTGGGAAAAGGCAAGGTGGTGGTCATGGGAGACCTAAATATGCCGGGGGCAGACTGGGGCACTATGGCCTCCCCAGTGGCCAGGGAGCAGAGGCTGAAAGATGTCTTCCAGGACACATTTCTAGCCTAGCAGGTGGGTGAGCCAACTAGGGAGGGCCGGATATTGGACGTGGTACTAGCAGACAGTGACCAGCTTAGGGGTCTGGAGGTGAGCAGCCCATTGGCAGAAAGTGACCACGCCACGGTCTGGATTTTACCTGTGCTGTGGGAGAAGAAAAACGCACGAATACGGTGGCTAATAGACTTTAGGGGAGAGGACTTCGGGGGCATGGGAAGGATTCTTCAGGAGTATTTAGATGAGTTAAGGATGGATATGGACGCTAGGACTAGGTGGGAGGCCATTAAGAGGCTACCAGGACCTGCACGAGGGTAAGGTGCAAGCACTGTAGGACCAGAAAGCCATGTTGGTAGACCCGGGAGGTTCAGGAGGCAGTGAGGGAGAAAAAAGCTGCCTATACACGCTTCAAGCGCTCAAGGGGAGAAAAGGAGCAGGGAGAGTACGAGCTGATGTCCAGGAGGGTCACCAGGGTGGTCAGAGTGGCCAAGGTGAGGATGGAGCAAAACCTGGCCAGGGGTACCTGGAGGGGGGGAGAGAAAGAGGTTCTTTAAGTACATAGGGGAGAAAAGGAAAGTGAGGGCACAGATCAGCAGGATTAGGACTGGGGAGGGATGGGCTCAGAAAGCGGGGGAGCAATCTGAGATATTAAATGAGTACTTTGTCTCAGTCTTTACCAGGGGAGGAGGGGGATCCACACTTCCTGATGGGAGGGATGGTGAGACCGCAAATAAGGTAAGTTACTTGGAGTTGGGTGGAGCGGAAGAGGTCCGGAAGGAGGGCAAGTGAAAAATAGAGGGGAAGGGGGCGAAAGGAAGGACAGGTAAATGGGGGGAGGACATAATCACAGTGGACAGGGTGAGGGTGGCCCTCCAGTCACTAAAGACATCAGAAGACGCCGGTGCCGGACAAGCTTCATCCGAGGGTGCTGAGGAAGCTGGCAGATGTGCTGGCACCTCCACTAGCTGCACTCTTCAACAGCTCCCTGCAGACAGGGTGGGTGCCTCAAGATTGGAGGGTGGCTCATGTTGTGCTTATCTACAAAGGGGGTCTATAGAGAAGATGGGGAACTACAGACCTGTTAGCCTAATGTCTGTGGTAAGCAAGGGGATGGAGGGTGCTATCAAGGAGAGGCTTCGGGGAGAGCTGGAATGGATGGGGCACCTGGATGGTAGGCAGTATGGCTTTGTCCCAGGAAGATCGTGCCAGACCAACCTTGTTGATTTCTATGATTGGGTGACGAGTGCCCTGGACTGAAACAGGCTGGTGGATGTCCTCTATTCTGGACTTCAGCAAGGCGTTTGCTTCGGTCCCCCACAACGGCCTGATGATAAAGCTGGGAAAGATGGGGTTGGGGGGACAGTTGCTCAGGTGGATAGAAAACTGGCTCTCGGGGCGAGTACAGAGAGTGGTGGTTGGTGGGATAGACTCCTCCCCCAGAAATGTCAATAGTGGGGTCCCCCAGAGATCGGTCCTAGGGCCACTCCTGTTCAATGCTTATGTCTTGGACATAGGGAGAGGTATTAGGAGTAAACGGAGTCTCTTCACAAATGACTCAAAGCTGGGGGATTGGCGGATGGGGAGGAGGGGAGAGTGGCCCTACAGGGGGACCTGGATGCCCTGAACTGATGGTCAAGGAGGTGGGGGCTGAGGTTTAATGCAGGGAAGTGCAGGGTGTTGCACCTGGGGGCCAGAAACCCGGGCCATGTATATATCCTGGGGGGAGACACACTGCAGGCCTTGTTGGGTGAGAGGGACCTTGGCGGGGGGGTGGTGGTGGACATCAAAATGAATAATACCGAGACTTGTCGCAGACCAGCAGTAAAGGCGAACAGGATGCTGGGCTGCATAGCCAGGGGAATTACCTCCAGGAAGAGGGAGGTGATCCTCCCTCTGTATAATGCCCTGGTCAAGCCGCACCTTGAGTACTGTGTGCAATTCTGGGGACCCTAACTTAAGAGAGACATTGCACTGTTGGAGAGGGTCCAGAGGAGGGCGACCTGGATGATCTGGGGCATGGGGAGTAGACCCTATGAGGAGAGGCTGCAGGAGCTCAATCTGTACACACTGGAGGAGAAGAGAGATGGGGGACATGATAGAGGTCTTTAAGTATGTAAAGGGGATCAACAAAGGGGAAGCCGAGGAGGTGTTCAGGTTTGAGCGGGGGGACAACCAGAGTGCAGTGGAGGCTGGGGTGGGGGGAGTTATGGGGGGTTACAGGGGGGAGCGAAGGAGGCATTACTTCACTGAAAGGGCGATGGATCCATGGAACGCGCTGCCTGGGAGCCTAGTAAATGAGGGCACAGTGGAGGGTTTCAAGAGGGGGTGGGACAGGTATAGGGGGAAACTGAAGCTAGGGAAGTCCCTCTCTGGGGGAGGGGTGGACAGCAAATCAAGCACCCAGTAGGAGTACCGGTTACCGAGCAGAC
Source organism: Neoceratodus forsteri (assembly GCA_016271365.2). NCBI lineage: Eukaryota > Metazoa > Chordata > Ceratodontiformes > Ceratodontidae > Neoceratodus > Neoceratodus forsteri. The sequence continues at coordinate 1,026,502,422 of CM028134.1, forward strand.
ATGACAGACCATGAGACCTATTCTGCTGGCTTTTAGTATGTTAGTATGTAACGACACAGGTGCCAAGATCAAGCCTTGGAGAACACCACAGGTGATCACAGCTGCACTGGAGATGAAATTTTGTAGAGTCACCTGCTGTGATCTTCCAGTAATGTAGGACTCAAACCAGCAAAAAACAGTGCCAGTGAGCCCCATGTAGTTCCTCGGGCAATCAGTTAGCATGCCATGGTCAACTGTGTCAAACGCTGACGAGATCCAAAAGGACCACGAAGGTACAACGCCCCGGTTTCTAGCCATGAGATCATGAAGCACTCTGACTAAAGCAGTTACAGTACTGTCATGGAGCCTAAATCCCAACTGGAAAAGCTTGCAGATGTTAAAAAGTTATAGATGGGCTACAAGCTGCACTTCAACCACCTACTCGATTATCTTCCCCAAAAAAGGAAGGTTCACCACAGACCTGTAATTCACCAGTCAGGGTCCAAAGATGGTTTCTTCAGGAGGGGTTTCACCACCACCCTTTTCAGAGCTGATGGAAAAACACAAACTGCAGGCAGCACCTGGCAATCTCAGTGTATACTGACCCCAGAGATTCAAGGTTGCCAACAGACAGCCAAGTAAGTCCAGGTACACAGTAGATAGGGTGCAAGCCTGAGATACCCAGACCACCTTCTCTTCAACAGCTAGGTGGAACTCTACCTAGGAGGGCAGATGACCATTGCCCATCTCTTTCTGGACACCATCAGTCCACGACAGACAGCTTGTGGCGATCCCAGTCCAAATGAAGGATACCTTGCCAAGTAAAAAACAAACAACAAAACTCTTTGCACTTCTCTGCTTGAAAAAACTCAACTGGATCCTAGAAAGGAAGGATTTATTGGGTAGCACCATGTCCTACAGGTGTCAATGGAGGATTCATCATCCTCCACAAGGGACCTGTGTGTCAGAGTTACTGTCATGGCACTGCATCATCAGGTTGGAGGAGGGGAAGGGCAGAGGAAAAAGGGGGTAAGACCCCCCCAGGCCTGCCTAAATGTCGGCTGCCAGTACTCTCAGACTCTGCATCCATCAGAGAGGTCCTACAAGACCACTGGTGTTTGGGCTGGGAGGTTACCAGGTCCAAGGAGGGTGACAGAAGCCTGGAAGAGGGATGAAAACCCTCTTGAAAAAAAAATACACCCACTTGTGGATGGTTGATCCAGGGAGATGGGATGGGTGGCTCAGTGTGTCAGCAACACTGTGTTGCACTACTACATGAGAACACTGTGTTCTGGAGCAACCTGAGGTCTCAACGTCATTAACCCAGCAATGGGCAGGTATGCCAAAGAGGTGGTGAACTCATTCCATGGGGAGAAGGTATGCCGTGGAGGTGGTGACCTCATTCTATGAGAAGACGGTATGCCGAATAGGTGGTGATCTCATTCAATGGGGAGAAGGTATGCCGTGGAGGAGGTGATCTCATTCTATGGGGAGAAGGTATGCCATAGAGGTGGTGATCTCATTCTGTGGGGAGAAGATACGCTGTGCAGGTGGTGATCTCATTCTATGAGGAGAGAAACAAGAGACGTCGGTAGAACAAGACCCATCAAGCCCATCAAGTCTGCTCAGCCTTACCTAGCTACTGTTGATTTTGTGAGGGCCCCAGAGACCCTTCACTCCCCTTTCTTCCCTTCCTCCTCTTTTGCCACTCTTTTTATCTGCCCCATATACCTATCCCATTCTTGTTTGAATCCCCCTGACTTCACACAGACTACCTCCCTTGGTAGAGTATTCCACTTTCCCATCACCCTTTCCGTGAAGAAATGTTTCCTGATGTCCCTACTAAATTACCCCCCTTCACTGAATTCCCCACTGGTGCTTATGTTCCCACGCACTGTAAACAACTCTCTGTCTGCTTTGTTAATCCCATGGAAGTACTTGTACGGCTCTATCATGTCCCTCCCACTCCCTTCTTGCCCCCAGTGTATACATGTTGAGATTCGATAACCTCTCTATGTAAGTTGTATCCCGCTGCCCCCGAATCGTTCTGGTAACCCCTCTCTACACCTCTTCCACCCTGCCCCTGTCTTTCTTCAAGTGTGGGCTCCAGAAGTGCACACAGTCTCCACATGAGGACATACCAGGGAACTGGACAGTGGCAGCATCACTTCACTACTCCTGCTGCTAACCCCCTTCCTACACATCTCAGCCTCAATCAATTTCAATCAATCAATCAATTTTTTTTTCAGATTTAATAAACTTTATTAAGGTCAGTCAAGTCAGAATTACAAGAACCAGTACAATATATAAGTAAGAAAATACATCAACAAGCATGTGGGAAAAAAAGACAATGTCGTGGGTCACACTAATAAAGCAAAAGGAAAGAACTATCTAGACAACACTGATACAGTGCACCTACTTGACTGTACCCCTACAAAACTCCATTCCCCCTCCCCAACCACCACTCCCTTGCCCCAGAGAATAATCTAATCTTGAGTGTACCCAAGTCAGGAGTTAACCAGATCCCAGAATAGTAGGACATCTAATTTCCCTTGATGATATGTGACTGGAAAATGTCTGACCCAATGGGAGAGAGGTATCACCCACATGCAGCACCCACTAGACCTATTCTACCCTTCCCTCATGGGGTAGAGCATAGGAGCTCCCAGAGAGCTAGGCCTCAGCCAGCACTGAGTGTTAACAAGGTGTAAAGGGGTTCCCAGACTCGATAAAATTTCATCATATGACCAGATATATTCGCTGATACGTTCAGCCTGTAAATTGATTGGTCACACCAATGCCTCTCAATCAATCAATTTTATCTGTATACTGGAGGGTATGGGAGCAAAAATGCCCATTTTCACAAATGTCCAGTGGGAAAATAGAGAACGTAAAAGGACAAGCAGAGTCAAAAAGTTACAACATAAACGCAAGGATAAAAATACATTGCAATAAAATGGTTACCAGAAGCAAAACATTTACAGGCTTAACATAGTACTAGGGAACAAGATAAATACATACTTTGAGAACAAAGAGAAAAAAAAAAAGATATGTAGAATACAGGGAAACGGGTGGGGCGAAACTCCAAAAGTGCTACATGCAGATAAAGTGCGAGTCTTCTGGGGTTGGTAGCATTTAAGGAGTCTTCTGTCAATGCAGGACCCAGGCAAGGGGGAAAAAGGTGGGGAGAGTCAGGGGTGGGTGTCTGAGGGACAGACAGGGTGAGACTCAATTGGTGGGGGGGGAATGGAGGAGGGGAAAAAGGAGTAGAGGGGGTCGAAGCAGGGAGGTAGAGACCTGGATTAGCATGGAGGCTGGCAAGTGCAACTGCAGTCAGATGAGCTGAGGATGTAAGCCTTGAGGGAGGAGTTGAAAGAGTTGATGGGCCTACAAGCCTGGATTATTGGGGGTAGTTTGTTGTACAATTTTGTGCCCTTGAAGGAGATTGCATTCTGAGCCTGTTTGGTCTGATAAAAAGGGAGGCTGAAAACCATACTGGAGGCACCTCTGGTCGACCGCCCTGGGGCTGAAAGTGGGAAGAGGGAGTTGACGCTGGGCGGCATCAATTTGAGATAAATCTTGTAGAGGAAGGAGAGCATTTTTAGATTAAACCTTCCTTCAAGGTTGAGCCAACTGAGGGAGGAGTAGAGAGTAAGTGCAGTGGTGAGTTTTCTAGGGGAGACCGGTGATGAAACAAGCTATGCTGTTGTAAGTAGCATCCTATTAGCCTTCCTCACTGCCCGGCTGCACGGTACTCTTATCTATAAACTGTCTGATATTATTACCCCTAGGTCCCTTTCCTCTGTTGCACTCTACCCAGCAATCCCCCAATTCTGTACTCAAGCTTTGGATCTTTTTATAGTATTTTATTATTTCAAGAAAAACAATGCAACACATTTTCAGCAGCGTCTGCCTTTAGAAAAATGACATCAATATGGCAGCCATTCTATGGATGCAAGATACTGGGCAGTCAAAACTGCACTTATGTTCGGATAGTGGGGGTACACCCAAAAACAATTGTTTACGTCATATATTACAAAATACGCTGCACTCAGCAAGAATTTAGAAGGTCTGCACCTTTCAGTAACAATCCCACCATATGTAATACACTCCGCATGAACGCTGATGTGACCTCTTCCCATCATTTAATAAATAAATAATTCCATGTGCTTACGCAACTGGATGAGATAATTTGAGATGATGCTTGTGTAACTTGATTTGCTCTGTGGCTTTCTGCCTTTCTATCCGTGGGATATACCATCCTGCAGGGGTACGATGCAAGTAACCCTAGAGGAGGGGCCCCCCCCACAGGTGCTGGGGATGAATGCATTGGCTAAAGGTAGGGTAGGAAGAAGCCCACGGGGAAGAGAGACGAGCCACTGGAGGAGGAGGGGTGGATGGTGGGCAACAAGAAACAATCCTGGTGAGGCCCAGGATGTTCGTGACCCTTTAAACTTGATGGGGGAGTGACGTTGTTGCTCCGCCCATCAAACTACGGGCTTAAAGCCCTCCCATTCGATGTGCTTACGCAATTGGATGAGATAATATGAGATGATGCTTGTGTAACTTGATTTGCTTTGTGGCTTTCCGCCTCTCTATCCGTGGGATATACCACCCTATAGGGGTACGATGCAAGGAACCCTAGAGAAGGGTCCCCCCTACAGGTGCCAGGGATGAATGCGTCGGCTAAAGGTAGGTTAGGAAGAAGCCCAAAAAGAATACCCAAGATGTCAAGCTTCGAAGAGGCGAGGATGATGAATGAATTCTGTGAAGAGAAGGGCTAACTTCCTAAGGAGAGAGGGGGGGAAAGCCAGGGCCACCAGCTGCCTCCATCCAACAGTGGAACCTAACTAAGTAATATAAAGAAAGCACTAATTCTAACTAATATTATTACCATTGGCATGGAGGAGAGGAAAAACACCCTTTTTGAGGAGGAAACCTCTGGGGATCCAAGGCCTAGGTCGCCTTCCCTCCAGGCTGACAACGTTTGATTTGAGGATGTACATCGTTAAAAAGAAGAGTTCGGTAACTAGAGGGATATGAGTAGGGAGAATGATGATGGAATAGGGAAATCTCCAAAAGAAAGCACAGATTGAAGAGGGAACATGAGGCTGTACACGAATCGAATAAGGAACATGAGCCAACAATGAACACTGATGGTGATAATCCCGCAGGAGTTAGGCAGGTCGATGAGGTAGCATAAGATCCGATGAGAGGTATGATCGATTGAGCAAGGAATTAGATACTTGAGGTCGATAAGGCATGATTATGCGATGTGAACAATTAGATCCTGCTGTTGTGGTTGATGAGTAACATCGTAGTCAATGATGGAATGCTCGAGGGAATGATGTAACTAGATGGACCTTGCTGTACCCAAGGAGGGTATGCTCGAGTAGTTGACGAGAGATAGTAGATCAGGGGAGCAAGGATGGGAGGGAGTAAATCCATGTAAGAGTCAGAGGAGTAAGGGGTATCCAGATGTGCTGATGAGGAGATAAATAATACTGCAAACTGGCATGATTGAGCGATGCAAGTGAGTAGACACTGAGGTTAAAGAGGCATACTTGATTATGCAATATAAACGATTAGACCCCAAACGATTAGACCCTGAGGTTGTAGTCGATGGGGGTAGTATGGAATTCAATGATAAGAATGTTAAGAGTAAGCAATGTAAATAGATACACCGAGGAGCAGGTCGGTGAGAGCCAGCACATATTATGAAGGATAGGGATGCTCAAAAAGAACAGTAAGCGCAGGCCAGATGGTGACTGAGGAGGAGGAAGGCAACAAGTGGATGCGATGGGGTAGACACTCCTGATGCAGTGGAGAAAGGCAGTGAGAAGTAAATAGAGGAACCATGAGGGAAGGCATAGGAGCCATGATAGGTATGATGATAGCGTGAAGCCAAGAGCGGAGGGAATACTTGACGGCTGGTAAGAGATAAGGAGTGGTAAATGATGACTGGAGTCATGAACCGCAGACATGCAACAGGAGGGCTGCGGGTCGATGAGGTGGCATAGAAATAATGATAGGCATGCCCGAAAGAAAATTATTGCAAACCAGATGAAGGCAGCCGAGGCATGCCATTTCAGCAATCGAATGGGAGGAGCAGGTAGAAGTGAGGGATCATGGATCTGAAAGGGTCATGGAGTCGAAGGATCTCCAAAGAAGGGATAAATGACTGACGAGCCAGAAGGCTGGAACGGGGAAGGGGCACAATACCAGACTGAAAACCAGGCAGGAATAGCCTGAAGCTAATCCAAGATGATCAAACAGTGCCGCCTGCTGGTTAGTGCAAGAAGCTGCCAGAGTGAGGCAGAATTGCAATAAAGCAGTACAATATAGTCGAATACTGCAAAAGAATACTGCTAGCTGAAGACACAATGCTGCTGGCACTCTAAGAACAGCAGATATGTATGCAATGCCTGACATAGCTAATGCAGGATAAGCAGATCAAGAAGAAGCGAGGTAGATTCACACCAACCAACTAAAAATTAAAAATAATAAAAATGTGCTAGGGCAAAACTGGGAACATCCCCCTGAGGCAAATGATGGAGTTCTCCTGCAGCAACTTGGCATATCGAGTCCCATCCCTGGTGCCGCACAGCTGAAGAGCAGCAGGGAAAGTCAGTACAGAAATCCAGAACAGAATTGGGACAAGCTGAAATTGAGGATGACACAGCAGAGGAGCTCAATCGCCACACCATGCAGTAATACAGAAGTGTACAGTGACGGGCGCATGCCGTTGCAAGGAGAAAATAAGCAAGATGATCACAGGAAAAAACACCACCGGCACGTTCAGGGGAAGCAGGACACAAACTCAATCAGGGACACGAGCCCAAGCAGTCGCAACCAGCACGATCCCCAATGGTGCAGGAAACAACGCAGGAATCCCCCACCGGTGAGCAACCAAGGACAAAGGCGAGGCGGAGAACCGCAGATGGCCAGCCGCTCTCCTCCACCACAGTTGATGCACATGCTGCCAGGATAGTGAATGGCAGAATCGAAGGCAGCATAGAACAGGAGCCGCTTGGCAGGAGTGGCCGGGGAGTTATGAAGCGAGCAGGGAGAAAGGAGCGCTCGAAAGCACTAACGGAGAAGGGGCAGCCCACAACGAGCGAGGAGGGGGAAGCGAGGGACTATTAAGGAGTAAGGATGGATGATGAGGAGGGCAGGAAAGGAACGCCCAAAGCATCAGGAAGGAGAGACCAGTAGAAAGAGGGAGAAAAAAACGAGTGTGGGCGAGGAAGTGAGCAGGTGAAGCAGGAGCCCAGGAGGAGCTGAGAGGCAAACGCCGCCATGGGAACGAGCCGGGGGGGGGCAATTAGGCAGCTGGAGGTGACCGAATGAATGAGAACAGGCATGAAGCAGCAGAGCACTGAGGAGGAGCGGCACCTCCGGCCGAAACAAAAAAGAATCCTGGCGAGGCCCAGGATGTTTGTCACCTTTTAAACTCAATGGGGGAGTGATGTTGTTGCTCCGCCCATCGAACCACGGGCTTAAAGCCCTCCCATTGTATCCGGCCTGGTGGCACTGAGGGTTGAGGTGCTGGATGCCACACCTCACCCCACGCCGGCGACCCGGGTTCAGGAACGAGCCCGGGTCGTCGGGGGAGGTCTAGGATTGAGCATCCGACGACAGCTCTCGTAGTCCTAGGGAAAAGGGTGGGTTCCACACTGCACTCTGGTGGTCCCTGGGGACGCCTGGTGGTACTGCAGACGCGCGGGTGTCCAGAGGGAGAGAGCATGGTGGACGTCTGCACGGTTGTGCATGGACGTCATTGCACGTCCATGCTCCCACTGGGGCAGAAAAAGGAAAAAGGCTGGGCGCGACAATGCAGCTTGATGGCCGCACCCTGCCAAGCGGGGAGGACTCTCGTGGAATCGTGCTGGCGGGGGGGTTCGGCGCCGGTCTGGCTGGCAGGGATGGGGGAGCCCTCCAGCAGATCAGCCATGGCCGTGCCAGACCCCCTCATCATGCAAGTGAGCCTGCTGCTCTCCCTGCGGGCAGGGCCGGTGGCTGGATGCCTCCGCCAGTAGGCGCAAAAACAGGGATGAGATAAAAAATAATAAATAAATAATTGTAGCAAGTACTGCATGTTGCAAACCTGTATGTAAAACATATACATTCCAGGCCAGTGCAACGGTAGTGCGACTGCTTGCAACACTGTCGACCCGTGTTCAGGAACGTGCCCGTGGATATGGAGGGCTGGCTGGGAGAGGAAGCTTGAGCGTCTGAGGACTGCTTGCCTTCCCCGGGAGGGAGGGGGACGAGGCTCAGTGCCTGACTGGCCTCTGGCAGAAGCCGGAGATACAGCAAGTACCAAAGCCACTCAGAGAGGTTACGGCATGATGGACGTCGGCATTAGCGTACTGACATCTGGGCACATGTCACGCCCCCAAAAGCAGAGGAAAAACACTTCCCTGAGCCCCAGGAAGACGGAGTGCCCGGTGGAGACCCCACAGCTCTCTCCTGCCTGTCCTGCCAGGGACCAGACGAAACTAGAAGCTCAGGGTGTACGGGCCCCTACCTCGTCCCTGCGTGGGGGAGGGTAAAACCAAGGCTTCATGCGGGTTCACCTGCAGGCTCCAGGTAGGTGAAGAGTAGGGGCAGACACTATAGGCGACTCCAGATGGTGCGGGGCTCAGGGAGCAGGGGGAGTATAAAATGCAAAGTAAAAACAAAAAAACAAACAAAAAAAAAACACATATACATTCCCAAACTTTAAACCTCACTGTATAAAACAAGTAAATGAAATATTTCTCAGGTTGGTAATTATAAGAATACGCATAACATATTTACAGCCCTCGTGGTGGTGGTGGAGGGGGGGACAGTCTGAGTGCTTCCTAGAAATGAAACACAAAAAAAAAAGGAGAACAGAGAAATCCCACTCAAGGATAGTAAAGGAACGATCATGCAATATTTCAACTGAAGCATTCCCCTGAGAAGGCATGCACGTGGCTGAGTAACATAACACCAGACTCTGTAAAAGATCAAACCCGATTGACGTTATTGTAGAAATCTCAATGCCCCAAACATGGAAAAGTCCTTGATCCATAGTCGGCCAGTAAAGCACACTACTCACCCTGGGATTACAAAACTCTCCCCAATAAAGTCAATACAAATGGGAAAACGTAACTGTTCAGTGCAGTCGTCTGCATCTCACTGTCCCCTAGCCTCTTCAGTGTTCTGACTCCTTACACGTTTTTTCCAGCCATTTCTCAGTCTCATTAATGTCAGTGTATTGAAAAGTATGCCCCCCCCCCCCAAACTGGATGCACAGCTGGGCCAGCATTAAGAATGAGTGTACCATTCCCAGACTCCGCACCTGAGCCCGAACAGTGTCAAACGTCTTACAACAAGCTCTGGTCACAAATGAAAGATCTGGGAACAAATGGATAGACACATCATTATAAGGAAGGCCCTGCATTTCCCAAGATGCTGCATGGAAGCGATCCCTCACAGTCGCCCCAATGTCACCAACAGCACCATAAGAGCTACCTCTCTCTGCGCATTCTCTGATCTTAGGAAATCTGAAAAGCTTTGTGTAGGAGGTACTCCAGAGTCTCGGTATCCAGCTTCAATGTTGGAAGAAACCAAGATTTCAAGAAGAGCAACAGGTCTGTGTTTTCAGAGCCTTCAGGTAGGCTGACCAGTTGAACATTTGGCACTCTTTGTGTATTTTACACAGCCTCTAAACAGTACCTTAGCTGCATGTTTCCCTGTATCAGTTTGTTCACGGAAAACAGCACTTTTGTGGCATGAGCCTCCACAGTAGTAGCCGTTTTGCTGGCTGCTTCCATTTCAGTGTCCTGCTCGCCCATCCGTTATAGTATGGCCTCCACTTCTGCATCAATGACTTTCACTGACCATGGGTTGCCACGGAGGTTCTGTTGTTATTCAGTTTGCCTGCACTGCCTGGGAAGCAGACTGGTTCCCTGCTTCCCGTTGATCTTTCGAGCTACCTCCTCCTGTGGTTTTCAGGTACACCATATTAAAATATGGATATTCACACGTTCCAGACAGTAAGCTTCCAGATGTACTAAATATAGTCAGCTTACAACCAGAAATTGAAGTATATGTTTAAAGTTTTATCTTTGCAGAGCATGAGGAACCTGCGTCATTTCAGCCGTACTAAAAGAAGTAGAAGAAAAATCAGCACTTATATAGCGCTCTTCATACATACTGTATCTCCAGGTGTTTCACAAGCAATGCTAGACTGGTAGTGAAGTGACTGAATGTGTAGTGGCAGCCATTTCGCACATCAACACTCACACACAGCCTTGGACAATTGCATGAACCAGTTTTATGGGATGTGGAATGTTGGCCAGGACACCCTAAGACTGATAGTGAAGTGGCTGTACGTGTAGTGACAGCCACTTTGCACATCAACACCCACACACAGCCTTGCACAACTGCATGAGTACAGTTTTGTACCTACCGTAACAGTAGATCTTCGAGAGGATCTCTTGCAGCAAGTAATACACTTGGTATGTCCACCAGAAGGCACTCTTGCACGGCAGCTTTCACTAGCAGTGTTACTGGGAGCCGCCCACGGTGATGCCAGTGCAGGTATACCTATAAATATGTGGGCGACCTCAGGATTCCTCAGTTCCCGGCTGGCAATCAGCTCGCGGAGCAGGACACCGAGGGGAACTAAGGAGGACCAGGAAGGCAGCGCCCAGGGGCCGATGAGTGAAGATAGCAAATGATGACTGTCGTAGAGAAGGAGGGGGACAGAGGGCGGAATGGTGACCTGGTGCAAGACAGCCTCTCAAAGATCTATTGTTACGGTAAGTATGAAACTGTACTATCTTCTTCCTGCAGCAGGTCGTACTCTTGGGATGAGTCCCAAGCAGTGAGAGAGGAAAGGCGGTAAGGAAAGGAGGCCCTGCAGAACGGCTTGTCCGAAAGCAGCCCTTCTCTTTGGGGCTATATCAAGGCTGTAGTGCCTGGTGAACATATGAACTGTAGACCAGGTGGCAGCATCACAGATGTCAGAGACAGATACTCCTCTGAAGCATGCCGCAGAGGTGGAGACAGCTCTGGTGGAGTGGGCCTTCACTGGGTGTAGTAACGTCTTATATGTCTTATAGCAATATGTGATGCAATTCGCCAGCCAGTTAGATGAAGTCTGTTTGCTTCAGTCTTCGATATGAGCAACGTAATACTGCAAGATGCGGTGGACATTCAATGTGTGGAGCAGGGTCTCTCCAGGACTATGGTGCTCTGAGTACAGAACCAGCAAATGGATAGACTGGTTCAAAGTGAACTCTGTAACCACCTTAGGAAAAAATCTGGGGTTGGTAGGGAGAAAGACCCAGTCCTTGTGGACAACCAGGTAGGATTTGTGGCATATCATAGTTTGGAACGCCAATATTCTACGAGCAGATGTAACCGCTACTAGGAAAGGGGCCTTCCAGGAAAGAAAGTGTAACTCACAGGTAGCGGCCGGTTCAAAGGGAGGCAAGGTCAATTTTTCAAGAACATAATTGAGGTCCCAGGGTGGTACCAGGTTACGGATAGGTAGTTTTAGGTGTAGTAAACCACGGAGAAACATCTTGGCAAGAGCCAATTGAGTGAATTGTCAGTTCTCGATGGGTTCGTTGAAGGACGATAAGGCGACCAGATGTACTTTAATGGATGAGTAGCCTAAGTCCTGGTTGGACGGGGCACAAAAGTAGTTCAGGATCTGAGAAACTGAGTATGAATAAGGGTCAATGCTCTTAGCCAAGGCCCATAACGCAAAATGTTTCCATTTAGTTGTGTAGGTTTTGTGGGTGGACGGCTTCCTGGAGGCCAGAAGAACCGTGGCAACAGAGGGGTTACCTGTTGCCTGGCTATAAAGATGTCCTCAGGAGCCAAGCATGCAAGTGGAGGGACTGGAGCTTGGGATGTACAAGTGTTCCATTGTTCTGTGTGAGGAGATCTGGATGATGTGGGAGAGGAAGGGGGGGTCTACCAGCAACAGTTGCTGGAGAAGGGGAAACCATATCTGGTGAGACCAGAAGGGTGTGATGAGGATCATTGTGGCTCTCTCCAGTTGGAGTTTGAGTAACACCTTTTGGATCAGAGGAAGAGGTGGAAAAGCGTATAGAAAGTGTCTGTGCCAGGAGAGGGATAAGGTGTCACAGCAAGACCCGGCCCAATCAGGTGTGATGGAACAATATTGAGAAACTTTGGCATTCTCGAGAGAGGCGAAGAGGTCAATCTCTGGAGTTCTCCATAGTGAGAAGATGTCCTGGAGAACATCAGACACCAATGCCCACTCATGTCCTTGAGCATGTCTGCTCAGGTGATCCACCACGGTATTGTGAGCTCCTGGCGCATGAACCAGGACTAGGTGAATGCGAAGAAGTAGGGCTTGTTGCCAGACTTTCAGCACTTTGCAACACAGTTTGAGACTTTGTGCCCCTCTGTTTGTTGATACAGTACACCAGGGAGGTGTTGTTGGATTGGATGAGTAATGGGTCTTGGGACAGAAATGGCTGGAAGGCCTGTAGTGCCAGACGAATGGCTCGCATTTCCAATATGTTGATGTGCAGGGCTGATTCCCTGGGCATCCAATGGCCCTGAGTCTGGTGGGGGCCCAGATGGGCAGCCCAGCTGTACTTGGAAGCATCTGTGGTCAAGGTTTGGGGGGGGGGTTGAGTGAAATGGAATCCCCTCCTGGAGGTGAAATGGGTTGAGACACCAGATGAGGGCCTGGCGCAGGGCAGGGGTAACACGGACAGAGTCATCTAGGTCACCTGTGCATTGATGCCATTGACTGCGGAGGGCCCACTGCACCAGCCACATGCGGATGGACGCCGCTGAGGTTGCGGTTGGGAATGATACATGGTGTTGACCAAACATACTGTAGGGCCAGATGCCTGCAGGTCATTAAGTATGTCCTGAGTTTCAGTCCTGAACAGTTGGTGCCCTTGGAAAGGGGCATTCAAAATAGATTGCTGGACATCGGGAGTAAAGCTTGAAACCCAGAGCCAAGCATGGCAGTGAAGGGATACTCCAGTAGCAGAGGCATGCAAGGACATGTCCACCACATCGTACCCTGCTCGGAGGAGGTGGCGACTGAGGCTGGTGTCAGCCCGAAAGGTAAACAGAAGTTGTTCAGTATCAGTGCTCTAGGGCAGCTTGCCCGCAGTTTCCAGGGCAGCAGCCCAAAGCATTTCCTGATACTTAAGCACGTGCCCCATGTAATTTAAAATGCGCATTAATGTGGATGAGGCATATACTCTTGTGCCCATGAGGTCCAGCTTTCTTGACTCCTTGTCTGGAGGAAGAATGCTCAGATGCTTTGAACGCAGTGTCCTGTCATGGGCAGCATTAATGACAACAGAGTCGGCTTAGGGAGCTGTTGGAAAATAAGACTGATCTGAAGGGGCCTGGTATAGGTGATCTGATTTTTTTAGAGACCAGTGGGACTGTAAAAGGGTGATGCCAGGCCACTATAATGGCATCATGATACACCTGAATAAGAGGAGGCAGGACCGTGGCCGGGTCCTCTGGAAGGTCCAAGTAGTCCAAGTAGTCTGCAAGATTTCATCTTTGTTGGTCTTGCGCAGTGGTAGTAAAACCTGTAATGTTGAATTTGGGCCATTACTTCTAGAAAGGAGGGATCTTCTGGAGGGAAGCAAGGGGTGTATACCCCAGGATCTTCCCCTAGAGAGGAAACAGTAGAAGTGCTAGAATGGGTGTGGATCCCATCATCTTCAGCCTGGTCATCTTCCTCCTCTGCAACACAGGGGACATCCTACTCTTCCATGGCATGGAAAGAGGGAAGAAGAGAAGACAAGTTGGGGGCCCATTTAAGTGTCCCAGGAGGTGGCTAAGGAGGAGGCTGCTGCATAGCCTGCATGACCTCTAGCACTGCCTTGACAACAGTAGGAATGACAACGGACTGTGCCGTTGCTGCAGGCTGAGAGGCAGTGTGATTGGTTCCTGTAAGCCCCATGTGGGAAAGGGACAGTACAGAAGTAACAGGGTGTTGCGGCAGCTGAGGCTGAGAGCCCAGCGCCAGAGGAGCAGCCCTGTGTGAATCGACAGGCCATGATACACAGGAGGCCTGGAAGGCAGCAGCAATGGCAGATCTGTTGACGAGAAAGGCACACCCATGCTGGATGGTGCAGGGGTCAACAAGTGAGGCGTCGATAGAGGCAGTAGTTGTGAAGTCAACACCGTCGACGAAAGGCCCAAACCAATGCTAGAGAGTGTAGAAGATAAAAAGGCTGGTATCTACGGTGGAGGCGGAACCGTCAACCCAGGGGTCTGTCCAGGAGCCAAGGCCGACAAGGCCATGGTGAGCTCTGGCAAAGAGAGGACAGGTAGGGTGCCAGTTGATGAAGGGAATGCCTGGTCCCATCGAGCAGCCTGCATGCTCTGAGATAGGGCTGCCAACACCATTTGAGTTTTTTTAATGGGCGCTGGAGAAGAGCAGGCCATCAACGGCCGGCCAGGGACCAAAGCTATCAATGGAGGCAAGCCCTTAAGTTTTTCTTTCAAAGTCTTCTTGTCTCGATGTTTGAGTTTCATCGATAAATGGTGATGTGACTGGAATGCCTGGGAGCTTGTCAACAGCGATGGTGAAGCTGAATGGGAGTGGAGCTCCTTCTCCAGAAGAGCCACCTTCTGTTCCATAATGAAGGCTTCCAGTGCTTTAAGTCTCTGTCAACATGTAGCTCTGTTAAAGTCCTGGCAGTAGGCGCAGACATGGACATCGTGAGCAGCCCCCAGACACCTGACACACAGAGTATGCGGATCGAAGTGATTTTCTTTTCTTTATATTTACATTTTGTGCCCCTGGAGCCCTGGCAGGCGGCCGGCCCTCCGACAGAGGACTCTCTCTCTGGTCCCCACTGCCCAATGCTAGCGGCCCTAGATTATCCCTCATGGATTATTCTTTCACGGCGGGGCCGGGAGGAGGTTGCCGCTTCTCCCTCTCGGAGAATTCCCGATCTAGATTCCGGTCTTCCAGGAGCAGCGGCTATCATCGAGCCTGCCAGGCTCAATTTTCTCCAGTTTTCACCGTCCCCTCCTGCTGGCGTAAGGATAGCCGAAGCATCAGCCTCCCAACCCGTGCACCTCTGGCGGTATGGAGTAAAACTAGTGTCCCGCTCCCAAGAGAGGAGAACAATCCTCAGACGTCAATCCTCTCTCCCCCCCCTGCTGACCCCTGGTGGTCCAAGCTCGTTCCTGAACCCGGGTCGCCGGCGTGGCGTGAGGTGTAGCAACCAGTGCCTCAACCTCCAGAGCCACCGGGCTGGCACTGATAAATCTTTTGACTGTAATGGCACTTGTGAAATAACGGATCCAAGGTAGACATAGAGTGGAAGCAAAGACGCATGAAGATAACTCTCGTCGTTGAAAAGAACGCATTGAGACATTGCAGCGAGAAGCATGTGAAGCGAGCTAGCTGATGGCGGGAAAAGAACAGAGGAATCCTGGGGCCGCCATGTATTTATAGGTATACCTGCACTGATGTCACCATGTATGGCCCTTAGTCACACTGCTAGTGTAAGCTGCCGTGCAAGAGCGCCCTCTGTCAGACATCCCAAGAGCATGGCCTGCTGCAAGCGTTACCCTCGAAGCACTCTCAAATTAGCCAATGTGCTTTTCTTCCTTTGACTGGAGAAGAATGCCCAAATAACCTCAGCTTTACAGCAGTATCTCTGTAGCGATCACTAGTGTGCCCGACAGAGCCCTCTCTGCTTGCTCCATTCTCCAGGGGTGCGCTCAAAACTCCATTTCGCTGTGTGCCTTGTTCCTGAGCTTGCTGTTGGCAATGTTGAACACTTGGACCATTAAAACAAGAACCACACATTAGTTATTCCCTTTTGAGGCGAGACTGCTCTTTATGTTTTATAAATGAAGATGCTTTACACTGGAAGCACTTCGCTGCATATAAAGTCAGGGTCATTTACCTTCCTCTGTTGGCTTGTGTTTTCTGTGCTCTGTTTTCAAATACAGCAGAAGGGAGATTACAGATGCGCTAAACGGTCCTGATTCTACAGTGAACTGCTTCTCTGTAAATCTGTTTCTGATTAGGTATTGTGGGAAGGGAGGAGCAGAACCAGAAATAAAACTAGAATGGGAACCATGTTATTTTAAGCTGCAGTACAACTTTGTTATTTTTTTTTTTAACAAAGTCAAGTGCCAGATACATGTAGTTTTCTGCATTATTTATGTATATTGTTGCCATCGCTGAGACTACTTATACAGTTGGAAGAGTGGTCTTGCACGCATTCTTACGATACGAGAACCATGAACAGAAGGTGACCGGTCCTGATTCCCTAGAAATGTGAGACCGCTCCTACAACCATAAGAGTGGTTACAGCAGCAGTATTTATACACAGTGTATAGCAGAGCATTGTTCTATATAGAAATCCATACTTTTCAAAATGCTATTGTAGCACAGTTCAAAGGTCATGGAGCGTGACTGTACCCTTCTGTGGTAAAACAGCATTCTGAAACCTCTAGAGACTGCACAAGTCAGTTTCATTTTGAAAGAGAAAAATCACAATGTACACATTTCACGTAATACTATACACTATAAAAAATACAGGATGAGCAACTTTATGCATAACCAGTGTTTTCTGCCACCTCGGGGTTCCAATTCCTACAGACCTCTCGAGGTTTGCTCTCGAGGTCAGAGGGAGTCAGAACCCCTCTGTGGCAGAACAAACTGGTTGTGCATAGTTGCCCATCCCGTATTCTCTATATTATGGATCGAGACTGATCTATAGTTTCTTAAATTTTCAAAAACCTTCCCTGAGTGTGCTTATAAAATAGGCAGGGAAACTCCTGCCTTTTGATTGGATGCTACCTGTGCATCAAATCCTTCAATGCACAGGTAAGAACAAGTTCTGGAAACCAAGACTGCAGCTGTAAAACAAGAGATCAGAGAGCTATCTGAACACTAACTTTTAAATGCTGCCATTTTTTTTGTTCATTAGTGAACGAAACATTAATGCAGACGGTCAGCCGTAACCATTAATTACGACACTGCAGCCATTGCCAAAAGGTCACAAACTCAAATACAAAACTGTAACTGATCTTGTTGTCTCACCCCAGGTCTCAACTAGCTGTAACGCTTTGTCAGCTCATGACTTTCTGTAGTGGTCCAGGAGCATGCCGGCTCCCGCCAGCTGCCTTATTAATAGTGCTCCTGCCCC
Source organism: Neoceratodus forsteri (assembly GCA_016271365.2). Taxonomy (NCBI): domain Eukaryota; kingdom Metazoa; phylum Chordata; order Ceratodontiformes; family Ceratodontidae; genus Neoceratodus; species Neoceratodus forsteri. The sequence continues at coordinate 1,026,519,572 of CM028134.1, forward strand.
CGCAGTTTTAAGCAAAATTCAGTTTCTTATATGTGTGTTTTTTGGTTTTTTTTTTTATGTTAACAATTGGAAGGTCACTTTTGGTAGAAAAGTTGCCGGTGAGAAACAAGCACTTCCGTCTTCCGCTCATTCTAGCAATGGCACTCACTGCATTACAGAAAATGGAGGGGCCACTCCCTCCTGCAGTCGTGTTTATCTTTTCTAAAAAAAAAAAAAAAAAAAAAAAGACACTAAAATCAGAGTTATACTCAACACCATCCTCAAATAAAAAATACAAACTGCTCCAGGTCTTTAAGCCGCGAACCGGGACTGCTGATAATTCTTGACATCGCGTTACGGTTTACGCTGTCTCTCTCGAAATCGTGATCCTACCCATTCTCCAAGTCCCCGGCCACTTCTGCTGCAGTCCCCACTCACTCCTGGTGTGCTGCTGTGCTGTCATCGTTCGCAGTTCACTCACACACTCACACACACACACACACACAAAAAGCAGTTTTCTCTCCTGTCACACGATAGCAGCTGGAGCTCCGTCACATTAAAAATAAATAAACTCCACAACAATACACGGTGGTGACTACAGATGCCAGTAAAGATACTAATGGCACTACTAATGGCAAAAGATACTAAAACTACAGATGCATATACAATGACATCATTTTCTTTTTCTTTCTATTATTTATGGTGCTTTTTCTCTGTTTCCGCCCCCCACCCTTGCATGCTTGGCACGGCGCGCGCATGTGGAGGCATCCGCACGCCATGCACTGCAGGATGCCCCACCCTACCAGTCACCTGATATCCGCCTGCGCCACAACCAAGTCTCAACCCGGTGACTGCAGGAGGGCGACCTCACTCCCAGGAGAGGATAATCACCTTTTCATCCCCGGCACCCCGAACGACCCGAGGTTGTTCCCAAACCTGGGTCACCAGCGTGATGCGAGGTGTAGCATCCAGCGCCTCAATCCTCAGCACCACTGGGCGCCACAATGACGTCATTTTCTAGTAGGCAGAAGGACTACTTTTATCATAAACTGCATATGCTAATCTGTTGTTTTTTTTTCCCCAGCATATACACATGATTTTTCTACAAATAAAAAGTAAACTCTGATGTGCGGATACTGAGCATTCGTCAAAGTCTCACACCCTTCTGGGAGGTGTTAGGCACACTGTGGAATGCATGACACACCCCACTCCTGGGGAGACAAGACGAGTCCCATGGATGCTGGATTCTCCTGCCCCCCCACCACCACGGCTGACCCCCGGTGACTCGAATCCAGGTTGTCAGCAGAGCAAGCGGTAGTGCTACCACCGTGCTACTAGGATACTCATTTGCCATTCTTTTCACCATATTTTGTTCGCCTGTGGTCCTTCCAATCTGTACATCTTCCACTTGCTCTATATCAACTTCCCACACTCTGTCCAACTACATTCTCTGCTGGGTCCCCGAATGTCGCAGCACTGAATATCTTCACCAGATATCTCCCCTTGGTTGGGATTCTACCATTACATTACCTTGGTGGGTGTTATGCTGCCCCCCCCACCCCATACCAGGCCAGGTATTGTGGCTGAGGTGCGGCCAGCAGGGGAGAAGCTAGTCAGAGAAGCCTGCTGTAGTCGTGGAAGCAAAATGGATTTCACTGGTGACCCTGCCCAGTTCCACATTTTTCTAACTCTCCCTGGAGAGCACTTCTGATGTTCATGGGAGCATGCACACCTGACGCTCCCAGTGTCTGTGAGGGAAGGGACATTACAATGCTGCCAACTCATGGCAAGATTCAAACAGCACAGAGATAGATTGGATAGATAGATTGGAGGCAGTATAGCGCAGTGGTTTAAGGCTCTGAGCTCCACATCTGGAGACCTGGGTTTGAATCCCACAGCCCCCCCACTTGCATATACTGTGTGACCCTGAGCAAGTCACTGAACTTCCCTGTGCTCCCAGGTTGCACCTGTAAAAAAGCTTTCAGCTTAGTGTGTCTCACCTGGTTAAACAATTAAAAAAAAAAAAAAAAAAGATTAAAGAGATTACAGAGCGGTTAGGAGCACATGGAGGTTAAGTAACTTGTTCAGGGTTACACAATAAGTTAGTGGTGGCTCTGGAATCCAACCCTAGCAGGTTCACAGCTCTGTACTTTAACTACTAGAAGAAGCTTCCTACCTAAGAGAAAGGTGAGCAAAGCAGTGAGCATCCATATATTTTATTTCTTGTGAAAAAATGTCATTTAAACACTAAAATAAATACTTGAAACTCTGGAAAACAGGAGGCTCATGGAAGTACATTAAACTGAAAGAGGTCAGTACTGCTGTTTTTGCACCCCAACTGAATGCCCAGCTGCTTACCCATTACACTCTGAAGACCCCAAGGAGCCTCCTACAGAACCTCCCAGGGCACCCACAGTCAAATGCCTCCGAATTATGAAGAGGGGGCCTTAGTAGCAGGGAAAAAGCAGGCTGGTGGGCTTACCTGTGGCAGGAGGAGGACCAGGATGTCAGAGGCCAATTGGCATGGGGAAAGAAGGCTGAAAGTCATTATATGACATGCTCAGTGGGGATTTCCTTAGATATAGCTTTTGTTTTTTGTTTCCTTACTGTGGTGCCATCTGCCCAGTCCTCAGGTTGAAGGTGGGTGGAGGGACTATCCCTGGTAACCTCCCAGACCCGTCAACCATTATTCCCACCAAACACATCTAGTGGGATTCAATGTAGTGAGGTGCTAGAGAGTTTCAAGGACAGTCATCCCAAAGGCACCCAAGTTCTTCCCTGTAGTTTTTCCCTCAGACCTCCAGGTGGCACCTGATATAGCTGTTGTGGCTTTTCTCACACACAGTGGACCCCTGTAAGACAGCACGCTCCCTGGCCCACTACAGGGGTTGCTACAGCACAATGCAGACTCTCCCTGGCTGGAATGCTGCCATCCCAGCCTCCCCTCACTTGCTCCTGAGTCTGCTTCCAAACTTGGGTCGCCAGCATGGCAGTGCATGCTTTTATTAACACCAGTAAGAGTATATATTTACAGGAGTGCTAAGGAGCACCCTTATGGTTATAACAATTGCTTCCTGTATTCTAAGGGAACCAAAAAGTGAGCATCACATACTTAAGGATGCAAGAAGGGACACCCTTGAACGCTTATAAATATACCATAAATCATCTGAATTTGGCCAGCCCAGTGGCGCTGGAGGTTGAGGCACTGGTTGCTACACCTTGTGCCACGCCAGCAACCCAGGTTTGGGAACAAGCCCGGGTCGCCGGGGGTCGGCAGAGGGAGAGAGGACTGGGCATCTGGAGGACTGCTCTCCTCTCTCGGGGGGAGGGTTTCACGTCATCCCACTCGTTGACTGGCCTCTGGTGATGATTGGAGGGCAATATGAGTGGGGAAACGCACTCGGACGTAATCACATTGGTGGGGGTGCGGGAGAAAAAGGAGGAAGAAGATTAGCCTGGCAGGGCTTCATGACGATCCCGCTGCGCCATGAGCGACTCCGGGTTCTGGATTTGGTCTCCATGAGGGGACGCCACCGTCCCGGCCCCACCACGGGGGAGGGGGCAAGCCGTGGGGGAAATACCAGGGTCAGCTAACTACGGCATGGCAGGACCTGAGAGACAGTTCCTCCCTTGGAGGAAAACAGCCCCTGCTAGGGTTCAGGAGGTGGATAAAATCTGTATGAAAAAAAAAAAAAATCATCTGAATAATAATTATGGCTATGGTCTTCCCTCTCACACTTGATGATAAACCGCATTTTCTGAATCAGGCCATTGCATAGTCGACGTATACAACATTAGTTTACAAATTTACCTTTTAAATCTAAAGTTAGTCTGAAGATTCAACGGTTTCTCTTTGATTGCAACTTTTGACTTTAGTGCTGTACTAGGCAACTGTGATGTCATCAGCATTATGAAAGCTGCTCTCTGATTGGCTCAGGATAGTAACTGTCAAGATAGGCGCTGTGACAACAGTAACAGCAACATATTTTTGACATCTTGCTGTCAGTTAATATATCACGTTTATCTTGTCACTTTATCTTCCACTCTTGTTGTATAAATAGGGGATATACAATGGGCGGACTCAAAACATGCAATTTGTCCTCGAGTGTGAGGGAACAGGACCATGACTCATGAGTGGCAGAGCGAAGAGTGAGTTATGAAAGTCCTGCCCACTCACACGTGATAGTAAACTGCCTATTTAGAGTCAGACTACTGTATATTTGATATGCTGTCAAATATACTGATTGTAAAAACAATCAGAGCTGTCTGCATAATTCCCTATTTCCTGCACTTATCTGCTGTAATGTACTGCTACTGCTATACTGTGTTTTTCAGAATTGTAATCTGCCCTTGTGGAAATGTTTATGTAACGGTTACCTTGTTATTGTGCTTGTGAAATGTAACCTCCCGGGTCGTAACTGAAAATAGGCACACTGCTATCTAACGTACTTACCCGGTTACCAAAAACTAAACTAAATAAACATACAACAGTAGTTTGTACATTACAGTAGTATTTAAATCTGAAGATGTTGCTGTTTTTCTTTGATTTTACAGTTGGCTTCAGTGCTGCACTAGGTATTGTGATGTCATCTGCACTGGCAAAGCTGCTTTCCGATTGGTTCAGTATTCCACTGTGATGACAGGAACCTTAAAAGTATCTGCTGTGACAATGATAACACAGCATATTTTTGATAATGTTGCTGTTACTGATGTCACTAGCCAAGATATCTTGTTTATCTTGTCATTTTTACCCCACCTCCTGTTGTACATATAGAGAATAATGTACTCCCAACTGTGAGGTACAAGTTGGTATTCCATACCGAGTCTGTGTCATGACATCACATACATGAGAGCGAAGCCTGAGTGCCTTTATGATGTCACCACACTAACGAGATGTAGAATTCCAGCTTGCATCTCACAGCTGGGGGTACACGATTGTGTATAGAGTAAGAGAAGCCCATTTCAGAAATGTGCATCTTCAATAGTAGCATTCCTGTAGCATCACTGTCCATTTGTATGGTATTCCTCGATGTGTTTTTAGTACTGTCTGTGGGGGCTTACTGAGCACTTATGGTGACACGTGATAGCAGCTGTGGAAATAAGTTCATGTTTGGTAGTGACTTAGGTGGAAAACGGAGCTTATTACTGTAGCTGTGCAAATAAATAATTCGAGTTGTAGAATGTAAATTATTTCTTTGGAATGTTAAATGCAAGTTTCAGAGCCACCACTGAAATGGGCTCACTGGCAACGGGGAGTCACCGAAATCAAACAAGTCGGGCGTCACTCCATCATTCTTCCCCGAACTTTTGTTACTGGGTAGTACTGCAGTGTCTGCACAATGTACATTAGCCAGGGTGCAACCTCTATTCACTCGAATCTCTCTATCAGACACATTATGAACTTGAACCATTACCCTTCTGGCATAAGCATGGGCTCTGGCAGGCAAAATACTTGGTGTGACCAACAGTCCTTCAGGCAATTTTCCATCACCGGGTGCATCCAGCATTAGTATTTTATTCTTGACATCTTTTCTGATACGGACCTCTCCCTGTAAGGTGCACTGGGAATTTGGTACCAGGATCAGAGACTCAGGATCCTTTTTCCAGACAATTCCAACCGGTTCCTCTGGTTCCACTTTTCCAGCATCTCTCTGGGCATCAAAGGCCTTCTTGATCAAGGCCAGCACTCTTAAAGCTCTACCAGTCCGAGACCCCTGTTTTTCATAACACAACTATGCCAACCGTCCAAACATATGTGCATTAGTCCCAGTTAGTAGAGGGACCCCATCATACAGTCCAGTACGGGGACACACTAGGGCCAAGGTCTCCACTTGCTCTGCCACTCCAGCCACAGAGGTGGGAAAGGACAACCAAATTCGGACATAGCCAGAGTAGGGGTAGGCCTTCTCACTTAAACCCCAGACATGCTGTCCCTCCAATGGTTGCAGGGGCACATCAGACAATTGCTTCTGATACCAATCCTGGAACATAGTTGTCACTTGGGAGCCACTGTCTAACACAGCTCTTGTAGGCACTCCATTCACTTGTACAGTGGTCTCCATAGAGGGACCCACCACTTCAGACCATTCCGGTGGCACTGACCTGGATGTCGAGCGGGCATTGGCCCTGGTGGCATAACTTTTCCGAGTAGTTCCCCCTGGTGGCAGGGCGTAGGTTCTGCGATGCAAGGCCACTAATCTGTTGGTAACTTTTCTCAAGTTCTCTGGCAAGCGACAAGCTGACTGAAAATATCCATCCTCCCCACAACGGTAGCAGAACTTAATGTCTCTAGTGTCCTGGAAGGGTGGGGGGTCCTTTTTTTGTTAGGGCACCTCTTGAGTCCTGCGGGGCTCCTTTTCGAGTGGGGGCCTACCTCCTTTGGCTCCTGGATCTCCACCACGATTGGGAGTGAGGGCCACCCTCTGCAGCTCCCCCACCATCTCTCTCTCAATTCTCTCAGCTCGGTGAGCAGGTTGCCCTCAATTCGAGTCTCTGGGGACACAACATTTACTCCCACTCCACTCTTGAGCTCAGGGGGAGCCTGATACAGATCTGGTTCTATGAATGTCTCAGTCAGTTCCTTAATCAAGTCCCTCAACTGTTCAGCCTCATCTAACTTGCTCCTTTCGGGGGTCTGGCAAGAGTTCACGGCCCCAGCACAGGGCTCCCAGCCCTCCTCATCAGTTTCAATCTCACGGATTTCTTTCATCAAATTACAATACTCGGGAGGGCTTGCCCTCCGGTCTTGCAGCTTGAGCTTTAATATCATCACACTCGAAAATCTAGCTGATTTCAATATGTAGTCTAATCTGACCTGGTTTAACTCTTTGACAGGCACGCTCCCTTTTCGATGGACCCTCTGTAGAGCCTTCTCTAACCTAGTGACGAAGGCAGACAATTTCTAATTTTTCCACTGTTTGGCTGACTTGAATTTCCACAATAAACCATCCCCTGATACTGTGCTGCCAAACACCCCCTCCAAGGCAGAGAGATATTCGGCTGCAGTGGCCTCTGGGCTAGTAGCACGTAGGAACCGAATGGCCTCCAGGGCAAGGCCTCTCAAGCTCTCCATCAAGCACTTCCTCTATTCCCCCTCGAAACATTGCCATTCCTGCACTAAAGGGGTAGCATAGTCCATCCAGGTCTCTAATTCATCTTCCCTTGAAAGCACTGGGACAGTCCCAGAGAAAACTCTGAGCCTTCGATAGGAATCCAGCTGTATGGGGGGAATTATCGTAGGGGAGGTAGCTATTATGGAGCTCTTCGGGGACACAGGAGAGGGAATCGGGGAATGTACAGGTGTGTGGTCCCCAGACAAGTCTAACACTTTCACTGCCTCCTGAGCAGTTCTCCCTTCTGAGGCTAACAGCTTAAGCAGCTTCTCTTTAAACTCATTGGTACTAGGGGACCCACTCGGGGTGGCCAGACCACTATGTACATGAACAACCCTACACCCCTTCTGGGCCCCTTTGGGCAGAATTATAGGTGGCACCTTTTCAGGGTCCACAGGGTAACTACACGAGAGTAGCACTATCAAAGTTTGGTCAAATAAGTCAGTGTCTCGTCCCTTTACCTCTACCTTGCCCAAGCATTTAACCGACTCTACCGTGGATACAATGTCAACATTGTTAGTCCCTAGGGGAACATCCAGTAACAAAACAGCCTTTTGGGGGTCTATCTCCTCAGCTTTGCACCATCCCATCAATTTATGCACCACCAGCTTATGGGGTCAACTTTTAACTTGGGCGTGGTACTCCCCTCCATCTTTTCCCTTAAATTAAACATATCGGGGTAATTTTCTCATGTGGCCACTAGAGGACGCTGATCCCAGCGGTGTCTCCAAGATGTAACCCCCAGGTGGCGCTATCCCAAGGGCTACTACCCTTGCCTGTTGGGCTACTGACAGGTTGAGGGGCCTAGGTTCTAGGACGGTGCCTCCACCCAGAGGTCAGTGTTAGTGGTGGTTAAACTAGCTCGGGTACAGCCCTCTGGGACATTGTAGCCCCCCTTTGTTCCCACTAGTGGCCCACACAACACACAGGAGTTACCTTCCCAATACCCCACATGTGCACACTTTTTACACAGAGATACCACTTACCTTCGGGACTGATTCTACAGCCCGTCGGAGGACCCCCTATAAAACAAGGTTAAACAACACACACAGCAATTTGCGATACTGTTCTAGATGCATTAACACCACGGCCAGTATATAGTATAACAACAACAAATCTGGTTTATTCAGGGGATAGTAACACGGGAGTGGGGTAATCAGGTTGATTAGTTTAGATAAGTTCGAATCACAGTATTGTGCACATATATTTAGGGTCCAAAATGTCACTCTCTGGGTACCCAGGATGGGGGTTGCTAGCTGGGTCCATGTCTGGCTGGTCAAGCTGGCAGCTAGATAGGCCCTGTATGAAAAAAATACATGCACAAACAAATTGTAATCCAGAGCTGGATGGCTCAGTCCACAAACAGAAACACACACAACAATCAGTTGACACACTTTGATTAAATGAAGGTGAGGGGAAGTACCCCTATTTGTACTCACAAACCCCAAACCGAGCTGAATTGAGAAGGTAGCTCTGGATGGCCAGGATGAGCAGGGCATGGAGATGAGACCCCTGTGACAGGGCCTAACTGGTTTGGAAAGCAGACAGATGCAGTCCGATTAGCTTTGAGTCCAGCTTCCAGCTCCAGCTCACAACTCACAGAACAAGGGGAAAAGGTATCGCGATCCCCTACAAACACTAGGCACATTTATATGTAAAGGAATTTACCATACCAGGCAGCTGCTTCTCGATCCCGATCGCAAATACTGCAAAACCCGAGAACACATGCAGCAACAGAGTCCCCGACAGGCCGATCGCACTTCTGCAAATCTTCGGTCGTCCACAGGCAAGCCTGGATCTGCACACTTCTTCCTTTTCTCTCCACAACTCGGATTCAGTCCAGTTGAGCACTCGCTAACGGCTACAGGCCGACTTCAGGAACTTACACGTGCTTCCCGCACTAACTGCACGCCATAGCAGAACAGAGCTCCTACTCCCTTTACAGTCAACTTGCATCTGGATCTCCAGCGTCAGTTCAGGGCATTTCCCTTAGACTCCAACAGGTTCGGCTGGTGTATCCGGCTGTCAATCACTGCAGCAGGACTCCCTCTGTTGGTGCAAAAAGGCACCAAGGTCCAAACTACAATTCTCAGAAGCACTAACCATGTATTTCCCTTTAGGCAGGCTCCAGGTGAGAGTCCAAGTCCTGGTTGGTCCAAGCAGTCTCCATTTTAGGGCTCCCCTAAACCCAACTGGTCCAGCACAGCAGTTCAGATCCAAAATGGAGGGGTACAGCACACAGAGTCCCAGCTGCAATAAAGGCAGGTAAGACAAATTGCAGTTTTACTAATGCTCTAAACGATTACAGGCAAACAGTTACATCTTTCAGGTGGGCTCCCTTTACGCTTTCAGCGACTGCAAAATGGAGCGATTACACCACAACTCGGGCGGAATTCGAGCATTAAGCACACAGTCCCCCCCATACAGAACTGATTATGTCTGCAAGCAGACAGCTCTTAAAGAGACAGTATGTGGAGGCTCTACAAGCACTCACAGTGCCATTCAAACGGCTTAAGCGCCGAACGCCAACAGGCAGGGGGAACACTTAGGCAAGCTCCTAGGAGGCTTTTAGGAACCCCCATTTGTAGGGGGGTTACATACCCGCTCTTTCCTGTGCCTCCCAGTAGTACCCTGCTACCTGCCAGGCTCACCCCTCACTTTCATTACTGAAGAACCTTTCAGACCTCTCCTCTCATCCTGGGGCCAGCTTGTCCCCCTGGATCCACTGCTACTCTCATCCTATCTGGCTGGCATTTCCCTACTGGCAGGCATCCCTGTGACCTGGAAGCAGAACACTCGGGTGGAGGCTGAAGGGTTCCTGTGATGTCGTGCTGGAGGGTACACTGTCGTGGGGGAAGGGGGCTGTGAGGTCATGATCTGGTGTACTGGTGCAGCATTTTTGCCTTTTCTGTCCCCACCCTTCCAGAACCTTGCAAACTCTGCAGATAACCGGAGAGGGGCCTGCTTAGAACATGGACCTGGGTCAAAAGTGTGCCGGAGTTCAGTAGTTTTGCTATTTATAGTGAGAGGCATGAAGTACTGAGTGCTAGCATAGGTCCTTGTTTTTTAACCTCCGGGGTGCTGTTGTATACAGTGTGATCTCACATCTGTAAATAACCGCACCATAGCTGCGTATTATGATTTTCATGCCACTGAAATTAGTGGATAATAGGGGCTGCCATGTTGCATGTTCACATTAGGCCTGTTGCTGAGGCTTTGCACTCACTCTCCATTATATTACATACATTACTATCCGTGGCTCAGCAGGTTGCACACTCGCCTCTGGGGCAGGAAGATCGGAAGGTTGTGGGTTCTAGTTCCACACCAGGAACTTGGGCTAATACACATTGCTGATCCTGTAGTGCAGTGGTCTTTGCAGAATGGTACCATGAAGCATTATTGTCAGGACCATTGAATTTCTCTGGAGCAGTGATGCATGGCAATGTGGAGTTGGAATAATACAATTTATAGGACAGAAGCCTAGCTGGGAGCAACAGTTTGTGCAGAGAGTAAACAGTGCAGTACTAGGGGGATGCTGTACTGCTGAAGTGCTGGCCATCAGACGAGACGTTAAACTGAGGTCGTTTCTGTCCATCTACGGTCAATGTCCGACTGGAAGTTAAAGATCTGATGGCACTTATCGTAAGAATATAGGATTTTCCCAAGAGCCCTGGGCAACATTCACTCTGTCAATGAAATGGGTTCATGTAACCTCTCCATTATTTACAGAATTGAATACAAGGTCTTCTGATCTTCAGACAGGGTATTAAATAAAATAAAAATATTGATTTGCTATCATATAGTACAGATTGCTTAACACAATGAAAATGTTTTATTTTCAATATGTTTTAAATGTGTTAACGTTAAAAACAATAATCAAAAATATTTAGCAGTCTGCTACTATGCAGTTCAGAAAATGGTTAGCAGTACCCTCTGATACAGAATGTGTAGCGGTTTGCTATGCTATACCAGCTATTTAAAGAACTAGAGTACTACCTAAAACTACTATTAGTTTTTAAAAGCAGCTAACCATTACCTTTTGTATCTGAGGTACTTTTTCTTTTCCCTTTAGTTAGAAGATTGTTTACCTGGTGTTTGAAGGTGTGATTTGTAGAACAGCAATCTGCCTGGCAGCTGACATATCTATCTCTATTCCCCCCCACCACATCATCAACATTGAGACTTATCAACTATCATCCTACCTTGAACAGACCAGTGCCCTCCCTAGTAACCAGTATGGTTTCCGGAAATCGCATGGAAGAGAAACTGTTCTTCTGAGGGTCACCACTGATATATTCCAGGCTATGGACCACAGCAAAGCCACTGGTGCAGTCTTTGTCGACCTAACAAAGGCATTCGACCTAGTCAACCACTCACTTCTGTGAGCATCGCCACCTTGGTCTTGACAGAAACTCTTTCTCGGGTCTCTAACTACGTAGAGAATATGTTTCAGTGTGTCAAATGGGCCGGTATAATCTCAGCCTCATCTCCTATCTCCAATGGGGTTCCCCAGGGATCAATCCTAGGGCCTCTCTTATTCTCAATATTCATTAATGACCTTCCTCTGAATTGTGGAGGAGCATCAGTTCAGCTATATGCAGATGATGCCATCTTATATAGATCCTCCTGTGACGTCTCAAGTATTAACTCTGACCTAACAAATGACTTTCAGACTCTAGAAACATGGTTTAAAAATAACTTACTAGTTTTGAACACAAAAAAGAGTGAATCCATGTTGTTCCACCATACCTGCTTTAACACAACCTCACAGCCCCTCTGGTTATCAAAACATCCACTAACATTCAATTTGAAAATGTTACCTCCTTTAAATACCTGGGCGTAGTACTTGACAAGCATCTATCCTTTGATTAGCATGTAACCTGACTCACTAAGTGTACTAACCAGAAATTAGGCCTTCTATAGCGCACCGCTCCCTACCTCTCAAGTAGTGCAAGAAGCACTATTGCCTCTGCTACCCTTCTCCCAGGCTTCTTCTACGGTGCCTCTATAATCCACTCCTCTAAGACTACACCCCTGAACAAACTCAAAATGGCCTATCACAGAATTGCCCGATTTGCTATTAAAGAGGACCAATCCTGACCCTTTCAGCTGTAATACATATGGTAGTGTTTGATGCATAAAAGAAAGATGTGCACTTACTTTTGTATGAAATGCTTTTCCCTTGATGCATTTATATTTCTGAAATTGCTGCAACTGTGTTTTTTGCTTGAGTTCACGAACGCGCTTCCACATGAGTGACACGCTGCAGTGTGACGTCAGAATAGGCCGCGCTGTGAACTCCCTCACTGCTGCAGCCCTATGTACTGTAATGGAGCACCGCGGGAAAAGTATGAAGTCTCTGGTCCCTAGCACATCTTCTATAGGGTACAGACATTCCTGAGAACAAATTTCATCATCCTCTGAGTCCGAGGATGATGAGCAAAGCTGGATGTTTAATCATTTTGGGGTTCGTCCGTATATGTTTGAACCCGATGCTCATGACAGTGATGGAACCCCAGATTGGGCAGCTGCCTCACAGCTGTCAATTCAGGGGGATCCTGCAAGACTGATTAACCTGTCTTGATGTGTCAGGTTTTGTGTTTCCCACCAGAAAACACCCAAATGTTACTTGTCTAGGCAGTATGATTGAGGGACATGGGGCATTTATAAAGATTGCCACTGAAATCTAACACCACTGGTGGACACATACAGGAGTGTCTCTGCATTGGCGAGGGCAGCCTGTATGAATGCACATAGTTTTGGTGTTGTGAATGCAGATGCAGTAATATAAATGACTATATAACTTTGTATTTGGTCCTGCATTCAGCAGCACAGAACAAAACCGCAAGGGTCAGACACTGGCCCACCAAGAAGTGTCACATGTGCACATTGGATTTCTGTTACAAAACGGATCCGGGAACCCTGTACCTGATTTGCACTGTCCTGATACATGCTCCTGTTTTCTACAGGTTTCCAACACAGAAAGCAAATGTTTTCAGTAAAAAACACTGTGTTGGGGACTAAAACTTGTACAGCTAAGCACCAAGAAAACAAGACGGAGCTTCACAGAAGTGGCGCTCACATCAGCTGCCATATCCCCATTTCGTTTTTTCACTATGAAGCTGAATCATCCCGTTTTCCCAATGTAGGCAAAAAAAGTAAGAAACAGTGCTGTAACCAACTAAAAATGTGCAATGAAACTCTCAGCACAGCACCACGGAAAGAAAGTGCAGGTTCACTGAACTGGCGGTACCATCACCAGCTATATCCCCGTAGCAGTTTCTTAGTGTACTGAGGCGTGCTGCCATTTTACATGTTGGCAAACAAAATAAAACACACTTTTCGGTCACATAATTTATTGTGCTGGACAACTTTTGATATACAACAACTGGAAAAAGAAGTGCGGCTTCACTGAACTGGCTGTCACATCAGCAACCATGTACACTGCAACGCTGATGGCAGTCTGAGCGCTTACAGAGGGAGACCTACAATGACGTAAAACGAGCAGTCTCACGCAGTAGGCGGGCAGTCAGGCAACTTGGAGCAAGCACATAGGGTGGAAAATGGGGTAAAGTAAGTACATTTACCAAACAAGTCTTGCAATTTTAATGGGCACATATCGCTCGGTATCACCACTGAGTCCAAATCACAGACAGAAATGGCAGTATTCAAAATTCAGGGATAGGTCCTCTTTAAGGCCCCTGCTCACGCCCATCACTGTGACATGCTTAACAATTTGGGCTGGCCATCTTTCATGGCCAGACTTAACCTCCCAGTATATTGCGCCACCTTCAAGCTAATATACCTCCCACCTCCTCCGAGTATATCTAACCTACTAACCCTGAAACTCTTCCTACGAACACTCAGGTCCTCACACCTCCCGATGCTGTGCCTGCCCAAGACTCACCTAGCTGTTGGAAGAAGATCCTTCTCCTTTGCAGCACCACAGAAGTGGAATGACCTCCCACACTCACTACTCTCATGCAAGACCATTACTCTGTTCAGAAGACAATATAGGGAATATTTTATAAGCCTCCCGTCTGTAATGGGAACTGTACCTAATCTTCTCCAGCTGCTTGCCTATACTCTCCTGGTGTGTATGATCAATGTCTAGGGCTGTGAGTCTGTACCCAGCCAATTGTCTGTACTCTGCACTTATGTACTAATTGACTCTACTACGATTATATTGTATGCTTATGTCAACCTTACTGTTTGTTCACCTATGTTGCAATTGACATCTGTAATTTGTACTGTCTCCCAATGAATGGGATGGCTAGTCTAGTCCTTGAATGTATGCAACTGTCCAATGATATTTGTATATAATTATCTGTACTGTTTTCTTATGCTTGGAACATTTGGTTCCCCGGCTCGCCCCTGAAAAAGGAACCTGACTGTCTCAGAGGGCCCACCCGGGCATCAAAATTTAAATAAATAAATAACCTCACTTAGTATGATGTCTCTGCTGCTTAGGAACAGCAACTCAGCTGCCAGGTCAGTCACTTGTGATGCAGCTGTCCGTGAGATCACAGTACTGATGCTGTAGGTGGGGGGATATAGATGCATATGTCAGTTGCCAGGCTAAGAGCTGTTCCACACATCCAGCACAATATTATCACATAGAGGACTTTCTAATGAGCAAAAAGAAAAATATTTCAGAAATAAAAAGTTACAACTGACTGCTTCTCAAAATTTGTAGTATTTTCCTGTCTGCCTGTTTTGGCACCACTAGTTCTTTAATACCCTGCCAGATCTCTTTACAGCCCTGCTGTGCACTGTTTACTACTACGGAAGTGAGCTGTACTCTGCATTGGCCAGACCTTGAAATGCATTAACCGTTGCTGGCAACAGCTGATGCAGTGCCACTATTGTGGTACCAGCGTACTACTGATCATGGTGGTACAGCCACAAACCGCTCCAACATGGACAGATATAGAACTGGTTTTCTTTACTAACATACTAATTGCCAGCAGATTAGGCCTTATGGTCTATCGAGTCCGCTCGAACCTCAGATCCCTAGTTGGGTACCGAGGCCCTCCCCCCACTTGTGTTCCAGAATCCCCCATCATCCATCCCCACCCCACTGGGCCAGGCCATCATCTGATACATCCGCTTTCTGTGTCTGTCCCACCCTCTCTTGAAGCCCTCCACTGTGGATCTCTGAACCAGCTCGCCAGGCAACACGTTGCAAGGATCCACCACACTCTCAGTGAAAAACCTCCTCCTCTTTTCCCCCCTCATCCTTCCACCTTCCAACTTCAAACCATGCCCTCTGGTGATACCTCCCTGCTTTAGTCTAAAGATCCCCTCCGTGTTTACCCTATTAATTCCCTTGAGGTACTTGAAGACCTCAATCGTGTCCCCCCGTGTCTTCTCTCCTCCAATGAAAACAGGCAGAGCTCCTCAAGTCTGTCCTCATCGTCAAATCCCCTAGTCCCTCATATCATCTTAGTTTGCCCTCGTCTGTACCCTCTCAGGAGCTGTATGCCCTCTTCAAGTGTGGTCTCAGTACTGTACACAGTACTCAAGGTAGGTCTAACAATCCATTGTGCAGCGCAGATCACTTCCCTGCTCCTAGAGGTGATCCCCTTACAATGCATCCCAACATCCTGTTTGCTTTGCTAGCCGCTCTCCTGCACTGCTCGGAGTTATTCATACATCCATCCACCATGACCCTAGGTCTTTTTTCCCTATTGAGGCCTCCAGCCTCCCCCTCCCAGGGTGTACTGTGTTTAGGGTTTCCCAAGATGTAACACCTTGCACTTGGTGATACTGAAATTTAATTTACATGTGTGAGCCCACCTTTCCATGGTGTCCAGGTCCCATTGCAGGGCCAACCTCCCCTCTTCCCCCTCAACTACTGCTCCCATCTTGGAGTCGTCAGCAAAAAGACTCATTTCCCACCCTATACCCTCCCTGATGTCCGAAATATATGCATTAAACAGGATTGGACCCAGAACCGAGCCCTGCTGTACCCCACTACCGACCTCTTTAGGGTTCGAGAGCTCCCCACCGACCACTACTCTCTGAGTACGTCCAGTTTTCAATCCACCTGACCATCAAAGGGCCTACTCCCAACCCCCATCAGTTTCTCCACCAGACCATTGTGGGGGACAGAGTTGAACGCCTTGCTGAAGTCCAAGAATACTACATCCACAGGCTTTCCCTTGTCCAGTTCTGATGTTACCCATTCGTAGAACTCCACAAAAATGGTTTGACACAATCTACCTGGCACAAACCCATGTTGCCGACTATCCAGACCTCCCACCTCCTCCAAGTACATCCCCAATCATTCCTTTAGTATACTCTACATTAATTTTCCCACCACCGAGGTCAAACTGATGGGTCTATAGTTACCTGGCACTTCCCTCGACCCCCCCTTTATGGATTGGCACCACATGTGCCTCTCGCCAATCCCTAGGTACCCTCCCTGTCTCAAGCGACCTGTTGAAGAGCTCCGCCAGGGGTGCAGCCAGTATGTCCGCCAATTCCCATAGTACTCTCCGGCCCAGGAGATTTATCTTTCTTTAGGCCCTTAAGGGCTAACCATACCCTTCCGGTGGAGATAGCATCATCCGTCCCCCTCCACCTTACTGGCCTTTTTATCCTTATCCTGATGTGACACCCCTGGGGTACCTCTCCCTCCCTCTTGCTCCATTTCTTCTGCTCCCCTGATCCCACTCACTACCGCTTCTATCCCCATCATGCCTTGCTTTGTAGATATACCATCCCCCTCCCTAGTGAACACAGAGGCGAAGTACTTGTTTAATACCTCTGCCTGGTCCCTCGCCTCTTCCACCCGCCCTCCTTCTGGTCTCAACCTGCCGAGATGGCCCTTCGTTTTTCTCCGCTCCCCAAAGTACCGGAAGAACCCCTTTTCCCCTCCCCGTATCCCCTGCGCCAGGCGCTGCTCTTTACTGGACTTTGCCCCCCGCACCATCCGGGTGACTTTTCTTGATGCAAGATGGTACATTTCCTTTTCCCTATCCCCTCTCATTGTTTTATATTTTTTGTGGGCAGCCTTCTTTTCTCTGATCGCTACCTGAACATCACTGGACCACCAGCATGGTTTATGTGACCTTGCTCCCTTACGCTTCACCTTAGTGCAGGTCCTGACTGCCTCATAAAGTCCCCGTTTTATGACCTCCCATCTCTTTTCCACATTTGTCATTGTTGTAATCCCCTTCAAGTGATCCTTGAGAATATTTCCCATGCCCACAAAGTCTGCCCCCCTGAAGTCCACTGGCAGTGTCCTAGATCTCTCCCCCCTCCCCCCATGCCTTTTTGAAACCAGACAGTATTGTGGTCGCTCCAGTCAGGGATCCTCTGCAACCAGGTCCCTTACCAGATCCCCATCCGCCAGAATCACATCCAGGACATGCCCTCCCTTGTGGGCTCCATCACGTGCTGTGTTAAGAACACATCCTGGAAGCCATCCAGCAGCCTCTGCTCCTTGGCCACCTTAGAGGACATGGTTCCCAGTCTGTACCTGGCATATTAGTCCCCATCAACACCCTCCCTCCCTTTTGGTCCACACTGGGCAATGATGTTGTCCAGCAAACCATTCTCCAGAACATCACCCATCCCGGGGACCTATATACTACACCCAGCTTAACCTTACCTCCTGCCAGGGTTCGTGGCAGACCCATAAGGCTCCACGTTTCCCCTCTCTGCCTCTTCTACCCTAGCAATTTCTATGTCATCTCTAATGAACATAGCCACTCCACCCCCTCTGCCCTCCTTTCTATCCTTCCTAAGCATAGTGTACCCCCGCATGTTTAGGTCCCAGTCATGGTTTTTGTTGGCCCATGTTTCCGTGACTGCCGCCACATCAACCCCCACCCCCCCGAACAGCATGGCCTGGAACTCTGACAACTTGTTTCCCAAGCTCCTGGTATTTACTAACACCACCCCATCCCTTATTCCTGATCCCCTTTGTCGAACCCCACCCAGGTTCCTTATACTTCCATCCACCCTCTGCTCCTCCTGAAACTTCTCTCCAGTCTGTTTCCCCCCTCCCCCCCTTGGGTTTGAAGGCTACTCCCCTCATCTGGAGGAGAGGGCTTCTGGTCAGCCCCTCCCTTATCCTTCTTTCTTTTTTTTTAACTTTGTATTTTTTCATTTTATGCATATGCATACACAATGCATTTCCCTGCAAGGGTTTATAAAGATAACACAGTTAATTTTCTTGTGTACAGTGTTGGGGGATGTAAAAAAGAAAGCATTTCTATAAATCAGAAGGTTCTTCAAAATTTATGTACACTCATGAGCTACGGACTATGATATCCACAGATTAATGTCCACAAGAGTCACCATCATTGGCTTAGAAGCCAAATGCCCATTTATATAAGCACATAATCCATAGGTCCTGTGACATGCTTGGTACATGTCAAACCAGACAATACTGCAGCTACTGTATCTAGGAATAAAAATGGATTCAACAGACTGTTTTAACCAGAACTTGGAATCAAGCACATCTTTTGTACCCAGCATTTAACATCCCATAAACTGGTTGGGTGTAACCCACAATGATATGGAGTGCTTTCAGTAGCATTCTTTCTTTTCATGTCAAAGAGCTGTTTGCCTTTGTTTCCCCCTTGTCCCCCACCTGATCATTGTGGTTGATGCGGACAGACCTGTGTCTCTAGCTGGGAGGACAGGCAGGCAAGTGACTGCATTTGCTTCTTCCTGTTTGGTCAGCAGGGGGTGCATAAATGCTGAGTGACCTGTATTTTCCCTCACCCAGCACTTGAATGTTGTGACATGAAGTACAGAAAAGGAGAGAGAATGGAGGTTATGCTATGGGAGGTTAAGTGACTTGCTCAAGGTCACAGAGAGAAAGCTGTGGTGTTGGGGCTGAAATCTGGGTCTCCAGGCTTGCGGCTCAGAGCCTTAATTTGCTAGGCTTGGGGGGAGTGGGAAATGCTGGGGAAACCTCCATTCCTTCTCCCCAGGAGCTGACTGTCTCACGTCTACAATGTACCCAGCCCCTGTGTGGGTTCAAGGGTGGAAAACTTGAACCTGTATTCGAACCCAGGTCTCCCAGGTGGAAACATGCGGTGTTGCTGCTGTGTCGCTATGCCAGCCAGGTAGCATTCTTTTTTTTTTACTTTTTTCCTCGTTTTTCCCTTTGGGTCCGCTGCCTTGATTTTGGGGGAGGGGTACCCTGATTTCACCCTTCCTTCGTTACAACAGTGGATGTGTGAGCAGCCACCTTCCCAGGGTTTGCCAAAGCCATGCCATGATTGGGTGCCAAGGACTATGCAGATGCCAGGCAGACTGGATCCTCTTTCCATTGGAGCCAACAGATTCACCTCCGAAACATGTATTGACCCAGCCGGCCTTGACTTATGAATACGCAGCTTGCATGTGTGGCCCAGGTTTGGGCTGTGCCCTGCCATTTGGCCCAGGAACAGTATTCCTTTATTTCTGTTGAATACATAATACAGAATGAGAAGCCCAACAGAGGTGAGGAACTTGGGGTTAATAATTTTGAACAAAGACAACCCTGCAATGCAATGCAGCAGTGGGAAAAGCAAATATGATGTTGGGGTGCATAGTGAGGGAGATCAGTACCCAGAGACGAGAGGTGCTTCCAGTACTGTAGGTTATTGGTTTGTCCTCATCTGGAATACTGTGTGCAGTTTTGGAGACGACATCTGAGGAGGGACAGGGCCAGAGTGAAGGTAGTGCAGGTACCCAAGATGATCCAGAGACAGCAGGGAAGGACTTAACAAGGGGGAAATGAAAGATCTAAACATGTACACGCTGAAGGGGAGCTAGGAGACAGGGGGGACACGACTGAGACGTACAAATACCTTCGGGGGGTAAACAAGGTGGATAGCGGGGGAAACATTTAAACTGTGAGGGAACACGAGGGCCAGGGGTAACGCCACAAAGCTGGTGGGGGTAAATCGAAGATGGATTCTACAAAGTATTTTTTCACAGAAAGGGTTGTGGAAGGTTGGAATAGGCCGCCAGGCAAGGTGGAGGGACTCGAGCATGGGCGGGGCAGATCCGTGGGCCTGTTATATCTACAATACCAAAAGGGGAGTGAAGGTGTGAAGAGCCACCAGCGCTCTTACATTCCATATTAGATAGGAAGGACTGGGGACACAGTGGGCCAAGTGGTATTTTTTCTGCCAGCAAATTCTGCGATTTGGTTTTGTTTGTTTGTTTTTTTTTGCTCCTACTGGGCCCTTGGCAGCCTCACTCCTTCAGGCTCTGACACACTGACCTCCTCTGCTCACCGGACTCAACCCTCGCTGCTATACCTACGTCCAGGCTCCCCCGATACCGCTGACACCCCAGATGGTCTGGCCTATCCCTCCTGCCCTCCCAAGACCTACTTGGGGGGGGGGGTGCCTTTAACTTTAGGGTTTTGTCAGCTGAGGAGGGGCAGACATGGTGCACTGAGGCGGTCAGGTGGTGTAGGAGAGGCTTGCCGGACGCTGCCATCCGGCGTTGTGTGGTGGCCATGTTTCCCTTTTTCTCCTTCCTTTCCATCCCCCCTCCCTAACAAGGCATTCTGGGAAGGATACATGGCAGCGTGCGGTCACCCACGCTGCCAAGTGTGCCTCCTTCGGCCCACCACCAGGAGCTGCCCAAGGGCGGTGCATGCAGAACCCGCCCTCCTGGGGAGGACAGCATCCGCACAGATGCTCTTCACCCTCCCCGTCGATCCCCTGTTGGTCTCCGCTTCAGTCGCCCCAGGTGCAGGTTGTGAACCCGGGTCACCAGGCTGCTGAGCAGGCACTGCACAGCTCTGCTTCACTGAGCTGGCCAAATTCTGTGATTCTGAAGTTGTATGGGAGTGTCGTTCTGAGAAGAGTATTCTCCTGAGGAGGCAAGCTCTTCAGAATTAAGGATTTCGTATTTCTGTGGTACGGTCCTCCTTTAACTGGTGGCCATTGTCGGGAGTCTGGAATTCTCTACCGAGCTCCCTTGGGCAGATCCTTGCTTTGTGAAACTGTTTTTGTTGTTTTGGATGCCTTGTAGCACTGCTTCCAAAACTGTAACC
The DNA here is from genome assembly GCA_016271365.2 of Neoceratodus forsteri. Taxonomy (NCBI): domain Eukaryota; kingdom Metazoa; phylum Chordata; order Ceratodontiformes; family Ceratodontidae; genus Neoceratodus; species Neoceratodus forsteri. Next base: position 1,026,540,680 of record CM028134.1, read on the forward strand.
TCGGATCCTGCTGCTCCTGCCGTTTTTTGCCAGAAAGACTTGGCTTGTCCAAACAGTAAGTGTTAGAAGCCAAGTACAGTATAGTCTGCCCCAGAGGAAATCACATGAACTGCGGCCTGTATCTGGTTCCCCATCCCCCACGATGTGTGCTGGAACAATAGTTTTCTGTCTGTGCATCGCATCTCCTTTAACTGCTGCATAGCAATCCGTAATACGAAACAGATGTGAGAACATCTCATGTACATAAGCGGTGAATTCAGGAAACCGATTAAGAAACTGACTGCTTTCAAATTTTCCTTCTGCTTTTTGTTTGCTTTTTTTTTTTTTTTTTTTTTTTAATTGTTTGCCCCCCCCTTGCACATATTTTTTTTCCCTTGTCTCCCCTACCTTGCCCCAACAAACTAGTGCCACTCTGTAAAGCAAGCTTAAACACTGAGGTGGCAATGCCTGACACGACTCCTGGGAGTCCAGCACCGATGTGTTCAGCTTGTGTGTCCTTTTATCATTGTACCCACTTCCACCTTTTTCATTAATACCTTCTGTTTCTAACACCCCTGGGCCTGATCTATGAACCTCCTTTCATCTCCCTCAGCCTTTCCTGCCTCTGCTCACTCCTAACTCTGACCTTCAGACTGGTGACCTGCAGCTTATCAACCGTAGGTGAGACCTCTGAGGTGGGCCAGGCCTCTGAGGACATGTTGTCTTTTGACTGGATAGGTGATTAGTGGCAGGAGGTGGCCAAGCAGCCCAGATTGGAGAAGTCGGACAAAGGGGCTTCATCTGACTCAGGTCTACCACACATATTTTCATGGTAGAAGCTACTTCCTCCAACCAGTGTTGCCTCACAGGCAGGCATGGTGCTTTTCATATATTTTACCTGAAAGGAACTGTCTTGGATTCAAACCCGGGTAGCTTGGACTGCCTGCTGCCATGGTCTGTGGCATAACCTCTGTACCACACGAACTGCAGTTCACTTCAGTGAGCTCAGGTGGTTATAAGCAAAGGGTCAATAGTTTGATTCCAGGTAAGAACACATTATTGCATCTGCAAAAGAGCAAAATTTGAATCTTAGCAGGGACTCAAAGAGCTGCTAGCATGCTCCCGGCAGGCATCTCACACCAAGGAGTTGCCTGCCTTAGTAACTAATTTAGCCATTTCTTTTAATTTTTTTGTGCAGCATAAAAAGAAATATTTACCTCCTAATGCTCGGCTTGTAACTTCTGTGTACAAGTCAAGTGCTGCAAGCAAGGCAGTTGGAGGCAGTATAGCGCAGTGGTTTAAGGCACTGAGCTGCGAACCTGGAGACCTGGGTTTGAATCCCACAGCCCCCACTGGCATACTGTGTGACCCTAAGCAAGTCACTTAACTTCCTTGTGCTCCCAGGTCGCACCTGGAAGCAAGCTTTCAGCTTAGTGTCTCTCTCCTGGTAAAAAATAAATTACATTTTTTTTTTAAAAGCATAATGACAGTGAAGTAGGGAATGCAGGTACTTTGTGTAGATAGTAATGGGACTAGAGAAGGTGGCTGCCTGCATCTGTGGGGTACGTGAGCCTCCACGCCTGATGTCCCAGGCTCAGAGAGTGAACTCGAGTCGCCAGCGGTCCAGAGCAATACCCATTGCTTGGCGCCACAGAGATTACTTTTTTTTCTAATTTAAATTTATTTTATTTGTACTATGATTCAAGAACTGGGGCTAACTAGATTTTCTTTTTTTTGGGGTTGGGCATCATGGCATTTTATAAGATCCGCAGCTGTTGGCAATGGTTTGAGCAGTTCTTCCACCATTAACTTGTTTCTGAGTCACTGTAACCAGGGTGTGATAATAACCCCTCTCAACCCCTCCCCTTTGCTTTGCCCTTTTATTGAGACACTGTTGCGGGTCCTTGAGCTGAGCCAAACACCCTTTCCTAATCTCCGACCCAGGAGAAAGACCCAGGTGTGGCAGACAGAAGAAGCCAACCTAGTGGCTGGGAGAACTGTCAAAAGAGTTGAAGTGTACAGGCTGACCATCTTGTAAATGGATGTTGGAACAACTTTTACAAATTCTCCAGAACTCCGAAGCTCCCAAATCCTTTAGCTCAGTCATCATTCGATGTAGTATTGCATAACGTACTGCATCACACCATTAGCTGCAAGTTTATTCCTTTATCTGAAAGTCCTGGTTTCTTCACTACAAATGTAGGGATAGAGACTTTCACAGGCTGTTGCGCTGTCACTTGCAGTGTTCCCCACCCCCCCAGTTTGTATTTCTTCTAAATGCCACAATTAAAGAGCAGCTACCTACTTCTATTTTGTTTTGTTGATGTGTTTGTCCCCCTGCTCTCTGGTCTGCCCCATCTGCTCAGCTGCCCCCAGCACCATTACCCTGGCACCCCCCCAGGACTTACTATTGTCTCCTGTTTTCCCTCAGAGCCTCCCCCACTAGGGGGTGAGTGGGGCTCCCCAACTCCCATCGCAGGACGGATCCAGTTGTGAGAGGCGGTGCCTGAGTAGCCAGGTGTGGAGTCTGCGAACAGGCAGCATCATCTTAACTGGTCGGGGCATTTTTCCGCTTTTCTCCTGTTGCCCTCTAGGGTGTCAGTGGCTGGATTGCACAAGCATGCGTGGTGCAGCACCAGCCGACATCCTCCCACCCACTAACCGCTTCCAACTACACTGCCATCTGTGGTCACTCAGGTGGCAGTATAGCAGTGGGGCTGGCTAGCCTCCCTCCCGGAGCAGGGGAGTGTACTCTGGGATGCCTGTCCTTCTTCTCCTGCCCAGCCCCCTGATGACCTGGCCTTGTTCCCAATCTCGGGTCGCCAGCATCGCAACTGAAAGTGCTACCTCTGCACCAAGGGGCTGACTCAGGATGCAGTTTCATGAACACAGTGTTTCAGTATTTGACTGTACCCAGCTGCTCTTATTATAGTGCCTTTATTTATGACATCACAGTACTTACCGTGACCACAGACTGTGATGTCACAAACACTGAGGTCAGTTGAGGACAGTCGGATAGTTTTCCAAAGATACAGAGAAACAAAACAGGCAAATGGTTTCCTCAGCAGCCACTGACCTCGACCACCCAGTAGCCCTGCACCCTGATGAGCACCCAGGCCACGCAGAATTGACGCAAAGGTGAACCCTGAGGGAAACTCGGGGGAGTGGGGCTGGGATGGCTGGCGTTGGAGAGTGGCTTGGGGCCAAAAGGAGAAAAATCACTAACTGCAAAGAAAAAAAAAATAAATACATGATCTGAAATATTTAATAGACCAAGAACAGGAGAAAGAAACAAAAAAAAGTGCACAAACAGAAATCACCAAAGTTGAAGCATGGCCAAGCGGGCTTGGGTTGCCATGCTGATGACACGGGTTAGAAAGCGAGCCTGGGAAGTGATGTCGGGAGACAGGCCATGACTGAGACAACTGCTGCTTATCAGTGTTGCTCAGTTGGGGAGAGTTGGTGGTGGACTCTGCAACCACAGCGCCCCCTGTGGCTGGGCCAGGGAGCTTGCTCCTGCCACATGAGGGACACTGCTAATGTGTGTGTCTGATGTAGGCATTCATTCACGTCAGGAGACGAGGGAGGGATAAAAATAAAATGAGGGAGAAAAACCTGGTAACTGTCTGAATGAGGACCTATTTCAGCCTGACCAGGGTATATCTTTGTAACGAGCTACCAGATGGGGCAGAAAAATCTCTGTGGCAAAAAAAAAGTTGAAGCAACTATATTTTTTAGTCGGCAGAAATTTTTATTTTATTTTTTTAATTTTTTTAAGCAAAAATATTTTTTTGACATCAGCATATTTTTTTTTTCCTCGGATATTTAAAAAAAATGTTTTGATAACTTTTTTTTTTTTTAATTAGTGACTCCGGTCATTAAAAATGGCATCCACTTGCAGTATGTAAAAAAAAATATCTCTTCCGTTTAAGGTACTTGTTTACTGTAAATACTAGATTTATACTTTTGATGGTGCTAGTCCTTGTTTTTGATGGTAGGTACCCTGGGCATTGCAAGAAAGCAAGACCCTTTAAAAATGTCAAAATCACATCCCAGAATCTAGAAACATGAAAACAGAAACTGGTACAGTGATTCTATATTTGCCAGCAATTCATCACTACTTGAAGAAAAACGACATGCTGACTGACAAATACTGCTACTGTAAACATAATCATTAAATCATTGTTTGTCCTTTTTTATTGTCTACCTACAACATTTTTGAGCTGTTTTCTTGTTTGACATGACAGTTACAGAGAGGACACGGAGTGTAACAAGGCACACATTGAATGAGGACTGTTTATGCCCCAGTCATTCAGGCTGCCATCAATTTGCACATGAAAGGGAAGGCCAGAGTCTCATGGACAGATGAAATAGCGCTGCAGGGGAGGAGAGTATATTACATCACTGAGGGGGGTTTGTTCTTCTCCAAAGATCTGGGATAGGAAAATGCTCCATTTACCGAAGATACATTTTCAGACTTATGTTTTTCCTGAGTGTGCACACGAACTTGAGTGTGTGTGTATGATTGTATCTTTCAACATAACTTTAGCCAAATACAAGTTATTGACATTGTCCTTCAAATTGTGGGGAAAATGACAAAATGTGGGACACCTCATAAAATCATGGTGGCAGAAACACAGTATACTGGAGAAAAGAGTGCTGGTAACTTCATAAAGTTTATTGAGATATATAGAACAACTGAGTACATTTTTTCCCCATTCCCCCCTTTGTTCCTCCTGTCATGCACCCCAGATACCCCATTTCCCCTGTCACGCACCCTGATGAACCAATTTTCCCCTTTATTCCCCTGTTGACCTTGAGAAGTTTTCCTCATGACGTGATATCGTGTGTGCAGTCCTTTTTTTTTGCACTTCTTTTTCAATACGGTCAGCGGCTTCATGTACTCTCTCAGTCGTCCACCTATTCCCGCCCTCTCTGAAATCTCCCTACCTGGGACCCCCCCCCGGACCTCTGAACCACCTGCAGCTCACCCTTCAGGCAACCCCCTGGCTTGCACACACTCCCACACCCCCCAAGGCGGGGCTGCCTTCTGCTCCTCGGCACTCCCATACATGAAATCCAGTTTACCTGAGGGCGGAGGTGAAGATCAAGAGGCACTGGGTCCCAGGAGGGTAGGATCCAGCATTGGGCGTGGTGCTGGAACTGACGTCATCTAACATGAAGCTGGGACTTTTCCTTGTTCTGCATGGCTGCTCCCCTCCCACTGGCGAGTGCGCACATGCAGTGACATCCAGGGGAGGTGAGCATGCTCCTGCGCACGCCACTCCGACGTCTGCCGTGGCCCATCACCCCGGAAGCAGAAGACTATTGGCTCAATACCTCCCAGCGGAATACTGTTGCTGAAGCTTTCAGCACTACCTCCCCGGAAAACGTGAGCTGCCATCAGACATTCGAACCTTCTCCTCTCCTTCTGACCCCGGCGCCTCCAGCTCGATCCTGAACTCTGGTCGCTGTGGTGGCGCAAGGTGTGGAGTCCAGCACCTTAACCCTCAGCGACACCATGCCGGCCTCATGTGCAGTCTTTGTCACTGATTCAGTCAACCAGTACTGTTGGTCACCCTGCATGAGAGGCTGCCTTATAACCATATCAGTGCCTCTCGTGCAAGACATGGAAAAATGGAATGTTCCAGTTACAGAATGGGATGGGGGGTTAAAAAGAATTCAAACTTAATTTTGAACTATATACATACAGTACACGATGAGTTTGTTTCTTTTTTTTTTGGTGGTGGGGGGGTGTCCCTAGCTTCCATCTGCATCCCACCGCGACCACCCCAGCTGCCGACTGCCCTGGCTTACCCCCACAAGTCGGGGCTGCCGAGATGTCCCCCCCTCCCCTGTGCAGAACCACGTCCAGATTTTTTTACATGCTGGTCCCCGGGGGGGTGGTGCGTGAAATGACGTATAGAGGCTGAGGCCCAATGTCTGCCCTACCCCACATGATAGATAGTGCTGGCTGTGGTGGAACCCCCAGCCTCCGCCAGGGGTTCATAAGGCACCAAACACTATACCCCCTCTCCAGAGAAGGAGAGCCATCTCTAGGATGCTTGATCTTTCTCCCTTCCGACTAGCATTCTGTCTTCCGAGTTCATCCCCAAACCCATGGAAAGTTAGGATCAGTGAGAAACTTGCTCAGAGAGACCAGGTGTTTTCTTTAAAGGAATGGGACATAGGATGTGTGCAAGGAGCTGAGCACCATATCCGGCTGCATGAGGAAAGGCCTTTTCGTGAGAGGTCTCGACGCCTGGCCCCTGCTGACATAGATGATGTGAGACGGCATCTGCAAGAGATGCTTGCTGCTGGTGTAATCCAAGAATCCAGAGGTCCATATACCTTCCCTATTGTGGTAGTGAGAAAAAAGAATGGGACTGTAAGGATTTGCGTGGATTATCGTACCTTGAACCGGCGGACTATTCCCTGATCAGTATATGATGCCCTGCATCCAGGATGCTCTAGACTGCCTGAACGGTAGCAAGTGGTTCTCTGTGCTGGATCTTCACAGCGGGTACTACCAGATCCCGATGGCCCCAGAAGACCATGAAAAGACAGCCTTCATCTGTACACTTGGTTTTTATGAGTTCATGAGGATGCCTCAAGAGATTTCAGGGGCCCCAGCCACTTTTCAACGACTGATGGAGCGTGCAGTGGGGGACATGAACTTATTAGAGTGCCTGGTATACTTGGATGATGTTATTGTGTTTGTCAGCTCACTGGAAGAACACGAGAGCAGATTGTTCAAGGTGTTGGACCAATTGGAAGACTTTGGCCTTAAGCTATCCATCGATAAATGTCAGTTCTTCCAAACTTCTGTAAAGTATGTGGAACACACAGTGTCCACAGAGGGAATAGAAACAGACCCGAGTAAAGTTGAGGCCTTGACCACCTGGCCGCAGCCCCACAATCTAAAAGAATGCAAAGATACCTGGGATTCTGTGGCTACTATCGCCGGTTCATCAAGGACTATTCAAGAGTGATTTGCCCTTTGCTTAATCTTACTCAAGGTTACCCTCCTGCTAACAAAAAATATAAGAAGTCGGCTTCTCCTGAGATTGAGAGAGTGTATTTTCGGCCAAATAAAGTATCTGGAGCAAGATGGACGCTTGATTGTGAAGCTGCTTTTCATGAGATTATATATCAACTTACCCATGCTCCTGTCCTTGCCTATGCAGATCCAGCGAAGCCCTATGTCCTGAACACTGATGCTAGCCTGCAAGGCTTGGGGGCTGTATTGTACCAAGAGCACGAGAATGGCCTGAGACCAGTGGCCTTTGCCAGCCGAAGCCTGACCCCATCCTAAAAGAACTATTCTGTACATAAGTTAGAGTTCCTAGCCTTGAAGTGGGCTATTGTTGACCAATTCCACGAGTACTTGTATGGGGCTAAGATGCTAGTAAAAATTGACAATAATCCGTTGACCTATGTGCAGACTTCAGCTAAGTTGGATGCTACTGGCCATAGGTTGCTTTCTGCATTATCTACATACAACTATGCTGTGGAATACAGAGCAGGCCTGAACCACATAGATGCTGATGATCTCTCCCGGAGGCCTGTTTCCTGAAATGACAGGGTCAGACCGTCAGGATCTGATAATTCGAGCACTCTATCAGAAGTTTGACAGGGAGGAGCAATTGTCCCCTAACACAGTGGACTATCTGGCTGATTGCTTGGGACCCTCTGAGAATTGCATACCTGCTGCCTATTGCCACTTTTCTGCATTAGACTATGGTGCACTGCCTCAGCTGGACAATGACAGTATTCAGCAGGGTCAATCCCGATATCCTATGATCAAAGCAGCTTTAGAAGCCCTCTACGCAGGGAAAGATGTATCCAAGTTACGTTCCACTGATCTGAGAACTGCACTGTTGTACAAGGAAGGTCCTAAGTTGAAGCTGATTAATCGACTGTTATACAGAGAAACAATATACAGAGGGGACAAACAGACAAACAACAGCTAGTGTTGCCCACTGCATTCCAAGACTTGGTGCTGAGGTCCCTACACAACCATATGGGGCACCTTGGCATAGACAGAACACTTGACTTGGTAAAATCCAGATTTTATTGGCCTAAGATGGGGGCTGATGTTGAACAACACATTAGAACTTGTAGTCACTGCTTACAGAGGAAAGCTTTGCCCAGAGGGCTGCCCCCCTTGTTAACATCACCACCAGCGCCCCCATGGAACTGGTCTGTATTGACTTTCTGAGTTTGAAGCCAGACCAAAGAAATATTAGTAATGTGCTGATGGTCACTGACCATTTCACGAGATACACCCAAGCTTTCCCCACCAAGGACCAGAAGGCATCTACTGCGGCAAAAGTACTTGTAGAAAACTTTTTTGTTCACTATGGGGCTCCACAAAGAATCCATTCTGATCAAGGGAGGGACTTTGAGAGTCGTTTGATCAAAGAGATGCTTTCTCTGTGGGGAGTGCGAAAGTCTAGAACCACCCCTTACCACCCCCAGGGGGACCCACAGCCTCAACACTTCAACCGCACTCTGCTAGATATGCTGGGCACCCTCCACCCAAAAGACAAGCCCAGATGGAGACAACAAATCAGCACCTTGGTACATGCCTACAACTGCACCAAAAGTGATGCCACTGGGTTCTCCCCCTACCATCTAATGTTTGGAAGAGAAGCTCGACTGCCAGCAGATGTATGTTTTTGGAGTTTCTCCTGATGGGGTTCAAGTGCACAACTATTTACAGTATGTGCAAAAGTTAAAGGCCCAGCTAAATCATGCGTATCAACTGGCTCAAACCATGGCTGCCAAAAAAAATCTGGCCAACAAAGAAAGGTATGATAAAAGGGTGAAAGCACAGGAACTCCAGGAGGGAGATCAGGTATTGCTAAGAAATCTGGGACTGCATGGCAAACACAAGATTGCTGACAGGTGGCACCATCTCCCTTACATTGCAGTGGGCAAACTAGATGATCTGCCTGTGTACAAAGTAAGGCCTGAGAATAATTCAAAAGACGTTAAAACAATGCACAGAAATCATTTACTGCCCATTGGACAAATCTTGATCGAGTCTGAGCCCCCAGAAAGTGCTCCCTCTGGACCAGTGACCCGAGCTGCTACTAAGCAAAAGCAAAGCAAAGAAAGTCTGCACCTACAGATGCTGAGTTAAAGTGTTCCCCACAACAAGTCCCAGTTGAACATGACTGTCTGTCCACGTCAGAGGAGAGACAGTGTGACTTTGAATACTACCCTTCTTACGAACTGAGTCAATTGTTTCAAGGCAATCTCCTAGTCAATCATGGAGATGAAGCTGGGCCTTCTGGACTGCCTAAGCCCCAGCTTTGTCCTTGGAGCCAATGCTCCCAGAAAGTGAAGTGCAAAGTATCAAGTCGGATGACATGGAATCACTGTGCATGGTGGAAATGTATCAGCTCTCAGAGGAGGAAAATGATGAACTGGAACAGACTGTTGATATACCAGAACAAGGACAGTATTCCGAGTGCCCTGATGGTTCACTGCCAGTGCCAGAAAACTGTCCATGTGAGCTAAGTAATGTGACTTCAGAGATTGCAAATCCTGGAACTGAAAGTGCCCCAAGTTCTAGCCTCTCTACCCCAATGGAAGTTCCCCTGACAATTGAAGACACTGCTGAAAGTGGGGATAAAAGTGCAGAGCCTGTAACAGTTCCCCCTAGAAGGACTGGCCAAGCTATGAAGCCTGTAGTATGTTTAAGCTATGATTCCCCTGGGAGGCCGGTGGATTTGCCTCTCAATGTGGTCCATAAGGGAGTGTATGTGACCCAGAGCTCATTGCCCAAACTAAGCATAGGTGCTAGCTCCAGATTACTTGTCTTGCCCTCTAGGTATGGTGCCCCTGCCCCTTCCAGCCCTAAGGTAGCTGATAGAGAAGGGCCCCCTCTATCCAGGTTTCATGTGCAAGAAGTAATGACCTGATTTTAGAATGTCACTGTATGTATAATGTTGTGTAACATGTAGTAAGCTGTGAAATACAGAATAAGTGCAAATTACAATGATTTAATATGTGACTGTGGTTTGAAGACTGTAGACCTAACTGTTAGTAATGTAAATGTATTTGGTAATCTGCTTTAAAGTGTTATAAAGGTACCTACTTGACGTGGACGCCAAGTTCTTTTCAGGCCAGGAAGGGTGTAACCCCCCTACAAATGGGGGTTACTAAAAGCCTCCTAGGAGCTTGCCTAAGTGTTCCCCTGCCTGTTGGTGTTCGGCGCTTAAGCCATTTGAATGGCACTGTGAGTGCTTGTAGAGCCTCCACATACTGTCTCTTTAAGAGCTGTCTGCTTGCAGACATAATCAGTTCTATATGGGGGGACTGTGTGCTTAATGCCCAAATCCCGCCCAAGCTGTGGTGTAATTGCTCCATTTTACAGTCAATGAAAGTGTAAAGGGGGCCCACCTGCAAGATATAACTGTTTACCTGTAATCGTTTAGAGCATTAGTAAAATTGCAGTTTCTCTAACCTGCCTTTATTGCAGCTGGGACTCTGTGTGCTGTGCCCCTCCATTTTGGACCTGAACTGCTGTGCTGGGCCAATTGGGTTTAGGGGAGCCCTAAAATGGAGACTACTTGGACCGACTCTCACCTGGGAGCCTGCCTAAAGGGGAATATATGGTTAGTGTTTCTGGGAATTGTAGCTTGGACCTTGGTGCCTTTTTCCACCAACAGAGGGAGCCCTGCAGTGACTGACAGCTGGATACACCAACCGAACCTGTTGGAGTCTAAGGGAAATGCCCTGAACTGATGCTGGAGATCCAGATGCGAGTTGAATGTGAAGGGAGTAGGAGCTCTGTTCTGCTACGGCGTGCAGTTAGCGCAGGAAGCGCGTGTAAGGTCCTGAAGTCAGCTTGTAGCCATTAGCAAGCGCTTAATCGGACTGAATCCAAGTTGTGGAAAGAGAAGGAGGAAGTGTGCAGAACCAGGCTTGCCTATGGAAGCCTGAAGATTTGCAGAAGTGCGATCGGCCTGTCGGGGACTCTGTTGCTGCATGTGTTCTCGGGGTTTTGCAATATTTGCAATCAGGATCGAGAAGCAGCTGCCTGGTATAGTAAATTCCTTTACATATAAATGTGCCTAGTGTTTGTAGGGGATCGCGATACCTTTTCCCCTTGTTCTGTGAGTTGTGAGCTAAAGCTGGAAGCTGGACTCAAAGCTAATCGGACTGCATCCGTCTGCTTTCCAAACCAGTTAGGCCCTGTCACAGGGGTCTCATCTCCATGCCCTGCTCATCCTGGCCATCCAGAGCTACCTCCTCAATTCGGCTCTCAGTTTGAGGTTTGTGAGTACAAACAGGGGTACTTCCCCTCACCTTCATTTAATCAAAGTGTGTCAACTGATTGTTGTGTGTGTTTCTGTTTGTGGACTGAGCCATCCGGCTCCGGATTACAATTGGTTTTTGCATGTATTTTCTTCATACAGGGCCCCATCCAGCTGCACCAGCCGGCCAACCCCAGGCAATGGACCTGGCTAGCGCCCCCCCCCCCATCTTGGGTACCCAGAGAGTGACATTTTGGACCCTAAATATATGTGCACAATACTGTGATTCGAACTTATCTAAACTAATCAACCTGATTACCCCCCTCCTGTGTTACTGTCCCCTGAATAAACCAGATTTGTTGTTGTTATACTATATACTGGCCATGGTGTTAATGCATCTAGAACAGTATTGCAAATTGCTGTCTATGTTGTTTAACCTTGTTTTACAGGGGTCCTCTGAGACGGGCTGTAGAATCAATCCCGAGGGTAAGTGGTATCTCTCTGTGTAAAAAGTGTGCACAAGTGGGATATTGGGAAGGTAACTCCTGTGTATTGTGTGGGCCACTAGTGGGAACAAAGGAGGGTTATAGTGTCCCAGAGGGCTGTACCGAGCTAGTTTAACCACCACTAACCCTGACCTCTGGGTGGAGGTACCTGTCATAGAACCTAGGCCCCTCAACCTGTCAGTAGCCCAACAGGCAGGGGTAGTAGCCCCTGGGATAGCGCCACCTGGGGGTTACAGGTAGAAAACATAAGGCAAACAAACCTAAACAATAAAACCTGGGTGCCTGAGAACAATTCAGTGGTACTTGCATGCTGTAAAGCTGGTAGCCTTCAACCTCGCATCTTATTCTGCCCTGACTGATTCAATTACATTACCATTTTGTTGTTCACAGGCACCCATGCGTTATCCCAATACATATTTTCAGATCTGAAGCAGAAGGCAGGAGGCAGTGCTCTGGGCCCACTGCAGATGGCTCCGGAATCCGCAGTTGGAACCCGGGGCCGGTGATCTCGGCTCTAGAGGTGCAGGGACACAGCTAGATGAGAGCACGACAGGATTGCCTTGCCCACCCCCACACGGAAAGAAAAATACAAAGAAAGTCAACAAACTCCTGGATTCAAGTTTTAATACACATGGCTGTTATTTTTACTTTCTTCTGTCATTGCAAGCCAGTGACAGCAGTAATAAATCAGACATGACAGACTGTTTTCTATGGTGGTCTTCTATCCTGCACCCTGAGGGGGGCCCCCTCAGACTAAATAATTTCACAATCTGCAGGAAGTTCACTCCCAACATAAGAGAATTCAGTAATCACAGGCAAACCCCCCCCCACACACACACACACACTTTAACTCACATAAGGCAGGAAACCAGCAGAAACAATGCAGTTTAAAAACAGAAACTCCAACTCATTGGATTTCCCTTTTGATATAATACAGACTGACCTCTCTGACCACCTAGGGAATACTGTCAAAATAAGTCTGAACATAAGCAGCAGCATTATTTCCTAAGCAAGGTTATTCTGAATAATATTTTTCCCCACTGTGATTATTATTTATTCCTGTTTTTTCCGCCTTAATTTCCCCGCATCTCCCTGTACCTCACCCAGCTGATTTCTTGCTGTGTTGCAGCATCAAACCACAACTGTGAGGAGTGCAGGTAACAATATTCCTCAGGGAAACCACCAGATCCTGCGGATTGGGGTTGGGGGTATGGTCTACTCTTCCAGGCTTTTAGTACATCGGGAGGTAGCATGCAGGTAAGGCAATCAGCAACAATGGAAAACTGCAGGACCTGTAAAGGATGCAAGAAGAAAACATCCAAACTGTTGGATTTCGATGCAACTCTCCAAAGCAAAGAAGGTGAAAGCAGAGGACAACCAGATGGGGACCTTTTCTTTTTGAAATTCAGGGAAGAACTGACTTCCCTTTCGATTGCAAGATTGACCGGTACCAGAACACTTGTCAACACAGGAGTAGTGGTTGGATACAACCTCATAGCTGGAGCAATTTGTCTCTTCAGCCGCCCGACCTGCCATAATAGTTGTCATGCCTCACTGAATGTGGCAGGGCTGCAAGGAAACTTTCTTCACAAAAAAGACACTCAAATCACTGAGAAACTGTGAAAATAATAAAATTCAGTTCTGGTCCCCAATAAGAAAAGTGAGAGACGCTGCGTTTCAAAAAAGGAAATGAAGCGGCTGGAGCCTACATCACTATATGCCAGACTGTGCGGATGCCGTGCACGTGTGGGTGCCAGCACTCATGCCACCGGCTCCAAATGTTCTGGTCACCACAGGTTCTAGTACTTCTGGACCTAAGATGAACAAGTGGTACTCTATGGAGATGGCTGAGTCTTTAAATATGAAGTTATTCAAAAACCCAGATTTCCCATGCAACAAGGAGCAGTACTGTTGCTGAGCTACAAAGCCAGCTGCCTCAACTGATTTTCTGTAATGGGGAGGATTGAAGGGGATCCAGAAACACTCACCGTTTGTCACAGGTGAGGAATCTGGCTCCCATCTCTGAGCAGTGAGGTGGGAAAGAGTTTAGCAAAACAATCATGCACCAGGGGAGAAGGTGTGGGTCATACTACAGTTCGGCACACCCTGTTGCCCCACCTTAAGGCATGTTTACATTACCACAGCACTGCACGTGTTCTGTCCCGTGTGTGGCACTCATTATTATAACTGTCTTCCAGTACATTCATAAACCAGCACCTGGCAACACAGCAACTGATATATGGGAGGTGGGGGCAAGGGGCCTCTGGAGATTCATGAGGTGGACAGTAGATGAGTAATTTGGAACCTGCAGATGTTGACCATCATCCACAAAGGGGCAAAAAATGCCTGTAGAGTTTTGACTTCCCACTACTGCAGTGGCTTAATGGAGCATAAATGATTTGACTCCCATCATATCCATGCCATCCGATGGTTAACAGAGCCAACGTGACATACACAGAGTCATGTCCCCCTCTGGGAGGCCAATGACGCAAATATTTGAGGCCCTTATTTGATTGTCTAGGTTGGTCCTCTACCTGGGAGTAGAGAAAGGTGCTTGTTTTGTTTTTATAATCAGTGGGCTATGGCCTGGAGCTCTTGACCAGAAGCTGCTGTTGACTCATCCACAGAGGAATGAATCACCTCCACCCAAGTTTCAACCAATGATAAACAGTTAGTAAAAGAGTTCGTCATCTAATCTACATCATCAGTGAACTTCCAAAGGAGCTGAATCTTGTGGTTTAAGCTTTGCAATGTGTGTGGTTCCTCTGACCTCCCCTTTGTGCCCAGGTGCTCTGGGCCTCCTGATTTTTCTGTTCTGCCTCCTTTGGTTTATTGGAGTTTGCCTCTAGTTTCTGCTTTCTGCAAACTTCCCATCCTAGAACATGTAGTAGGATAAATGGCAGTCCCAGTATATTTTATTTGAAGTTCTGGTTAAAACTATGTAGTTACAGTACAAATGTGTATAGATAATCCACGGAGCGCCATGAAAAAACACATCTACACATGCTGAAATGTGAACCGTGCCCTTATTTATACATCTTTACAAACACATCAACCAGTCACAAATGTTTATTACTCAGTGCCTGGGACACTCTTATTTTGCCAACAGTGTATTATTACGTGTTACAGTTGCCTGTTGCCATAGTGAGCGCACAAGTACTTCTAATGCTCCAGTGGTCTGGCAATGGCAACGTAAGAGAGCTTGATGCAATGATTGATTAAAGAGAAAAGTTTGAGAAAATACTTATTTTGCAAAATTTAAGATACTTGAAATTAATGACATTTGTGATATGTTACTATATCCCATACTGCCACTCTAAAATTGCTGGTTCCAGTACCGCTTTTCGAAGTCCGAGAATTCCATTGCTTAACCTTAATTCAAAATGGCATCTCAGAGCCGATGAATTCCAAGAGAGATTTCACTTGTGACCTTCTGTTGTCACAGCTGCTCAGGTTCACTTTGTGGCTCTCACATATGAAATAAAGTGTGTGAAACCACTCCTAAGACCATATGAATTTTTTTTTTAAACTTTATGTTTATTGTTTTAATCAACATACTATATAGTTAAAGATTACAAGCAAGAGACATTACAGAAGAAAAAAAAATAATTCACTGAGGGTGCCACTCCTCTTAATATACACATACAATTCATCCTTTTTTTTTTTTTTTTTTTGATTTTCTTCTTTTTGCCCCTACTACTCCTGTCAGGGTCTGCTCTGGTCATGGACCTCCTTCGCCTCCACCTTCTGTTATGCCTGCATCCCCCAGTTATCCCTGGTCCTCTCCCAGAGAGCGGGTCTGTGGCACTGACCCCCCTATATTGGGGCCATGGTACATGTATCTGGTCGGAGGATCTGCTCCGGAGGCTAATCAAGGAGTTTGGAGGCAGAACGTCATGGAGACTGTGAGGTTTGGGAGATTTTTCCCCTTTTAAGCAGGACGGGGACGTGTAATGATGATCTGTATCCACCTCATCCTGACATTCTGTTGAGTGTCAACGTGGTGCGGCTACCCAGCCTCCTCTAGGTGCCGCTCGTGCGCCAAACGCTGCCCTGCCCTTCCCCCAGAGAAGGACAGCTGTCCTAGGGATGCTCAATCCTTCTCCCCCTGGCCAGCCCTCTGGTAACCCAGGTCCGTTCCCGAACCCGGGTCGCCGGCATCGCAACCAGAAATCCAACCGCTGCACCAACAGGCCAGCTACATACAATCTATCCTAGACTTCTTGATATGTCTGTGAGGGGAAATATAGAAATTATCCATAGTTAATGCACTATAAGCTGCATAACAAGCCCATGAACTGCACGGTAATTAATCTGATAAAGTCATGAACTAACAGTCCCGATACTTTCCACTTGTAAGTGTGATGGTTAGTGTGCCATGCATTTCCATAACTGCGCACATAGAGTGCCAAGATTCATGAGATACTGCTATTGTTGTATACATTTTTCAAAATAAAAGCTAAGCTAACACTTATTTAGCACTTAGACCAACAAACTGCAAATCGCCATTGAAAAAACAGAGAACATTAGAAATAAATCTCCCAACTTTCTTAAAGGAAAACGGTACAAATCCTAGTCTCATTTCAGTTAAGGTTATTATCATTAGTTATAAAAGTACAGTATTTTTTCAGGCCGCAAGGTATTTTATTATCCTCTGAAAAGTCCACGCACCCAGTAGTATCGCAGATGTTTAGTTCCATTAACTGTAAAGGTGCGGGGCTGCACTGCTCGCTTGTACTGAAGCGAGGTGTGGCGCTGCACCATTACAGTTAATGGAGCCCCCCTGCATCCACCATACTTCCGAGTCACGGACTTTTCAGACTTAAAATACAATACCTTGCGGTACGAGAAAAACGCTGCTTGTACTTTACAAAGCTAAACTGGAGGGTAAGCCTTGCCAGGGCAGCAAACTGGGATTTGTATAATTTTTCTTTAAGCTAAATATCTGCTAAGGTCACATTTATGAAGCATAAAGCTATTTGGGAAACTCCACTGAAAAAACAGCACATGAGAAATAAACCCAGCTTGCTAAAGTTCAATATCAGACAAGTTCATGCGACTTGCAACAGTTATAAAACATGAATCCATGAGAGTATCACAATTAAAAAATGAAATACATGAAAAATAAACCCCCCAACTTGCTTAAGCTAACTATCCGCTAAGGTAATGTGACTTGCAACTTTTATAAGACAGGTAACTAATAAACATTTTTGAACAGAACAGTTAAACTGAAGTCCATTAAAAACAGTGAGGGGCAGACGAAAAACCCCTAGATTTGGTGGCTCACTGTCCCAGGTCAAAAGCTAATAAAACATATCTAAGGATAGTAAAATATCCAGTCTTACCTAGGGACAGTGAAATTACCCACCCACATACAGGAACATATACAAATCCAGATCATGTCAGGTGTCTATTTTCAAAGGATCGATCCTCCTGAGCGGTTGCCCAAGTCTCAAACAGCATGCTTCTGGCCCCACTTCAAGGCTTCAGCGAGATCTGTGAACAAATATATTTTGCCTTCATAAGCAATCCTCAGGCGGGTTTGAAAAATTATGCCATGTGGAATACGGGCCTCCCAGAGCATTGCCCATAAGGACATTTTTATAGTTCCCATTTTTTTTCGTGCCCCTGGTTACTCCCACACATGCCGCGGCCACGCATGTGGAGGCACGTGCGTGCTGTGGTTCCACAGTGCCCTCCCTCTCTGTGCCGCCCACCCATCTATGCTATCCTCAGGCCTCCACCTTGGGGAAGTGGAACTACGGGGGGGTGACGGGATCCCTCCCCGGGAGAAATTTGTCAGAAAGGCCAGCCACTGTACTTATAAGCTGATTAATCTTCATTCCGAGCGTTTGAAGGGTCTCTTCCTCAGACTTAATCGTCATTTCTTCAGCACGGCCATGCACAGACCGTGAGGTAGGAACTGCTGAAGCATTTTTTGCCTTATTGTGCTTTTGGGCCGGCCCAGTGGCATTGTGGGCTGAGGTGCTGGACGCCTTACCTCGCGCCACACCAGTGACCCAGGGAATGAACCTGGGTTGTTGGGTGCTAGCGTGGGGGGTGGTGGGATCGAGCAGCCGCAAGGCAAGCTCTAATCTCCCAGGGAGGGATCCTGTCACCCCCGTAGTTCCACTTTCCCAAGGTGGAGGCCTGAGGATAGCATAGATGGGTGGGCGGCACAGAGAGGGAGGGCACCATGGAACCACAGCATGCATGTGCCTCCACATGCGCGGCCACGGCATGTGCGGGAGTAACCAGGGGCACGAAAAAAATGGGAAGAAAATGTAAATTGAAAAAAAATTTCTTGTGATTTTGCCTTGTGGCAAAACTAATATTGGGGAATAAGCAAACTTGTTGCCCATCTTGTAGAAGAGTTCCTTTTTGCCTAGCAACAGTTAGTAGGAAATTCCAGTTGCCTATGCCATCCAAAACCAGCACAATTGTTTGTGAGGCATCCGGGTTGTCCGGGCATCCCAGTGGCGTGATCCTGTAGACCTTTTAGCAAGAGCTGAACTTTATGGGACACCTCTTCTCCCAACTGTTACATCCACCATTTCTGTAAAAACAGTCAGAGCTGATCCCCTTCAGAGGATTACAGCATTCCCAGAAGACTAATGTTTGCTGGTCGAATCTGATTTTCAAGCGTCTCTAGACAAGATTTAAGATGGTACTTTCTCCGATCACAGTGGAGACTGCCCCCATTGCCACAACGGATCGCTCAGTAGCCTCAGTGGTAGCCCTTTGAATGGCATCTACTGTGGTTTCTAGGGTTGCCATTCAGCTTGTCAGACCATCAAATTTGTCAGAAAGGCCAGCCGCTGTACTTATAAGCTCATTAATCTTCATTCCGTGCGTTTGAAGGGTCTCTTCCTCAGACTTAGTCGTCATTTCTTCAGCACGGCCATGCACGGACCGTGTGGTAGGAACTGCTAAAGCATTTTTTGCCTTAGCTCCCATACCCTGCTGTTGTTCTTTATGAGGGTTTCCCATCTTAACCTTGAAGCCTTATGACACCTTTTGTTTTAAGTTGCAAGTTGACAGGCCCTGAAAACTTAGCGTTCTGCAAGTAAAGTATTAGATCTTGTTGCTGTGTACAATCAGTAAGTGGCCATATTGCTCAGGCTTCACAGAGTCCTCTCACCCCCACCATATGAAGGTGGGCACTGGATGCATTAAAGAGCTAGCTGCGCCAAAACAGCAGGCAGAAAATAATAATGAGGCCAGCCCAGTGGTGTGGAGGGCTGAGGCAGCAATGCCTACCTCTGCCACGCTGTGACCCATGTTCATGGTGCGAGCGGGTCGCCGGGGGTCGGCCAGGGTGGGAGAGGATTGAGAGTCAGGCGAACATCTCTCCTCTCCCGGGGAGGGTGGAGAACAGAGACCAGCACCTGCCTGACACCTAGCAGAGGCTAGGTGTTAGCACGCTGCGTCCTCTATAGTAGAGGCATGGAGGCGGGGCAGCCGAACGGCGTGCTGCATGTGGATGCACGTGCAGCTTGGCCATTGTCAGCACTGCACACTCCCCTCCGCAGAAATGTGGAAATAGCAGTCCCGGTCGAGCAGCATGATGGCCGTCTGCCGCAGGTGCCACCCCCCCCCCCCCAAGAAGGCACTTCCCAACACTCAAATCTGGTCCCAGGATCGAGTTGGGGTTTCACCACCCTGCCGCGGAGCGAAGCCATGGGAATAGGAAGATAGGTGGACAGGGCTGGGAGGACGGCAGGAGAAAGGGCCAACTGGGACCAGGGGAGAAGTACTATAAAAAATTAAATAATTTTTAAAAGTGACCAGTTGTCACTTTATTTCTGAAGTATTTTTCTTTTTCCATTTACTCAATGGAAGGTCTCTACCTGATAGTATTACAGTACATGTAATGTAAAGAAGAGGTCTTTACCTAGAAGCTGCCATATCTAATTCTGTTCCTCATTATACCTTATCAGAATTGTGACCTCACTTACCATGAATCATAAATGACCCCTCCTGCAGCTGCAGCAAGTGATTGGCTGTTCATGGTCAGTTATGATGTCACTGAGTGAGGTCATACAGCTGCTGCATGGTAAGAAATACAATTAGCTAGCTATGTCAGCCTTTGGATGGAGTATTGTTCCACATATCTCACCAAGTATTGCCAAGTAGAAAATCTTATTACGAGCAAAAGGGAAAATTAAAAAAATCTTTTTGATATAAGAAGCAAAAGTTTATTATGTCTGAAGGTTAATTTCTGGCAATACAATGTATGTTAATACGGGCGATGAGACCACTCTTATGGTTCCAAGTGTGGTCTCGTGCATTCTTAGGGTGTATGATTACCACAAACTGAAGGTGAGCAGTTCTGATACCCTAAGAAAGTAAGTGCGACCACTCTTACAACTGTAAGGGTGGTCTCGTTGCCCATATTAATATATCATTGATCGAGCTTGATTAATAATATGTTATATATTTAAAAAAACATACCAGATTCCAAGGCAGCTGCACGTGAGACACTCTTGACAGAATAAGAGTGTTTCATACGCAAAGGAAAGGAACGCTACTATTGGTTGGGAGTGCTCCCTTGAGCTAGAATAGCTCTAACGTAAACAAGGCCCCCCACCACCACCATCCTCAATGCAACTGGAGTTGCCCTAGACCAGGCTGACATGTTTAAGTACCTGGGCGTCACAAATGACCACTCGCTTACCTTCACTCCCCACATCGATCAGCTGGTTTGCAATATCAATAGGAAACTTGGGGCCCTCTACAGGCTGAGGCATAACCTTACTACCGAGGCCAAAAGGGTGTCTGTCACTAGCTCCATCTTCCCTATGATTGATTATGGCATCCTGGTCTATGGGGCTACCTCAGAAAGAGTCCTAAACAGGGTCAAGATGGCTTTGCACAGAGCATGTCGTTTTGTCACTGGAGCAGCCAAAACTACCCACAGCTGTGCACTTTATACCCTCGCAAACTGGCTACCCCTTACTAGCAGTATAAACTATCATCACACCTGTCTGATGGGAGCAAAGCACTCCTGGGCCTCACCTCCCCTGGAATACAAACTCTCCTAACCCCCTCACAAAACGCCCACGCCACCAGGAGCTCGACCCACGGCTACCTCTCTGTCCCGCTCTGCAGAACTAGCCTGGTCAAGCACTCATTTGCGACCAGAGCCCCTCACTGGTTAAATGATTTGGATATGACACTTCAGGGGCTCTCGAAAATTGGACAATTCAAAAGAGATCTACTGAGGGCACTCTCGCCTGGCCCACATAGCTGTCCCTAGCAATCACACCACCCGCCCCGCCTATCTATCGCACCACTCCCGCTATCTCCCCTTAGCCTACCTGTATACTCTATCAGCACTGCGGGCTATTATGCCTCACATGTCTTGTCCTGTGTGCTCTGATAACGCTTACACTGGTTACTTACCTGTTGCTTGTTGCCTATGGCAACCTACCTCCTGTATGTACCCTTAACTGTTGTACCACTTTGAAACTGATGTAAACCTTGTAAATGAGCATTTATGCTCAAAGGTATTTATCCAATTTGCTTAAATAAATAATCGTAGTCTCTTCACAGCACTAGCGGCTCTAGCCACAAATGGTTACCAGGGCACAGCTGGGGCACAACACATGGCAGCCAGGGCACTGACATATTATTACTATGGGGGAAGCTCTGCTCCATATGGGGCACCAACTGGGGCACAGCAGTTTTTTACCGGGGCACGTGCCCTGGCAGGCCCTGGTGTAGAGCCGCCAGTGCTTCACAGCTAAATATATCAGTATTTAAAAATAAATGTTGCATGGTTTGGTTTGCTGATCTAAAGATACATTCCATACGGGCCAGCTTAAGAAGTGGTTTCTTGTTTTGGCTTCCAAGCACAATTTTTTGAGGATTACCCTTTTTAGAAACTGGAGTTATATTTGTTTAGAACCCTTTGAGAGTCTCGCCTGTGTCCGTAGGAATACAAAGACTAGATGGTAAATTACTTTTCGTTATGTGCAGGATTTTAGACTTGACTAGGGAACAAAACAACTGATCCCATCTGCTCCTTCTGTCTCTGTACTCTCCCTTTCAGTCCTCCATAATGCTAAATTCCTCACTCGCCTCTAAAAAAGTCACATGACTTGTATGAAATATACATATTATATGTGTCCAGGGTCAAAAGACTGTGATGTTGTATTCTATTGATCATGCTACATACCACTGCTTTAGTCTCTTTGATAACCAGTCGGGGGGAGAGGGGTATTCAAGCATGCTTTGGATAGGTACAAGGGAACCCTTGAGGTAGGAAAGAGAGGCTAAAGCTGATGACCAAGTAGGGGCTGCAGCCACTGATACTAGTTGGGAAGCAGGGAATATGGGCAGACTAGATAGGCCTACCAGTCCTCATCTGCCGTCAAATTCTCTGTTTCTAGGTTTCTAACCAACTGTCTTATACCTGATCTAGATCCTGGAGCCGCCGTCGGAATCGTGGGCTGCAATTCACAGCAGTTGCAATTGCCCTGAATTGAAGCCATAATTGAGTGGAGTTGAATTTGCTTAAAGTCGATGATTCCATGTGGCTTATTTAGTAGCGTGACTGACATACAGACACAGCCTCCCTACCCAAACTCTTCTTTTTTTCTTTTGCTTTGTGGGGGTGCAACATTTCTCTTAATCTCTTCAGCCTGAGCCAACCAAATGACCCCCTCAGCTCCTCGGTGCCAATGCTCCTCCAGTCAGTAAAGAGAGAAAGACAGAGAGAGCGGAGCCAGGAGTTGTGTGAGCTGCACGAAGTGGCGAGACAGTCAGTTGGGCAGCAGCGCAAATGAAGAAAAATCGAGGAGTGCTGTGCTCCAGCTCGAGAGTGAAAAAAATGTAATTTTGTTTTAATCGTTTGGTCCAGTACGCACTAGTGTAGGAAGGGCCAGCATGCAGCAACAGCAGAAGGTGAGGACATTTGTCGGGGAGAGCCAGAGCCAATTCAAAGATAGGGAAAGACTAAGTGGCTGCAGGCCCGACCTGCCCAGGAAGGGACGGGGTCTCAAACTCGAGTCGCTGGTGGGGTGGTGGCCTCTCGAAGGAGACACTAAAGTGCAGATGCAGAGGACTGTGGTCAGGAGGTCCAGAGAGAGTGACATCATCTCTCTCTCTCTCTCTCTTGATCGAACCCGGACGGAGTGGAGGACACGGTGGGGGGGTTTAGTCTTCGACCACTGTGCAGCCAGGCAGCAGCACTCAGGCCAGGTGGGCCATAGGCTAGGACAGAGCACCAACAAAACAACTACGAAAGGCAGCCAGCAACAGGTGGGCACATACTGTGGGCTGTGGACTGCCTGACTGAGAAGATGACAGAAAAAAAGTCAAGGAGGGTAGGGAGGGAGGGACAGAGTCCGACAACGGAGACTAGAGGGGATGGTCAAGGGCAAATGGGGAGAGGAAGCTCAGTGAAGTGTGAGGCGAGCTCGGCTGCCATTTTTGCGTGACAGACTAGCAGTTGATGGACTGGTAAGTGTGAATTTGTATTTTTTTGAAATGTTGTTAACTTCTTCATACTTAGTAAAAGTCAGGGAGTCAGATGTCAGAGACCAGTCATTCACCAGCATAAAATTGTAAAGTAACAGACAGTACTGTTTGGCACAGAAGAGACTTAATTCATTTTTAAATCAGCCAGTTTCCATGTTGTTGTGGTGTCTTTTCTTGGCAGCTTAGTCTGGCCGGGGCTGGGCTGTACTAGAAGTCAGTTTAGAATCACATAACTACCAGTGAAAAAGTGGAATGATATGCCCTATTGTTTAATCCATAGTTTTAAAAAATACATATTTTTATATCTTTTTTCTTTATTTATGAAAGTTGAATCCCTCTGTAGCAACATTTGTTTCTGGTTACTACCTGATTTTATAGCAGCATCAACCAGTATGTCCTAACGCAACTAGTTACCCACCCTACCAGGACTAACCCAAAGAGAGGCTCCACTACCCTGCTTGATGTGGTACTCACCAACCGCCCTAATCGGATCCCCAATGTACAAGTCCTCCTAGACTCTCTCAGTGATCACTCCCCCATTCTATTCCACTGGTCATCCTCAGTCACCAAACCCATAGCACAGTCCACATGCCGGCGGCGTCTAATACCTGGTGGACTGATAAAACTTAAGGAGCTTCTGTCCCAAACTGACTGG
This sequence comes from Neoceratodus forsteri, assembly GCA_016271365.2. Lineage (NCBI taxonomy): Eukaryota > Metazoa > Chordata > Ceratodontiformes > Ceratodontidae > Neoceratodus > Neoceratodus forsteri. Next base: position 1,026,564,574 of record CM028134.1, read on the forward strand.
TCTCCTATACAGGCAACTCCTGACATCGACACAGCTCTCTCCTTCTTTACCCGAACTTTTAATAATGCTCTGGATATCTTTGCCCCAATGTTGACCGCTGCTCTAAAAAGGCAGAATGCCCCTGGGTAACCCCAGCTTTGATCCACCAACTCAAACATAGGGACAACCTATGGCACTGTGCCATTGAGACTGGCCGGCCCAATGACAGGCAGTTATATGCTGCTGCCCGAAACAAGTGCACTCGGGCCATCAGAAAGACCAAGTCTGAGCACTATCGGTCCTCACTCACTGCCTCATGGGGGAACCCCAGAACCTTCTGGGATAACATTAAATAGTTAAATGGGAGTGCACACTCCCCCCCACCCAACCAGATCAACATTAATGGCGTGATCTCTTCAGACCCAGCCCTCATAGCCAACCACCTCAACACCTCATTCACTGACCTTAGCCCTATCCTCCCTACAAATTTTTTGACCCTCCTCCCCAGCACCTGCCATAAATCTTCTCGCTCTTTTTTTCCTCCGCAGTGTTTCTGCTCAAGAACTTAAGGCCCCACCTTGTCACTGCCCCTCAAGAGTAATAGGTACAGGCAGTGACACCCTGGATCCGTTATCCTATGGCTGGTCTTAGACACAGTCCTTACCCGATCACGTGCCTCATCAACCACTGTCTTTGCCTGGGGAAGGTTCCAACTGCCTGGAAAGTCGCCACTGTCACCCCTATCTTTAAAGGTGGTGATAGGACTGTGGCTGGAAACTATCGACCAATTTTCATTCTCTCTCCTCTCTCCAAGGCCTTGGAAAAAGTGATGGCCTCTCAAATCTCTGACTACCTCTCCACCTACAATGTCCTATGTCCTGAGCAGCATGGCTTCCGAGCAGGACACAGTACCAACACAGCCCTCCTAGAGTTCTCCAACTTTCTCTACTCCTCCTTAGACACTGGTTCTCTGGCTGGTGCGGTCTTCATTGACCTCTCTAAAGCTTTCGACACTGTCTCCACCCCTCCTTCTTGATGCCCTTAGTCTCTCTGGTTTTGCTGTTGGGCCTATCTCCTGGTGCACCAGTTATCTGTCTGACCTCACAGCGTGTAAAAATTAATGGGACCCACTCAGACATCTGTCCCATCTTTTCTGGTTCCCAGGGCTCCATTCTGGGCCCCTTACTATTCTCCCTTTACCTTAACACCCTTCCACGCTTGCTCGGGAACATTCTATTGCACGCTGATGATGCAGTCATCTTTGCCTCAAGTCAGAACCCTATTGCCTCCAGGACTCACTGCAGAAGTCCTTCATCAAGTCGAGGGCTGGTCTCAAGGAACATAGATTGGTGATAAATCTTAAAACAAAACATGTTCTTCACTCATCCTCAAAACAAGTCCTGCAACTTCAAACTCCTCATTCACTCTGGGCCCTCTTTCCCACTCAACAAGTTTGCTCCTATAAATACCTAGGGATCCATTTTGACCCTCCTCTCCTTCCATGGAACATCGCTGCCCTAGCCACTGCCACTAATATCCATTGAGCATCTTACATTGGTATAAACACTGCTCCCCGGAGGCTCTTCGACTCAGTCACCCTCCTCTATCCTGTCCCTAGTGGACTATGGACTGCCGTGTATGGTGCTGCTGATCAGACTGCACTCCATAAAATTCCGCACTACTCTGAATAAGGGCCTGCAGTTTAATCATTGGGCACCTACGCCTAACACACACCTGTCTACTGCACGCTAAAGCGCTGGTACTTGATCTTGACTTGCGCGCCTCAAACATCTGACCTGTACCCTTACAAAAAGACCCTCCTTGGGCTATCCCCCAGGACTTGACCACCACCATCACGCCGCCTCTGTCCCACTAGTTCATACTCGGGACCTCTGGGAAAACCTTTCTGTTATCCCTAGAGCTAGGGACCTCTCACGCCAAAGAGCCTTCAGCTTTAGGGCCCCCTCCTGGTTCAACACACTGCCCCCCTCCATCTCCGAAGCTCCAACTATATCGTGATTCAAAACTTCCTTACGTAACCACCTTATTAACATCCGATGCTGTAATTGCCACTAGTCAAAGCCATACTCAATACTTATGACAAAGCTTACTACTAAGCTGCTAAGGACAACATAACTCTGGTATTGTTGGCACCAATCCTACCAGTACCAGCTTGTTTGTATCTATGTCTTAAGTTACTGTTATACTGTGTTGTACTGTTACACTGTGTATTTTCGTTTGTCTTACTGTGACAAGGTATCTTTGTAAATGAGCCTATGGCTCAAAAGTTTTCCAAACTGCTGTTTAAATAAATAAATAAAAAAAATAACTTCTTTTATAGGTATTGAGTCTTTATGGGCACACTGAGGTTTATATATACTTCTATAGAATGAGCTCGTACACACAACATGCATAGAGACTATACATTTCTTCTTCCAAATGCATCCCCCTAGTCTGAAGATCACTGGAAACAGTATGAATTGCAAAATGCTATAGCCTAATGAACTGCAACAAATTAATTTATTAGGCTCTGTGGTGGGGTATGGGGATCCATTCATTTTCCATGGGTGGCGTAGTTGTGGCAGCTGGCCTGGTTCTGTGGGCTCTCCAGTTCTGGCATGGACTCCTGGGGCAGTACTCATAGAAACATAGAAACATAGAATTTGATGGCAGATAAGGACCGCTTGGCCCACCCAGTCTGCCCATTTCCCTACCTGATGGATAAGCTGCAGATCCTAGTTAACCAGCAGCCTACTTCTTCCTACCCCCACCCCCTAGAATTGCCTTATGATGACTGTCCCATGCATGCTTGAATTCCACCACTGTTTTGACTCACAACCTCCCTGGAAGGCCGCTCCATACATCCACAACCCTCTCTGAAAAAATACTTCCAATTACCCTCTGAGCCGCCTCTATCTTCAAATTGTGTCCCTTGTTCTTGCACACCTCTTTTTGAAAGATACTACCCTCTTGGACTTTTGTTGATTCCTTGAGGTACTTGAAAGTTTCTATCATGTCCCCTCTCCCTCCTTTCCTCGAGGCTACATATTAAGCTCCTTAAGCCTCTCTTCATATGTCTTCAGGTGCAGACCCTGCACCATTTTAGTTGCCCTCCTCTGGACAGCTTCCACCATCCTGTCTATGTCTTTGCGGAGATTGGGTCTCCAGAACTGCATGAGTACTCAGATGTGGTCTCACCAGCTGTCTGTACAGAGGGATAATAACTTCTTGTTTTCTACTGGTGATGCCTCTCCCATGCATCCCAGTATTCCCCAGCCCTCCTTGCTCCCTCTCACATTGCTTGCCCACCTTTAGGTCATCTGATATGACTACCCCAGGTCCCTTTCCATTTTTGTTGTTGTTAGTATCTCACCCCCACTGTGTGACTCTTCCCCTGGTTTTGTTTCCAGGTGCATTACCTTGCACTTCTTAGCATTGAATCTAAGCTGCCATACATTTGACCATTCCTCTAACCTTGCCAAGTCCCTTCTCTATCCTTTCCACCCCACCTTGTGCATCAACTCTGTTGCAGATCTTTGTGTCATCTGCAAAGAGACATACTTTTCCTTCCAGTCCCTCTGCAATGTTGCTTATAAAGACATTGAAGAGGACCGGTTCTAATACTGAACCCTGCGGTACCCCACTACTAACCTCCCTTTTTTCAGAGTGGACTCCATTTACTATTACTCTCTGTGTCCTATTCTCCAGCCAATTCTTTACCCAGGCTGTCATCTTGGGACCCACTCCCAGGCTGGCTAACTTGTATATTAATCTTTTGTGTGGGACTGTGTCAAATGCCTTGCTAAAGTCTAGGTAGGCCATGTCCACAGCCCCTCCCTGATCAACTACTTTGGTCACCCAGTCAAAGAAATCTATCAGATTTGTCTGGCATGACCTTCCCGCTGTGAATCCATGCTGCCTTGGGTCCTGTGCCCCTCTGGTCTCTAGATACTCAACAATTCTTTCCTTCAGAAGTGATTCCATCATTTTCCCTACCACTGAGGTTAAACTAACAGGTCTGTAGTTTCCTGCTTCTGCCTTGCTCCCACTTTTGTGAAGGGGAATCACATCTGCACTCCTCCAGTCCTCAGGTACCACCCCATCCTCCCATGATTTGTTAAAGAGGGTAGTCAGTGGTGTCACTAGTTCTACCCTTAGTTCTTTTAGAATTCTGGGATGAATCCCATCAGGCCCCATTGCTTTGTCCACCTTCGGTTTTAAGAGCTCTTTCAGAACCCTTTCTTCTGCAAATGGGCTGGTATCAACTTCTGTATCCAGAGTGTTTCTACTGTTTGTTTTAGGTACTCTCCCTCTTCCTTTGTAAATACTGAGCAAAATATTTGTTTAGTATCGCTGCTTTTCACAGTCACCTCTGCCCACCCTCCCTCCCCTTTATTAAGCCTCACTATTCCTCCCTTGGTCTTCCTTGGCTCCTGATGTACCTATAAAGGTTTTATCCCCTTCTTAACTGAGTTGGCTATCTTTTCCTCGGTTTGGGCCTTTGCTGTTCTGACTGCCTTTCCAGCTTCTTTTGCTTTAACTGATACAGTTCTCTGTCCTGTTCCTTCTGTGATTCCTTGTACTTCCTGAATGCTTTCTTTTTCTCTTGAACCTTCACTGCCACTTCCTTTGAGAACCATAGTGGTTTCTTACCTCGTTTCATTTTGTTTATTTGCTTTACACAAAGGCTTGTTACCTCTGTGATGGCAGTTTTTATTATTCCCCATTGTTCTTCCACCCCTCCTTCCTGCCCATTTGCTAGTGCATTCCTTAGGCACTCACCCATTTTGGCAAAGTCAGCCCTCCTAAAATCCAGTACCTTTGTCTTTGTATGGCGTGACTCTATTGCTGTGTTTATTGTGAACCATACTGTTCGATGGTCGCTAGTTCCCAGATGGCTACCCACTTCTACATCTGTGATCCTCTTCATCTCCATTTGAGAGAACCAGGTCTAAGATTGCTCCCTCGAGTGGGCTCCATACTAGTTGTCTCAAGGCATGCCCCTGTAGGGCATCTAGAATAACCCCACTCTTAGAAGTGGCTGCTGCAACTGCACTCCAGTTAACATCTGGCATATTCAGATCACCCATCAGCAATATCTCCCCTTTATCTGCCATTCTAAGTATACTTTCTATCATTTCCTTGTCCATTTCTTCCCCCTGAGAAGGGGGTTTGTATACAACCCCTGTGCGGATTGTGGTGCCATTGCCTGCCTCTTGAGTCTTTATGGGCACACTGAGGTTTTTATATACTTCTATAGAATGAGCTCATACACACAATATGCATAGAGACTACACATTTCTTCTTCCAAATGCATCCCCCTAGTCTGAAGATCATTGGAAACAGTATGAATTGCAAAATGCTATAGCCTAATGAACTGCAACAAATTAATTTATTAGGCTCTGTGGTGGGGTATGGGGATCCATTCATTTTCCATGGGTGGCGTAGTTGTGGCAGCTGGCCTGGTTCTGTGGGCTCTCCAGTTCTGGCATGGACTCCTGGGGCAGTACTCCCGTGTCTATCATTGGCAGAGCTTGGAACGGGCTCCCTGCCTAGGTTGTGGAGGCTAGAAGAGTTGAGGGTTTTAAGGAGACATGGGACAGATGTAGGGGAATCCTTACATTACCACACAATATGGGGAGGGTACTATGGGGGCCTATAGTTTAATAAGAGGATAAGTTGCACCTTAGTAGGGTGGACTGGGTGGGCCAGATGGTCCTTATCTGCCAGTAACATCTGTTATTCAGAGCGGAAAGGTCTGTGAGATGAGGTGAGATGGTGGAACTTGGAAGGTGGGTAGGTGGTATTCAAAATATTTATTGGAGAGCCAGTGAGAGTCCACAAATGCCTCAGTGGCTTCAGATGTGTTAAAATTCTTGGGAACCCTGTTTCATAATAACACTGAGTGTGGCAGGGAGTAGTAAAGGATATACTCAGCTCCCAGTCTGAAGAACCATTTCCTCACAGTGGCAGACCACACAATATTTTTGAAAAGAAAGTACTAGAAACAATAGACTGTGTTAAATTCTTAAAATGTTTTTTGTTTGGAACTTTGAACCCATTTAAGGCCATTAGGCCAGTACCTCAAGACTCGGTTAACTAATGGAGCTAGACTTTCTAATCAGTTATCGCAGAGCAGTGGGTGACACTGCTGTGACCAAAAAAACTCTTACAAACAAAAGTTCAGCCTGAACTCTTCAGTAATGCACTAGATATTACCATTGTAGGCTGCTGCTCTTGTTTATCTAAAAAAAAAAAGACTTAGCATTAAGGGTGGCCATGGGCTTTTTGGGGGGGCCCAGTTAACCCTGAGGTACATGTAACCCCTAGGGGGCGCTACCCTTAGGGCTACTACCCCTGCCTGCCTCCACTGAGACAGGGTGAGGGGCCCAGATCCGTTGACGGGTGCCTCCACCCAGAGGTTGGGGTTAAAACAGTCGAGACCGCCTCGGTTACAGCCCTCTGGGTTACTGCAACCCCCTTTTTGTACCACTAATGGCTCACACTGTGTACCAACACTTCTTTTCACCAGTACACTTACCCCCTGGGTAGTATCTCTCAGCTCACTCCGGGGACCCCCTGTAAAGTAAGGTACAATTATGTCACAGTCACTATGCAGCAGTTCACCAGGGATGCACAAACCAGCCAGGATATAGTTGCAACACGATACTCTGATTCATTACAAGGGGGGAATAACAAGGAAGAGGGGAAAAATCAGGTTAATTAGCTTGTACTAATATTAGCTATCTAGGGCTCTGTGCACAGGCCTAACCCTTGGATTTACTCTCCCTTTACTGTCCCTGGGTACCCAAGCCCTAACGGCTAGTCCAAACGTGGCAGCTGGTTGGGGCCCTTAACACAGATAAACATTTCAGTCCTGAGCAAGTCAGAATAGGAGGAAAGTTTAATTAGGCAATCAGCAGTATAATAATGCACTGGAAACCACTGTGTACACACTCTGCAGGGAGCTACCCTGAATCAGTACTCACAACCCCAGTAAATAACGATTCCTTCAACGCTGCCAGGACAGAGCCTGAACTTCACCAGCCTTCTCACACATTTATATGGCAACAACACAGGGGGTACCATACCAGGCAGCTGCTTTCACACAGTCACTTATTGCAGAAGAACTCAAACAGCAAATGGCAGTTTCAACATTACAGGCGGACCGAGCGCGACTCAGCAATTCTCTCCAGTCCTCTTAGGATGAGCCTGGTAGGTAGCTGGGCTGGCACCAGCCTCCTCCGACCGCACGCCGGCGGATTTAGTCTGACTTGCTTGGAAAGACAAAAACGTCCGCCTAGCCCTTCACGCGCTTCCCGTGCAAACACCTCCACAAGCGCAGAAGCAAACCGCTCCTTTCCTCTCTTCAGCCACAACAAATCTGTCTTTGGCAGCATTGAGCACTCCACCTCATACGGGCGCTACCCGGTCTTATTGGCTGGCTGAGCATGCCAGTCACTTCTTCCGGCTCTCGGAGGTGCAAAAAAAGCGCCATGGCCCATAATACCTCTCTCAAGGACAAACAGTTTCCTATTGGTCAGCCGACGCTGTAGGGTCCCAAGGTACTGATTGGCCCAATACAGCAGTTCTGGGGCAAATTGGAGGAAACAATCAAACAGTCCTTACTGCAAAAGAAGGCAGGTTAGAACAACTATATTATCATTATTATTTTACGTTATTTCAGGCAAACGATCACATCTTCCAGCAGAACCCCCTCTGCACCACTAGCGATGGCAGGCAGGGAGCTTTTTCCAGCGTCCCAGGCGGGGCTCGGGCATACAACCAAACAGCCCCCTCCCCCATTCCAGTTAATTATGACTACAACAAGCAGCCCAGAAAGAGACAACTTACGGAGGCTTTAAAAGCGCTCATGGGCTACCCATTTACACAGCTTTATGCCGATCACCAACCAGGCATGGAGCAGGGAAACGAGCTCCGAGAAAACTGTCAGGAACCCCATTTGCAAGGGGGGTTACATACATAATCCTCCATAACTGTTAACTTTCTCCGAATGATTCACTTCTGAATTAGAGGAAAACAGTTGCACAATATTCTGAGTGAAGTCTCTGCTCTGCTGATGGGGGGTAAGAGAAAGAGAGAGAAGCACAAAAAAAAAAAAAAAAAAGTACAGCTGCAGCAGGGTTGGGTAGGGGTTCATCTTTGCTTTGTGTGTTTGCAATGCAAAAATCCATAATGACTCAGACAGCCTAGATCTCAACATGTCAACTGGGGAGGCTGCAGCAGTGAGGAACACAGATACAACGTTTTTTTGTCTTTTTTTCAGGGGTGAATGATTGCCCACTGCTGGTCTGCCCTGGCCTCAACCTGAGTCCCTGCTGTACACTTTCTTTTTTTTGGGGTAGCAAGTTTTTTGGTGCAAGCAAGTGCTGCATTTTACATTGAGCAGCAGACTATACTAATATCTTGTGTTGGACAGTGTAGTGAGTGAAATGCGTTTGTATGTGTGTGCCTTGCTATGCTAACTCACCTAGGATTTCAGGGGTTTGGTTTGCCTGGGAAACCTCCTTGGCAGGCTGGCAGCTTCTGCTTTCTTCTCTTCTGATCAGGGGCAGTCTTGTAGACCAGCATGGGAGTGCAGTCATTGTTGTCATACAGCGTGGTGACTTGTTTCTGTGGTGGCACTGTGGGAGAGGTTCATGATGTGAATTTTTGATGTTTCATGATTCCGCACCGAATGCTGAATCTGACACTCGTCTGACAATTCATTTCTGTATATGTGTACGTTACGGTGCCTTGGCACTTGGGAAGGGATCCGATGGCCCCGTTGTTCGTATGTCCTTGACTCCTTTACCCAGTGATGTCATGGTCAGCATGGTTCGGGTGCGTGCCTGCATATACTACATAAACGAATGTGCTGCAAAGTTTTTCCACTAATTGTACTCAAAAAAGTACAACTTGCTATTACAGAAATAAAATTCCACAATGGCGGAAGCTGAAAAAATTGGTTGGATTTTCTTTAGTGAGTCAGAGTCATAAATTTTAAACTAGCTGAAAAAAATCAGTCATAATTGGTTATTCAATTGACTCTGGGGTCTAACCTGATCGTGACAAAAAAGTTGCTGGCAGAGAAGAAATAATTTTTGTTCTAATATGTATGGAAACAAAAAAAATGCATGTGATTTTAAGACATCAACATCAGTACTTCTACAGAGACTGCAAGAATAACCCAAGAAAATTTACAAGATCTGCACAGCAACTACAGATTGGTGAGTCATGAGTAGAGGAATCCTCTCTAGAGGCTAATACCTGGCCCTGGCTTGACTCTACATCCTGAAGCAATCAAGAGCCAAGTTAGAGCCAACCAGTTGTGATCAGCACAGATGTTTATTTTTTCAGCCTAAGCCTGGTTAGTGTTGTGGTAAAAAACAGTAACTGATAAAGGATATGAACATGCATTATAGTTCACTCCATACCTCTCAACCTCCTGCCTTATAAATCAGGGACAAAGCTTAAAATAATCAGGGACAAAGGACCAAAATCAGGGATGCACCTTCAAAATTAGAGATATCCATTGAGAAAGCTGGTAGAATATAAGGCTTAGTGCATAATGCGTTTTCAAAAGAAGAACAAGTCTGTAACTTTAATGACTGGCATTATTTTGTGCTTATAGTACCCACTGTTTAGCCACAAAACCACAAATTTTAGGAGGGACAAAGTAATATTTTGAGGCAAAATCGGGGACATCCCTGAAAATCAGGGACATTTGAGAGGTATGGCTCACTCCATTAGCTTAGCACCTGTTTTGGCTATTAGAGCCTAGATACAGCCTTGACTCATCTCAGGCTTAGCTCTTGTTAACATTTTCCTGAATGTCTGTTTTTTGGTTTTTTTGCACCTTTCCCAAATGCCTCATTCCTTAGGTCCACAAGTCCTATCGCCTGTTGGACTCACCATCAGCTGCATTCTCTGGCTAGCCCCTGACTCCAGAGCATCCCTTATTTGTGCCCCAATCTGGGCCTTTGAGGGGAAAAGCAGTGAGGACAGACTTGGGGACATGCTGGCTGGGGTGGCCTTGGGGTTGCGCAGCGGGATCTGGTTGCAATGAAGGGTAGAAGGCTGTCATTCAGCATGCCCAGTGAGGCCATTTTTTCTTGTTCTCCCCTTCTCTCATGGCCTGTTCAACGTCACCAAGTGTATCCCTACCAGAAACCACTCTGGCAGTGCAGCAGTGTAGCCAGAAAAAACAGGTTACTCACCTGTAACAGCAGTTCTAGGAGTGGTATATGTTGTTCATCCACACTCTCAGGCATGTCCCTTCCCCTTTAAACTTGCCGGAAGTCTTCAAGCTGGCTCCTCCCACCCACCCAAGTGGTAAATACCTCGGCTCCGCCCCATGAAGCCAGATCTTAGCCCGCTGGAAGCAGGGTTGTGCGCCTAAAGCCAGGGAGGTCAGGTGGGTGCGTGTGGATGAACAACATATACCACTCTTAGAACTACTGTTACAGGTGAGTAACCTGTTCTAGTAGTGTGGATATGTTGTTCATCCACACACACTGGTAGACTCCAAGCAGTTCCCCGGGAGGAAGGAGGCAAGGTGTACACCCCCTACTTGGGAAATAGAGATTGGAGAACCGAGGCCCCAAAACCAGCATCCCAGTGTGATTCAAGGTCAATGTGGTAGTGGGTAATGAAGGCATTTGCTGACTTCCAGGTAGCAGCCCGACAGATTTCCTAGATAGGGATGTCCCTGGAAGCAGCCACTGATGCAGCAGTATGGCGAGTAGAATGAGCTCTTATCCCTCTGGGAGGCTCCTTGCCTGCCAACTCATAGCACAGACCTATGCATGATGTAATCCGTCTCGCAGTGGTCTGTTTGGCTGCAGGTCTGCCAGAAGCGGCTTCAGCGTAGGTGACAAACAGCTGGCGAACCTCTCCCCGAATTTCTGCCGTCCTCTCCTTATAATAGGAGAGAGCACGTCTGAGGTCTGGAGTATGGAGCCTGTACTCAGCGTCCGAGGTGTAGTTAGGGTAGTATACAGGCAGAGTCAACACCTGGTTAAGGTGAAACTCTGAAACCACCTTCGGAAGGAATTTCGGGTGGGGGCGCAGGACAACTTTGTCCCTGTGGAAGACCAAATAAGGGGAGTCCACCGAAAGCATCTGGAGTTCCCTTGTCCTTCTGGCTGACGTGATAGCCGCCAGGAAGGCTGTGTTCCACGACAAGTGTGAGAGCTCACACTTGTCCATGGGTTCGAATGGCTTGCCCATGAGCTTTGCCAAAACCAGGAAGAGATCCCACAAAAGTGGAGGTTCATGCATTGGAGGGGATATGTGATCCAGGCCTTTGAAGAAGCGCCTGACCACTGTCCCTGAGCTAAAGTCAGCTGACCGCCCGCTCGCAAGCAGAAATGGCTGCCATAGGTGCAATCTCTAAGGGTTTATGACTGTAGACCCTTGAGAGAGAGAGACCAAAGGTAGTCCAGAATGTTAGCCACAGAGCAGGATAAGGGGTCCAGACTCTTACCCTGACACCAAATGGAAACATTTTCCATTTGAAGGCATAACATTTCCTGGTCGATTCCTTACGAGATGCCTTCACCACGGTGTAGACATACTCGGAAAGACCTAGAACCTGGAACTCCAGCCGCTCAGGTACCAGGCTGGAAGGTGCAGGGACTGAAGGTCCGGATGGAATACCTTCTCCTGGTTCAATGATATCAGGTCCGGACATGTACAAAGCCGCTCCAGGGGCCTGCAGCTAAGGCTGAGGAGATCTGGGTACCAGAACCGGCACGGCCAATCTGAGGCTACCAGGATGACCTTCGCCTTGTCCCTCCTCACCTTGAGTAACACCTTGTGGATCAAGGGAAATGGAGGAAAGGCATAGAGGAGGCCTGGGGTCCATGGCCTCGAGAAGGAATCCCCCTGCAGCAAGCCCTGCTGAGGGGGGCGGGCATGGTACAGTCTCAGCTTGGTGTTTTCCCTGGATGCAAACAGGTCCACCAATGGTTTGCCCCAACAGGACAACAGACTGTGAGCTACCTCTGGATGGAGTGATCACGCGTGGGACATCTGGCAGCATCCGCCAGTTGGTTTGAGACTCCTGCCACATGGATGGCTAGGAGATCCGCCTCAAACAGACTTACGAGGGTCCAGATGCAGAGCACCTCCTTGCACAGCATATGGGAGTGCGTGCCACCCTGTTTGTTGAGGTAGTACATGGTCATGGTATTGTCCGTCTGGACTTGAACCACTTGGCCCTGGAGCTGAAGAGCGAAAGCTGACAGTGCCAGTCTGACTGCTCTGAGCTCCAACAGGTTGATGTGGCATCGGGACTCCTCGGGGGTCCAGAACCCGTGGGCCCTGCTGTCCCCCATGTGGGCTCCCCAGCCCATGAGAGAAGCATCAGTCGGCAGGACGACCGTTGGCTCTGGGCGGACACACAGGATACCTTCCTGCAACCATTCTGGGGCGGTCCACCATTGAAGAGTGTCCCACATCTTCTGGGTAACAGTGATCAGCTGGTCGAATTGACCATGTTGCTGAGTCCATTGGGCAGCCAGCTCCCACTGGAGGGGGTGCATGTGCCACCTGGCCCAATGGACCACTGAGGTGCACGATGCCATGTAACCCAGAAGGCGCAGAAAGTCCTGGGCAGGGCACAAGTGCCCAACCAGAAATGATCAGGCAAAGGAGGAAAGAACCTTCATCCTGTCTGTCAAGAGCCGAGCTCTGGCTTGACGAGAGTTGAGCTCTTCCCCGATGAAGCCCATCACCTGAGAGGGCACGAGTTCCGACTTGGCCTTGCTGATCAAGAGGCCGAGCATGGAGCAGCTTCGGAGGGCCAGATCCCTGGACCTCTCTACCTCCTGAAGGGAGGAACCTGCCAAGAGCCAGTCGTCGAGATAGGGGTATATCCAAACTCCTCAACACCGAAGATGGTCTGCCACCACTGCAATGCATTTGGCGAAGACCCGAGAGGCTGATGACAGGCCGAATGGCATGGCTCGGAACTTGTATAGGGTCCCCTTGACCCTGAAGCAGAGGAACCGCTGGTGGGACAGACGGATTGGGACATGAAAGAACGTGTCCTGTAGATCCAGTGAACAGAACCACATGTTTCGCTCCAGGGATGGTAAGGATCTGGTCTAGAGTTACCATTCTGAAGGTGCAGAGACCTGAGATATTGATTCAGGTCAGGGAGATCTAGGATGGGGCGCCAACCCCCTGTCCGCTTGGGCACCAGGAAATACCTGGACACGAAGCCTGGGTCTGTAGGAGGATACGGCACTGGAGCTACCGCCTCCCTGCGGAGGAGCTGAGCGATGTCGTCTCGAAAGGCCGTCTGAGTGCGAGCCGAGTTCTTTTCCTCCTGAGGGGCACGGGCTCAGTTGGGAGGGTACTGCTCAAATTCCAGAGGCAGTCCCTAGCTGACCACTTCCAGAACCCACCTGTCCGAAGTGATACCGGACCAGGCGGAAAGAAAGTGGCAGAGCTGGCCCCCCACGGGAGGACCCAGAGCTGGCGTGATGGGTGTAGGGGTGGCAACCCCTGACCCGTCACTGAGCAGGCTTAGAAGAGGAGGAGGAGGCTCCTGGACCAGCACCTCAGACTCCTTTACGGGGCTGTTGGGGATCCTGCTTGGGCCTGGGGTGCCAAGCTTGAGCCTGCTGCTGCTGCTGTTGCTGCTGGCCTCCTTGGAAAGAGGGCTGCCTAACCGCAGGGGAAGAGTGCCGAAAAGGCTTCTTCTTGTGCTTCTGCTGGTTCTTGCCCAAAGAACCCTTCACAGAAGTAGCATCCAAGGTGGCACTGGACTGCTCTATGCACTGGAGGTGACCAGCCACTCCAGGACCGAAGAGGTCAGTGCCTAGGAAGGGCATGTCAGCTAACTTGTGTTGAGTATCTGCCGGAAAGGAGGATAACCTTAGCCAGGCCCTGCGGCGAGTGGCCACTGCGGCTGCTAAGGAGCGAGCACACAGGAATCTCCAATGTCCAGGGCCGTCTGGAGCTGCTGTTTTGCAACAGCACGGCCCTGGTCATGGACTTGCTTCACAGTGGTCTGCATGTCTGCTGGGAGATGAGGGATGACTTCATCTAATGACCTTAAGAGGGCGTGAGAGAAGTGTGCCATGATAACAGCTGAACTGGCCTGACGAAGGCCTAAGGAGGAGGCCGCATAGACCTTCCAGGCAGAATTGTCCATATTCTTGGACTCCTTGTCCAGGGGATGGTCAGTATCGGCTGAGCTACCAGTGCGTCTGAACACAGAAGCAGTCACAAGACTTTCAGCCAAGGGATGCTCTGTGAACCCAGCCAGGAACCCCATAGGTACCGTATGTTTGTGGGCCATGCAGGCAGATGGAGCTGGACAGGAGGCAGGATGTTGCCAGAGCTCAAGGGCCGGGCCAACAATGGCTTCGGCCACTGGAAAGGCCTTCGTCGGGGTATCCCCCTTTTGAGGATATCCATAAGGGTGTATTCAGCCTTCTTTTGGATAGACTCCAGGGGCATTCCGGCAGATTCAGAAATCAGGTGGAGGATGCCCTGAAAAGAGGAGGGACCTTCCTCCAAACCTGCCACCACTGACTCGTCATCCTCCAGATGCGAGTGCAAACCAGTGGCATCAGAGTCCGAAGAGTCAGGATACAGTGGTCTCCCGCCTATGTCTTCCTCGATGCGCTGAGGGCGATTGAGGACAACAGTGATGGACAGGCAATGGGGCAGTCCAGTGTCTGTCCGGTCCTCTTTCAAGGGAGCCCCTCCCTGAGGCTACTTAAGTGGTTTATCCACCAAAATCGGTGGGGAGACCACAATAGCTGAGCCGAATACGGGCCGCCCCATGGGTGGGGAAACCGCTTCAGCCCGAGGGGTCGACGGGCCTGGGAGGCGAAGGCATAAGTAATGGCTAGTGCTGCTGGCGGAGCTTTCAGCTTCGACCGTCAGAATCAGCTATTGCCACATGAGATCCTCATAACATCGAAAGAGTTTCCGTCGAAGTCTCTCCTCATCCGAGGAGGATGAGGATCGATGGTGACACCTCTTTCTGGAGTGTTTGTGACCTTTCTTCGGTTTTTCAACTGAAGGGGTCCTGGTCATCGATCAAGACCGACGGGGTCAGCTGGTTCAATCGGGGGACACTGGAGTCGGGGAAAACCGAGGCTACGGACGGTTTCCTCGGTGAGGTTACCCAAAGGTACAGTCTCCTTGTTGGGAAAAGAAAGAACCAGGGTTCTTTCTAAGGAATCATCGACAGGAGTTGGCAATAAGGGCTCGATGGGATCGAGCGTAATCTCGGCCAGTTCGGCCGTTTCTTCGGTCTCGTTGCCTTGGCCTGACGGAATATCTGTAAAGCCGGCGGCCGAGGATGCGATCTCGACCGAAGTCGAGACCATGTGTTTCTGGGACTCAGACCTCTCTCAGTCCCAGGAGCGTCTTCTTCTGGAGGAAGAAGACTTGGGGTCCTTGTCCCTCTTCCGATGGTGGGAGGAGTGCGAGCCTGAAGGCGCCTCACCCCTGGTAGGGAGAGACTGGCACAACTCCTGAAAGGAGCCCATAAAAGTCGAGCCGAGGTTGAGGGGAACGAAGAATCTTCGACCGATAGAAGCTTGAGCCGCTTCCTCCTTGAATGCCTTCATCTGTTCCAATTGCTCGGAGGATCCCGGGGCCGCAGAAACCACGCACCTCGCCTCTTTGGATTTCACTGGCGGGTTTCTTTTCTCCGGTCTGCCCAATTGAAGGCACGCTTTTCGGTCGTCCAGAACGTTGGAATGGAAAGCCAAACAAACTGTACATGACGAGGTGTCATGTCCGATGCCAAGGCAGTACACGCATGCTAGGTGGGGATCGGTGCGCAACATTTTCTGGTCTCAGGGACACCAGCAAAATTCGGGGGACGATTTGTCCTCCATATCCGAATCGGAATTGCGAACTCTAACGAGTTTGATAGCAAGTTGCGGTAAAACCAACGTTTTGAAACCAGGGCCTACAAAGTAAAGGAGTAGCACGAGGGACCTGTATCTTCCAGCGGAAAGGAAGATCTGGCGTCATGGGGCGGAGCCAAGGTATTTACCACCAGGGTGGGTGGGAGGAGCCAGCTTGAAGACTTCCGGCAAGTTTAAAGGAGAAAGGGACATGCCTGAGAGTGTGGATGAACAACATAGCCACGCTCCTAGAATTTCCGTTGTGTACACAATTTCCAACAGTTACACCCCCAATTAAAAATGTACACATCCTTTCCAAATGGCACCCCTTCCAAACAAGTCAGATTGTTGTCAGATGATTCCTCAAATCTCTAAAGAGGTTATACATGTATCTGTCTCCTAAACAACAGAAGTTTAAACAGAGTCACTCCTGAGTGGCCTACACTAACCTAAATACTACAGATTAGAATGAACAATGTTAACAGAAAGGCATATGGTTTGTGACAGGCACTCAGCAAAACTGTACACAAATATGTACAGTGAGTATGCCTGTCAGCATCCTTGTGGCAGTGGAGTGTGGCAAACCCTCCCCTCTCCCCCCAGAAAGAGAGTGTCCGTGTGAATGTTCAGTTGCTCTCTTGCTGGCCTCCCAGTAGTTAAATTGGAAATGTTTAGGAGGTGGAACTGTGATCTCAACATTTGTAGAAGGTGGAACTGTCCTTCTTAGGAGGTGGAACTCTCCCAATAGTATTCGATGGAGAAAGCTGTCAAAGGAGGTGGAACTGAGTTCTTGTCAGTTCCTGCCCAACTTAACCCCTGCGGCCTCCCATCCAGTCATCCTGTCTTGGGTATGATGCCTTGGCCATTTCTAATAGGAAAGAGCCTAAAACTTTCAACATCAAAAGGATTTTTCTGTATCTACAGCAGGGAAATGCCAGACCATTTGAATGAACAAAGAAGGACTGTAATAGTCAAAACATTTCACTGTTCACAGATAGACGCTCTGCCAAAGTGCACTATTTAAGTTCCATAGAACTATATATGCAAGGTTTTAATTAGGGAACCAAAGACAAACAATCATGTGATATACAGCAGCTGCCTACACTGAGGATTTTGGTATCTCATATTCAGTAACTCACTCTCCTAGTCCTATAATAACATGGGCAATTATTATTATTTTTTTTTATTAGTATTCCTATTATTCACCTGCTGCAGTGATTACGGCGGGGCATCCAGCCGGCCGGCCCACCCTCCGGGAGAGCACCTGGTCCTAATTCACATGATGGGGATCCTGCACGGCTTGCCGCCAGTCCGCTGGAGGGTCTCCCCACACCCTGTCCAGCCAGACCAGCCCCAGAACCCCCCCCCAGTGCGATCCCACGCGAGTCCTCCCGGCAAGGCAGGGCACGGCCATCAGGCTGCACGGTCATGCCTGCCCATTTTCCACCCAATTGTTTTGACCCCACTGGAGCACAGACATGCAATGACGTCCGGGCACTACGTGCCGATGTCCGCCATGCTCCTCCTCACATATCCAGTAGCCTGTAGTGCTACCGGGCGTCCCCAGGAGCCGCTACGGCACAGTGGATTTCCTCAACCCTCCCCAGGATCAGGAGAGCAGTCTATGGACACTCGATCCTGGTCCTCCCCTGCCGACCCATCAACAACTCGAGTCCATTCCCGAACCTGGGTTGCCAGTGTGGTGCGAGGTGTGGTGTCCAGCACGTCAACCCTCAGCGCCACCGGGCAATAACATGGGCAATTATTATGAATAAATATTATGTATTCACCACTACTGCTATTACTATTACATAAATGCTTGGGCAATACAGTACTTGAGCAATCCCTGTCTGACTCCTGCACTGAAAGCCCTATACAGTACTCGAGCAACCCTTGGCGGTTTCCTGTCCTCCCTGCCCAATGTAGTACTCAAGCAATCTTTGTCTGTCTTCTCTCCTCCTAGCTATATATACAGTATTCGAGCAATCCCCGGCTGTCTCTGGTCCATCCAGCCCTATACAGTACATTGACAGTCCTTAGTGGTTTTCTGTCCTCACAGCCCTATACAATCCTCAAGCAATACCTGGCTTTCTCTTGTCCTTCCAGCCCTATTCTATTATACAATATTCAAGCAATCCTTGGCTACCTTCACCTGTCTTCACAGCCCTATACAGTACTTGAGCAATCCTTGGCTGTTTTCTGTCCTCCCAACAATACAGTACTGAAGCAATCTTTGGTTGTCTCCTGTTCCCCAGCCCTATACAATACTCGAGCAATCCTTGGCTGTCTTCTGCCCTGAAACCCCTATATAGCAGTCCAGCACAGAAACATAGACTTTGACAGCAGATAAGGACCACTTGGCCCACCCAGTCTGCCCTTTTCCCTACCGACTGGATAAGCTGCAGATTCTAGTTAACCAACAGCCTACTTCCTGCAACCCCCCACTATAATTGCCTTATGTCTGTCCCATGGATGTTTGAATCCCCCCCCACTGTTTTAGACCCCACAACATCTCCAGGAAGGTGGTTCCATGCGTTCACCAATCTTTCCATGAAAAAGAATTTCCTCACATTACCCCTGAGTCGTCCCCCCTCTAACTTTAAATTGTGACCCCTTGTCTTACACATCTCTTTTTCTGAAAGATGCTACCCTCCTGGACTTTGTTGATTCCCCTGAGGTACTTAAAAGTTTCTATCATGTCCCCCCGTCCCTCCTTTCATCAAGGGTATACATATTAAGCTCTCTCAGTCTCTCTTCATATGGTTTCTGATGTAGACCCTGCACCATTTTAGTTGCTCTCCTCTGGACTGCTTCCATCCTGTCTATGTCCTTGCATAGATGAGATCTCCAAAACTGCACGCAGTACTCCAGATGGGATCTCACCAACTGTTTGTACAGAGGGATAACCACTTCCCATTTTCTACTTGTGATGCCACTCCCTATGCAACCCAGTAACCTCCAGCTCTCCTTACTGACCTCTCACATTGCTTACCCACCTTTAGGTCATCTGATATAACTACACCCAGATCCCTTTCCATTACTGTTGTTGTTAGTACCTCCCCTGCTACTGTGTACTCTTCTCCTGGATTTTTATTTCCCAGGTGCATTACTTTGCACTTCTTTGCATTGAATCTAAGTTGCCATATTTTATTTATTTATTTATTGGAGACAATCAGTTTTACAACCTTTGAGTCATGGACTCGTTTACAAAGGTACCTCGTCGTAAGGGGGGGGGGAGACAACAATTAGGTGAGTAGAGACAGGGATGAACACATGGGTGAAAAAATACATAGACACACTTTAAAATAAAGATTACAGGCAGCAGCTATACTGGTACTGTCTGACCATTCCTCCAACCTTGTCAAGTCCCTTCTCATCCTTTCTACCCCCCTTGTGTATCAACTCTGTTACAGATCTTTGTGTCATCTGCAAAGAGGCATACCTTTCCTTCCAGACCCTCTGCAATGTCACCTATAAAGACGTTAAAGAGGACTGGACCCAGTACTGAGCCCCGAGGTACAGTACTCCACTAGTAACACCCTTTTCTTCAGAATGTGTTCCATTCACTATTACCTTCTGTGTCCTGTTGTGCAGACAGTTTGCTACCCAGGCTACCACCCTGGGACCCACTCCCAGGCTGGCTAACTTGACTATTAATCTTTTGTGTGGGACTGTGTCAAATGCCTTGCTAAAGACTAGGTAGGCCGTATCCACAGCCCCTCCCAGGTCTATTACTTTGGTCACACGAGTCAAAGAAATCGATTAGATTCATCTGACATGACCTTCTTGCTGTGAATCCATGCTGCTTTGGGTCCTGTGCCCCGCTGGCCTCTAGGTACTGAACAATTCTTTCTTTCAGAAGTGATTCCATCATTTTCCCCACCACTGAGGTCAAACTAACAGGTCTGTAGTTTACTGCTTCTGCCTTGCTCCCACTTTTGTGAAGGGGGATCACATCTGCCCTCCTCCAGTCCTCAGGTACCACCCCATCCTCCCATGATTTGTTAAAAAGTGTGGTCAGTGGTTTCACTAGGTCCTCCCTTAGTTCTTTTAGGATTCTAGGGTGAATCCTGTCAGGCCCCATTGCTTTGTCCACTTTGAGTTTTAGGAGTTCTTTCAGGACTCTCTTCTGTAAATGGACTGGCATCAACCCCACTACCCAGAGTGCTTCTATTGTTTGGTTTAGGTAACTCCTCCTCTTCTTCTTTTGTGAATACTGAGCAAAAGTACTCATTCAGTATCTCTGCCTTTTCACTGTCTCCCTCTGCCCACCTTCCCTCTCCTTTATTAATCTTCACTATCCCTCCCTTAACCTTTCTATGCTCCGTAATGTACCTATAAAAGGTTTTATCCCCATTCTTAACTGAGTTGGCTATCTTTTCCTCGGTTTGGGCCTTTGCTTTTCTGACTGCCTTCCTCCACTTCTTTCTACTTTAATTGATACAGTTTCCTGTCATGCTTCTTCTGTAATTCTTGGCTGTCCCCTGTCATGCTCCTTCTGTGATTCTTGGCTGTCCCCTCTCCACCCTATATACTTACTGAAGTAATCCTCAGCTGTCTCCTGTCCTCCCAGCCCTATACGGTACTCAAGCAATGCCTGGCTGTCTCTGGTTAATCCAGTCCTATACAGTACATGAAAAGTACTCATCTGTTTCCTGTCCTCACCACTCTATACAATCCTCAAGCAATACTTCCCTGCTGTTTCCTGTCCTTCCTCTTCTATACAATACTCTAGTAATCCTTGGCTGTCTCCTGTTCTCACAGCCTAATATAGTACTATAGCAATCTTTGGCTGTCTCCTGTCCTCCCAGCCCTGTATGGTGTATGGGCATCTCCTGTCTCCCCAGACCTATATAGTACAAGGGCAGTCATTGGTTATCTCCTATTCCCAAAGCTATATAGAGCATTCATACAATCCTTGGCTGTCTCCTGACACCAAAGCCCTATACAATACTCAAGCAATCCCTAGCTTTCTTCTGTCCTCCCAGCCCTCTGCAATACTCAATCTTTGGCCACCTCCCATCTTCATAGCCCTTATACAGTAGTTGAGCAATCCTTGGCTGTCACCTATCCTCCCAGCCCTATACAGTACATGGGCAACTACTAGCCATCTCCTGTGTTCCCAGACAGACTCCAGTCCAGTACAGGGGCAATACATAGTTGTATCCTATCCCCAAAGCTCAATACAGTACTAAAGCAATCCTTGGCAGTCTCCTGTCCATAACGCCCTAAACAGTACTGAAGCAATCCTTGGCTGTCTCTTATCCTCACAGTCCTACACAATAATGAAGCAATCTTTGTCTCTCTCCTGTCCTCACACCCCTACACAATAATGAACAATCCTTGACTCTCTTCTGTCCTCACAGCCCTACACAATAATCAAGCAATCCTTGTCTCCCTCCTGTCCTCACACCCCTACACAATAGTCAAGCAATCCTTGGTTCTCTCCTGTCCTCACAGCCATATACATTATTCATGTAATCCCTTGTTGTCTCCTGTTCTCACAGCCTGATACAGTACTTGAGCAATCCTTGGCTGTCTTCTGGCCATACAGCCATATACAGCACTCAGACAATCCTTGGCTATCTCCTGTCACCAAAGCCCTATACAATATTCAAGCAATTCTTGGTGGGTCTCCTGTTCTCACAGCCCTACACAGTACTCAAGCAATTCTTGGCGATCTCCTGTCCTTACAGCTCTATAAAACACTTGAGCAATCCTTGGCTGTCTTCTGTCTTCACAGCCCTAAAGATTACATGGGCAACTACTGTCCATCTCTTGTCCTCCAAGCCTTATACACTACCTGAGCAAGCTTTGGAAGTTTCCTGTCCTCCAAGCCCAATGCACTACTTCAGTGATCCATGGCTGTCTCCCGTCTTCACAGCCTTAAACAGTACTCAAGCAATCCTTGGCTGTGTCTATCCTTTCAGCCCTATACAGTACTCCAGCAATCCTTTGCCGTTTCCTGTCCTCGCAGCCCTCTGTAGTATGCAAGTCATCCATGGCTGTCTCCTCTCCGCACAGCCCTATACAGTATTTAAAAAAATCTTTGGATATCTCCTGTCCAAGCAGCCCTATTCAGTACTCACACTGGCATCTATTCACGAAGCCTACACACCCCAGATGTGCAGTGTGTAGCCTTTGTTACAAGAAGCCACACTGTGAAGATGGTGCAAACCCCACACATGTATGTGACGGGAGTTCCGTGCCACTCTGCACCCTACGACCTGCACCTTGTAGCATGGGGAAGTTGGCTAGGTGTGCCTCTGCTATGCACCATGACATGTGGCTCTGGCTATGATACCGTGGACCCCATCATAGTTGGTTACACAGTCACACCCTCTCCCATCGGCCACCCAGGGCAGTGGACATCACATCCCCTCCCAACCTGCTACCCCAAGCCCTCTGAACATATCTGGAGCACTGGGCGTATAGCTGTGATGAGCTGCATAGCCCATCTCTTCAAGGGATATGGCTGGTCCCTAGAGGATCAGCCATATTCCATAATGCCCCTGCACTATGGGGACCCAATCACACGGCAGCTGGGCCACCTGACTGGATGGCCACAGTCAATCACCATTCCAGACCCACCCTTGTGTAGCTACACGGGCGGAAGGTGGCACCAGAGATGTGAGACTTGGGTCTGTGAATACGGCTTGAGTTGCAAGCCACTGCAGGTGTGGGCTAACTCAGCTCAGTTATGCTCCTTTTGAGTGTACATGGGCTGTGTTCATGAACAGAGGCCATAATCCTCATCTGTCTCCTATCCTCAAAGCCCTATACAGTACATAGGCAATACTTTGCTGTCTCAAAAGCATGACACAGGTTGGATGTATTTTCCAGCTCTAAGACTGAGCACCTGCCAACTGTAAACTGAATTTAAAGTCAGATGGTCAACAAATACAGTTGCATGCCTTTCACTCGCAGGTATGTTTCTCAAACCTTGATCTTAATCAGCTAGCAGAAGGTGGCTGGTACAGTGTCTACTTGGATGACCTCTCACCTCTTCCCTGGGTAGGGCGTCCTGCTTGACTTGCTGAAATGCTGCCCCCTGGTGGCCCAGAGGAGAGCATTCCTACACAGAAACATTTATTCTCCACTGCAAGCCATCCGACAGTTGTAGAAGGGGCACAGTGCTGCTGTGGCATGGTGATGCTGACACCAGGTTCGTGCCATAGCATTGGAAGGGATTACAATGCACTGGGCAAGCTGCATTAGTGTTCTTGATGCTACAGCTGCTCAATCCTAGCTTCCCCTCAGGTTTAACAGCAGCAGCACTACTGCCCACCTTCCAAGCCCGATTTGTGGTACTGGGCTCTCCATCAGCTGAGTCAGAAGGTATGAGAGAGAAGCCTTGCAGCAGCAATTCATGGGAAAGGCACTCCAAAGCAGCTAGGAAAGTTCAGACAAATGCAGCAAATTGCACAAATATAGTTTATTGCACCAGATACAGGCACACCATGAAGAGTACAGCATGAAGCACCACAGGAATAATTTAGAAAAATAGTGGCTCAGTAGGTAGCACACTCGCCTCTGAGGCCGGGAGATCAGAGGGCTGTTGGTTTAGTTCCCACATCTGGCACTTGGGTTAATATCCCAGTACTGACACTGTAGTGCAGCATGAGAGGGGTGCTGCACTTCTGAGGTGCCGTCTTCCGGATGAGACGTTAAACCAAGGTCCCATCTGCCTGGATTGGTGGTAGTTCAGGTGAATGTTAAAGATCCCATGGCACTTATCGAAGAGCAGGAAATTTCCCCGTGTCCTGGCCAAATTTCCTTCATTCACTAAAAATACCACCAACAGCTTAATCTGGTTCAAGGTCAGTTGGCATTCATCTGTATCCCCCTCCCCCGGGTCATGCCTGAAAATAGGCAGGATTTGTCTAGTGCACTTACCCGGTCAACAAAAACTAACTAAATAAATGCTGTACCTGCATCTGGTCTTAAATCTGTAATTCTGCAATCTGCTGTACTTGTCTGGACCTTCCTTCCTGCTCTGCTGTGCATCTCCCATGCACTGCTGCTGCTGTTATTGTGCCTTTTATGGTTCTTTTGAGTATACTCAGCCTCTTGGCAGCTACCTCGACCAGCTTCTGTGTGTTTTAAATTTTTTGTTTTAAACAAGCCATCCACACTGCAAGTGTCAGGCAAAAATATCTCACTCCAGACATCTGCAGCACCCAACTTTTCAACTCCCAGAATGAACCACGATTCTGGGTGAAGGGCTTTTGCACATTCTTCCCAGGATTCTTACAAATAGCCCCCCCCCCCCAATTTAAGAATGCCACCAGCCTGCAAGTGTTTCAAATCAGTCTCTCCCACTACCTGAGAACACCTTGGTACCTGTTCTGGTTCACCCACACCCTGACACAGTACATGATACAATTAAGGCCGGATTTTCCACCCATGTTATCCTGTAATGAATTGTGTTTTGTATCGTTTGTTTCTACACTGTATGTCTACGTTGTATTTTTGTACGGTCTGTAACTGCTTTACTGCTCTGCTAATTTATATACTGCTGCCTGGTGTCCTCCCTGGGACCCCATACAAATGAGATGCTGCATCTCGTAGGTTATTCCAGTTGGAGAAATTTCAAACAAAAAAACCCTCTCATGGCGGATAGTCACTAATCCTAGCAGGCCTCTTGTGGAGGCTGTGAAGTCTAGTGGTTAGAGCACTTGGTTGGGACCCAGAAGATCACAGGTTCTAATCCCACTACTTGCCAAAATACAGTATTCATGGTGTGACCTTAAGCAAGTCACGTAACCTCCCAATGCTCCAGATTTTCCAGCTGCAAAAATGGGTAGAATCAGGACTCCACTGGAAATGAGATGTTGCATCTTATCTGGGCTTAATCAAAATAAATAAATTACAAACAAAAAAAAGTTAAGGATAGCAGGAACAGGGAGGGGATAAAAACAAAGAAACATTATGATATATGCATATTTTTTTTTTTTTTTTTTTTTAGAAAAAACAAAGTTCACTCAACGGTTGAGTAATGCAAAAGCCAACTTGCAAAACTTTATCAGCCAAAAGAACTACATCAGTTATGCTGGCGAGCCACATGAAGGACAGCAGAAAGCAAACTGCCATACGAACTACACTGCACACACCCCCCGAAAAAAAACTGTACAGCCAACACTAGGGCTTTTTGTTTCCTGTACTACAATCTTCATAGGGGACAAATGCACCATTATTTCATATTTAAAAAAAAAATGCATATAAAATCTTGCATTTCACGTCCTGCATAACTTTCCCATGAGAACAGCAATTTGGCCTGCATAAACTATCACCCTCTCACAAAATACCATCATGATCTACACATTGTGCTATCAGCTGTCTGCTTTCTGTTTACTTGAATGCTAAATAAACATCTGATAGAGCATAGCGGCATAAAACACCAATTCCCTAAGCTTGAGAATCCCAGGGGCTGCCTGCTGAGCCAACAGCAACGCGTCTTGCCGCTGTACTTTTAAACTGGGTTCAGGCATGGACTTGGGCATTTGGGTGGGTGGCCGGGAGATAGTGGATCTAATGACAGCACTTCCAAGCCCAGGGAGGGGATGAAGCTGCATCCAGCACCACAGTGACCCCTGTGGTGTGGGCCAGGTAAATTGCCCCTCCAAATACACACACACACACAAGGTACACTGCGGCAGCACCAGAGGCCACCCCAAGACTGTGGTGCCATCTTGTGGATGGACTAAGAAAGGGAAGTATACAAAAAAGGAGAAAAAAATATAGCCCCTGTCTGAATGGCAGGGCTAGTAGCCTTGGGTCCCACACCAAGGCGTCTGCCACCAACAGGCTAGTAGAGAATGAGACTTGGCGGTTGCTAGCACTCAAGGAAGGATGATGTGCAGTTGGCTGGGGCAGAAAATATCTATATAAAAAGAAATGACAAGCTCACTGTACTTGGAAGCTTCTTGCACAGCTGGGTCAGGTTCCAGGCCTACGACCTAGTGGGGAGTTTACAAAAACTTAACACCACAGGCCGTCCAATGGCCCAATAGTGCACTTACACTCGCAAGCTGGCAGCCCAAGTTGCACAGTGGACTCGAAAGCTGGCAGGGTGCCCTGGAGAGGCTGGGAGGCACTACTGCTTGGCAGCACTCCTGGTTGGCAGAGAACTGGCACCAGGTTTCATTGCCACAGTGAAGTCCTGCTGCATACATGCAGAGCCTGTTGGGAAACCGCC
This sequence comes from Neoceratodus forsteri, assembly GCA_016271365.2. Lineage (NCBI taxonomy): Eukaryota > Metazoa > Chordata > Ceratodontiformes > Ceratodontidae > Neoceratodus > Neoceratodus forsteri. The sequence goes on from CM028134.1 coordinate 1,026,590,635, forward strand.
CCAGCGCTACAGGGGTTGTGGACGGGGGAGAAAATAGAAAAAATCTATGTCCACCAAACTATCTTTATGATGGCTGCTATCCCTCTCTCAGGCCTCATCTCATGTGTCGAAGCTAGGTGGGCACTGAGACCTGAAATACAGAATCAAGGGCAAGGTTCGGCAGGGGCCAAAAAGCTATATGGAAAACACAAAAAAATAATGCACCATATAGGATGCTTGGCCAGTTCATTGTAAAAAAAACATTTTGCCCTGTGAACTCTAATTAAAGGACTTTACAAAGTACGCCCTACGAGCCAAATAACATGGGCAAAACAGAAACCATAGCATATTGATGTTATCATTAAAGAGAACAAATTCTGGTACCTCCTAAAACCTGCTCAACAGGCATTAGCACCAGGTAAACTATGCACAGAGATCCTGGAATTTTTGGTAGCCACGTTTAAAGGAGGGAAAGAGGAAAGGGATCGCATTTAGGCCTATTCGGAGCCCCATCCCAGCACCGAGACTTTTTGAGATGTCTGTACTGGGAGCATGCAGCAGAGTGAAGGGGGTGTCTTTTAATAATTATTTTTTAATGTTTTAGTGGGTTGTTACTTGAAAATCAAAGCCTCCATTCAACTTACAAAAGTTGTGTGATTTTTTTTTTTTTTTTATTTATATTTATTGACTTCGCCAACAGGGAAGCCGGAACTGTTCTAAAAGTGTGGGGAGGGCTGTTTGCCAATATACATGCCATTCAGCAAAAGACAGCTGTAAATACTGGAAAAACTCAAGACAGGTACAGAAAGTACATGTGCAACAAAAACACTTTAGCCACAGGATTTCTCAGCGTACAGTGATCATAACACACATTGGGGTATCCTAACAAACTTACAGAGATACGCGACTCATATGCCAAGCCGCACAAGATGTGTGGCGCAAACCCAACCACTTAAATCAGACACAGATAGCAAAGATAACCCCTACATTTACTATGCCCACTAAAATATCATGTTTCAACGGATCTCTAGGGCTTCTACAGACAGGTCCCTCACTGGCCACACTCTGTTACGATTTCATTATCAATTTAACTATTCTATAAAATTCTGCCAATTTGCTGATCACATCAGTTGTTTAAACTATATAGACTACTCACACAGTTCCAACTCCAAATTAGGCACTTTTGATTAAGGACAGTGGTGACAGACAACCTCAACCCTGGTGTCTAAGATTCAGTTTGCATGGTGTGAGTAGTAGAGCATCTACAACAGTGTGTTATAATCATCCCCCACCTCGTGGCTAGCGCCATCTTGAAAAAGTCAAGTTTAACAGAATCAAACATCTTAACAACAATGTTGAGGTTTAAAGTGCAGACATGTGTTATACTCAACCAGCATTAAAAACAGAACCGAAAGTCCACCTTTTGTTACTCAGAGCCAGACTGCAAGTCCAAACAGGGAATTAATGAAAGTCAGTTAGTTGAAAACTGAGTTCTATTACTCACGCCCCTCACCCGACTCTTCAGATTCTGAGGCTCTTTGATCATCCGGTGCTCTCTAAAATTTAGCTGCAGTTACTTTTTTTGATTGATATTTTCTCCCCAGGGCTCAGGTCGGCGTTGACATCCCGACCGACCCCCTAGCCCTGACACCTGACATCATGCCGTCTTCCTCATTACCCCCATGGATTACCCCCCCCCCACGGCGCGGTGGTGAGGAGCTGTCCAGCTCAACCCACCAGAGCAGGATCCGGATGAGGAGGTGCCATTCAGGTCGGGCAGCGGGGGTCGGAAGCTCATGCTGCCCGACCACAGCCCAATTTTTTTTTCAATTTTTCCTCCTTGTGGAGTGCCAGCATGCAATGATGCCTAGGCACGTAGCTGACGTCTGCCGCACTCCATCCCCCCATGCTACACCGCCTAGTAGCCTTGGTTGTCACCAGGGGCCGCTGCATAGAGCTTGCTGGGACCCTGGATCCTCCCTGATAGGAGAGCAGTCCTTCGGATGCTCCATCCTATCCCTCCCCTGTTGACCCCTGGCGACCAGGTTCACGTCTGAACCCGGGTCGCCAGCGTGGCACGAGGTGTGGCGTCCAGCGCCTCAACCCTCAGTGCCACTGGGCCAGCCGTTGCAGTTTTAAGTGCCCACTTACCAGCCTCCTTCAGGTCTTTAAATTAATAAGATTTCTCTTCATATGTGACCCAAAGGTAGGCCAGTACCATGATGCGGAGGCTCCTTAGCTGTTGCCTCATGGCATTGAACTGTTTTCTTTTGTTCCTTGTGGCATGAGCCCAGTCCAGGAACAAACAAATGTTCTGGTATCATGATGAAGCAGGTGCTGGTTCTCGCTGCTTGCAATGAAATGTCATGCACTTCCAGCCCCAATGTTGCTATTAGGGTTATTCGTGGCTAAGGTCGGTTGCTTTGGGGTGAGTGTTGATTAATTTGGTACGCTCACCAAATCAGTAGGGTGTCCCAGCTCTCCTACAGTTGCAGCTTGTCAGGTAACCAATGTTTCAGACAGTCCATGAAGCTGTCTCCCTCAGTCCCTTCAGGGAGACCCAACCATGCAAACGTTCATGGCCCTCCCTCTGTTCTCCAAGGTCTCGAAGCAGAAACGGAGATGTGACTTCTCTTAGGTAAGTTTGTGCATAACAATTTAATGGATCTGTCTTCCACTTCTTTAGCAGTTGTTGTGGCAGTAACAATTTTTGCATCTTGGTTGCCCATATGCTCAAGGATTTTCATGATTTTTTTAATCCATTTCCCTGACTGTCCTGAGAATTGAATCTCATGGTGTAGAGTCTCCTGCCTGATCTGGGTTGCTGGCTCCAGTGCTTCCCAACAGGCCCAACACGTCCTGCTGTTGCAGTGTAGTTGATTTTGGCTCATTCCACCTGATCCTTTTGCACAACCCATTGCTCTCAAACTCTCCAAAAAGTTCCTTCTGTTGAACTAAGGCTCGTAGCAATGAAAAAAGCAGGTTAAATTTACAATTTCTTTTTTTTTTAAACTTTATTTTATATTATTTTCATATGATATTAGAGCAATAACATTTCCATATGCAGGACAGTCCATTTGCAATATAAATGACCACCGAGAGAGAGAGAGAGAAAAAAAAAAAACTTCCTTTATTCTAAGGATACATGCATCCCAAATCTTTTGATACTACATGAGGGGGGGATAACAAGTATATATCTAATAAACAAGTAAACTAATAGCTGCAGCAAAGAGCCCATGAGCAGTAGGACTAATTTCGCTTTGCTAAAGTCTTTTGTGTTAAAAGTCCAACAGTGCACACCCCAAGTTGGGGCTAGTGGCGTCATACTATTTAACTCAAAGGACTACAAGTTCCAAGTATAAATCTAGTAAGGCAGCAAACTCCTGCTGTATATACTCACTCACAAAACACCCTCTTAAACAGTTAGGTGAGCTGGGGCCATTTAATAACTATATTTATAATATAACACCCAGTCGTTACGAGTAATGAACCCCCATTAAGCTGTAAAGGAAAACTCAGAGCTAATCCACGATGTAATTTAAAAGAGCATAAGTAACCTTACAACAAGCTAAACTCAGTAATAGGCCCTCCAAACCCATCAACAAAAATCGTCGAGGGAGAAGCCCATATGAATATTAAGTAATGTCCCACTAAGATAAAGCCACAGAGTCACTTTTGGGTGTAAGTCCCATAGCAGAAAGTAATGAAAATGGAACAGTACTTAGAGCAAATTCTAGCCCTCCTCTTGTTCCTCCAGATCGCTGTCCTCTGCCCCACGATCTCGGTGTTGGCTCCAACTGCTGGAGATGAAACGAGAGGCCCACTTGCCTGCTTCAGTGGGACTGGAGACACCCAAACCTTCCTGTCATGGACGATCCTCAGTCTGGCAGGAAAGATTACTGCATGCATGATGGATGCCTCTTTCAGCCATTTTCTAATGCTATCAAATTTTTTCTGGTGCATCCATGTAGCATAGCTTATGTCTGGGAACAAATATACAGCACAGCCATCTTGGGTAATAGACTCTGTTTGCCTGGCCAGCCTCAAGATCTTGTCCCGGGTCCCTACGCCATCCGTGACTAACAGGAGAGTTTGTGGGGTATCAGACTCTTCCCGATGGCCCCAAGGAGTAATCCAGTAAGCTTTCTGTAGTCCAAATTGGATAGATTGCCCCTCTGGCACCATTTTTGTCTCCAAGCAGTCCTGCAGGAACATGAGGGAATGATCTCCCTCAATCCCCCCGGGTAAACCAAGGATCTGGATGTGGGTCTAGCAGGCTTGATTTTCCAGTGTCTCAAGCTGGGCTTGTAGATGGTGGTTTTCCTTTGTGAGTAGCATGGTGGTGGCGGAGGTGGATTCCATTTGCATCTTAACATCAATCACATCTGTTTGTAGCATTTCCACCGTCTGCTCGACCACAGTCACTCTGGTCCCGAAAGAGTCCATTTTAGTGCTTAAATCCGAGACCAAAGCTATCAGTCGTTGAAGTTTCAGGCCTACAGAAGACATTGTTTCTTCAGATTCTGGTTGTGAAGCGACCTGCGCTTCAGGGCCTGACCTCGTAGGTTGAAAGATCCCGGGCTGTTTGCTACCTGATCCACCACCTCTATCTCTACGAGGGTTACTCATTTTAGGTTTACAAAGCTCCTCTTTCCAATAGAAGTAATATTTTCTTTGGATTTTAGCTCTAAGAGGGTAATTTTAACCAACTATTGGCTTGAAAGAGAGAAATGTTAAAGTTTGCTGCCACTCAGCTCGGGCTCCACAGCACCCCCCTAAATTTACAATTTCAGTAGTTTTTGTGGCTTTGTCTGGAGCAGATGTGAAGCACTTCTATTCTATAGTGTGGCTCTTTAGTGCTCCCCCCCAAGCTGTGCAATGTTTAACACATACCCCCTAATATATTTAAAAAAAAACAAACGAAGTTAAATTCTAGGATTTCAGTGCATAGTTTAGTTGGAGGTAAAACACTGTTACAGCAGGTTTGGGGGTACAGTATTTCTGCAAATAACTGAACTGGTGGTCTTTAGTCTAAGGTAGTAAAGTAGGCTCCAAGCAGAGCCTAGATCAGTAGTGCCCATATCTGTTGTATATGAAGCTTTAGTCCGGTCAGATGTGTGACCAGAATGTCATTTCTGTATGCCACTGTAACTGGAAATGTTTCATGATTTTACTCAATAAAAGAGAAGTTAAAAAAAAAAATCACATACCCAATGTCTGCTAGTCAGGGCAGAGCTAATGTTGCTCCTTGCAACTCTGTCAGCCTAGGTATGTCGCCCAGCCTGGAGCAGGTGGGCAGTGGAAGAGAACACTCGCTACCTATGGGGAGTGTGGGTTGCTAGCTCCACTGCTACACTGCCATCTAAATAAACACAGGTGGCAATGCAGTCAGCGACACCAGAAAATCAAGAGAACTGGCTTAAAATAGCTGGCCCCCCCTGTGCAGCAGTAGTGCTACCCTTCGCAATGCTGGCAACCCAATTTCGGGAATGAGCTTAAGTTGTCAGGGGCCAGCCATACAGGAGGTGGGAGTGTCCATCGGACTGCTCTTCACCTTCGGAGGCATGCTTGCTCTGCTACTTGACTGCCACCGAGCGAAGGCTGGGTGGCACCACAGCTGAAGCAGCTTCAGTGATGGAGGGTGGGATGCCTCCAGTGCCGACATGACCCACATATGCATGTGTACATGCCCTGGGCATCTTTTACAAACTGTGTCTAATGGGAGGGAACAGAAAAAGGGGAAATCAGAGCTGGATGGGCAGATGAACCCCTGCCCACCCCCATATCCATCTCGGGCACTCCCTCTTCTGACTACTGGGGGTAGTCACAGGCTTCACCACAGGTGACTGGATTGCATGCGGGAGGGACCTGCCAAGGAGCTGAAGGCAGACCCTGCCTGGGGGTGGGGTGGCAAGCTATGTGGGCAACACAGTGGTATGTCGGGGATGGACAGTGGAATTCTAGTGGATCAGATAAGAGGAGCCTCTAGTGCTGGGAAGAGGTGCTGGCAGTAGGTAGAAGGCGGTCTTAGACAGAGGGCGAGGGAGCATAAAGACGCTGGTGGGGGGGCACACCGGGATCAACTCTTTTGCATCTTCGAGATAGGGAGAAACATACAGATAAAGCCCCATGTACTCTACAGCCCCGAGCTGCCGCCTTGTGGCCTCCACCAGTGGACACCTGAGAAAGGCACTGACCTGAAGGCCCCACTATGGGGGGAATGTCGTGGGGTTCTGGAGCAGCAGGTAAGGCAGAGTCATGGCGGGGAGATCATCAGAAGCCTTAAGGGGCAGAACTGGATAGGAAGGTAAAGAATAAATTCTAACTGCAAGGGCTGACACAGTGGCATGGCGGCAGAGCATGGCAATACCAGCTGGGAGACCAGGGTTCCCTATTCAAGGCCTGGAATGCCACGCTGGAGCCCAATGGGAGCCAAACATGTTAAAGATGAAGGGTGTAGCTCCCAGCTAAGGAGAGTGGGGTGCGCTTCATTTGCACACCCAATCGGCTGTCCATGGAGCAGCGTTAATGTTCACTATGAAGGTGGGCTGCTAGCCCGCCTTCCTGCCTGGTTGCTTGCAGGAAAGGTGCAGCCGGGCCCCCTCCCCCAACTTCAGGGTGGGGGTGCCACGAAGAATCAGTGAAAAACAGAATAAAAAAAATAAATCATACCCAGCTGACCCAGCAGTGCACTGGTAGGGCTACCACTTGCAACGCCACCAATCTGAGTTTGGGAATGGGCCCGGGTCATCTGGTCCAGCTGGGGAGGATTGAGCATCCAAGAGGACACTCAACATCTCCAAGGAGGAAAGGTCACATCCTCCACTGCAATACCGCCACCTAGGTGAGCATGGGTGGTAGTGTAATTGGAGAGCCGGCAGGTTTGCTGCGATGTCTCAGACATTGATACGCAGCTATGCACGCGTCCAAGTCCTTGACAAGACATCCTGAGGGATCAGAGATAAAAACAGTAAAAATACCCTCATTGGCCATGACGATGGACCCCAGTATATCCGAGCCTAGTCTCACCACCACAGCACTTCATGATAAGGCTTAGAAACTCGGGGATAAATACCCCCTCACCCAGTCTCCCTGTCCCGCTGAGGAGAAAAGCCACAGCTTGAAGGAGGAGGGTGCCCGGAAGTTGGGATGTGCCTCAGGATAGATGGAGACAGGCACTGGAGAACATGAAGTAAGCAATAAGGCACCACAGCATGTGCAGTTCCTGGTAGATAATGCATGCACTGGATGCACTGTGAGGGATGAGGCTGCAGGCCGAGTGTCCTCCAATGCAGTCAGGATATACATCATTTATCAGCAGCCGCACACCCTGGGGTGGCTTACTGCAGTTATTAAATAGAAGGGGTTACTGTTGAAAAAATAGACATTAGACCAAGTTTTTATGCTTTTTTTATTCCTGTAATTTAATGAAAATAAATATGCCATTTAAAATAGCTCATATTTCATTTGTCATGGCTTGTTATAATGTGCAGAAATAACTGTGCTATATGATTAATACTGTGCATAGTGTTCGTATATACACTGGTGGAGTAGTGTCCAAATATACAATCATAAGCTGCTGGCAGTTGCTTCTGTCTTACATTGTACAGGGGGTAGACTATTTTGTGCAGTGTGGATGTTTCTGGCTGTTCTAGCACTGTCATACATACACTGTGGTTGTTGCTGGATAGATGCGTATTTTCAGTTATTTGGACAGTCTGGATGCAATGAGCAGTTTCTGTGTTATGCTATAAATGCGGGTGCCGTCTGAAGCGTGATCTCTCTGCAAAAAATATATCTATAGTCTTACTTTTTTTTTCAAAGTTGGGTTGAGAGTGGGATCTGATGTGGTATATGGCACTGAGCATGGCAATACTGACTGGTGCCATGAAATGAGGCCACAAAGTGTTGTTTTTTTTTTTTTTCAGATTAAAGTTGAATTTTGTTGCCAGCATGTGGTGTAGGGATTTCTTTTTTTAATTATTTTGTAAAAATGCTGTTGTAGGTAGATTAGGGAAGAGTAGTTACAAACTGTGCAGTTCCTAGGTAAATAATCAACGGTCATGTGCTGTGTTTAAATCAATGAACTTGTTCGATTTGGCCACATTTCTAAACCCCATTTTATAAAGGTGCATAAAAATGCATACCCACAGGAGTTGGGGGCTTCATTCACTAATGAAAACTTCAATCTATTGTTAACAAAACTCCGTAAGTCTTTTACAGTACAAAATATAGTAGGTCAGAACTGCTGGCAGGTAATACCATCCTATTTAAATTATAGCGTGGCTGTCAGATTATAATGAGGCTATGCTACACATTAAGGCCACCTGTTCCATGACTGAAAGTTAGTACTACATTTTTGACTGCTGGCAGTGACAGAAAGCATTCTGCAGTGAAGCACAGCTGCATAGTCAGTGAATGTGGCTGTAAGAATTCAATTCAGTGAACAGTAACACACTGTAGTAATTTAAAGAAGGAAGGTACTCAAATCTCTCAGCGCCCCACACACACACACATGCACACACTTCATAAGCAGCCTAATAAAGTATGCTGTGAAAACTAATTTATAAGAATTCCCTACCCAATCTACTGCCCAGGAAATCCTGTGATTCCTTCAAATCCACGGTCTCTGCTGGCATTTATTTATTTGAAACTACTCCAACCAGGATAATCCCATGAGATGCAGTTCCTTGTTTTCATGTCATAGGAGGCAGTATAGTGCAGTGGGTTAAGGCTCTGAGATGCAGATCTGGAGACCTGAGTTTGAATCCCACAGCCGCCTAGGTGCATACTGTGTGATCCTGAGCAAGTCACTTAACTTCCTTGTGCTCCCAGGTCGCATCTGGGGATGAGCTTCAGCTTAGTGTGCTAGTCCTGGTCGAACAATGTTCCCTTTCCCTTCCCTTTCCCCCCATGGGGGTCCCAGGCAGGACAGCAGCAGCCATCAAGGTAACAAAGTCCAGCAGGAATAGTTGCATATTGGCTAAACGATACACAGGAAAGAAAAAACGCTAAGGTAAGTATATCCGAACAGCAATCAAAACAACCTACCAAGGGGGGGTCCCAACAAACAAAGAGCATCAGCATTGTTAAACAACATGATCATGGTTGGGTAGTTGGGGATTCTGTACCAAAACAAATACAAAGAGCTCTAAGGTGGCTGGAAAGACCACATTTGAACCCCTGCAATTAAGAAGCATTCTTCGACTGGCAAGGGAGTTTGTTGGCAAACTGTTCCACAGGTTGACCACACTTTGGTGCAGTACACACATGCCTTCTAACATTACCACTGAATTTAAGGGGGGGAATCAGGGGGCTGAAAGAGTGGAGAGTTTATGAAATAACACACCGGAGACAGTGTAGAATGTCCATGTTCCGCTACAACAGCTGTGTCATTTTTGCTGCTATTAGTCCTACCTTCTTCCGAGTTCAGAAATGACAGTCTACTCTGTCACTCTCCCCAGACTATCAGTGCATGCCCATGCCTCGTGAAACGCTTTGCAGAGTTTCACCCTGGCACAATGTTTTCTACATGTGAAGGCTGTGCTTTGTGATGGCACGCAGCTTTCTGCGTATCAGTTTTTCTCTGAAGGTTAAGTCTTAACATTTAGTTAGCTGGAGTATTGGAAAGAATAAATGACTGATGTGGGTGATTCATACTGTCAGACTTTTCTATCTGTCCCAGTTGAGGGGGGAAGACAGCCCATACCTTCTTCTGCCTGTCCATAGTAGCAGACACAAAACATTTAGTTAAGTACAGGCAGAAAAAAATGACTGATGTAGGTAAACACACACCAAGGCTGAAGGCCAAGGCATTTAATCAACCGCAATTTGTAAGTATACTCCGGCTAACTGCATACTATGGATACATAAAAAGCCCAGATACAGACGATGGCGGCAGAAAAATGCTCTTGGCCCATCCAGTCTGCCCACCCAACCTAACTGTTCTGCCTTGCCCTTGTGGCAATCCTCCCCTTTTGTTACTGCCCCCCTTTTTATAATTAAACCCACGTGCCTATCCTATCCCTCCTTGAAGCTGAATAACTGAATGTTATTACTGTTATTTGAATAGGAGATTTTGACACCAGAAGTTTAGATGCTCTGGGGTACCTGAAGTAGATGGTGCCTTTTTATTCCTGTGGATTAGATGTGGATCAATTGTATCATGGGCATATCTTAAAATGCAGACGAACTATCGTAACAGTGCCTGAAATGTGGATAAACTACAGTTTGACATGGAGCCTTTCTAAAGGAGCCTCTGACTCAAAGGTTCGTAATCCCAATATTTTCAATAAATAAATACAAGAATGTCTAAACTGTGGATAAATAACCAAGGACGTAGCTGTAGTAGTTTGTGAGCTACTAAAATGATGATTTTCCTCCACTCTATAGCTTACAATACAAATCTGTCACATAATAATTGTTAATCCCCTCCTGGTGAGATAACAAATGGAATCAAACCCTGGCTTAATGCATATTATGTGCTCGTTATGTACTTATGTATTGCATAATGGTATGCCTGTACTTTATGTCTCACCACAAGATCAATAAATAAAACGTTCAAAAAAACAAAATGGTAGGTGAACCCTAGAGCCATCCTGGCGGTATGTCATCTCTAAGTACTAATTGTAGGTCAACCCTACAGCCATCCTGGTTGGTCAAACTTAGATAGCACTGATGGTAGGGCAACACTAGAGCCATTCTGGTGGCAGGTCAACCCTTAGATAATACCGATGGTAGATCAGCCATGGACCTTTCCTGCCGGTAGGTTAATCCTTAGATAGTAACGATGGTAGGTTAACCCTAGAGCCATCCCACCAGTATGTCATGCCTCAGGCTGTCACAACTCGGGGAAGTCCAGCTTACACGTCGACACTCAGGCCCGTGACAGACTGATAAGTCACAAACAGGGGCACAAAGCTGTACAAAAAACTGCCTCCCGAAATCCACACCTGTGGATCATTGTACTCTTTCAACAGTGCCCTCAAAGAGTACACCCTCTATTCACCCACTTGCCACTGCCCCGACAGGCCCCCACCTCAGCCCACTCACTAAATTCAGTGGTTTATTTTTATCCACAATACCTGCACCCCCCACCTACAGCACTAAAACAGACGGCTCTATGCACAGCCCATCCTCTTCTGCTTTCTCCTTTACTCTTCAGGTAAACACTCCCGCTTCAAATTACTCCATCTCTCCTGTTAACTCTACTGATATACGGATATAGGAAATGCCAGTAGAAACAGGCCTCATGGTTTATCGAGTCTGCTCAATTGTGCAGCTAGCTTCTCAATTTGCCTCCCCACCCTCCCTCCCTCCTCATAATCATCCACCCCTCACTCTGTCCACCCTCTCTTAAATCTCCCACCATTCTACACGATACCACCTCCTCGGGCAAAGTGTTCCACTTATCTACCACCCTTTCCATGAAAAAGTGTCTCCTGATTTCCGTCCTGAATCTCCTCCCTCCAATCTCAGCCGATGCCCTCTCGTGTCCCTCCCCATCTGATCTGAAGAATCTTTTCTGTATTAATCCTGTTAATACCCTTTAGGTACTTTAAAGTTTCAATTATATCCCTCCACTCTTCCAGGGAATACATTTGCAGCTCTCCCAGTCTCTCCTCGTAGGATTTTCCCTCAAGTCCCTGTATCATTTTGTTGCCCTACGCTGCACCCACTCCAGCAATCTGATGTCCCTCTTCAGGAATGGACACCAGTACTGCACGCAGTATTCCAGGTGCGGCCTGACCAGTGACCTGTACAGGGGTAGGATCACTTCTCTGTGCCTGGAGGAGATTCCCCCTCACTATGCACCCCAGCATCTTGTTTGCCCTAGCAACTGCCTTCCCGCACTGAGCTGAGTGATTCATACTCCCCATTATTAGTACCCCTAGATCCTTTTCCTCCACTGTGCTTTCCAACTGTACCCCTCCCAACTGATATTTTCTCCCATAGTTCCTTGCTCCAAAGTGCAGTACCTTACACTTTTTGGTGTTGAACCCCAACTGCCATGTCTCCGACCATTCCTGTAGTTTGGTCAGGTCTTCCTGCAACCCCCTCCACCCTTCTATGTCATCTACCACTGCACCTATCTTAGTATCGTCTGCAAACAGACTGTTCCCTTGTCGCCTTTCTGTTTGTCTTTCCTCGGCCACAAATCACCTCACCCCACCTGTTAACACTATTTTCTCCTAGTACCCTTTTTTTTTGCATATTGTACCAAATGTTCTTTAAATACCACTTTAATTATGATGTCCATAGTATACACCTATTAGCTTCTTTTGAGTCTTTTACCGCTGTAAATATGATCATATACTACTGTAAATTTACTACTGTAAAAATGGTGTTTACACTATGTATTCTCTTTGGTCTTCGTAATAATTATTTGTTGTTTTCCAACACTGGGCATTTGTGAAAACGGACATTTTTGCTTACATACCTTCCAGTATACAAATAAAATTGAACTGAACTGAACTGTAGAAGACAACATTACGTGTGGCCACATCTGCTTATTTATTTATTTATTTATTAGAATTTCGGATAAATACCTTTTAACCAGTGGCTCTTTTACAAAGGTTCCATGTCAGTATACAAAGAATAGAAGTACAGTTTGTGTGAGATTAGCAGGCAAGCAGTTTGAATACAACATTCAGCACAGGGTATACATGGTTTAAAGTTACTGGTGATATAATAACAGTTAGAATAACATAATCAGGCATACATTTAAGAATTATAAGTCACAACAAATAATATTTACATTAATTAAAGCTGCCAGAAGGACACTGCCAAAGGGAGAAAGGTAGAGTGGAAAAAACGGAGTTGCTGCCAATTGTGCCATGTAGCGTAGGAAAGTGGAAGAGAGAGTGGGTGTAGAGGGGTAACTGTGAGGGAGGGAGGTAGAAGGAGAGGTGAGTGGGAGGCAAGGATCGGGAAACAAGTGCAACATTGGTTGGGGTGAGCAGATTAGAAAAGGGAGAGAGGAAGGGAGTTGGAGGGTAAGAGAGGAAGGTGGTGGACCTGGGCTAGGGAGAGAGAGGCAGAGGTAGATATGGGGAGGGGGGACGGTGGTGGCAAGCAGAGGTGGTGATAGTAGAGAGGTGTGAAGAACAGAAGTGACTACCTGGGAGGTTAGGAAAAACAGTAACAGGTGGCTCTGGACACAAGCATTTGACGTAGCTTGTGTTTGAACAGGCAGAGGGTGCCTAAGTTGGTGAGTTCGCTGCCCAGGGAGTTAAACATCTTAGGGGCTCTACCTGCAAAAGACCACTGGCCTTGGACAGTGTGACAGCGGGGAACAGCCAGAGAATAGTTGTCAGAGCTTCTTGTGCAATGGGGGTGGCTGGCTGGGCTTAAGAGAGACTGAATCCCAGGGGGCATGAGTCCCATCAATGACTTTTTTTGCTAGTAGGCAGGTTTGGAATGTAATCCTTCCCTGAAGTTGTAGCCAGTTTGACTGTTCATAGAGGTCGCAGGTATGCGTGCGGTGGGCGGCACCAGTAAGCAGCCTGCAGGCCCTATTCAGCGCTGTAAGAATTCGCCATAGTGCTGTAGCTGTGGCTGCTCCGTAGATAACAAGCCCATAATCAATGATGGGGACAATAGAGCTGTGTTTTGCTAGCTTAAGGGCATCAGGTGTTAGGCAGTGTCTGTGTTTATAGAGAAGGTAGATACGGATATTTACAAATTTTGCAACTGAATCAATATGGCTGGAGAAAGACAGAGTAGGTTCCAGCGTTATACCAAGGTATTTGAAAGTCTGCGTCTGGTCCAGGGTCACACCCGAGCTGTTTTTGATTGCCAACTGTTGGTGTTTATCTTTGTTATGTGTGCCATGGAACAGCATAGTCTTTGTTTTCTTGTAATTTAGCACTAGTTTCTGTGAGACGAACCAGGCCTCAACTTGCTTGAAACTTTCCTGCAGTTGTTTCTCCAAGAGGAAGGGGTCAGAATTCTTAGAGAAAATCACTGCATCATCAGCATACAGAATAATTTTTTCATCACAGGCAGAAGGGAGATTGTTCAGGAAGATGCTGAAAAGAAGGGGTCCCAATATTGACCCTTGGGGAACACCAGCCCAGACAGGTAATTTGGAGGAGAGAGAGTCGCCAATCTTAACTTGTGACCGGTTGGAGAGATAACTGTTGAACCATTGTAAAGTGTCATGAGAAAGCCCTAAGTTGCCAAGTTGTTCCAGTAGTAATGGATGGCTGACTGAATCGAAGGCCTTCGAGAGGTCTATAAAGGTGGCACCAGCAAGTTGTCCTTGGTCTAGTGCTAGATGAATGTGGCCTGTAAATTCAAGGAGGGCAGAGGTGGTGCTATGTCCTTTGTGAAAGCCATGTTGCTGTGGGCACTGTAAGTTGTATTTCTCCAAGTACTCCACCAATTGGTCTGCGACGATTTTTTTTAAGAGCTTTGGATAGGATGGAGATGGGACTGTAGTTACAGTGTAATGTCCTATCCCCAGACTTTTGTATTCATCAGTTCAAGGCAAACGTCAGAGCTGCAGCCTTCATTTTCAGAAAGAAAACTATTACTTTTTTGAATATTTTTTATTGAAAGTTTTTACTTTTTCTTTACAGAAATGAACATGGTGTCGATACATTATCAATTACTTGAGGAGGGCAGACTGCTTACGATTATATAAGAGACAAAACTTTACGTGCAAAGGAAAGTCGAAGCACATATATCTGAACTGCAGCAGGAAAAGTCAGATGCACTATGACTGAGGAAGACTGTAAACTGAACTTGAAAAGAACAGAAAACATCACTGAAATCTGTTCAAAAAGTTATCAATGACATGCAATGCCTATTTATAATCATCAGTAACAGCACTGCCACAGTAAAAAAAATATATTATTACATATTGTGTATCAACTGGCAATAATATCATTTTAAATGCTTAACAGCATGAAACTGGAGACGGATTTGATTTTCGTAGCAATAGAAATGTATCGTCACCGTGTTCATTTCTGTAAAGAAAAAGTAAAAACTTTCAATAAAAAATATTCAAACAAAGTAATGGTTTTCTTTCTGAAAATGAAGGTTACAGCTCTGACATTTGACTTGAACTGATGAAAGGATATTTATACAAATCTAACCAGACTATACAAGGAAGAATATACAGCCGAATCTCTTCTGGTCTTTGTGCTTTCTCTTTAAACAGAGTTCATACTGTGCTGGAAAACAAGGACTGAGTCAATCTTTCAGTCCTCACTTGGATGCTAAACAGAGCCGCTCTAACAGAGTTCATTAACTGGCTTGGCAGCTGACCGAAGTGCTTTCGGAAGCAGGGGCATCACATCCATGGATGAAAACAAATCTTTGTCTCTAGTAAATAGTGCACACTGGCCAGTTGATTACTGGACATCATTTCCTCCACAGAAGAGGGAGGGAGGGAGGAGGATAGGACACTTCAGTGATGCGGTCTCACTCCGCTGGACCCACACTGGTTCTGGCAGCATAAGTACTTGTGAGTTCATCTTCCTGAGCAAACTACTACAAGCCAAACAGGAGCAATGAACATCCTGCAACAGCTCTCCTCCTTTGGGGGCGGGGGGACAGTGTGTACTGTTGCATGATCCCACCTAGTGGAGGCTAGTTTGTGGAACAGCAGTCACCTACTTTTTGGCCAGATGCAGGTCACTGAGGTGCACTGCTTCTTGAAGCAGTACATGTGTGCCCCAGTACGCATGCTGAGACAGCAAGAAAAGTTATTGGGAAAACAACCTGGGCAGGCAGGTTGATGGCGGCGTATCCTGTAGGCTCCGCACCACTTGACAAGGCGGGTACCCACCCATCCATTGAGGTTTAAGAGGTTTATATTCACAGAGACTCACTGAGGCGGAGG
This sequence comes from Neoceratodus forsteri, assembly GCA_016271365.2. NCBI lineage: Eukaryota > Metazoa > Chordata > Ceratodontiformes > Ceratodontidae > Neoceratodus > Neoceratodus forsteri. The sequence continues at coordinate 1,026,606,464 of CM028134.1, forward strand.
TTAAGTCCTGGGTTGGGTGGGTGACGGGACTGGGGGAAGCGGCCAGATAGGGGCTGCCAAAGTGTTGGGTGGCAAAATAGAAGACGGAAAAAATGTGCTAGTCTCTCTTAAGGAGGGGCACTGTCAGCTTTTTTGCGAAATTTCAAGTCATGTGTGACCAGTTTGCCTGTAGCAACATAATTAAACAACTAAACATTTTGAATGCCTTAATATGTATGATAATTAATTTTAAATGCCTTTCAAGCACTTTTTAGTATTTACCTCGGGACGAGCACAGTCCGCCAAACTTCAGGCACCGTAAGAATCTGTACTTCGAGAATGTGATGAATCCTCAACTCATGCGTTGCTTTTTTTTTTTTTGTGCTTTTTATGAGGCAATAAAAAATAAGTCTGCATTCCAACAGTGCTCTATTCTGAACACGCAGCTGTATCTCTTAAGTGAAAACGAGCATTGGAAAGGCATGTAAAGCATTTTTGAAAAACTCAGCTAAGATCCCAAGCACTCACGCTTGGGATCTCAGCCAAGTTTTTCAAAAATACTTTTTGAGGTGGTGATGATGTGGGAAGGGCAAGGGAAGGAAGCAGGATGGTGACAGGATAGGGGAAAGAAGGAGAAAAAGAAAATGGAAAGCCACGTCTGTCAACGCAAGGAGTCTGGGAAACAAAATTCTTTAGCTTGAGGCTATCATTGCTGAGGCAGACCTAGATCTAGTGGCCATAACAGAGTCATGGTGCAACAACCACAGCTGGGATGTGGTCATCACAGGATACACTGTCTTCCATAAGGAAAGGACCGGAAGAGAAGGCGGGGGAGTTGTGCTATATGTGAGGGAAGGAATTAAGGCTATAGAAATACAGGTTCTCCAGGGGGAGAAAGGAACTAGAGGTACTATGGGTCAGCCTAGAAACAGGATCAGGTGTCTTTATCCCAATAAGAGTGATACAGAGACAACCGGCACGGGGAGAAATTGGACAGAGTCTTGCAGAAGGCCACTAGTAAAATGGCAAGCAATGGGGATGTACTGGTTTGGGGGGACTTTAACATGCAGAATTGCAGACTGGGGCATTCTGGCGTCAGCTACAAGAAGCAGCACGGGTATCTTCGACTCCCTACAGGGGTATTTCTGAGGCTACTGGTTACAGACAGAACCCGCTAGGTATGGGGCAGTGTTGGATCTGGTACTTACTAACAGGGAAAGCACTGCAGATGTCACAGCAGGCAGTCCCCTGGGTACTAGTGATCACCGTACTGTGTGGTTTGGCAGACACATCAGGCAGGAGAGAAACCACACAAGGATAAGGGTCCTAGACTTCAGAAGTGCAGATTTTAGAGACATGGGCAACTGTGTCAGAGATTACCTCAAAGGAGGGGATGGCCGTGTGAGGGGTGTGGAGACCCAGTGAAGTGGCATTGAGGAGAGAATAGCTAGGGTGATGGCATGATGCTTAAAGGAAGTTAGTAATGGAAGGAAGAGGGCACTGCACTGCAGTTCTCCAAGGAGGTGGAAAAGGCAGCAAAGGAAAAAAAAAAACAGCTTTCAGAAAATATAGGGAAACATAGAATAAAGAGGGCAGGGAAGTACACCTGGCAAAGGGAAGCAGGAAAGAGGGTGAGAGCAGCAAAAGTGCAAACAGAAGAGAAAACAGCCAGGGAGGTGAAGAAGGGGGAGAAAACCTCTTTTAGGTACGTGAGCGAAAAGAGGAAGACGAGGGGAGAAATAGTGAGAATCAGAAGGGGGGGGACTGTGCAGAGGAGGAGAAGGCTGACACTTTAAATGATTAGTTCCCCTCGGTCTTTGCAGTGGTGGTGGTGGTGGTGGTGGTAGTGGTGGGGGGACAGACCAGCATGCAGTAGAAAGATCCAGGGGGTGGGAGAAGTGGACACCAGTCCCTTTATATAAGAGAGAGTCAAAAGGGTTGGAAGCCCTTTAACTGAACAAGGCAATGGGGCTGGACGGGATTCACCCAAGGATCCTAAAGGAGCTGAGCGATGTGCTAGCTGCCCCTCTAGCAACACTATTTAATACCTCTTTTGAGACTTAGGGTAGTACCAGAGGACAGGAGGAGGACCAATATGGTTCCTATAAACAAGAGGGGCAACAAGGAGGAGGCTATGAACTACAGGCCAGTAACTCTCATTTCAGTAGCAGGGAAACTGATGGAACCTTACTGAAGGAGGGAGGGAGATGACAGAGTACCTGGAGACAAAGGGGCTGCAGGACAACTAGCAGCATGGCTTCACGGGGAGGAGGTTATGTCCAACGAATCTCAGATTTCTTTGAGTGGGTGGCTAGTAAGGTGAACCAGGGAAGGGACGTGGATGTAGTTGATCTGGACTTCAGTAAGGCCTCTGACACTGTGCGGTACAGGAGGCTAATGAAGAAATTAAGCAGCCTAGGAGTAGGCTAGAAAGTGGTAAACTGGGAATCAAACTGACTGAAGGATAGGAGGTAGAGTGTATTGGAGAATGGCAGGCACTCAGGGGACAGAGGAATGACTTGCGAGATACTGCAGGGATCAGTGCGGGGGCTAGTCCTGGAGAGAAGGGAAAGTGTATCTCTTTGTGGATGATACAAAAATCTGCAAAAGAGCAGACACACAGGAGGGGGTGGAGAGAATGCATAGGGATGTGGGGAGGCCGAAGGAGTGGTATAAAGTGTGGCAACTGAGTTTCTATGCCAAAAAGTACAAGGTCATGCACCTGGGGTGGGGAAACCCAGGAACTGTGTATAGGATGAGGAGGGAGGAACTTACAGTCAACAAGCAAGAAAGGGATATCTGATAACCTCAAGGCAGCTGGAAAGACTAGTGGGACACTGGGGTGCATAGAAAGGAAGATTTCTAGCAGAAGGAGAGAAGTGTTGTTGCCACTCTATCGCTCACTAGTGAGCCCCCATCTGAAATGCTGTGTCCAGTTCTGGAGGCCCTACTCCTGAAAGTACATAGACAGGTTGGAAGCAGCACAGAAAAGGGCAACCAAAATAGTATGGGGACTGCACAGGAAGCCATATGAGGAAAGGCTGCAAGATTTCAACATGTACTCCCTGAAAGAGATGAGAGCGAGAGCGGACAAGACTGAGACCTATAAATAGTACCTCACAGGTGTGAACAAGGTTCAGGTAGGCTCTCTCTCTCTGTCTCTCTGTCTGTCTGTCTCTCTCTCTCTCTCTCAGAGAAAGGAAGGCAGCAGGACACAGGAGCATGCAACAAAGCTAGAGGGTAAGTTTAAACGAGATGTGAGGAAATAACTTCTTCATTGGAGAAAGTCGTGGACGGCTGGAACAGCCTACCAGCAGAGGTTGTGGGGGCTAGACTGTAGGAAGCTTCAAGCATGCATGGGACAGGCACAGGGGGAAACTAGTTAGTAGAAAAGGAGGAGAAGGACGCCAGTGACCAAGAAGGATCAGAGGTGTCAGAATGAGCACAGTAAATCGAAGCAGACTACATGGCCCAACCAGTCCTTTTCAGCCTGTAAAATCTTTGTTTCTATGTTTCTACTGACACTGGACAACTGTGGGTTCGGTGAATTCTGATCTGACAACAGACAATGCTCAATTTCAAGCTCTTTCCTTCCTGCCTCTGGAAAATGGCTGATTCTGACTGCTAAGCAGAGCACAAAGAGGGAAGAGGGCAGGACAGGTTGCAGCACTTCAGCTTTGTCTTCCCTTCAGATGGAGAAACCCACAATCTGAAGGAAAAATTCTCTGCCATGAAAGAGATTTCAGATTTAAGAGAGACTGCCAACCCCCTAGCAGGCTGAAGTCAGCAGTTTGAAAGAAGAATGGGAGACGCTGCTCCCCATTAACACAGAACTGGGTTTGGTTTGTTATTTTTGAGAATGAGTGTTTATTGTGATTCCTAATGGCCCAGCAGCATGTGTACTGCCATGCAAGTGACCACGGTACCAGAGAAGACACAGGATGCTGGTAATAGGTGGCAACCTGGGGACTGCCAGCAGTGCATTCAGCCACTGCAGCAACTGACAGTGGGTCAGAGAACTTACAGCTGTGATGGTGGCATGGTACGTGTGCATGAACTGGCAATGGATGTCCACACTGCCGCAGGGAAGGATGGGAGGTCCAATGGTCTAGTAAAAAAAGAAAGAAAAACACCTTGCCCTTTAGGTGATGGTTGCTGGAACTCTCGAACCCAATGCCACTAGAACTCCTCTGGGGTACAGGCTGTTGGAGCTGGGAGGGACCTGGCAGTCTAGATCAAGGACTGGGAGGACCATCAAGTCAGGAGAAAAAGCAATATAAAAATGAATGAGCATTATTAAAAAAAATAACATAATCAAATGGCATGCTATAATTATTGAGGTCTTCCACAATGATAAACTGCACTTCAGAGATACTGAGTAAACTCACAACTGAAAACAAGTACAACCTTGTATCCCAAAGCACTTCACAAGCAGTGAGAGACTGTAAATGTAAGGCAGCAGCTATTTTGCACATCAGCACCCACACACAGCCTTGGACAATCGTATGAATCAGTTTTATGAGAGGGGGCATGTTGGCCAGGGCACAGGGGAAAATCCCCATACTTGTGTGAAAGTGCCTTGCGTTCCTTTACTTCAACCTGTACACCCACCAGGACAGTACCACAGATGAGCAGAAGGGACCCCAGTTTAACATCTCCTCCGAAGGACGGCACAACCCAACAATAGCACCCGCCTAGTACTGCACTAGGGTGCCAAAGTTTATAGCACAAGTCTAAGTCCCAGAGGGGGACTGGAAACCTTACCAACTGGCCCAGAGGCAGAAGTGCTAACAACTGATCCACGCCAATGGTCAGCCCAGTGGTTCTGAAGGCTGAAGTACTGGATGCCACATCTCACTGATGGTAGTTTTACAACCCCTGGGGATCTCCATCTCAGCTAAGTTTATTGCTTTTCTTATACCTACAATGCATCCTATCTCATGTGACAGTGATGTAGCCAAGCCCACAGATTCAGCAACAAACATTGCTTTACCATACAACAGCAGAGATGGCTATATTTTAAAAACCATACAGAGTTCAGCTTGGTGGCTACCCTCACTGTGAAGGTCTTTTTGTTGTGAACAATTTTGACACGGTTGTGTATGTGTAACTTGTATGGTTTTCAAGATATTTACATTTGTTTGGCATGTCTGCTAGAGTGTTCACTCAGAGAGAAAAAAAAGCATCTGCTGTTTGAAGGCGCATCTGCACACATGGCAAACAAATCTAAATATCTTGAAAACTTTACAGGCTACACAAAAACACCCAGCAGCAAATCTGTTCACGACAAAAAGACCTTTACAATGATGGTAGTCACTAAACTGAACTCTGTACAGTTTTTAAAATATAGCCATAAAATTAACCACATTTCCATGTTTTTTTACCAAATTTCCTACTTTGGATGGCTAATTTTTTGGTTTTTTGCATTATTTGTTTATTCCCCTCCATGCTCCTGGTGACCCCCACTCCTTCAGGCTCCTTCCAAGTCCTCAACGATCCCCACTGGCCCTACCCGAGCTCTCTCTCTAACCCTCACAATGCAGCCGGTCCCTGGGATATCCCAGACGTTACCCTTCGCCGGGCGAGTCCCCCTCCTCCGAGGGGGAAGGCACCGGGGGAGGAGTCCAGTGCACTCTCGACAGGGCCCAGGGATGCTGCTGAAGGAAGGAGGCTCACCGAAGGCACCAGAGGAATCAGGGGACGGACAGCCGTCATCCGGCGACCACCACCGAGCGGTATTTCCGATTTTCTAGGTTCCCTCATTGCGCTGCTCATGCAGTGCCTCCAGTCTCCACTGGGGGCTGCTGCTGAGTGAGGCAGTCCCCTACCCCACCCCAGGATAGGAGAGCAGTCCTTCGGACGCTCAATTCTATCCTCCCCCTGCCGACCCCCAGCAGATGGCAAATATTTTAAAAACTGTAAGGAGTTCAGCTTAGTGACTACCCTCATTGTAATAATCTTTTTGTCCTGAACAACTTTGTTTGTTGTTTTTGTGTAGCTTGTATAGTGTCCGAGATATTTAGATTTGTTTGGCATGTGTGCAGATGCCTTTTTTCCTCTGAGTGAACACTCTAGTAGACATGCCAAACAAATGTAAATATCTTGAAAACCATACAAGTTAAACATACACAACCAGTGTCAAAATTGCTCACAACAAAAAGACATTTACAATGAGGGTAGTCACCAAGCTGAACTCTGTATAGTTTATAAAATATAGCCATCTCTGCTGTTGTATTGTAAAGCAGTGCTTGTTGCTGAATCTCTGTGCTCAGCTATATCATTCTCACATGAGACAGGAGGCGTTGTAGGTACAAGAAAAGCAATAAACTTAGCTGAGATGGAGATCCCCAGGGGGTCGTAAAACTACCATAGGGAAGGACACACTAGGACTTCACACACAGATCAAAACACACTGCACAACATATGTTTTTACAAATTCTGGGTGTACTACTCCTTTAAATGCCAAGCTGAGCAGAGGTTACACTAGTCTACCCTCTAGTGTGGGCCAGTTTAGTGATTTTAGAACTTTGCAATGATGCACTATCATCCAGAACACACTGTAGATGTTTATTCTAATGCTACTGTACATGCTCTCCACATTCCCTTCTCCTTGGAAGCAAGCGCTGGTGACCCCAGTGCATAAGGGAGGTGATAGGTCACTGACTGGAAACTACAGGCCCATCTCTATCCTCTCCCCCTCTCTAAAGCACTGGAAAGGATTGTGTCAGACCAGTTTACTGACTATATTCACAAATACCAGCTGCAATGTCCCCAGCTGCACGGCTTTAGGAAACTCCACAGCACGGACACTGCACTGGTGGATTTCACTGAGTATGTCCATAAGGCATTGGATGAGGGGAAAACTGGTTGGGTCCATCTTCATTGACCTAACAAAGGCATTTGACACAGTCAGCCACCAACCCCTCTTGTCTCAACTGCATGCTCTTGGTATTTCCCCAAATGCCACGCTATGGTTCCAGGACTACCTAATCTCCCATTCTGAAAGGGTCAAGATAGGTCACTCCATATCTGCATTCAAGGAAGTCTCACTAGGGGTGCCTCAAGGGTCCATCCTGGGTCCACTGCTCTTCTGCATGTTCCTGAACGACCTACCCGATATGCCTGCACTAGCAGAGTCATTCTATACACCGATGATGCTGTCCGACTTAGCTGTCACTCTCACACAGAGCACCTACAGGCTGAACTACAATCATCTTTCCAGCAACTGGAGACCTGGTTCTACTCCCAAAGGTTGCTACTAAACTACAACAAAACCAAGACGATGCTCCTCTCTAGCCCCCAACTACAAAGGGGATGCCCAGAACTAATAATCACAAATCACCTGACTGCCCCACTGGAACAGGTTCACTCCTTCAAGTACCTGGGTGTCATTGTGGATGATACCCTCTCGTATGTTCAGCACATTGACATGGTGGTGAAAGCTGTGAACACTAAATTAGGGATCCTGTTTAGGCACAAGAAAAGCCTAACTGCTGAAGCCCTCCGCTCTCAGTCTCTAGCTCTGTCCTCTCCCTGGTCGACTACGGGCTGGTGGTTTATTGCACAGCCACTGATACGGCCCTCAAAAGGGTTGCCACTGCCCTTAACAAGGCTTGCAGACTATTGCTAAATGCTGACCGCTTCACGCACACCTGTACCCTGTATGGTCTGGCCCACATACTACCGCTTCAGTCGAGAATCAGATACCAAACTTGCCTGCTAGGGAGAAAGGCCATGCTCTCCCTAACCCCTACCTGCATTGCAGACCTGGTAAAGGAAGCAAGCTCCAAATGCAACACACGAAGAACAGCGACAACACAACTTGATGTCCCATTTCGCAGAACTTCCGTAGGACAAAGATCCTTCATGTACCAAGCTCCACTATGGCTAAATGAGATCCCTACTGCAGCTCTTAATACAACAAATGTTCGGTCCTTTAAAAGAGAACTTAAGCAATACCTGCTGAACTCAAATGCCTGTGACTGCCTTACCTGAATCCATATCTTCAACCTGGATACCCGCTCTTAAACACCTCTGACTCCCTTATCTGAGTCCATATCCTCAATCCAGATACCCCATTTGTCTGGCTGAGCTATTCTGTTTTACCTACCCTCGACCCCCACCTGCCATCCCTTGCCACCCCCCAAGCTCCCTCCAACTCCCTCCCCTCCGTACCCCAATGCCTCCCCTTTCTACCCACTCTCCCCTAAATATTCTCCTTCTCCTAATCCCTTTCTCTCTCTCTCTCCCCCATCTCTCTCTCTCTCTCTAATCTACCCCTCGTTGCATTCTCCCCCCTTTCTTTCTCTTACACTTTCCGATACTCTACCTTGACAGGCCCCTCTGGGGCAGCTATGCCGCATGTTGCTAATTGGGAAACTTCGTTCGCATTCTCCTACCCTTTCTGATACTCTACCTTGACAGGCCCCCATGGGCAGCTATGCCATACGTTGCTAACTGGGAATCTCCTCCCGCTGTTTAATTTCAGTTGTCTAGGTTACTCAAATGTATTATTTATCTATATTCTGTATTACACAGCAATCTTATGTTTTGTGTTAACTGTCAAGTTTTTGTTATGTCTCTGCTGTTTTACATCCGGACGTGGAACTTTTGTAAAAGGAGTGTATACTCAAAGGTTGTATCCAAATTATCAAATAAATAAATAAAAAATAAAATAAATTTTACTGGGTTGACTATCTAATTTCTTGGTCCTAATATAAAATGAATCAACTATACGATGCTTCCTATAACAACATTTTCTCAACTGTTGCTCTTATTACTATATATTTTGAAAACTGCGCTGTTATGACTTGCCTCTGTATCCATGTACTCACTGCCTGTTGCTATTTCCTGTTGTTGCTGTAAAACTCATGTGCTATGTGCCATCTAAATGGCCTGGGTCGTACCTGAAAATGGTCCCTGGGACCAGTGTGCTTATCCAGTTATCAAATAAATAAATAAAATGCTCCCTGGGTGAGGCTCCAGCTATAAAGTGGCCAGTTTTGGGGTACAGCATTTGGAACTTATGCGTTTCAGAGATCCAGACAGCTCTGAGGACAAGGACACCACACAACAGGACAGGGAGTACTGTGCACTCTTTTGTGAGGAAGTGACTGAGGTGGTTGAGAAGCCCGATTTTTTGGAGCACGACTGTGTAACTATTCTACATGGGGTTTTAGGGTAAATTCTTGGTCCAGATGTACCCCCAGGTATAACAGACTCCACCACCTCAAAAGGAGACCCAAGTAGTGTATTAATGGATAGTAAATGCTGATAGGCTGAACCGCCATCCCTGGGGCCGAACACGATAGCCTTAGTTTTTTTTAGCATTTAGGACCAGTTTGTTAGACATGAACTATGTTTCAAGCTCTCAGAATTCATTTAAAAGCTGACAGTTTATACTGTTTATGTCACTGAAACTTCTATAAAGTACCGCGTCATCAGCGCAAAGCAATAGGTTTGTACCTCCACAGTTCCTCGGCATATCATCCACAAAGAGGGAAAACAGAAGGGGACCAAGGATGGATCCCTGTTGAACACCACCAGTAACTGGATGTAGCCCCAGTTGGGCTACCTTCCACTTCTCTAATTGCATCCTGTTAGATAATCAGAGACTCACCGATGGGACAAGCTGTCAAGGCCCAGTTGTTTCAGTTTATTAAACACAGAAACAGAAATTTGCCAGCAAAAAAGGACCCTTTGGCCCATCTAGTCTGCCCAAATACCTCCCCTGGAAGGCTAAGATTGACCAGGTCAAAGGCTTTGGTGAGGTCTATGAAGACTGCACTCGTCATCTGCCACTCACCCATGGCGCTAAAGATATCCGTGGTCAGAATCCATTAACTAAAAGGGTTAACTGTTTAAAGCTGAAAATTTGTTTTACTTTTTAAAATGTATATAACTTCCAAAATTAATTGTGCAAACAATGCTTAAGTACACCAGACTTCACCAGCCAATGCCCCAGTGCTTTGACTCCTGAATGAGCTTTCGTCGGGCCCCCTGCGGCACCATTTGTTTCTCGCTAGTATGCCACAGAGGCGAGCTGCCTAGATACTACACCCCCTTCCTTCACTGAGTGTGTGCTTCTCTGAGTGTGGCCTGGAATTCTGCATAACCGTGGTATAAGCCTAGCTGACCCTGGGCCTAATAGGGGATCCCGGGAGGTGTTGGTATCCCTGACCAAGGCCGTGTCTGTCCCATGGTTCTTTCTGAACCCATGTTGTCAGTCAGCAGACTTCACCGTTCAGCGTAGTCCTGAATCGGACTGTATACTAATCTCTCCTAAACTTTGGCCAGTGAGCAGAGGTGAGAGATAGGGTGGTAGTTTTCAACAGGTTCTTTAGGGCCGCCCTCATGTACGGGTACCACCAGGGCCACCTTCCATCTTGAGGGGATTTTCCCTTCTAAGAGGGATCCATTGAACAGCATTACAAGTGGGGAGACAATTACAGGGGCAGTCAACCTAAGTAGTTTTGGTGCAAGCTTATCATACCCAGCTGAGTCTTCTACTTTGAGTTGCATCAGCAGTTTAAGCACTTCTTTGTGAGTTAACAGCCTAAAATGGAATTCAGGGACTATGCTCATGGGGACTGGTAGGGCCAGGGGTGCTTCCGGGATCCAGGTGATTGCTAATTCAAACTGTCCAGGTCCATGAAAAAGGCATTTAGTGCAATGGCTGAAGCTAGTGGGTCACAGTAGCACTGACCCTCTGCCACAATAGCTCCCAGGAGCTGGAACCGCCCTTTAGGAGGGCATTTATCTGCTCCCAAAATTTTTTAGGGTGAGAAAAAGTCTTATCTTGAAGGTTCTAAGGTACTTCTTTGCTGCTTTACGGCCTTTTTTACAAGCATTTCTCACTTTCCTGTACTGTTGCCAATTGGTCTAGAGACCAGTGGTTCTAAATCAGTCAATCGAAACTTTATTTAACCAGGCATGACACCATTGAGCAAGCTCGTTTTCAAAGTGGTCCTGGACAAGAGAATAGCAAATACATGGTAAGCAAATACATACAAAAACAATAACAGGCATAGCAAAACATTATACACATAATATAAGCTCATAAAAAAATATATGTACAGTCATAACTAGGCCAAAACTAGAGCAGGACAAGCCTATTCGCATGCCAGAGTAAAGTTAATAGGCAGGAAATTCTAGGGTGCAACCTGGGATAAAAACGTTGTTAGAAGGGGTAACAGGGAGAGGATGCAGAGGAGTAAAAGAGAGGGCGGGTCACAGGTAACTGTTTGCAGTAGAACAGAGTGCTAACGTTGGAGGGCCAAGGTGAAGCCATAGTAAGTCAAGGAGCTATGAATGGTCTATAGGGGTCACTTATAACAATTGCAGGATTCCTTCAAGTAACCCGCTATCAGAGATTTGAAAGTGAAGGATCCTGGGACGATAGTGAACTATAAGGTTCTTTGCCTAAAGTGCCTCCATGCCCTGTCTCTCTGCTTTATCAGCTTCTTTTGTCTCTCACTCATCTATTTCCAGTGTTGCCCTTTGACTATGATCTGCCTAAGGGGGCATGTTTATTGGCCGCTGGGAGGAAACTATTTATAAAGAAATTAGGGGCAGCCTCTATGTTAGACAGTTCCTTGATCATGGACCAATGCACTTCCGATAATGTGGAGAGGAAGGAGTCTCTGGTAAATCTAGAGAAGTCCCAGGCCCCCCCCCCAAAAAAAAAAACTTAAAGGGGATGTGGGGGGGGGGGAGAGTTATATTTCCAAATAAAGAAAACTGGGGCATGGTCACTGAGGGAGTCAATGAAAACACCAGCAGCTCTGATTCCATCTGGTTTTGATACTGGAACCCAGTAAGGAGGGTATTTTTCCCATTTTACTGTTGTGGGGGGGTTCTATGATAATCTGGGTGAGCTGGGCTTCCACAAAGGCTGCCTTTATGACCCCCTAACTCAGGGGTCCAGTTAATATTAAAGTCCCCAAGGAGTATTAATTCCCCAAAGGGGTAGATCAGCGAGTGCCTTAGGATATCAACTGCCACTGATGCAACTTTGGGGGGTTAGAAATGCAGCCCATGTGCAGAGGCTTTGTATCACCCAGTGTCAGACAAACAGGTTACTCACCTGTAACAGTAGTTCCAGGAGTGGTATATGTTGTTCATCCACACTTCTTAGCATAGTCCTTTTCCCCTTTAAATCTGCAGGAAGGTCTTCAAGCTGGCTCCTCCCACCCACCCCGTTGGTATAACCTTCGGCTCCACCCCATGACGCCAGATCTTAGCCCGTTGGAAGCCAGGTGTATGTGCATCACAGCCGGGGAGGTCAGGTGAGTCCATGTGGATGAACAACATATAGCATTCCTAGAAAGTGCAGTTACGTAACAACTTACCATAACAGTAGATCTTCGAGGAATGCAGAGGGGGAGGTGCAGTCTACGTTACCAGAAGATTCTGCGGGGAAGGTAGCTGCCGCTCAGGTACATTCTGTTTTCTGAGTTTAAACTGAGGAGAGCTGGGATTGTGTTGCCAGGGCTGATACACTCTCGTGAGAGTCGGGTGTAGGCCCTAATCCCACACTCCCCACCCCTCCCTCCCCAGAGCTCGGCTCATTTATAGGGGAACATCTGCCCTGCAATTGGAGGATAAGGCTTCAGGTGCAGCTCATCCAGTTCTAGCCACTGGGAGTGGGGTTTAAAGGCTGGGAGAGAGGAACTTAGGGAGTTGTACACTTCCCTTATAAGTTTACTGTGTGGTACTGCACCTAGTAACAGGGGTACCCGTTTACTGTGGGACTGTATCTAGGATTAGTGGGTGACCTGATTAGTGGGGAGGGGTGTATCTTGGACTAGTGGGGAACCTGGTGGCTCACTCAAGGAAACCTACTTGGAGGAGGATGGGACCATACGTCATCAGAGCCGGCATCTTTGGGAGGGTGGTGGGGTGCACAGGGTGTGGGGCGGCCATGATACTGGACTGGGCTTGGAAGTTCAGTGATTGCCCAGTGTGCTACCAGCTGGCACAGCTCAGGGAGGAGGTTGAGGGGGTTAGGAGACAGCTGGGGGTATGGTTGGGGAATAGGGCAGAGGCTCTCCCACAGGGTTGCAACAAGCACTAGGGGTGGGGGCATAGGGAAAGGAGTGCAGGAGACTACTCTGGGATCACATAGGAACCCTGACAGAGGGTGCCCAAAAGGAGGACACTACCAAGGAGGCAGGCAGGTATATGGGGACCCCCACAGAGGGGGGCCAAAGGGAGGACATTCTCAGGGAAGCAGGCAGATGGCTGGGGCTGGACAGGAACAAGCAAGGTGGGGAGGTGGATCAGACCTTAAGCTCAGTAACCGCTTCAGTTCTCTTCTTCTGCTTGAGGATGAGGGGGGTGATGTAGCCATGACAGGGGCGGTTAGGGATGGAAAGGGAGTGGGGGAGCAAGAGGAGGGGGCCGGATAGCAGGAACAACAGGGGGAACTTGGAATGCGGGAAAACGGGGAGAGCAGGGGATCAGAGCAGGAGAAGGAGGGGTAGAGGGTAGAAAGCACAAAGAGAAGGACCAGTTGGGAGGAAAGGGCATGGAGAAGGACCAGAAGTACAAGTAGGATACTGTAAAGAGAGCTGAGGGTTTAGACCAGGGGAGCATGACAGGCAAGGAGGGGCTGACCGGAGACAGGAAGGAAGGGAGGATGAGCCAGACTAGTTTAGCAGATGGAGGGGACGATCATGAAGCAGTGATGGGCAGGGTAGCGGTACAGAAGGATACTTGGGAGGAGGAGTGGCATGGGATCGGAGGGAAGGGGGTGGCCAAGGTAAATAAGGAGGGGGCGGCAGGTGGCACCCAGATAGGGGTAGGAGCAAGGAGCTGGCTGGGGGGGAGGGGCAGGTAGAAAGGATGAGGGACATGGGGTGGGGATGGAGGAAAAGGAGCAGTCAGAGTGCTCCTGTTGGGGGATTCTATGATCAGGGGTATCAAATGGGATAGGGAGGGGGATGCCTGCCCGGTTAGAACAAAATGCTTCCCTGGACTAACGGTGCACATGGTCAAGCACGAGGTATATCAGCTGGCAAAGGATTGTGGGGGTTCCCTGGACACACTGGTCCACCTGGGTACAAATGACATTGAGGGAAATAGTGAGCTAGAGATACAGGCAGGGTTCAGGGAGCTTGCCAGGGTCTGTCATGACATAGGATGCATGATTTCCTTCTCGGAAATTCTGCCGGTGCCAAGGCTAGTGGGGAACACAAAAGAAAGATTAGGGAGATAAACCAGTGGCTCAGGGAGTGGTGTGAGGCCAGAGGGTATGGGTTGATGGGGGACTGGGGGGAGACCTGGGAGGATAAGGGCTGTATGCTAGAGATAGGCTCCATCTCAATTTGGAGGGAGGGAATCTTTAAGTTGAAAGCAGAGGGTTCATTGGTGAAGATGGGGTTTAAACTTGTGAAGGGGGGAGGGATGAGAGAAAAGGCTGTCGGGGGAGGTCCGATAAAGGAGGGACTCTGTCTCCACCCCCCTGGGGAGCTGGAGGAATGCGGTAAAAGGCTGACTGGTAAGGTGCAGACCAGGGGAAGACAGAATCCCCATGGGAACGCGAGCAGGGGAAATGGAAGTATAGGGAAAGGGTGGACGGTAGTCCTGCTAAATGCCAGGAGCTTGGGCAATAAAATGCCTGAGCTCCAGGTGATGCTAACTGAGGGAGAGGTGGATGTGGTAGAGGTCACTGAGACCTGGGCCACCGCAGGACACGACTGGGACCTGAACCTGGAGGGTTACACCATGTTCAGGAAGGACGCGGGGAGGGAAGGGGAGGAGGGGTAGCAATAATAGTCAAAAACTGCATTGGCATGGGGGGGGTAGAGGAGGCAGAGGGAACTCTGGAGGCAATTTGGGTCACCTTGATAACAAGGGGGGGGCAAGAGAGTAAAAATAGGAGTGGTGTATAGACACCTGTGCTGGCGGAGGAGCTGGAGGACAGTCTGGTGGCAAATGTTGGGAGACACTGCAAATTGGGCAGGTGACGGATGGTGGTGTTGGAGGACTTAAATATGCCAGGAACAGACTGGGAGATTATGATATCCTCGTTGGCCAGGGAACAGAGGTTGTTGGATGTCTTTCAGGACGCGTTCCTAACTCAGCAGGTGGGGGAACTGACCAGGGAGGCGCAGGTACTGGATGTGGTCCTGGCAGACAGTGACCAGATTGAGGGCCTGGAGGTAAGGGACCCGTTGGCAGGGAGTGGCCATGCCACGGTCTGGTTCTGCCTGGACCTAGAAAGGGTAGAGAAGGCTGCACAAAGACGGAGGTAACTGACTTCAGGGGGGCGGATTTCAAGGAAATGGGAAGGATCCTTAAGGAGCATTTGGATGCGATTGAGCCAGACATGGACGTTGACAGTAGGTGGGAAATCATCAGGAGGGGGGTGCAAGATGCTACCAGCACCTGTGCAAGAGCAAGATGAAAATGCGGTAGGGCCCGAAAACCCTGCTGGTGGACCAAGGAGGTTCAGGAGGTGGTGAGTGGAAAGAAGACAGCCTATAGGCAATTCAAATGCTCCAGGAGTGAAAGGGATTGAGGGGAGTACGAGCTGATGACTAGAAGGGCCACTAGGGTGGTGAGGGTGGCTAAGGCAAGGAAGGAGCAGAACCTGGCCAGGGAAATTAGGAGAGGGAACAACGGGTTCTTTAGATACACTGGGGGAAAATGAAGGGTGAAGGGGCAGATTAGCAGGATTAAAACAAGGGAGGGATGGGCACAAGACCCGGGGAGCAGGCTGAGGTACTAAATGAGTACTTCGCCTCAGTTTTCCTCCAAGGAAAATGAAGGCTGCATCATATATGGGAGGAGGCAGGTGAAACTGAGAGGGGACCCTTACCAATCGGGCGGGTCTGGGAGAGGGGGCATCACTGGCAGGAGGGGAAGGCTAAGCAGGGGATGAGGTAGCAGAGGTGGAAATCACAGCAGAGGGGTGAGGAAGCCCTCAGGTCCCTTAAGACGGAGAAAGCACCTGGGCCAGATAAATTACATCCCAGAGTGCTGAAGGAACTGGTGGATGTCCTGGCAAAACTCCTGGCGGAGCTTTTCACCATCTCTCTGAGGACAGGGTGGGTGCCCCAGGACTGGAAGGTGGCGCATATAATGCCTATCCACAAGGGGGGAGCAAGGGAGGTGGCAGAGAACTACAGACCCATCAGCCTGACATCAGTGGTGGGTAAGGTGATGGAGGGCAATGTCAAGGAGAGGCTAGGGAGGGAAACTGGAAAAGTCGGGGTGCCTGGACGATAGACAGCATGGATTTGTCCCGGGGAAACTGTGTTAGACAAACCTTGTGGAGTTCTATGACTGGGTGATGAGTGCCTTGGACCTGGGTAGACCGGTGGACGTCCTCTTTCTTGACTTCAGCAAGGCATTTGACTCTGTTCCTCAAGGGGCCTGCTGGATAAGCTGGGAGAAATGGGTGTGGGGAACCAGATGATCAGACGGATAGGCAGTTGGCTCCAGGACCAGACCCAGAGGGTCGTAGTTGGCAGGATAGTCTGATCCCCAAGGAGGGTCATTAGTGGAGTCCCACAGGGATCAGTCCTTGGGCCCCTCCTGTTCAACGCCTACGTCTCTGATATAAGGACAGGTATCAGCAGTGAGATGAGTCTCTTTGTGGATGACTCAAAACCGGGGGCGGTGGTGGATGGGGAGGAGGGGAGGGTGTCCATACAGGAGGACCTGGAGGCTCTGGAAAGGTGGTCTAGAAAGTGGAAGCGGAGGTTCAATGCATGGAAATGCAAGGTACTGCACCTGGGGGCCAGAAACCCAGGCCAAGTGTACACCCTGGGGGGGGGAATGCTACAAGTCTCGATGGCTGAGAGGGTCCTGGGGGTGGTGGTGGATGTCAAGATGAACAACTCGGAGACTTGTAGGAGGGCAGCGGCCAAGGCCAACAGGATGCTGGGATGCATCGCTAGGGGGATCACCTCCAGAACGAGGGAAGTGATACTCCCTCTGTATAACTGCTTGGTGAGGCTGTACCTCGAGTACTGCGTGCAGTTTTGGAGGCCACATTTAAAGAGGGATACTGAACTCCTGGAGAGGGTCCAGAGGAGGGCAACCAAAATGATTTGGGGCTTGGGGGACAGGACCTATGGGGAGAGGCTCGAAGAGCTAAATATGTACACATTAGAGAGTAGCAGTGGTAGGCAGAAGATGCCGGACTCCCAGTTTGTATGGTGCGACTTTGGCCTGCCTACAATCAGTGATATTGTGATGGTTATCCAGACATTATGTCCTACCAATTGCAGTTTGGATCCGGGCCCTATGCGCTTGCTTGTTGGCTGCGTCGATGTCATCGGCCTGGTCCTTGCTGAGATAGTATGGTTATCCTTGGAGAGGGGAATCTTTCCAGCTTCCCTTAAGGAGGCCGTGGTTCGGCCCCTTCTTAAGAAGTCCTCCTTGGATCCCGACTGTCTAGCAAACTACAGGCCGGTCTCTAACTAACCCTTTTTGGGTAAGGTTATTGAGAAGGTGGTGGCATTACAGCTGGAGGACCATTTGACCAGCCACAATATCTATGATTCTCTCCAGTCCGGTTTCAGGAAGAGACATAGTACCAAGACGGCTCTTGTTCGGGTACTAAATGACCTCCTGATAGTGAGAGATCGAAAGACTTGTTCCATCTTGGTCCTTCTTGATCTCTCTGCAGCATTTAATACAGTGGAACATGGTGTGCTGTTGGATCACCTGCGGCTTATCTGTGGACGTTCGGGGGTTGTCCTCAGATGGTTTCGATCTTACCTCACGGGTAGCACTCAGAGAGTGGTGTCAGGGGTTTGTACCTCAGCTCCATTCTCCCTACCCTGTGGGGTTCCGTAGGGATCCACTCTAGCGCCCATGTTGTTTGCAGTGTATATGCTGCCACTGAGAGCGATTATTAGACAGTATGGCTTGAGTTTTTTTTTTTTTTAAATTACTGTTTATCCACCTTCCAGCCTGCCATCCCCGACCCTTCAGGAGCCCCAAGGTAGACATCCCTCTACCTTCCACCCTGCCCGTATGACCCCCTGGATCCCCATGGAGCATCGGTTTACCCCCCGAGTGGGGATGGGGCACAGCCCCCTTACCCCATCAATCAACTTTCGTCGGTCCAGGGGCCATCGGGTGGGCGAAGGCACATCGAGTGCGTCTCCGGGCTCAGTCTTCCCAGCGATGGCAGGCATTTCCTTTTCTCCCACCCCTACAGCATAAGACCCTGGCGTCAGGCGCAGGCGCCCGGCGTCCGCATCTGTATAGTGGCTGCCTCCCCTAACATTGGGGCTTGCAGTACTCCGAGCCTCTGCTCAGAGTCAGACAAATGTTCGGGCTATGGCCTCAACCCTCCCTGGAGTAGGCGAGCTGTCGTGGGACGCTCAAGCCTAACCCCCCCAGCCGACCCACCAGCGACCTGAGTCCGCTCCCGAACCTAGGTCGCCATCGTGGAGCGAGGTGTGGCGTCCAGCACCTCAACCCTCAGCACCACCGTGCCTGGCTTGAGTTTTCACTGCTATGCAGATGATACTCAGCTATACATGTCTTTGGCCCCTGAACAAGATGATGCTGTCTTGGTGCTCAACAGCTGTCTGACTGAAATTCAGGCCTGGATGAATGTGAGCTGGCTAAGGTTGAACCCTGAAAAAACTGAGGTGTTGGTTGTGAACCCGGGTCTCCATGAGGCGGGTATGTTGGCAGGTTCACCTTCGGGTTTATGGCATGGAGGTGTCCAGCTAGCTACCTACCTCAGACAGAGTGCGGAACCTGGGCGTTATGTTTGATGACTGTCTGACCCTAAAATCACAGGTGTCAGCAGTTGTTAAAACTTCTTTTTGCCATCTGAGAAATATCACCCGGATGAAACATCTGGTTCCTCACGATGATCTTCCAATGTTGGTTCACGCCTTCGTTACCTCCTGTCTCGACTACTGCAATGCCCTTTACTTAGGGCTGCTGGGGGTTGATATCCGCCACTTGCAGCTGATGCAGAACACGGCAGCCAGACTATTGACTGGTGCTTCAAGAGCCAGTCATATAACACCTGTGCTCTGCGGTCTGCACTGGCTGCCGATACAGTGGCGGATCACCTTTAAGGTTGCTTTGTTAGCCTATAAGGCCCTACACAACCAGGGACCGAGTTACCTGAAAGATCTCCTTTGTCCCTACTGTCCCCTCCGTCCTCTCTGATCCACCAATGAGGGATTGCTAGAGGTTCCCAGGGTATGTTTGCAAACATCTGGAGCAAGAGCATTTAGCTTTGTTGCTCCGTCCCTGTGGAATTCTCAACCTCATCAGGTATGAGACTGCCTAACTGCCCAGAGTTTTAAAACTGCTTTGAAAACTTACCTTTTTGGCCTGGCATTTGTCGATTGATGCTACTGTTTTAGTTTTTGTTATGCTGCTATTATACTGCCTTCTGTTGGAAATTATATGCTTGATTTATAATAATTTATTTTATTTTCATGTATTTTTTTTGTACAGGCACCTTGGTTTTAGAAAGGCGCCTTTTTTTCGACTTGACATTGGAAGAGAAAAGGGATTGGGGGACACGATAGAGGTCTTCAGGTACATGAAGGGGTTAAATAGGGGAGGAGCAGTGAGGGTGCTTCGAAGGAAGGAGGGAGGCAACTAGAGGGCATGGGTGGAAGCTGGAGGGGGGAAGATTCAGGGAAGAAAGTGCTACTTCACTGAGAGGGTGATGGAGCCATGGAATGCGCTGTCCAGTGGGCTGGTGGAGGCAGAGACGGTGGAGGGGTTCAAGAGGGGGTTGGACAGGTACAGGGGAAGGGTTCTAGAAGCAAAATCCAGTGCAGCGAGAATATCTGGAACTGGGAAGGAAGAAGCCAGAGAGGACGAGGGAGGCAGCAAGGTCAGCTCCCAAGGTGAGGGTTGACCAAATGAGCAGAACGAAAGACCGTTAGGCCTATTCTGCTGGCTTTTTAGTATGTTAGTATGTCTCTTGCAGTAGGTTATTACTCTTGGGAGGTTCCAGCAGAGGGCACTGTCACACGGCAGCTTCTTCCAGCAGTCTTTCACCAGGGACCACCCACACATGACATCATTTTCTTGCTCTGCCTATAAATGTGGGTGGTCCCTGGTATCCTCTGTTCCCCGCCAGTTTCAGCTCACTAAGGTGAGGATCAAGGGAAACCGAGGTACCAATGAGTCCCAACCCTAAGTCCTTAGATCAGGATTTCCCTGTTAGAGAAGGCAGGGGGATGGAGGGAGGGAAGGTACCTACTGCAAGAGACATTCTTCGAAGATCTACCATTACAGTACATTCTTACGTAACTGCACTATCTTCTATGGAATGGTCTCTTGCAGTAGGTTATTACTCTTGGGAGATTACCAAGCAGTTATGTCCAGATGGGAGGACAGTTATGAAAGCATGCCTTGTAACACTCCTGCGGCCAAAGGTCGTTCTGCGTCGTGAGGCAATATCTAGATTGTAATGACTGGTAAAGGTATGGATGGTAGACCAAGTGGCCACATTGCAAATGCCAGTAATGGAGGCACCCTTGAAATAAGCCACTGTGGCCGCTATGGCTCTTGTAGAGTGGGCTTGGACATGACCTGGTAAAGGTTTGTTGTATTTTTTATAACAGTAAGTAATGCAGTGGGCTAACCAGCATGAAAGCGTGCTTTTAGCTACCAGGAGGCCTTGCCGACCCGAGGCAAAGAAGAGTTGCAAAATTCTGCGGATAGACTTACGTCGGTCAGTATAATAACGTAAGATGCAGTGAACATCCATTGTGTATCAAATATGTTCTCCTGGATTAGAGTATTCGGGGTAGAAAACTGGTAATTCCAGGGTCTGGTTTAGAGTCTGTTCTGAGACCACCTTTGGAAGAAAAGCGGGGTTTGTGCGAAGCACTACCCGGTCTTTATGAAATATTAAGTAAAGTTCTCTACACATAAGAGCATGAAGCTCAGAAATGTGTCTAGCTGAAGTGATAGCCACTAAAAATAATGTTTTCCGTGATTGAAAACGAAGATCGCAAGTGACCATGGGTTCAAACGGTTCCACTGTCAATTTTTCAATCATCAAGTTTAGATCCCATGGTGGAATGGGATGTAGAATTAGTGGTTTTAAATGTAATACACCTTTTAGAAACATTTTTGCCAAACAGTGTTAAGAGGCTGCCATCTAGCGGTTCGCGAAAAGCGGAGATGGCAGCTAAGTGAACCTTGATTGATGAATAGCTGAGGCCCTCCCCAAATAGGGTGGTCAGGTAATCCAAAACCCTTGTAAGTGAGCAAGAATATGGATCTAATGACTGGGATACTGACCAGATGGCAAAGCATTTCCATTTGGAGTTATAAGTCTCTCTGGTAGCCTGTTTACAAGCGGCCAGTAGGACGCTGGCTACTTTTTCTGATACTTGTAGTCTATTTATGAAGACATCTTCAAGCCAAGCATGAAGATTTAGGGTCTTCAGGTTGGGGTGAACCAGTGAGCCGCAGCCTTGTGTAAAGAGGTCCGGTCTGAATGGCAATTGAATTGGTTCCGCTGTCGACAGTTGTTGAAGCAGGGGAAACCATGCCTGCCTGGGCCACATGGGAACTATGAGAAGCATGGTGGCTGGTTCCATTTGTAGTCTCATTAGTGTTCTGAGTAGCAGCAGAAGTGGAGGGAAGACATAAAAGTAGAGTCCTGCCCAAGGTTGTGATAGGACATCGATAGATTTTCCCTTTGTGTTCGGTATAATGGAGAAGTATCTAGGGAGTTTGTGGTTGTCTGGGGAGGCAAATAAATCTATCTGAGGGGTGCCCCATCGAAGGAAGAGATCTCTGAGGATAGAGTCGTGCAGTGTTCACTCGTGTGAGGAGGACTGTTGACTCAGGTGATCCGCTAATACATTGAAGCGTCCCGGGAGGTGAGCAGCCGTCAATGTCAGATTCTGTTGTATGGCCACATTCCACACCTCGATTGCTGCTCTGCAGAGTGAACGAGAGTGGGTGCCTCCCTTGTTTGTTGAGGTAACATACTACTGTAGTATTGTCTGATTGTATCAGTAGATGACCCGGGATTAGATGTGGACGGAAGGTGTGTAGTGTCAACAGAACTGCGTGCATTTCCAATAGACTGATGTGTTGTCGGGCTTGTGTGGCAGTCCACTTGCCCTGTGAATGATATGGCCCCAGATGGGCTCCCTATCCTTCTAGGGATGGATCTGTTGTCAGCACTTGTTGAGGAGGGTTTTTTGGGAATGGAAGGACCTGGTTGAAGATGGAACGAAGTGTCCACCACGAGAGGGCCCGCTGAAGGGCAGGAGTTATCCTGATAGGATCGTCGAACTGCCCTGTCCTTTGGCACCATTGTTCTTGTAATGCCAGTTGAATGGGGCGCATTTTTAGGCGTGCATACTCTACTGTTTGGAGGGATGCTGCCATATGTCCAAGGAGGCGGAGAGACATCTAACTGTGGTTGTTTTTCGTGACTGTAGTTGTACAGTCTGTTGGGGTAAAGCATTCTGACGTGCCAGTGGGAGGAAGGCCTTGGCGACAGTCATATCCAATGTCGCTCCTATATACTGAAGTGTCTGGGATGAGTGAGGATTGGATTTCAGCCAATTCACCATGATCGCTAGGTTGAAGAACAACTGAAGTGTCTCCATAAGGGAGGATAGCAGTTGCTTTCTGGAATGTGCCTTTATGAGCCAATCATCAAAGTATGGAAATATGTAATGTCCTCGTTTTCTCAGAGTGCTCGCTACCACCGCTTGGCATTTTGTAAAGACGGGGAGCAGATGAGAGGCTGAAAGGTAAAGCTCTGAATTGGTAGTTGTTCCCCAGTAGATGGAATCTGAGGTATTGCTGATGGGCTGCATGAATGGGGATATGCAAATATGCATCCTTCATGTCCAATGCACACATCCAGTCCCCTTGATTCAGTAATGGTAGGAAGGATGCCAAAGTGATCATCCGGAAGTGTTTGTATTGGATGTGCTCGTTTAGTGGACGTAAGTCCAGTACGGGTCTGAGGTCCCCAGTTTTCTTGGGAACCAAGAAGAAATGGGAGTAAAACCCTTGTTGTTGTATTGGAACTGGTACAATGGCCTGTTTTGTGAGTAGGGCCTGTAATTCCTCCTGCAGAATAGCAGTGTGGTCTGGAGGGTAATGAACCTGTCATGGAGGAAAATAAGGTGGTGTTTCTGTTAGCGCCAAGGTATGTCCAGTCTGAATCAGCTGAAGTACCCAGGAGTCCGTTATCTTTTTCCAGGCCTCCAGATGAAGGGCAAAGCGACCCCGACCACCTCCAAGGCCTGGTCGAGGAGACAGGGGGCAGCCCGGAAAAATCACTGGGAACTGGAGGTACCGGCACCACCGGAGGGGCGGGTACGCGGAGGACGTGTTTTGGTTGTTGCACCTCCTGTGGGTTGACCTCGTCCTCGAAAGGTATTCCTGTGGGTGGGTTTGTAACGGTTTCCTCTTCTATTATAATAAGTGTATTGTCCACACTGTGTATGGTACATGCTTTGGACCATGCATAATTGATGGCCGGAGGCTTGAAGGTCATCTAAGATGATCTGTGTTCCGGGACCAAATAATTTATCTCCACAAGGTGAGGCATTCGCCACCTTATGTTGTACGTCCAGCGCAGAACCGGAAACCCTGAGCCATGCTTGACGGCGAAGGGCAATGCCAGTGGCTGAAATTTTGGCTGTGTCCACTACTTCATAACCTGACCTGAGAAGGTGTCGGGAAAGTGATATGATAGTGGTGAGTGCGACAATTGCTCCTTTTCAGGAGACGGAGGTAATTTTGCAATTATTTCCATAGGTGAATTGCCCAAAGTCTTTTGATATTTTAACATATGGCCCATATAGTTTAATATCCAGATGTTCATGGTTCCTGAGGCAAATACTTTCTTTCCCAGATAATCAAAGCATCTAGACTCCTTATTAGGAGGTAGTGAGCTGGTATGTTTTGTATTTTTAGTACGGTCGTGGGCAGCCGTAATTACTATGGAATCTGCTGCTGGAATAGAGGACAAGTACTGATGGTCTAGTGGAGCCTGGTAAAGGCAATCTGCTTTACGAGGTACAGCCGGTATAGCTGAAGGCTGGCGCCATGCTTCCACAAAAGCATTCTGGTAAGTAGAGATCAGTGGGGACACCACTAGAACTGGGTCCTCTGGAAGGTCAAGATATTCTGCCATGTCCCTTCTTTGTTTGTCTTGTTCTGTGGTGGCAAACCCAATAACTTTTTGGATTTGGAGCATATCAGAAAAGGATGGGTCGTCAGGTGGTGAAATGGCCCGTATGGGTTGTGCCAAGTCCTCGTCAATAGAAGATCCTATAGAATATGGTGAGTCTTGTTCCTGATATTCTATGTCAGGGAAGTCCTCATCATAAACGTCCTCTGAAAGTTCCCCCAATATATCTGGTTCGTTTTCCGAATAGTACTCCTCTAAAGTAGGAGGGGGTTAGGAAGCGGAGGCTTCCAAATCAGAGCGAAGTCTCTTAGAACGTGGTGGAGTAACAATTTCAGAGGACGGAGGCTCAGGTTGGTCAGGTGGAGGACCATACGCTAATGACTGCAACACAGTATTAATGATACGTTCCATATCAGGGACCTGAGAGGGTAGTAAGTCCACAGTTTGAGGTCGAGTCCCCATCGTAATGGGTGTTACTGAGGGCAGGGGGCATTGCGAAGGATCAGGCCATGCCCCTGGAAAACAGAGCCCTGGGTCCCTGTTGGTCGGAGACTCGCCTCTATATGATGAAATTTGTGAGGGGGGTGCTTTTGGAGAAGTGCAAATGAGACCGATTTGCCACTACCAAGGGTGGGTTTTGACCCTGTAGTTTGCAGAATGGCGTCCCCATATGAGTAAAGGGGTGGAAAAGCAGCCCTTGCTGGTTGGGTGGGGGGACCCCTAGGTGCTGATGTCAGTGTAGGCACCTCCGTTGACAAAGGAAAAGCACCAGAACGTCTTGTTTTATGAGTGAAATGATGCCCATCGATGAGGGAGCATGAAAAAGTTGCTCCATCGACGGGGGAAGCAGTCCCGTCGACGAGGGAGGCAAAAACATGTGCTCCATCAACGGGGGAAGCAGCCCTGTTGACGAGAAGTGCTCAGCAGTGGTTGCTGTCAATGTGAGAGTGTTCCTCACTGACGATAAATGTGTTTTAGATGCTGTCATCGACGGGAGAGTGCTTTTCTTGACGACAGACGTTCCGTCAATGGGGTAAGTTTGGAGAAAGTTACCATCGACATACAGCATGGTGGGATTGACAGGATGATTTTTCCTTGTCCTTTTTTGTGCCAGACTGTGACCCAGTGGGTGTGGAACTCTTAGGACAAGTCCCTTAGGTCTCAAACAGAGCCAGTTGTTCCTCCATTAAATAGGCTTGGATTTGGTGTGGCCTTCTCTTTTTGGTTGCTAGATTAAATTCCTGGCAAAAAGCACAGTTAATGGTGTCGTGTGTGGGGCCCAGACACCTCAGGCAATACAAGTGATTGTCAAATCTATAAATTTTCCTGCCCCAAGGGCAGGAACGAAATAAAGCTTGTTTTTTTGCTTTGAAGATCCTTCTTTAGACATTCGTTAGTTCAGTTCTCATCGATGACTGCTACACAGAAGATTGATCTAGCTGCTGTGCAAGCTGAAGCCGGCAGGAAGGTGAACAGAGGATACCAGGGACCACCCACATTACAGGTAGAGCAAGGAAATGATGTCATGTGTGGGTGGTCCCTGGTGAAAGACTGCTGGAAGAAGCTGCTGTGTGACAGCGCCTTCTGCTGGAACCTCCCAAGAGTAATAACCTACTGCAAGAGACCATTCCGTAGAAGTTCTACTGTTACAGGAGAGTAACCTGTTTTTCTAGGGACGTGGATATGTTTTTTACCCACACTTCTTGGCAGACTCCTAGCAGTTCTCCAGGAGAAGGGAGGCAAGGTGCACATCCCTTGATACTTACTTGTGGAACAGAGACTGGAGAACTGAGGCCCCAAAACCAGCATCCCGGCATGACTCAAGGTCAATGTGGTAATGGGTGATGAAGGTGTTTGCTGACTTCCAGGCAGCAGCCCAACAGATTTTCTGTATGGGGATGTCCCTTGAAGAAGCCACCGATGCAGCGGTATGGCAGGTAGAATGAGTTCTTATCCCTCTGGGAGGCTCCATGCCCGTCAACTCACAGCATAGACTAATACAAGATGTACTCCATCTTGTGATCATCCGCTTTGCTGCAGGTCTGCCAGAAGCGGCTTCAGCGTAGGTGACAAATAGCTGGCGAACCTCTCCCCGAATTTCTACCATCCTCTCCTTATAACAGGAGAGAGCTTGTCTCAGGTCCAAAGTATGGAGCCTGTACTCGGCCTCCGAAGTGTAACTGGGGTAGTACACCGGCAGAGTCAACACCTGGTTAAGGTGAAACTCTGACACCACCTTCGGAAGGAATTTCGGGTGGGGGCGCAGGACAACCTTGTCCCTGTGGAAGACCAGATAAGGGGAGTCCACCGAGAGCTCCTGGAGCTCCCCTGTCCTTCTGGCAGACATGATAGCCACCAGGAAGGCTGTCTTCCACAAGTGTGACAACTCACACTTGTGCACTGGTTCGAATGGCTTGCCCATGAGCTGTGCCAAGACCAGCAGTAGATCCCACAGAGGTGGAGGTTCACGCACCAGAGGGGATATGTGATCCAGGCCTTTGAAAAAGCGCTCAACCACTGTCTCCTGCACTGTCTGCTGACCAGCCCGCGCCCGGTAAGCCGAGATGGCTGCCAGGTGCACCCTAAGGGTCGATGACCGAAGACCCCCTTTGGAGAGTGACCAAAGGTTGTCTAGAATGTTAGCTACTGGGCAGGACAGAGGGTCCAGGCCCTTGCCCTGACACCAAATGGAAAACCTTTTCCATTTGAAGGCATAACACTTCCTGGTCGACTCTTTCCTGGATGCTTCCACTATCGTGAGTACATCCTCAGAGACACCCAAAGCCTGGAACTCTAGCCGCTCAGGTACCAGGCTGTCAGATGCAGGGATTGAAGGTCCGGGTGGAGAACCTTCCCCTGACTGACTGAGATCAGGTCCAGGCACGCTGGAAGCCACCTCAGGGGCCTGTTGCTGAGGCTGAGGAGATCTGGATACCAGAACTGGCGTGACTAGTCTGGGGCTACCAGAATCACCTTCGCCTTGTCCCTCCTCACCTTAAGGAGCACCCTGTGGATCAAGGGAAATGGAGGGAAGGCATAGAAGAGGCCTGGGGTCCACGGCCTCGAGAAGGCATCCCCCTGCAGTGAGCCCTGCTGAGGGGGGCGGGCATGAAATAGCCTCAGCTTGATGTTTTCCCTGGAGGCAAACAGGTCCACCATCGGTTTGCCCCAGTGGGAGAACAGGCTGTGAGCTACCTCTGGGTGGAGAGACCACTCGTGGGATGTCTTGCCTATATGGCTGAGAGCATCCCCCAGTTGATTAGAGGCTCCTGCCACATGGATGGCTAGGAGATCCGCCTCCAGTCGGCTCACAAGTGTCCGGATGCGGAGTGCTTCTCTTCACAGCAGCCGGGAGTGCATGCCACCCTGCTTGTTGAGGTAGTACATGGTCGTGGTATTGTCCGTCTGGACATGAACCACTTGATCCCAAAGCTGAGCAGCGAACACTGACAGCTCCAGTCTGACTGCTCTGAACTCCAACAGGTTGATGTGGTAACAGGACTCCTAAGGGGTCCAGAACCCGTGGGCCCTGTTGTCCCCTATGTGGGCTCCCCAGCCCATGAGAGAGGCATCGGTCGTGAGGTCGACCGTCGGCTCGGGGCGAACAAATGGGATCCTTTCCTGCAACCGGTCTAGGACAGTCCACCACCGGACAGCATCCCATATCTTCTGGGTCATTGTGATCAGCTGGTCGAAATGACCTAGGCACTGAGTCCACTAGGCAGCCAGCTCCCATTGAAGGGGGCGCATATGCCACTGGGCCCAATGGACCACGGAGGTGCTGGCCGCCATGTAACCCAGAAGGTATAGAAAGCCCCGAGCAGGGTGCAATTGCCCAACCAGAAATGATCGAGCAAAGGAGGAGAGAACCTCCGCCCTGTCTGCCGGTAGCCGGGCTCTGGCTCGGCGAGAGTCGAGCTCTGACCCGATGAAGCACATCACCTGAGAAGGCACAAGTTCTGACTTGGCCTCGTTGATCAGGAGGCCAAGTTGGGAGCAGGTCTGGAGGGCCAGGTCCCTGGACCTCTCCGCCTCTTGCTGGGTGGAACCTGCTAAGAGCCAATCGTCGAGGTAGGGGTGTATTCTGCCCCCCCCCCCAACGCCTGAGGTGGGCTGCCACCACTGCAATGCATTTGGTGAAGACCCGTGGGGCCGATGACAGGCCAAATGGCATGGCTCGAAACTCGTATAGGGTTCCCTCAGCTCTGAAGTGGAGGAACTGCTGGTGGGACGGACTGATTGGGACGTGAAAGAACGCGTCCTGGAGATCTAGTGAGCAGAACCACATGTTTTGCTCCACAGATAGTATGTCTGGGATAGAGTTACCATCCGGAAGGTGCATGGCCTGAGATACTGATTCAGGTTGTGCAGATCTAGAATGGGGTGCCAGCCCCCCATCCACTTCGGAACCAGGAAGTACCTGGAAACGAACCCTGGGTCTGGTGGAGGATCTGCTACTCGAGCTACTACCTCCTTGAGGAGGAACTGAGCAATGTCGTCTCGGAGAGCCGACTGAGTATGGGCAGATACTCTCCTTCTCCCGTGGGGCTCGGGCTCAGCTTGGAGGGTACTACTCGAATTCCAGAGGCAGACCCTGGCAGACCACTTCTAAGACCCACCTGTCTGTGGTAACAGCGGACCAGGCAGAAAGAAAGTGGTGGAGCCAGCCCCCACGGGAGGACCCAGAGCTAGCATGACAGGAATAGGGTTGGCAACCCCTATTCTCATCACTGGGCAGGCTTGGAGGAAGACGGTCCAGGGCCTAAACCCCGACATTCTTTACGGGCCTGGGAAGGTCCGGGCTTGGCGCAGGGGCACCAAGCCTGAACCTATTGCTGCTGCTGACCTCCCTGAAAGGAGGGCTGCTGTTGCTGGGTCGCAGGAGAAGAATGCCGAAAAAGCTTCTTCTTCTTCTGCTGCTTCTTGGGACCAGAAGAACTCTGAGCAGAAGTGGCATCCAAGGTCGCACTGGACTGCCTGATGCGCTGAAGGTGACCAGCCACACCTGGGCCAAAGAGATCGGTGCCCAGGAAAGGCACATCAGCCAGTCTGTGCAGGGTAACTGCGACTGCCCACGAATGGGCACGTGCGTCCCCAATGTCCAGGGCCAACTGGAGCTGCTGCTTAGCAACGGCACAGTCTTGGTCCCGGACCTGCTTAACCATGGTCTGCAAGTCCGCGGGGAGGTGTGGGAGGACTTCATCCAAGGACCCGAAAACGGCATGGGAGAAGTGTGCCATGATGGTAACCTGTGAAGTGGGTGCTTGAGGAAGGGTGCCGTCCATTACGGGGACACCTTCCTCGTGCAATCCACTCATGGTGACCGGCAGGTAGGGCGGACGGATGAGGGGTGGGATGCAACTAGGGCTAGCAGGATGTCGCCATATGTACGTACATGGGGGGTGGAGCGGTATGGTGAGCGTGGCTTGGGGTGAGAGGTTGTAGGGGGTGGCGCTATGGTCGTCAGTTGAGCTGCGGCTTGGTGTCGGGCTGGGCAATGGCTGAGGTGCTGGGTTCGGGTCTGGGTGCTGGTGCGATTTTTTATTGTGCCCGGCCTTGAACCTTTTTATTTTACTACTTCCCCCAACATGCACCCCTGGAGTTGAAATCACTAGTAGGGGTGCGGTGAAGCCCCGTGAGGTGTGTGTGTGGGGCCGCCCCACAGAAAGTAGTAAAAATATGTCCTGGCGCCATTGTGCTGGTGCGCCAGGGTTGTCAGAGTGCCGAAAATGTGTTTGGCACTCTGACTGAGCGATAACGGTGATTGCCTTTAGGCATTCACTGTTATTACACAGACCCTGCCATGATGACAGCTGAGCTTGCCTGACGGAGGCATGAGGAGAGGCCGCACAGACCTTCTGGGCAGAGTGATCCAATTTCTTGGACTCCTTCTCTGGAGGTCTGTCAGTATCAGCAGAACTGCCTATATGTCTGGACTCAGAGGTGGTCACAAGTCTCTAGGCAGAAGGGTGCTCTGTGAACCTCGCTAGGGACCCCATAGGCACCGTATACTTGCGGGCCATCCAAGCAGACTGAGCTGGACAGGAGGCAGGGTGCTGCCAAAGCTCAAGGGACAGGCCAACGATGGCTTCGGTCACAGGAAAGGCTTCCATCGGGGTATCCTCTCTCTTGAGGTTATCTGTGAGAGGGTACTCCGCCTTTTTCTGGATAGGTTCCAGGGGCATCCCTGTGGACTCAGAGATGAGGTGGAGAATGCCCTGAAAAAATGAAGGACCTTCCTCCATCGCTAAATCACCAGCCGACTCGTCATCCCGTGGATGAGAATGGAGGCCAGTGTCATCCGAATCCAAAGTATCCGGATACAGCGGTCGACAGCCCAGATCACCCTCGACCTGCCTAGGGTGGTCGGGGGTGAGTGACCAAAAGACGTCAGGGAGCCCGGTGTCCGGCCGAGCTTCCTTAGAAGGAGCCCCTCCCATGGGCTGCTTAGGCGGAGGTTTCACCAGAATCGGTGGAGAGACCGGTTTAGGCTGAACCACAAGAGGTTTAGCCGGCTCCTCGGGCGGGGGAACTGATTTTATCGATTCCTGTGGTGTTGGCTTCAGTCTAGGAGGTAAAAGCCAAGTAATGGCCAGGGTAGGAGCCGGGTAGGCTTATGCCCAGACAAAATCAGCTGCTGTCACATGAGGTCCTTGTAGTGTCGACGGAGTTTCGGCCGAAGCCTCTCCTCATCCAAGGAGGACGAGGATGACCGGTGACGTCGCCTCTTTTTGGTGCGCTTGTGTGCCTTCCTCGGCCTGTTGGTCGAGGAGGGTCCAAGACCTCAATCGAGATCCGGCAGGCCAACTCAGTCGCCCGGGAGACGCCGGTAAAACCAGAGACTTCCGGGGGTCAGGGACAACTTTCTCAGTGGGTTTCCCAGCAAGCTGGGTCTCCTCATCAGGGAAGGAATGGACCGGAGTCCAGTTGAGGGAGTCGGCAACAATATGTCTATCGGGTTGAGAATAATCTCAACTTCGTCAATTGAAACTTCGGTCTACATGCTCGACGGCAGAGCCGAGAAGCCAGAGGCCGAAGAGGCAATCTAGACTGAGGTCGAAATGGCCGGCTCCTGGGACCAAGATCTCCCCTGATCCCAAGAGCATCTCTGTCAAGACGAAGACGGTCCCGGTTCCCTCTCCCGCTTATGGGACCAAGAGGAGTGCATGCCCGCAGGACTCTCACCCTTAGTCGGGAGAGAGTGGCACAACTCTCGGAGGAACCCGAGAAAGTGGAGCCCAAGCTGAGTGGAACGAAGAAGCACCGAGAGGAAGATTCCGCAAAGCAAGCTGCTTCCTCCTCAAAGGCCTGCATGCATTCCAACTGCTCGGCAGATCCCGTGGCCTCGGAAACCACCCATCGGGCCTTCTTAGATTTCGCCGGCAGGTTCCAAGGCATGCGAAACGGTTATCGAGGACGTTAGGCTGAAAAGCGAGGTAGAACTCGCAGGTCATGGTGTCATAGCCGACATCAAGACAGTAGACGCACGCGGTATGCGGGTCCGTATGTGACATCTTCTGGCTGCATGGGCGCCGTTGAAATCCGGGGGAAGACTTGTCTTCCATAATCGAGAAGCAACAGTCGCAATCGCTAACACGAGCAAGTCTAATTTTCGGAATAACCGAAGGTTGATAAGCCAGGGCCTACAGAATGCGAGAGCACGATGGAGGCAAACAGAATCTTCTAGCAGAAAGGAAGATCTGGTGTCATGGGGCAGAGCTGAGGGTTATACCACCCGGGTGGGTGAGAGGAGCCAGCTTGAAGACCTTCCGGCAGATTTAAAGGGGGAAAGGGACTATGCCAAGAAGTGTGGATGAACAACATATCCACGTCCCTAAAAGCAGCTTTACTGTTACAGATTTGCATTCAGAGTTAAGAAAAGCAGGCATGGATACTAGTGAGGTCTTTAGGGTAGTCCTGACATATATGAGTACCCCTACACCTTTTTTTCGGGGCCGGTCCTGTCTAAAGTTAGTAAATCCAGGGAGCTCCACCTCATGGGGGAACACAGTTGGCTTGGGCCAAGTCTCTGATATAGCAATCACATCAGGGGTGTACAAGTCAAAATACCCCTCCAAGTCATGCAATTTAGGGCTGAGACTGTTGACATTCATGGGTACTATTTATTACCCCCGAGTTTTCTCCAGATTTATGTCAGTAGAGCAGCATACTCTAAAATTTGCAGTGGGAGGTGCAGAGTTTAGCTCTACATCCCTTGACAGGAGCAATAGAAGGGATGATGATAGGACCACGTAAATGGGTCTGGGGTTAAGTAGTATGGGACTGCCAGCTCATTTTTGTTGGGAGGCACATACCTTGTGGCAATTGCCCTCTTTATATAGCCCCAGTAGGATAACCAGGATGGAATCACGCTTATAGATTTGAATGGTTTGGGACTGGAGCGGAGGCCACGGATCCAATCTCTGACCCTCCCTGTAATCAGGCCTGGGGTGGGCTCGGTCAGAGTCTTGTACAATCAAGATACAGATAGTAGACACAATGTAAAGTGTAACCCACCCAAAAATAACTCATCCATTGCAAGAAGTTAATGAGTTCTCCTTAATCATGCACACATAAGCCACATCTGACTGCAGCCCCCCTGTGCATTCTGCAAGGCTAACTTCCAACACAGAGCATTAAAGTAATGAACACTCCCTTCACAACACTCAGTCCGAACAAGAAAACAGCACTACACTGGAAAAAGAAAACGAGTGACGTTATTGCTTTAAAATTCAGGATGTTACAGAGCCATTTAAACGCAACAGCTGTGTAACTGGCACGGGAAGCTGATTCTAAACTAACCACTTGTAGCCATCTATACTTCCCCTGTGACTTCTCCCTCCTCCTTCCTCCAATCTGCAGACAAAATATTCCTGCAGCACCACACTTGGGCCTCTTTCTCTCCATTACAGACCAATTCAATTATTGCACAAAACAGGCTTTCTTCTTATGGCATGCTGCTTCTTTATGTTTTGTTCTTTTTATTAAAACTAAATCAGTGTGCAGAGAAATGCATGGAACCTTAAATGAGAAAATGTCATTACACCCACACTGCCTCCTCGTCCCCAAAAAATAAATGGTCATTCAAATACTCTCCAAGTCAGCTTTTGTTACTGAACATTTTTGTGATGATTTTGCAAATCGGTGTTTGAATGAAAAAACAATGCTCAACCAGTGAAGGAATTAGAAACATGTAAAAGGACCAAAACTACAAAACCCAGCGTGTGTATATGTGTGTGTCTCTATCCCCCTCCACTCATCAAAAAACTCAAGTAAGTGTGTAAGTGTGTGTGTGTCCCCTTCCACTCATAAAACGACTCAGCTGCACAAGGCCTCCAAACAAAAAGTTACTTGACGTAAAATGGCTCTTCTGCTGCTATTCATTCATAGCCATACACATGTAGAATACCGGGTTCAAGGAGTCGACATCCAGAACTGCCCAACAGAATTTGAACTGTGTCGTATACACCACCTGGCTTCCTCCGATCATCAGAGCTTTCCCTTGGATAGGATCTTCACACACACACACACACACACACACACACACACACACACACACACAAACACACACACACACACAACCAAACAAACACACACACACACACACACACACACACACACTGCCACCCGCTCCCATTTCTCCACAACAGCAATGACTGGGGAGGAAGAGAGGGACCTGTGGCTATGGATGAAAACAACTCAGAAGAAATCATGTTACAAGTAAGAAACAACTGAGGAGTGTAGTGAGAACCCCCAACAAAGCACCAGAAAAAAAAAAAACAGATGTTTTGTTAGGTTTTCATTATGCTAACAAAAATGTTCAGATATAAGCATTTGATGCTTGTGGTGCCTCTAGGCAGATACCTGGGAAGGCAGTGAGATACACAATGGGGCAGTAGAAGCCCTGAACGCTTTTATTTTCAACTGTTTATTGGCCTAGTAAGGGAATTGCATCTAGCTAACAAAAAAATTATTTTGTTTTTCTCATGCTGCAAGTAAGTAAATTTTCCTCCTAACACCAGGGATTCATTTATAGAAGCACACTAGCAGAGAATTTTGAACAGTCTCGGAAAGAGGGAAATAATCAGCAGTACTGTGGAATAAGAAAAAAAGTAACTTGCATCTGTTTCTTCTTGTGGCATCCATTCATAACCTCTTACTAGCAGACTGTCGACATGAGGAGCTGGCGTCTAGAACCATCCAACACTGTGCAGACCACCCTTCCCATAATGCCTTGCATTCAGTTTCCTGTAACCATCTGTTGAAAGGAACACCATTCTGATAGTTGTCCCACTGGTAGCACCAAGGGAGAAAGGGAGGGTTGTGTGTGGCTATGGCTGTATGCCACGAGAATAAACACCACAAACCAACACGGCTTCAGAAAAGGTCACAGCATTCAAACTGCTTTTATAACAGCTAAAAATGATGTTCTTCATGCCATGGATCAGGGTCATCAAACCGGTGCAGCATTTATCGATCTGACGAAAGCTTTCGATCTTGTTAACCACCCTCTTCTGCTTGCTAATCTCCAAACCCTGGGTTTCTTGACTGGAGTTGTAACCTGGTTCCGTAGCTACCTATCGAACAGAACTCAAGCAATAAAGTTCAACTCGGCCATCTCCGAAAAAGCAGTCATTAATGTTGGTGTACCGAAGGGAATCTATCCTTGGACCCCTTCTCTTCTCAATCTTCATTAATAATACAGCACAAAACATATCCTCCTGTTCATCGTTGCTATACACCGATTAGCTTGTTCTTTACATTAGCTCAGATAATGATCAGTCTATTAACCATAAGCTCTCTATGGACCGACTAAATATTCAGTCCTGGACCACCAGAAATAAGCTCATTCTCAATGTCGGAAGGACCCAGGTTATGCTCTTTGGGTCTTCCATTAAACTAAAACAGAGCCGGGAATTTGTCCGGGTCTCCTGGGCTGATGGTTCCCCACTGGAGATAGTAACTTCCTTTAAATACCTGGGTGTCTTGCTTGATGAATCCCTCACTTACGACACCCATATAACCTTCACTTGCAAGGCTGTCAATGCCAAACTGGGTTTAGCCTACAAAACAAGCCGTATACTTACCCCTTCTGCAAGGTTGGCTATTGCTAGAGGTATCCTACTCCCATCACTCTCATATGGATCCGTAATCTATACTAATGCGTCTAAGGCTACTCTTCAGAGGTGGGACACAACTTATAGCAATATATGCTGATACGCCTCTGCATCCTCCTGGTTAAGACATCACTGCCTACTGTATTCAGACCTAAATTGGCCCTCCCCCATTGTACACCAGCTCCCCTCTCTTGGGAAACTTCTGGACAGTATACTGTGGGCCAGTATGCCTATCTACCTCTCCTCCGTGCTGACCCCTCAGCCCATCTCCTACGGCCTCCGATCTTCTGACCTTTCCTTGCTTAGCATTCCTAGATGTAGAACTACCGAAGAGAAATCAGGTTTCTCTCAAGTAGCTCCCACTTATTGGGATTCGCTGCCCCTAGATATACGCCTGGCCCCTAGTCATGCTACATTTAAGCAGAGGCACTGCTCCCTCTTTGCGGCACGTGCCCGATGCACCTGTTTCAACCCTCCACAGATCTTGGCTCCCTCTGCTTGTGCTGTCTTGCAGTTTCCCTCCTGTCTTCTGTGGTGTGAGCTGGCACCCTGCTCCTTCTGTTTTCCTCCACAAATTCTATCCTACCCTCTTCTTCCCATCCCTCTCCCTCTCTCTTCCCCTCTCTTGCTTGGCTATCTTTCTACACTACCTTTCTCACTAACTCTTCCCAATAATTGTTTTTTCAGACAGCTGGTTGTATGATACTATTACACCGTTATGATACCCTGTGGCATTTCTGCACTTTAAATGTGATATTACTGTAACTGTTACTCACGGGCACTTACCCTCTATTTGTATAATACACCTTATGTGCCTTGGTCCCACTATTGTCTTAATCTTGTTCACTTCTGGTATGTGATGTATTGTACATTTCTTGACACTGTATGCCATGTACCTGTATCTCTCTGTGTTGTGACCTCCCGGGTCGTGCCCGAAAATAGTCACTTTTGTGTCTAGTGCACCTAACTGGGTTTAGCCTACAAAACAAGCCGTATACTTACCCCTTCTGCAAGGTTGGCCATTGCTAGAGGTTGGCATTCTGACCTTTCCTTGCTTAGCATTCCCAGATGTAGAACTACCGAAGAGAAATCAGGTTTCATCAAAAAATAAATAAATTATAAACAAGTTGTTTTTTCTTTTCACAATGTAGAGTTATCCATAGCAACACAGTTGCAGAAACCATGGGCACTCCCTGTTGGAACACGCACCATGGGGAAAGCCCACACAGAGACCTAGAGTAGTGGGAGGAACACCCCATGCATACCAAAGTTTGTGGATGATGATGATGAGGAGCTGGGAATCGTCTGCCTAGTACATTGATGTGGGGTGTCAGCTGACATTGCTTGCCAATCGAAGGAGTTGTTCTCCCTGCTTACGTCCTGCACTCCACCCACTATTATAAGCCAATCAGCTTGCAGGGGCAGGACACTACTGCATGGTCATCCATGGCGTCCTATGCCCACCCCGGTCCCCAGGAGGCACCTGTGCTGCAAGGAGGCTAATACCCCCCCCCCCCCGAGCCTGTAAATGTTGCCTACACAGAATCCCAACAGTTTCTCTGTCCCAGGGCTAGTGAGTCAGGCCCAGGCTTGAACATGGGTCTTTCATAACATAAAACTAGTACATGCCTTACTCTTTTCTTCTTCCATATCAGATAGAAAATACATTTTATTTTTCTTTCTTTTAGGTCAAGCAGTTCACAGTTGTA
The DNA here is from genome assembly GCA_016271365.2 of Neoceratodus forsteri. Taxonomy (NCBI): domain Eukaryota; kingdom Metazoa; phylum Chordata; order Ceratodontiformes; family Ceratodontidae; genus Neoceratodus; species Neoceratodus forsteri. The sequence goes on from CM028134.1 coordinate 1,026,643,393, forward strand.
CCCGTACTGCGTTCCAAAACCATCAGTAAGCCTAAGGCTTTTGATTTTGCAGATCACATTGATGCCATACACCATACGCGCCACCCCGAGTTTGGTGCACTGTGCAGGAACAAAGTAAGTATCCCACCTCCTGCCCACCGAGAGATGGTTTTAAAGAGGATTCCCCCTATTTTTTTTACTATGGTGGTACAGTTTACAGTGGGGCTCCCAAATCCTCCTTTGCCAGATTGGACCCCCTCTTTCATTCTTTTTGTCATTTTGCTTCAGAATGTCACCCTCGTACCGATCACTCACTGCTAGCCCTACCCTGCCCTTTCACTTCCCTCTCTTGATGCCAGGTGTCTTTCTACTGTGCCTCCTTTTTATCCAAAATTCTGGCTTGGTTCCCTTCCCTCCTACCTTACATCCTGACTTTTCTCTCCTCACCTCCCTCCCCCATCCTCTCTGAAGCAATGTTTCCCATTCCCTTTCCATTTCATCTGGGAAACCTACTATCAGTCGAGCTGCCTTTTCTTAACCGCTTTTCTAAATTCTGGTCAATCATTTCCCGTCAATCTGTTCTGCCTCTTCTGCTTTCTCCCTGAAGTCTCTTCTTCATGACTTTTCTACTCCAACCTGTAACTGTTCATGACCCTCTACCTCTTGACTTCTCCCCTCCCACCCACTCATACTGCCCTGGCTATTTAGCTCCCCTCCTCCCCCAGCTATACCTGCATGAGTAACCTCCCCTGCCTATCAAAGCCCAGTTTTTATTTACTGTGTCCCTGTTGTACAGATTTGCCTTACAATGCTTGATTTTGCTCCTTTGATGTACTGTATTGCTGTATATGACTACTGTTTTTGTTAACAACGTTATTTATTTTTTCCCCTCTTGAACTATCTACTTTACCCCTCACTCCTTAAAACGCATCCAGAAATGATTTGCAATCAGCTCAATATGTCTTCCCTGGTAAAACTGTTTGAAAGAAATAAAAAAGGCAACCACCTGGCATTATCTTGATCTTTCTTCAATTGCAGACTGACTGTAACTACTTCCATCTTTCGTCACACGTCCCTTTAATGCCCCTTACCATCAGTGTGTGATTCAGAAATACCTACTGAGTTCACTTAGGCCCCCACACAATTCCACAATGTTTTAAAAATGCTTTTTAAATCCTGTTAACGCACAGCTGCTGAGATGTGCTGCGGAGAGAGATCCCTGGGCAGACCTGCACTCATTATGTGTGGGAAAATCAGTTGCCGGAGGCAGCCATTAATACTTAGCACTCCGGGTGACGGTTCTGCAGCACAAGAGAGAACTGCATTGCACAGTAAAACGTACTGCAGTCAGAGCTCTGTATGTCCCAGAGTTTGTGAAGTAAAGTGAGTGTGTGTGATCCCTGTCCTGTTGCTGCAAATAGTTTGTGCTCTGTGAAGCGTTCTTCCCCTCAAAAGCGGTGTCTACATTTGTCCCCGTCCTTATGGATGCTGCACTTCAGTCAGACGCAGACAGTAGGGAGAGCAGCCGGTTTGCCAGAACCGTTAATCTCCTTACTGTCACCTGCTCATTCATGTCACAGCAGTGACAACCCTGGCCACAGTCCAGTGTATAGTGGGTGCCACAGAACTGCTCTGTACTCGACGGCAATGTGAAATAAACTCTGTAGCCCCGTCACCTGAAGAGTTGTTTCTCGGTGTGTCATAAGTTCTCACACATGCAGTGCAGCTCCTAGTCTTTCCATGTACTGCTCTCATAGCACCCTGTGCTCCTTTAGAAGTCCCCTCCGAAACACACACAATGATCTACGTTCCCTGTGCTACCTTGTTACGTGAGGAGATAAACAGAGCGGAAGCAACAGAGAAGCCAGAACGTGGCTAAGCAGTTTCCAGTTATAAGAGCTGTCTGTGCTCTGTTAGTGTCCCCGAAGTGCAGCAGGGACAAACCAACTGTACGTCTCCCCCCTCTCCCATTCTGAAGGTCCCAGTCTTTGTCTTTGCCCACCTGTTCCTTCCTTCAGAGCACGACAGACAGCAAGTGCCCCCCCCCCAATGGCTGCTCCCCATCCTCCGCTCACCGAAAGTGGGACAGTAGAGTCACAGAAAACCACATCAGGGAGTGAGCGAGAGCCAGAGACACAGCAGAACAAGGAGACAGGGGCAATCATCTGTCTCTCTCTGTCTCTGTGTACTGAGGTGCTTGTAGTTCCTCTGACTGAAAAGCAGTATTACAGTGCAATCGGGTGATAGCAGTGACAACGAGAGGCAGCACAGCAAAAGGTACAGGTGGTTCCTCTGACTAAAAAGCAATGTTACAGTGCAATTGGGTGACAGTACTGATATTGTAGGTCCCTAGTTGCATATGGAGGTAGTTTTCTGTTTCAGTACAGAGCAAATGAGAACTACTTTCTGAGGTGGCAGAATACACGGTCAAAAATCTAATTTCCAGCTTAAAAACAGCATTTCTCTCTATTATTCACCTCAAAAAGGACACCCCATGTTATGAGCGCAATAACCCACTCCAGGGTATGGGGTTATTGGGGATTAATCAATACCCCGGGCGCTGTGAGGGCACTCTGCCTGCAGCCTTGTGACTCACAACACATCGAGCTGTTGATTAATCCCCAGTTGCCCTATACCCTGTCGTGGGTTACTGCTTACTTAAACTATGGTTCCTACCCACACTGCTGTTAACATGGGTTAAGACAACCATGTTGGTTTTTTTTTTGTTTTTTTTTATTTCATTTTCATTAGTGTTCCGCAAACAAACACACATAGCATACATCACATATAACAGTGCAGTCACACCATAACACTGATTTCTGGTCATACAAAATTATATACTGATATCGATTTAATCCATCCTCTACTATTGCTAAATGCAGGCTTGTAAGTGTTTTCCTCAGGAGATTCCTTAGTATAAGGTCAGGCCATAGTTTATTTGTTAGAGCAATCAATTGCCTCACCCCTTTCCTTCTCAGTGAGAGCACTGTAACCCCAACTCCCACAAAATCAGGGAATTAGGGAAGAAAAGATGTATCAATCTGCATCATGTAGAGCATCCATCTTTGCCATTTTTTACTGAATTTAGTGGCTCTGTCCTGTAGGACCGCTGTCAGTTTTTCCATTTGGTAAATATTAGTCATGATGTTCCTCCATTCCACTACTGAAGGAATTATTCTGATCATCCACTTTCTGGTGATTGCCTTTTTGGCCGCTAATAAGTATATTGGTACCAGAAAATACAAAATCACACATGCCCACACAATGCAAAGCATCATGGGCTACTTATGCAAATCACCACAGAATGTTATGCTGGTTCAACTTTAAGCAGAATTGCATGGTGCCGAAGGGCCCCTCACACAGTTTGCAAAGGGTGCCAACAGATGATTTATTGGTACTAGGGTGCGTTTCCAAGGTGGACTATGGGGCCGCATTACAGACATGAGTACCATTTCTGCTGTTAGTTCTACTCCTTTTCCTAAACATTCCTGCACGGTAAGCTGTATTGTGCACCAGAAGGGTGTTAACAAGGGGCTTTCCCAAAAGACATGACCTAAGCCCGCCACTTGACAATTACAACCCCTCCAGTATTGGCCCTACGTAGCTCTGTGGCAGATATTTAATTAGAACTGCCAGCGCTCTGAAGAATCTATGCTGGCACTTCCAGGCATAATCTCGCCAAGTCTGCGAAAGGGTGATTCTGACTGCTGACAGTGCACTGGCCTGCCAGTCCTCTTGGGTTACAGTTAGCTGCAATTCAGTATTCCATTTCTGGAGCACCGAATGGGTATCATCCCCCCATTATGTCTCCAAGTGCTTTATACATACAGTATGGCCAATAACATGCCCACTATATTTCCATTCAACATGTCGATTAAAAAGCTCATTAAGGGTGGCCAAGGATTGGCAGAGTTCTGGTTAGGGTTTGATTTAGCACACAAGTTCTCAATTGTAAAAAGTGAAAATGGTTCCCCTGTGGGATCTCAGAGAGGGAGCATAACTCTTCAAAAGAGAGGGAACCCGTCTCGTTTAGTATTTGGTATATAAAGTGTATTCCTAGTTCTCTTCATTTGGAAAAAGCTAGGTCTAGGGATGAGGGAGTAAAATCCCAATTTTTTAATATTAAGCGAAGGTAGCAGAATGTTTCCGTTAACCCTGGGTGGTATTTTATTGAGTTCCAGGTTTGAAGTGGCTCGCTTGACAACTCCGTAAAATTTCGCAGAGGAACAGATTTACTGCAAGATGCAAATAATATTGGAGCTGTCGTACATATCATTGAGGGTGAATTCTATTTCTTTCCAGGGAGAGGAGCACGTTGGTGTAATCCACTAAAATATGATCTTTAGAAATCCCACTTTAGCGTACCATTCTAGGTTTGGAAGGTTAACACCTCCAAAGGCCAAGGGCAGTTGCAAGACTGAGTATCTGTATCTTGGACGTTGCCTGTTCCATATAAAGTTGGAAATTAGTTTGTTCCATGATTTAAAACAGAAGTGGGGGGGGGCCTAGTTAACAAGTTTTGGAGGATATAGAGTATGCGTGGTAAAACATTCATCCTGATAATTTCCACTCTTTGAAAAAACGTTAGATGCAGTCTTCCCCAAGATTCTAGATCCTGCTGTATCTAGAGTGTAAGGGGTTCATAATTCATTAAATCTAAATTATCAAGGGACAATCATGTTGTTCTGAAACTGTATTGTAGCCTACGTCTGAGCAGAGTTAGAACACACGCTGCAACATGATTTTTACCATGCTGCAATCTGGATGCAAACCTTTTAAACCATTTTAACCGAGATAAAACAGTTAAAAGGACCAAGAGAGTACAGGGCAGAAAAGATGGAAAAAATGTATACCAATCTTCGAAAACCAGCTTGTACAGGGACTCTTGGCTTGCAGAATGCAGTTCTCCTTTAAGACACAGACTGAGTGAACACTTTCACTGCCCATCACAAATTCTGAAGAGCAGAGAGCAACAACTGCAGTTCTTTACAGCTCATGACACTGAGAGTCCGACTTGCTCTGGGGCGCAAGGAGACTGGTCAGCATTCACCAACTGGAATCAATATCAGGGGAATAAATTTGATGCAGATGTGTACTGGCATTCCATGGAACACAAAGCGTTACCAGCACTCCAACAAGTCATACAACCGTGCACGGACCCTATTATTTTGGTGGAAATACAGGGCCTGCTGTGAACAGCATAGGCTGCCGCTCACCAAAGTGAGCTCCATGGTGGATTTCTGACAGGCAAGAAAACTTGGTGTGCACAGTCTCAGGCTGAAAATGTAGCCACTCTCCTTACAACCAACTCCCTCTCCCCCAAGAAAAAACAGCTGGCAGACATTTCCAGGTTAGCATGTCAATGCTGTCATGTTAAAGACTTTTCTGGTCTTTAAAAAAATGTTATTTGAATTTAAAATCAAAATATATTACTTGCAGAAAATTAAGATGTAACCCCTAGGTGGCACTATCCCAAGGGCTACTACCCCTGCCTGCTTGGCTAGTAGCAGGTTAAGGGGCCTGAGTTCTGAAATGGGTGCCTCCACCCGGAGATCAGGGTTGGTAATGGTCAAGCTAACCTGGGCACAGCCCTCCGGGACACTGTAACGCCCCTCTTTCCCCTCTAGTGGCCTGAACACTGTACAATAATCACTTTCACAATGCCCCTGGTACACTAAACATGTACCCACACTGTTTGCACTTACCACCAGGGCTGGTTCCTCTGGCTCGACACTGGGGACCCCCTGTAAAACAAGGTTATGCACAGCAAATAGCAACAGTACAGTACTTTGAGCACAAACTGGAACCACAGTCAGATTACATGCAGAAAAAGTTAGATCTGATTTATTCAGAGGACTTGAACAAGGGAGGGACAAAATCAGGTTAATTAGCTTAAAGGTTACATCAATCAAGCAGTTATGCATTCACTTTAAGTCCCCTCATACAGTCACACCTTTGGGTACCCAGGTGGAGAAGAGATGGGCTAGCCAGGACTGTTGCTCGGGGTTGGCCGGCGTCGCAGCTGGTTGGGGCCCTGTGATGGAAAACACAACATGCACAGTACACAATATTTGTAATCCGGAGCCAGAGGACTCAGTTTGTAAAGGAAATGAAACATCAATACAATCAGATGACACACTCAGATTTAGCTGTTGTTGCAGGGAGCTACCCTGGTATTTACTCACGATACCCAAGACTGGACACAGGCTAGACGAAAATCGAGACTGCAGGTGGTTGATCTGGAATGCCAGGAGAAGCAGGGCCCACATGAGTCGCAGAGGCATTGTTCCTGTTCAAGCGTGGAGCAGGGGGCTGATCCCCAGGCAGGTCTCTCGTTGATGGCTTCTCTGTGCAGTGGGTAGTCTGGCTGGGCCAGTCTAGCAAGACCCAGACTGCATGGAGACAAATTTGGATGCAGTCCGTTTTGGGCTGGAAACAGCTTCCAGCAAGCAGAACACAGTTCACACAGTGGGGGACTAACTCACGACCCACTAGTAGCTCACCAGGCAGAGCTCTCCCTGTTCACAGTCGCAAAGTCTCTGCACACACCGGGAGCTTAGGGGTAGCTGGAACTCCTGACAGGCCGACTGCATTCAGCAAAATCTTCAGTCTTCTTCAGGTTGAGCTTGGCCCACTTCAGTAGCTTACTTTAGTGACACAAACTTGGATTTAGTCCAAAATAATTCTCTTCTCTCCCTCTCAGGAGCAGCAGACAGACGTGCACGCCGAAACTTAGCCCTTTCACAGTTTTCCCATGCAAATCCACTCTGGATTGCTGCTCAGAATCCTTCAGCTCCTTTTTGTTCAGCTTCCAGCTTAGATCTAACTGAAAACTGCAAACAGCCTGGGACTTCCCCAAGATCCAAAATATTTGGTTGGCTGATCTGGCTGTCAGTCAAAGCAAGAGTTCCCCCTTCAGTTGCAAAAAAGGCACAAAAACTTCAAACTACAGTTCCTACAGATTTTGAATTCAGACAGCTCCTGTAGTCCGGCTACATTTTAGGTCCCACGAGTACTGTTTGGTCCAATCTGCAGTCCAAGACCAAGATAGTGGAGACAAACAAAACAGTCCTTGCTACAAAGAAAGCAGGTTAGACAAACTACATTATCGTTATCACTCTAAATGATTTTCAGTAAATAGTTACATTTTTCAACAGAGTTCCCTCTCAGATTACTTACGCTGCAATTAGGCAGCTGTTAAAGAGACAGTACACAGAGGCTATACAAGATCTGGTAATCACATTTAAAACTGCTAAATGCAGGACACCAGCCTGGCAGTGAGCATTTAGGCAAGCTCAAGGAAGACTTTTGGGAACCCCATTTGTACGGAGGTTACAAAGAGAACCCCGTGAGGGAAATAGACTATGCCAACTGAACTTGGGACTTCAGAATTTTAGAAACATTTGCAAGAGAGACACGTATGTTAATACTGCTGTCGAGATCACTCTTACAGTTATAAGAGTGGTCTTGTGTGCATTCTTAGGGGATGAAAACTTTGAACCGAAGGTGAGTGGTTCTGATACCCTAAGGGTATAAGTGAGACAACTCTTACAACCAACAGAGTGGTCTTGGCAGCGGTGTTAATACCATATATTACTGATCGAGGTCCAGCAATAATATATTCAGCCTTTAAAAAAAACTGCCTGAATGTGTTATTTCCAGGGCAGCTGCACGTGAGACACTTCACGGAATAAGAGCATCTCACACATAAAGGAAAGGAGTGCTCCGATTGGTCAGGAGCACTCCCTTGATCTATAATGGTTGTAAGACTATCTGGAAGGTTGAGAAATAAACAATCTTGACTGGGCAGAAAGGCTTTCATGATTTAGAATACCAAAATACATTATGGAACAAACTGCACACCACCCTTCAGCTGGGGTTTCTGGTCAGTCACAATGCGTTCAAAGCTCTCCTCAGTGACCACTGTACTGATGTTTGTACCTGTGGTTAAACCCTGAGTATCTCACGTCCCTACCCTTCTCTGCCATGCTACTGTATGTGTGTATGTGCTGTTACAATATATCTATTCTCTGTAAGCATTTATATTATTCCATGTGTATTTTATATCTAATTTCCTTGCCTGCGGTCTCCGTTATGGAAGCTCAGGCTATATCAGTGTAGTTTTCATACTACTGTATTATCATGTATCCTGTAAGTACCTCAAGTGTTCATTTTAATCTTGTTTTGTCTGCTGTCCTAATCAGGATTTCCTTTTAAATGAGCACTGCTCAATGAAGCCTTTTCCTGGTAAAATAAATGAAAACAAATACAAATAAAACAAGGTATGTCGCCACACCTCGTGTCTCACATCCCCCTCTAGGGCTAGATTAACAGACGAAATAATTTATCATCAGAAAAGGACCTCTTGGCCTGCCCAGTCTGCCCAGATGTTCCCTGCCTAATCTGCTTCTGCAAGCCTAACAGGTCTCCGGTAACCCTCTGCACTCCCCGCCTATTTATTGATATTCTCTTATGTATATCCCACTCATGCTTGAAGCCCCCACCCTTTTCGTCCCCACCACTTCCGCTGGCAGTCTGTGCCAGGTGCCTACTACCCTTTCAGTGAAGCAGTACTGTGGTAACACAACCCCTGGTCATGTCTTAATATTAATTAGAACTGGTTGAATGACCATGCATTCATTTCACATAACCACGCAATTCAGGTTTTACTTCTTTTTTCTTTTTTTGTTGTTGCTTTTTTTTTTTTAACTACTAGAACCATTTTAGACATACAGTTAATCACTTCTAGGCATTTGGTTGTGTAGAATTAACGCACTTCTCATGGAGATCTGTTCCCACGTGCTTCACCTTAATGATAAGGCCCGCACGACTGCAGCGGCTTGACTGCATTTGTATCCACCCCTCCCCAGCCACCCACCCAAAGGCAAGGCTGGAAGTGGGAAGTATGTCCTGAACCTCCTTTCCATTTACAAAAAAGGCTACAGCTTTCCTCCGCTAGGAACAGTGGTCAGGCAATGTCCATCTCAGCCAACTGGATGCCCATGCTTATCACAGGTCAGCAGAGGGTGTGCAAATGTCATGCAACTTGCTCCTTTTTCCCCAGAAGCCAAGTGCTTACCCCTGTTATGCATGTGGCCGCCAGTTGCCTGCAGTGCAGGATTCTGGGCCAAGAGAGAAATAACTGGTGCTATACTGTGGTTGAGATTTATAAATGAATGAATGCCAGATACAGATTTGTAAACATGTAAAATTATTTAGTGTTTTTTTTTTTATACTCTATTTCTTTCCTTGGCTCCAGGCGTAGTTCCTGTTAATAAGAGCTAGCCAAATCCCCGCTCGCAGCTTACCCTCTCCAGCGACCTCATGGCTTGCCCCCCGTGGTGGGGCAGCAGGGATCCTCAACCCACCTCACACACACCAATCCGGAGCTGGAGAGGAGTTACTGGCCATCGCGGAGGCGGTGCCTGTGAGGCTCGGCAATCATGTAGGCACGCCCAGACGACACTTTTTCCTGTTTTTTTTTTTTTGTCCCTGAGCTAAAGAGCGCAATGACGCCACAAAGAGGGAGAGCGCATACTCCTCCAGGCATCTGCCTTAGCTCTGTCCCCTTTGTTGCACCACGCGCCAACCCCAGCCTCCACAGGGCCAGGTGTGCATCGACTTGAGTCCCGAGAAGATGTGCAGTCCAGCAGATGCTCAATCCTTCTCCTCCCCTGCCGACCCCCAGTGACCTGTGCTCATTTACCTCGCATGGTGCGAGGTAAGTTGTCTAGCGCCTCAGCGCCACTGGGCCGGCCTACTGTTATTTATTTCTAAAGGAAAGCTGTCCAAAACATGGGTTCCTGCTCCCAAAATGCTTACCCTCCGGTTTAGCTTTTTACAGGAAGAGCGGTGTTTTTCTCACACTGCAACTTACTGTATTTTAATTCACAAAAGTCTGAAACCCAAAATTATGGTGGATGCAGGGGAAGCTCCATTTGCTGAAAAGGTGCGGCACCACACCGCTCGCTTCAATACAAAGCTCTTACTGTAAAAAGCTAAATCTGAGGGTAAGCTTTTTGGGTCGGGAGCCCACGTTTTGGACAGCTTTCCTTAAGAAAAAAAAAAAAAGAATTCATTAACCAAAAGGATTAACTGTTCAAAGTTGCAAAACTGTTTTACTTTTTTAAAGTATGTATAAATTCCAAAATTAATTGTACGAACAATGTTTAATTGTGCCAGACCTCACCAGCAAAACACCCTCGGGCTTCAGTTCCAGAATGAGTCTCCATCGGGCCCCCTGTGGCATAATTTATTTCTCGCTAGTGTAGTGCTGGGACGAGCTGCCTCGATACTGCACCCCCGCCCTGCACTGTGTGCATGCTTCTTTGAACGTGGTCTAGAACTCTGGGTCTCCCTAATATAAGCACGGCTGACCCTGGGCTTAATGGGGAATGGGGAAGGGGGTTGGCATCCCTACTTCTTTGCCATGCCTATTGCGGCATGCTATGCCAGCTGCAGTAGTGTGTGACCACTGGAGGATCTTTACAACATTACATGGGCACATGAGCACTGTGAACAGAGAAATGGCAATGGGGAAACTGGTGGATGACACCCCAGCAAGAAGTCTTGTCTCCCTGGGTGGGAGAGACCCCTTCCCCGGTGCTATGGAGCAGAATACAGTCAGGCAGATGAAACTGTAAGATGTCTGAAGTTTTTTTACAGTAAGAAGAAAACAAAGGGTACAGTCGTATTTGCATTCCTGATCTAACTTGCACTGCTTTTTAAGTTCCTACTGTAGGTGTTGTCCTGTTTGCACTCCAACATCAGTTGTTGTTTTTGGAGGCACTTAAAAGAGCGAGCTTCCACAGTGGAACAAACAAGCACATCTTTCATGGCTCGTTCAAAAATCAGTCCTTGAACGCCAGGGCGTTCTTCCTTTATTCCCTGTGAACGTGCACGGAAAGGGAGGATGAGAAAAGAGAGAGAGAGAGTAGCACATTACTGCTTTTCACTTACATCTAATTACCAGATAAAAATCAAGAGCCATGATATTTTTTTACCTTCTGGCTCCCATGTCTTTAGGCAAGCTGAAAGTTATCTTCCTTCTCTCGACTGTGCTGTACAATTACCAGAGCTTTAATCATCTTTAATCGGCTCATCATTAATCTTCGAGACCAACAAAAAAATGCAGGAAGCTGAGCCCTAGAAAGATTTAACATGATTCATTTATCCACTTTTTGCTGCCTGCTTTCTGACGCTCAGTTCTGAAGCAAGTGCTCTGGGTCTCTTTGCCTCCAATACTAGAGCTCGAATCCTGGCAGCAGTGGAACGACTGAGGAACAGGACCATGTGCTGAGAAACTCAACAAAGACAGGAGCAGCAAAACATATTTATTTGTAATTTTTTACCAGGACAGCCACACTGAAGTGACAGCTCTTTCCCAGGCCCCCATATTCAAAGACAGCAGTGTGCGCTGTGCAGTCTTTAACGGTGTGCGTGAGACAGTGTATGGCCAGCCAGGTGCCATACTCAGCCAGGCAGTGCTATCTGACTATGGCGCCTTATTAGTACTGCACACATTGACTATGCATGGCCCCCCCATGCAGGAAGACGACTCTCAGGAGCAAAGGGAGAGAGCGCATCCCACATGGAATATGGTCTTTGCTCCTGGGAGCCACATTCAGTGGCCAGAATGCTAATGATCCTGCATGGCATGCAAAGCGATGAGTGGTCATTTGCATGTCATTATGTGACCATTCGTGGCACTACACAATTCACCATGCATGAATGCTCGGAGGCACCGTGCAGCGTCTCAGCTGCCACACCCCCCCCCCACACACAATACCAAAATACCTGCCTGAAAGCATGTGCCACCAGTTCTGGTAGTCTAGTGTCCCCATCCCTGATGCCAATCTGATCATTGGTGCTGTATATAAAAATGACCATGGCTGTCTATGGACCCACCACCCTCCCCCCACACACATTGTCCCTTGGATGTGTAACAGAATACAATGTAGTGGCCCTAATAGTCTAGTGGTCCCCCCTCCACTCCCGATGCCCATATGATCAGAATGGTAGTATTAAGTATAGACCCTGCCTGTCTAGAGGACCCCCAATGTCCATCAAATCTGTACAGCTGTATGCAATATGAATCCCAGCTGTCTAATGGCTACTCACTCCTCATGCCCATCCAATGTCAATTACATTAGTTTGTTTTGTCTCTGGTAGTATAGCTGCCCCCCACCCATCCTTGCACAGACTGTATCTGAGGCATCCTCCGCACCCCTTCCCTGTTCCACCAACTCAGTATCCACCTCAACCACACCCGTCGGCATACGACTCACCCTATAAATGCCACACCCCACCACCGTCCACAATGCAGTGACGGCTACCAACACAGCCCCTCTGTTCAGCACCTCAGCTGGGCGCCATCTTCATGATAATAAGCCATCCAGTTTGTACACTACTGTACTTTTTTAACTCTAACTTTTGTTCTCCCACGATAACCCCAATGAGATGCAACATGTTGTTTTTGGTGAGGGAGCAGCAGCTGTCCACTTTTACAGCTGCATGAACTGAAACCCGGGAGGATGGCTGACTTGCTCAGGGTCAGGCAGTGAGCCAGTGGCTGTGCTGGGATGCCCGGTTTCACAGTTCAGTGCTTTTGCCATGGGATTGTTCTACCTTGAATCGCTGGGAGAATGATGCTACATATGCAGTATAAACTAACTTGCACAAGAACTTCTCTGTGGCTGTGCCCAGTCGGGCCACCGCTCCAGATCACATCATTTATTTATTTAGTTTTTGTTGACCGGGTAAGTGCACTAGACAAATCCTGCCTATTTTCAGGCACGACCCGGGGGAGGGGGATACAGATGAATGCCAACTGACTCTGAACCAGATTAAGCGGTTGGCGGATCATGCCCCAGATGCCTCAAGAAAATAGAGGCTGAGGGTCCTGTGAAGCTACAGCACCTTCCTGTGGTGGGCTTATGGAAGCCTTTAACATCTTGAGCGACCACATGATGTCTGGCTTGCACCCCCCCCTCCAAAGCTCAGGTGCAGTGTCAGTATGTTAATAGCGAGAGGGAGGGGGAGTGATCTAGACACACAGAATACCAACCTGACTGGCACGTGGCTTCACCTCCTGGCCCCCTCCAACCACCCCAGTGCATGAACCCTGCCTTCTCCCTCCTACAGCCCTCCTAAGTTATGGTCCAAAAGCCTGGGCACATTAGGATTGAGGAAGTGACTGGGGTGCCTGGGAGGTTGACAGGCTGGGGATCAAGGCTGGCTAAAAGTAAGAAGGAGTGGAGAGATGCTCAGGATCTGTTACAAGAAAAAGGAAATTCTGTTTAAAATGTTGGCAACTATATAGAGACAGCAACATACATATGTATTCTTGACAACATTTTGAACTACAGAATTAGTTGGAACAGATATTCATCCGGTCCCCAAACTCAATCTGTTAAGTATTTTCTCAAACATGCTAAGCAATGTAAAATGCCGCATAATCATCTGAAATACTGGTGGTCCACTGCCAGAAAGAGAATTACTAATTTGTGGTGAACACCCAATCCTTCGACATTCTGGTTTGGATAAGTAGGGTCAATGATGTCTACAAAATGGAATCACAGACACTAACTCCAAGAATACAGGAGACTGAAATCCTTATCCGGTGATTCTCGTGCCCCACCCACCCCCAAAAACAAAATCTCCATCTGCTCCACGTGCAATTCCTCTCTGCCCCCGAATGTGATGCTGCATGATCATATTTGTTAATTAAGTGAGGCTGTGGGGAAGGGGTTGGTAGAATCACCAACTCCAATAAAATAAACAGGCCTGGGGGACACAGCACTGGGAATCATGGTGGAGGGACACAGTATGTCGGGAATGAAGCAGCTTGGGGTTAGAATTTGGCATTATTGATTATGTGAGGGAAGAGAAGGTGAGGTATAAAATGTTTTTAATTGAGAACAATATTCCAACCCTGTGTTTATTCTGTAAGGTCTAGACAAACAACATCAGGCAGACATGCCAACTTCTCAGCCCCATCACCCCTATGCACCTTCATCCTAGTACATGGGGAGCCAGCAGGAACAGCAGTGCCTTCATCCTGGCCCTCAGTCAACATCTTCTTCCTACAATCCTGTCCATCCGCTACCCTGCTGATACCATGAGGACAACTGAAGATCTTGCAAGCACACAATGTCCCTCTGTGGAGAGGCAAGCTTCCTGGTCCACCACAGGGTTCCTTGTGATGGAGGGCCGTAGTACTGGAGGAGATGTACATGGAAGATTTGAGGACATCAGGGGAGGGGAGGCTGGAAACCCAAAAGAGAATGGAGCCAAGGGGGGTGCTGCCAACAGCGCCAGGTTGTTTTCCCTAAACAAGGTCTACACGTTCTCCATCCACTGCTAGAACTGCTGCTGAGGTAACGGATCTGAAAGTCTGAGGGTCTCAGCCACCCTGTCACATGACGTCTGGAACACATGAGGCAGAAGCTTAAAAGGGATGCTGGTGGTCAAATGGTCCATCGTACCCATGCCAGTCATGGACTGCATGGCTCAAATGGGGTCCTCGCTCAAGAGGAGGAGCAAGGAAAAAACTCCCAACCCTATTAACAGCAAAGGTGATGGTAGCAAGTCAGTGGGTTGTTATGAGAGTTGTCACTGCCCCACCTGGACAGGTGGCGGGAGATAACCAACGACGGTTGGGTACTTCAGCTCATAGAGCACGGCCACACTCTAGAGGTCTAGGATGGGCCTGAGATCCCCAGTGCATTTGGGGACCAGGAAAAAATGGCAGTAGAACCCCCTGCCCTGCTGGTCCACTGCCCTCTTCTGCAGCAGGGATCAGATTTCCTCTCACAGCACTGATATGTCGTCTAGATGGCAAAAGGATGGAACCGGAGGTTTGTCTGGGGGCCACTCTAGAAGTTCTAGAGTGTGGCCGTGCTCTATGAGCTGCAGTACTCAACCGTCATTGGTTATCTCCTGCCACCTGTCCAGATGTAGGGAGACGCGACCCCCAACAACCACCTCCTGATTTGTCGGGCGCGGGGTCAGGCAGAGGTGGAGGAGGCTGCAGTGGCGGCACCAGCACCTCTGGTAGCTTTACTGGCTGCGGCAGCAGGGGTGGGCAGAGAAGCAAACCCCAGACGATTGCTCTGAGGCCTTGCAGGGGGTCTGGACTTGTTGGCTGCCCGATGAAAGGGCACACACTGTCCATGCTTAGCTTGAGTGTGGTACATGGAGTGGACTGACCTTAGGGTATGTCCAGAGGCCTGCAGGGCATCGAGAATCAGCTGGACATAGGCTCCAAACAATCTGTAACCCCTGAAGGGAGCGTTCAGGATAGATAACTGAATATCCTGGGTGAACCCCAATACCCTAAGCCAGGAGTGCTGGCATAGGTAGATGCTGACCACTGCTGCCCTGGCGGAAGCATCAATGGCATCACAGGCCGAGCGAAGGAGATGCAGACCGACGTCAGCCCCAGACTGAAGGGACTGCAAGAGCTGCTGCTTTCTCTGGTTGTCGGGAAGGGCACTGGCCAATTCCTGGGCTTAAGGAAGGTTGAGGAACTGGACTATATGGGCCATGTAGTTCAAGACCCTGATGTCCAGGGTGGCCAAGGCAAAGGTCCTCTTGCCCAATAAGTCCAACTTCCAGGATTCTTTGTCCGGGGAAGTGAACTTAAGTGTTTTGGCCTTTTGGTATGGCCATGGGCAGCTTTAATGACCACCAAAATGTGCCCACTCAGTGAAAAATGGCTGCCCCATTGAAGCGTGGTAATGATTGTATGCCTTCTGGGCACAGTGTGGACTAAGTTAGGGACATGCCAGGCTGCCATGGTGGCATCCTCAAAGGGTTCAGAGGAATCACCAAGGGAAGCATGTCAGGCAGGCGCAGGTATGTAGTTAACCGATGTCTTCTGGGGTCCTGTTCCTCAGTGTCAAACCCTATCACCACCTGCATCTAGCGGAGAACGCCCATGAACAACGGGTTGTCTGGAGAGGATCCTGAAATATATTTTGGGGTCTCCTCCCTGTCAGACAAGACCGTGTAGGTAGAGTGAGAAGGGGTAAACCCCCCCCCCATAGTCTTCACCCCTCTTCATCCTTGTCAGGGACTTGAAACTCTGGGTGATATTCATCCACTTCTCCCTAAGGCCTGGAGTGAGAGTGGGGGGGGGGGACAGGATCAACACGGGTTCACTGGAGTCATGGGTGTGTGAACGGGTTTTGGGAATGCCCTAAGGACTGGTTCCTGTGGGAGTGTCAGATGGGCATGCATAAAGTCCCATAGGGAAGAAAGCAAAGGAAAGTCCGCTAGAAACAGACATAGAAACATAGAAGTTGATGGCAGAAGGAGACCACTAGGTCCATCTAGTCTGCCCACTGTCTTTTAGCCTAGCCTTCTAACTGCCCTTGGGTTTGAGGGCTCCTTTGTATTTGTCCCAAGCATTCTTGAAACCTACCACTGTGCTTGCCCCCACCACCTCTGCAGGCAGGCTGTTTCAGGCATCCACCACTCTTTCTGTGATGAAAAACTTCCTGGTGTTGGTGGAGAACTGCCCTCCTTGCAGCCTTAGATCATTTCCCTCGGTTCTGCTGCCATTCTTAAATTGGAAGAGATCGTCTATCTTCACCTGGTTTATGCCTCTTATGTTCTTGAATGTTTCGATCATGTCACCCCTCTCTCCTCTGTTCCAGGGAATACATGTTCAGTTCTTTCAGTCTATCCCCGTAGGACATTTCATGCAGTCCCTGAATCATTTCTGTTGATTGTGACCAGCATCGGGTAGCTAGGCAGCGCCAGTTAAGTGTGGGGCTGGCGTAGGCTGTGGAGGAGGAGTTGGCGACATTGGCTGGATCGGCCAAGACCCTGAGGAGTCCTCAGCCTGTCCCCCTGTGGGATGGCTAAGAAAGCTGGAAGATGGCCTGGGGCGATGCCAAAGAGGGCAGCAGTTCTAAGGCCGGAGATGCTGACATCGCAGTAACGTGCGGCGGTTGGATAAATGCAGAACAACCTCAGACTGCTAAGCCCACGCTGGTTGAAAACAGACCAGCAGAGCTTCTTGACTGAGCCTGCTGAAAACAAGGGCCAGAACAGCAGGGGCTGGTGGGCCAGCAGAGCACCCAGCCCTGAAGGACCTCCGCCTGCCAAAGTAAGGGTGGCTGGAGGTATTGCCAATGGTAGGTAGCCCTGTGGACAAGAGGGCATGCAACACAGATGTCACCACCCCGAAGCGGAGGACGGCCATGCTGTGGTCACAGAGCAATGCGGGGACCGGGGCTTAGCGTGATCCCTGTGTTTGTCCAAAGTTTTATCCCAGAATTTCGATGACTGGGAGCCCGAGGATAGGACCAGGGAGACAGAGGAACTCCTGGCCTGCAACTCCTTCTCCATGCTGGTGACTTTTTGTTGAAGTAGAAAGTTCTCCAAGGTCTGCTGGCACCGGCGGCGGGTTGCCTGGTTGAAGCTGCGGTGGATGGAGCAAGCGTCGATGTTGTGGTCTGGTTCTAGGCAGAGAACACAAGTTGAATGGCCGTCTTTCTCCAGGGAGTTGTTTTCCAGAGGCACACTTAGTTGTCCAGTCAGAAAATGAAGAAGGCTGAGAAGACATAAATAAAAAGGAAAAATCTCTGAAAAGTGATAGAAAACTGAAGTGAGAAAAAGAAAACCAAAGGTAATGGCAACTGACAGCAGCTGCAGCGATCCAAGACGTCCAACGTGCATTGGTCAATGGCGGGGGAAAAATACCAAGGAGGGGCGGGGTCCGCCCACTCTTGCAGCATAGGGTGACATTGGCGTCTAATATCGGGGTAAGCAGCCCCCTGGTAGATTGCTAGCCAGAAAGTTTTCTGTGTGGTCCTAGTGCCTGGGGGCTATAGTTCCACAGGTGCAGCCTGCTGCAAGAAATACCCCCAAAGTCAGATCCTGGCATTCGCCAATCCTCCTGGTCAGGAAACTGACAAGCAGGAAAAAAATACCTGATACAATGGCAAAGTTAGTGTCACCAACAAAGAGGGGATCAAATGGAATCCTACAAAAGTTGAACAACACCAAGTTCAAGAGTCATAGAACAGGGAACCACTAACATGGACGAGTCCTTCTGGCTGATCTTGATAAAAAAACACCCAGACCCACTGGATGCTCAGAGCTGGACCTTGTCCACTCTCACCTGCACATGGCCTAACCTCTGTGCGTAACAAAGCCAAGATGGGCCTAATATCCTGTGCCCTCGGCCAAATCGATAAAACATACCACAATCTGTTGTGGTCCACACAAGAGAGCATCACATGGAGAGTCGTAAGGGTATTTACCACCCTTTGGGAAAACCCCTGCTTCTGGAGACTTTGTTCCCCCTCAGCAGCCAGGCTGCTAATTGCATCGCCTCTGATTACAAAATGGGACTGGTTCCTGACCGAGTAAAATCCCTGAGATGCTGGAGCCAAGATGCCATGTGTGTAACCAATGGACAACAATTGAGACACATGGTGTTTAACAGCTCCGTGGCTATCAGAGAAAACTTCCTCTTGAATGGAAAGGCTTGCAATACCCCGGGCAGTAGAAGGAAAAAAGGGGGAAGGAAACATTGTTTAACCAGGAGTAGCACACTAAGCCGAAGCTTGTTTCCAGATGCGACCTGGGAGCACAAGAAAGTTAAGTAACTTGCTCAGGATCACACAGGATGCACCTAGGTGGCTGTGGGATTCAAACCCAAGTCTCCAGATCTGCAACTCAGAACCTTACCCATTGCGCTATACTGCCTCCTTACAATGTGGCCAGGTGTGGGTAAAGGATACTATCATACTAACATACTAAAATGCCAGCAGAATAGGCCTAACGGTCTTTCGTGTCTGCTCGTTTGGTCAGCCCCCACCCTGGGTGCTGACCTTGCTGTCCCCCTTGCCTTCTCTGGCTTCTCCCTTCCCAGTTCCGGATATTCTTGCTGCATTGGATTTTGCTTCCTGAACCCTTCCCTTTGCCTGTCCACCCTCTTGAACCCCTCCACTGTCTCTGCCTCCACCAACCCCTAGGTAGTGCATTCCATGGCTCCA
Organism: Neoceratodus forsteri; assembly: GCA_016271365.2. Lineage (NCBI taxonomy): Eukaryota > Metazoa > Chordata > Ceratodontiformes > Ceratodontidae > Neoceratodus > Neoceratodus forsteri. The sequence goes on from CM028134.1 coordinate 1,026,662,385, forward strand.
CCACCCTCTCAGTGAAGTAGCACCTCCTCCTTTCTCCCTGAATCTTCCCCTCCAGCTTCCACCCATGCCCTCTAGTGGCCCCTTCCTCCTTCCTTGGAAGCACCCTCACTGTTCCTCCCCCATTTACCCTCTTCATGTACCTGAAGACCTCTATCATGTCCCCCCGGTCCCTTCTCTCTTCCAATGTGTACATATTTAGCTCTTCGAGCCTCTCCTCATAGGTCCTGTCCCCCAAGCCCCAGATCATTTTGGTTGCCCTCCTCTGGACCCTCTCCAGGAGGTTAATGTCCCTCTTTAAGTGTGGCCTCCAAAACTGCACACAGTACTCCAGGTGCAGCCTCACCAAGCAGTTATACAGAGGAGTATCACTTCCCTCCTTCTGGAGGTGATCCCCTAGTGATGCATCCAGTATCCTGTTGGCCTGGCTGCTGCCCTCCTACAAGTCTCAGGTTGTTCATCTTGACATCCACCACCACCCCAGGTCCCTCTCAGCCATTGAGACTTGTAGTTTCCCCAGGGTGTACACTTGGCCTGGGTTTCTGCCCAGGTGGAGTACCTTGCATTTCCTGCATTGAACCTCAGCTTCCACTTTCTAGACCATCTTTCCAGAGCCTCCAGGTCCCTGCAGGGCCACCCTCCTCCTCCCCATCCACCACCGCCCCCAGTTTGAGTCATCTGCAAAGAGACTCATCTCACTCCTGATTCCTGTCCTTATGCCAGATCGTGGGCGTTGAACAGAAGGGCCCAGGACTGATCCTGTGGGACCCCTATCAGCCCTCCTTGGGGATGAGACTATCCCAACAACTCGACCCTCTGGGTCGGTCCTGGAGCCAATTGCCTATCCATCTGATCATCTGGTTCCACCCCATTTCTCTAAGCATCCAACAGGCCCACGTGAGGAACAGAGTCAAATGCCTTGCTGAAGTCTAGAAGAGGACATCCACTGGTCTACCCAGGTCCAAGGCACTTGTCACCCAGTCATAGAACTCCACCAGGTTTGTCTGACCACGATTTCCCTGGGATGAATCCATGCTGTCTATCGTCCAGGCACTGACTTATCCAGGTCCCCCAGCCTCTCCTTGACAATGCCCTCCATCACCTTGCCCACCATCGATGTCAGGCTGACAGGCCTGTAGTTCCCTGCCAGCCCTTGATCCCCTTGTGGATGGGCACTACATGCGCCACCTTCCAGTCTTGGGGTACCCACCCTGTCCTCAGAGAAATGGTGAAAGCTCTGCCAGGGGTTTCGCCAGGACATCTGCAAGTTCCTTCAGCACTCTAGGATGTAATTTATCCGGCCCCGGTGCTTTCTCCGTCTTAAGGGAGCTGAGGGCTTCCCTCACTCTCTCTGCTGTGATTTCCACTTCTGGTACCTGTTCTCCCTGCTTAGCCCTCCCCCCACCTGCCAGTGATGCCCCCCCCCTCCCCAGACCTGCCGATCGGTAAGGGTCCCCCCCTCCTCATTATCTCTGTCTCCTCCCATGTATGATGCAGCATCCCCATTTTCCCTGGTGAAAACTGAGGTGAAGTACTCATTTAGTACCTCAGCCTGCTCCCTGGGTCTTGTGCCCATCTCTCCCCTGATTTAATCCTGCTAATCTGCCCCTTCACCCTCCGTTTTTCCCCAATGTATCTAAAGAACCCCTTTTTCCCTCTCCTAATTTCCCTGGCCAGGTTCTGCTCCTTCCTTGCCTTAGCTGCCCTCACCACTCTAGGGGCCCTTCTAGCCATCAGCTCGTACTCCCCTTGATCTCTTTCACTCCTTGAGCACTTGAATTTCTTATAGGCTGCTTTCTTTCCCGCACCACCTCCTGGACCTCCCTGGTCCACCAACAGGGTTTTTGGGCCCTACCGCATTTTCGTCTTACTCTTGCACAGGTGCTGGTAGCATCCTGCACCCCTCCTGATGATTTCCCACCTACTATCAGCGTCCATGTCTGACTAATCCCATCCAAATGCTCCTAAGGATCCTTCCCATTTCCTTAAAATCCGCCCCCTGAAGTCGGTTACTTCCATCTTTGTGCAGCCTTCTACCCTCCCTAGGTCCAGGCAGAACCAGACCGTGGCATGGTCACTCCCGCCAATGGGTCCCTTACCTCCAGGCCCCCAATCTGGTCACTGTCTGCAGGACCACATCCAGTACCCGTGCCTCCTGGTCGGTTCCCTCACCTGCTGAGTTAGGAGCAGCGTCTTGAAAGACATCCAACAACCTCTGTTCCCTGGTCACAGAGGATGTCATAGTCTCCCAGTCTGTTCCTGGCATGTTTAGTCCCCTAACACCACCACCTTTCCTCTGCCCAGTCTGCAGTGTCTCCTAACATCTGCCACCAGACTGTCCTCCAGCTCCTCCGCCCAGGGCAGGGGTCTATACACCACTCCTATTTTACTCTCTTGCCCCTTGTTATCAAGGTGACCCAAATTGCCCACGGTTCCCTCCGCCTCCCCTACTCCCCCTATGCCAATGCAGTTTTTGACTATCACTGCTACCCTCCCCCTTCCCTCCCCTGTCCTTCCTGAACATAGTGTAACCCTCCAGGTTCAGGTCCCAGTCATGTCTTGCAGTGGCCCAAGTCTCAGTGACGCTGCCATCCACTGCTCCTCAGTTAACATGGCCTGGAGCTCAGGCATTTTATTGCCCAGCTCCTGGCATTTAACTGGACTGCCTTCCACCCTTTCCCTATAGTTCCATTTCCCCTGCTCGTGTTCCCATCGGGATTCTGTTTTCTCCTGGTCTGCACTTTGCCAGTTGGCCTTTTCCTGCAATCCTCCGGTCCCAGGGGGGTGGAGACAGAGTCCTCCTTTACCTGCACCCCCTGACAGCTCTCTTTCTCCCATCCCACCCCGCTCACAAGTTTAAACCCCACTTTTCACCAATGAACTCCTCTATTTTCAATTTAAGGATTCCCTCCTCCAAATTAAGATGTAGTCTATCTCTAGCATACAGCTCCTTATCCTCCCAGGTCTCCCCAATCCCCATCAACCCATACCCTCTGGCCTCACACACTCCCTGAGCCACTGGTTTATCTCCTAATTTTCCTTTTGTGTTCCCCACTAGCCCTTGGCACTGGCAGGATTTCTGAGAAGGAAACTGTGCATCTATGTCATGACAGACCCTGGCGAGCTCCCTGAATCTTGCCTGTATCTCTGCTGCTATTTCCTCAGTGTCATTTGTACCCAGGTGGACCAGTACGTCTGGGGAACCCCCACAGTCCTTTGCCAGCTGATATACCTCGTGCTTAGCCCTGTGCACTGTTAGTCCAGGGAAGCATCTTGTTCTAACTGGCCAGGCTTCTCCCTCCCTATCCCATTTGATACCCCTGGTCATAGAATCCCCCAGCAGGAGCACTCTGACCACTCCTTTTCCTCCATCCCCCTTCCATGTCCCTTATCCTTTCTACTGGCCCCTCCACCCAGCTGGCTCCTTGTTCCTCCCCCTATCTGGGTGCCACATGCCACCCCCTCCTTATTTACCATGGCCACCCTCCTCCAATCCTATGCCTCTCCTCCTCCTGAGTATCCTTCTGTACCTTGCTAATTCCCCCTCACTGCCATAACTGGTCCTTCTCCCCATCTGCTAAACTAGCCTGACTCATCCTCCTTCCTTCCTGTCTCCATTTAGTTCCTCCTTGCTAGTCGTTGCTCCTGGCCTAAACCCTCAGCTCCCTTTACTGAATCCTCCTTGTACTTCTGGTCCTTCTCCTTTACCTTTCCTCCCAACTGGTCCTTCTCCTTGGCTTTCCTCCCTCTTCCCCTGCCCCTCCTGCTCTGATTCACTGCTCCCCCATTTTCCTGCATTCAGGTCCCCCTGTTCTTCCTGCTATCTGGCCCCTGCCTCCTGCCCCCACTCCCTTTCCGTCTCTAACCACCTCTGTCGGTGGCTACATCACCCCCTCATCCTCGAGCAGAAGAAGAGATTTGAAGCAGTTACTGAGTGTAAGGTCTGATCCACCTCCCGCCTTGCTTCCTTCTGTCCAGCCTGGCCATCTGCCTACTTCCCTGAGAATGTTGTCCCTCCGTCCCCCTTTTGTGAGGGTCCCCAGTTACCTGCCTGCTTCCTTGGTAGTGTCCTTTTGGACCCCCTCTGCCAGGGTCCCTATGTGACCCCTGAGTATTCTCCTGCACTCCTTTCCCTATACCCCCACCCCCAGTGCTTGGTGCAACCCTGTGGGAGATTTCAGCCCCTTCCCCAACCATACCACCCCCCTTCCCCCAGCTTTCTCCTCATCCCCGCAACCTCCTCCCTAAGCTGTGCTAGCTGGTAGCATACTGGGCAACCACCAAACTTCAAGCCCAGTCCAGTATCATGGCTGCTCCACACCGGTGCACCACCACCCTCCCAAAGATGCCGGCCCTAATGATTGTGGTTTCATCCCTTCCAAATAGGTTTCCTTGGGTGAGCCACCAGGTTCCCCCCTAGTCCAAGATACCCCTACTGCCTAATCAGGTCACCCACTAATCTTAGAGACAGTCCACTGTACACCAGTAACTCTGTTACTAGGTGCAGTACAACACATTGAACTTATAAGGGAAATGAACAACTCCCTAAGCTCCTCTCTCCCAGCCTTTAAATCCAACCCCCAGTGGCTAGAACTACATGAGCTGCACCAGCAGCCTTTTCCTCCAATTGCAGGGCAGGTGTTCCCCTATAAATTTGCAGACTTCTGGGGAGGGAGGGGTGGGGGAGGCGGGTAATAAGCAGACACCTGACAAGAGAGAGTGTATCAGCCTTGTGTCTCCCTCAAGCCCTGCAGCTAAAGAACCAGGCCCAAGCAAATCCCACCAAATAGGTTTGAAATCTGAAGAAATAGGCCTCTACCAGCGCAGCCTGTTACACAGTGAAACATCCACAAAAAGAGCCCCACTTACAGCCATCAAATCAGATTACAAACATCCAGCATCCCCAAAAACAATACCCTGCCAGCCCCTTAGAAGTAAGAAAGAAAAGAACTAACCTACCAAGTAAAATCCACAAGAACCCTGTGAAAACAACAGCAGCAGCTACTGTCCTGGAACACAATGCAGACAAAAGCAGATTGATGCAACACATCGCAGTGTGGCTTTATTTTCTTTAAAAGTCAGGCTAAAATAATTGACTCCAAAATAAATAAAGCAAAATTCTTTACAGAATTACAGGTAATTCACTTTCCTTAGTGATCACAGGGAATAACCTTAAGCAATGGTATTATCCTTTCTTCAATACATCAATTTGCAGCTACAGACTATGCACATCTTTCCTCTGCACTTGGTCAGCAACTACTAACCCACTAATCTACCTCTTCTGTGGAAATGAACTATCCCCTATGTTGGTGTTGCTTGTTACAGTGATAGTGAGCCCCAAAAAAAAAAAAAAAAAAGCTAAAGACATGGAACTTCAGTGCAAAAGCACTGAACCAAGAGTTACCCCCCAAAGGACATTGTCAATAATCCAAGTTTCAAAGAAATACAAAATCACACATACCCCCCATAATACAAAGCATCATGGGATGCATATGCAAATCACCATGACATTTTAGGCTGGTTCAGCTTTAAGCAGGAATGCAGGGTGCCAATCATTTCTTTAGGCATGCTGCACTTTATTTCTGACTGCACTTAATAACAATAGTTTAAACAACAGCAGTTATCTAGTACTCTATCAAACCCCTTCTCTTGCAGGATTTTGTAGGGCACTGTTTTCAAACACCACGAAATTTCATTTTATAAAGCACCTTGCACTTCATTAATGCACTGCCAGCACTTTATGTCTGAAAGTACCTTAAGACGTTTATGTTTCTTCATATAAAGCACATGTAGTTCTTTATTAAACAGCAAGCAAGCTTGGCATTTTATGAAGGTATACATATTTATTCAGGTTCTAGCCTTCTTCCTAGATACAGTCAGCTGCTGTATTTGCTCATAGCCATATCTGTTATTTCCTTAGAAAGGCATATGGCTTCTGGTGAGGGACGGAATGGTGAATAAGAAACAAAGAAAGGAAGAAAAGAAATTTAGGGAGGATACAAAAAGACTGCCGTATGTGGCCAACCTACTGCAGGGTTAGAAAAAGAACAGGATAGTTTTCTAGAGGTACTGTTGCAACAGATTGTACAGAAGGAAGGGGAGAGGATAGAAAAATGTCCGTAACTGCAACACCAACACCACAGCTCTACCACAGGCAGCAATGCAAAAAAGGTGGGACAGCTACAGTGGAGACCACACAAACATTTCCCATTGACTTGAAAGTCTGAATTAGGTGAGGAAACCTTGCCGCCGCCAATCCGCTGTCTTCAAAAGTAATTTGATTCAGCTACCTCGCGGTACCTTGTGGTATGCTGCAGTAAAGAGACAACTTTTCCACTACTGCCACTGAATGCTCTGTTGGAATCCCTCTGCTAGGGCAACTCATCCACCGCTCCCCAGGAACCAAATAAGCGAAGAAATCCTGACACCAGAGAGTTCTCCTTGACGTGAATTTACCATTACAAGACCAACCAACACCTCCTGTGCAACAGATCAAGCACCTGCTGGTCAATGACTATAGCCACAGGTGTATTCCCTAGCAACCAGACAGTCGGTCTGAATATCCCGCTCACCAGCCAGGGGAACAACTGCCAGAAACAAGGATAGTCCTCCACCCACAGAAGGGCCCCGTAGCTTCTGAGAGCATCCCAGACTTTCTAGGCAGTTCAGACATGCCATGGAGATGGCGTTAACCAATGACGTCTTCAACGCTGAGGCCAAACGGTCCTGGAAGAGCATCAGGGCTAGATACACAGCTCTGTCTCAAAAACATTAATTTTGGTACTATGGATCCCAATGACTTCCAACACCCTGCAGCAAGATCTGTTTTATGACTACCCCGCAGCCCAACAGCAACAATGGTCAACATCGGTTCTGGGGGAGCTCGGGAAGAAAACCCTAAGAAGATTCATGAGGTCTCTCACCACATATGCAATTGCAATCCTGACCTGAATAGCAGCACCTGGAAGTACTCAGTATCCAGGAACTCCAAAAACAGCCCGTCTCATACCAGTCCCCACTGTAATCTGGCCCACAAACCAGTTCCATAACCACCATCCTCAGACTCCAAAACCTGACAGCAGAACAACCATCTTGGACCTCATCCGATGACTCACGGATTCGTGGTTTTCTACATGGGTGTGGACAGTACTATCTTCTGCTTGTCTGCCTGCAACCCCATTGCCAGGTGCTTCACTTCTTTAATGATGCCAGGGAGAACTGTTCCCTGTTGATTATCCAGAGGCATATGTCCAGGACTCCAGGTTCCTTGACACAGAATATCCCTACACTGCTAGAGTCCTGATAAGGTAACAGTCAAGGAAGGGGTTTAGTCTCTTTCCCTGTACAATGAGAATTTTTGAAAGCCCTCTTGGCTCAACTGCTAAATCAAAGGAAGGCTCGTTACTGAAAAAGGTTGCTCCTGAATGCAACCCTCCAGTATCGCTGAAACGGCTATTAGGATGGAAAGTGAAGATAAAGTCTCTTAAATCAATGAACACCAAGGCCTCACCAAGCTGGACTGTCTCAAGATGTCTGAGTCACAAAAAATCTACCTTGACTGACTTAAGGCTGACCAATCCGCTTAAGCACTTCAAGGCCAGGATCAGCTGGAAGCTCTTTTCCCATTGCCGGTAAAAATTCAGATGTGTTCCACCAAAGAAAAAGAATAGACTGAAATGAGACCATGCACAGACATGTTAAAAGAGCTGACTCTCCTGTCAGTACCTCCATTACAGACAAAAAAGCACTCTGTTTACTGTTGCTTGCGACTCCAGAGTAAGCCTCTCCACTTCTCTAGCTGCCGGAGTTCTAAGGGGCTGGAATCCGCTCCTCGGCTGCATGGGAGTGCCTAAAACTTCCACCCCCTCAACACTGTGTTTCTCGTGTCTAGAAACTGTCAACTGTCCTTTCTGCCCTGAATGTCCTTGGAAACCCATTTAGCTGTAGGCCAGGGAAACAATCCTCGGCAGCACATACACCAAGCCACCCTCTCAATGCCTGATCCACGGCTGATGGAGCTGACATACACAAACTGCCTACAGGTATATCTTCTAGAAAATAGAGACCCACGACACGTGTCGTAAGGTATTCATCCCTTTCGATTCCTGTGGGTTGAATTACCTAAAACTGGCCCCAGGGACATGATGCTATGGAGATAACAAGATAGAGCATACTTCATTCGCAGATTGATACCATTCGAAGTACAGTCTTGCCTGTATGTTGCATCCATTAGTTAGTCATGAATGACTTACAGAGGTGCTGAACCTCCTCAAGGTACGGAGGTGAACTCACAGCTTTGTCTGTGACTAGAGGAATTATCTACTTCTTAACGGTTTTCCTCCTGGAAAACATTGAGCCCATCCCCATTCAAGATCACAGTATCCGAGGACAACACGAACAAAACAGGGTTCACATCTAAAGTCTCTATGTCCTGAACCTCCTTTGGCCATAACATTCTACCAGCTTCGGCTACAACATCGGGCTTGACTCTGATCTAAAACAAGGGGGGAATTGGAATCTTGCTTTTGGGTTCCATCCACACCCTCCCCCCTTCTCCTCACAGTGACATTCTTCCACATCTGACGGATCTGGCTCTGCCAGGTTAGTATTCTCCCTAGATCCCCTGTATTCTTCTCTTGATCTACCACATTGCCGGGAGCGGACTGCTAAATGTAGGTGAGCAGGGTCACTTTATTCCAGTGCACCTGGACGTGCCTGTATAGCCACACCCCACCCCACCCCCCGTGCTGACAGGCCCACTTCAGGTTCAGGTGTCCTTGTAGCAAAGGCCCATGTATCATCATCATAATTCATCTTGCATAATGAATTTGTGCAACTCAGCTCTACCACCGCCAGACTGTACCGAGAGTTTGGCTGGGAGGGACCGAAATAGACATGGAAAATTACGTTACTCAGCAAGGATAGTATGCCTCTACAGGAAAGAGTCTCTTAGTCCTGTAGCAGGTCTCTCCTCCATCACAAATAATAATGGGTTTATGAGGAGCCATTGTGCCACTTGATCACTTAGCTGTCATACTGTGTCAAGAGCTAATTACAGAGCCTACCAACACTAGTATCAAGCACTGTTAGAATTAACTGACATGATCCACCATCCCTTTAAGGGACAACCTAGTCTACCTATCGTCACAGAGGGGGTTCTGCTCAAAACCAAAAAGCCTTTCTCCTGATAATAGACTTAGCTCTGTCGAAGTGTGAGCTCCACTCCTTGTGTGTCACAGAGATAGTAGACGTCAACTGTCTACCCCACAAGTAACGTGTTCAGTGATACTGGAGCAGGTGTTAGGAAAAACTATCTTCTCTGGCACCTGAGTAAGTCGTGACACAGCCCCACCCCCATTCTTAGAAGTGTTAAACTATGTAAGTAATCTGGAGGGGGGCTGTGGCACCAAATGCTCCTCTCCCACAACCAAGGCACTTATTAGGTAAACAGTGCTGATCACAATAGCGCTAAGCAGCAGCTGGGGACTAGACACAGCACTCCACTCTAGCAGCAAGAAACACGAGCGCTCGTGTGTGCTGAAATCAAAGTACACACGTGCGCTTTGACGTTACATATGCGTGCATGACACATGCACCCGTGCAAGACCACTCGACTCAAGAACGAGCTTTACTGGCATTTCAATCGTTGGAGAAGGTGCTGGCAGAATGGCCTGTTTAGCTGGGAGGTCAACTGGGGTAAAAGAGTTGGAGGCAAAAGACTCGAAAAACCATGTGCACTGCAATGGACAGAGGGTCCACAAGGTAAAATAAACAAACTGAAGTAAGCAGAACCAAAACTGCCAAACACACACAGGCATAAAAGTAGGGTGGGTGACGCAGCAGCAGTCAGAGTCAAAAACTGAAGGCGGCCATTAAGAGTGTACTCTGTATTCATATGCACCATTGCACACCGCCATCTCTGATAACTCAAGGGTAGAAAAGAACTCCCATCGGCAGGATAACGCAGTGACCCTGCAGGCACCATACCACCACCATCCATGGCTCCCACCCACAAAACAAGTTTAGAAGTAGATAGGGTAAATCCTGGAAGCGGAGTGACAGGGCTGGGGTAGACAGCAGGATGCAGCCAACAAGAAGGGGCAGGAAGATAAAGTCCAAATGAAAAACAAAAGCCTGCAAAAATACATGAACTATAAACTGAACTGCATCTAAATCTCACATTTTTCAAAGTTATTCAACTGGTATCAGAGAGTCATGAAAGGGAAGATAAACTATATAATTTAAAGGGACACTGTCAACCTTTTTACATCACATAATTTTTAGGTAAAACCCCACATTCTATGACTGCTTACTTTCTGTAAAAATTATTGATGCTGCTGGCTGTTTTGTCTGCCTCCTTACTTATTAGAACCAAAATGCATGATAATGTAGAGCTACTGTACGTCCAGCTTTGTTTTGCTTCAAATCACTGAACTACTCTTAGTGGACAGTTCCTGATCATTAGAAACACCCTCAAATAGTGCAGCCACTCATGATACAATAGTCTCCTCTCCTCCCACTGCATAATGAGTGGCAAGATTGTGTTGGGGATGTTCCTGAGTCCAGTAAAGATGCAGTGGGAGCTGTTCAAGAAATGTAAACAAACATGTTTTGGTGTGGTAACACCAGTATGGTGGGCAGTCAGTTTTTTCACTTTTTAAAAGAATAAAGGGATCTGACTCAAACTACCAGCTGCATTTACAGTCTCAGTAGAATGTGAACAATCATAAAATGTGTTTTTTAAACAAATGACACTTTGAGGCCTAAGGGGGTTGACCGTGTCCCTTTAAATCCACTATTTCTGATGTTTTCTGTTCATTGTTGACATGCTATTAACATACATGATGCTATTATATTTGTATCATACCTGCTAAGTATTTTTCCCCACTACTGTTAGTGCTGTCAAAAAGATGATCTCCAGACTCCTGCAACTAGGGCAAACCAGTTTAAGTGGGAAAACAAACATACACGCACACACACTCACACAGTGTGTGCGCCTTGATGTTGAGCTTTAAAGCCTGACAATGATGTCCGTTAGCTGACTAATGGTCAGAAAAAGTACGGTTACCTACCGTAACAGTAGATCTTCGAGAATCTCCTCCACTTATACACACCATGGAACTATAAGCAGTCGATGTCAGGACTGCCAGAAACTCTCTGCAGGCTGGCACTACCCACGTTGACACGTCTCCTCAGCACCAACATAACGTGGGCATCCCCAGTATGCCTCAGTCTCCCGCCAGAGACGAGCTTGGAGTATCATCGGACGGGCACTGATTGAAGCAATAGAGGGCATCAGTGGAGAAACAGTTTGTAAGAGCAGGCAGTATAGTCACACATCACCTGACAAACAGGGGAGGTGGAAGCAAGAGCTGTGCCTCAATAAAGGAGATCCTCTCAAAGATCTAATGTTACAGTAGGTAACTATTCTATCTTCTTCGAGGATATCGCCATCCATTAAGCCACATCAGGGAATGATTCCCAAGCAGTACCAAGCACTGAGGGAGGATGGCAGGACCTAATGATCGTGAGTAAGAAGGCCTTGCAGAACACTGAAGCCAAAGCCAGCACGTCTACGAGAGACAATGTCCAGGCAGTAGTGTTTAGTAAATGTATGAACAGTACTCCAAGAGGGAGCAGCACAGATGTCAGCAGCAGACAGTCTGAAAACAAGCCACTGAGGTAGCCACCTTGTGGGAGGAGTGTGCATTAATAGGACAAGAAAGCTGCTTACCGTGCTTCTGGTAACAAAACGTAATACAACTGACCAGCCATCTGGACAAGCCCAGTTTAGTAATCGGTGAGCCCCCCATTCAGTGGGCAAAAGCAATAAACAGTTGAGAGGATTTTCTACAACCCTTTGTACAATCCTGATACCAACGAAGCGTCCTACGGATGTCCTGCGTATGTAAACAATGTTTCCCGCTATCCGTGGGTGAGGCAAAGTAAACAGTTATGTTTTCTGTTGTCTGATTTAGTGATCTTTCAGACACAACCTTCAGAAAAAAAAGAGGACCGTTATGTACTGTGACACTATCCTTGTGAAAAATAATAAGTGGAGGATCTGCAACCAGAGCATGTAACTCACAGATGTTGTCTAGCAGACATCATAGCCACTAGAAACCATGTCTTCCTAGAGAGTAAGAACAGGTCACAAGTAGCCGCAGGCTGAAAGGGAGGCACAGTGAGGGTCTCAAAGACCAAACAGAAGTCCCACACCAGAACCAGATGTTGGACCAGGGAGTACAGAAGGAGGATACCCCTTAGGAATCTATGAGAAACCTCCAACTGGGCCACAGTCTTACCCTCTGTCAGGGCATGAAATGCCAAAAGGGTGGTCATATGGACCTTTATAGAGGAATACCCTAGTTCTGAGTCCTTAAAGGATATGAGGTAGTCCAGTATTTTAGCAACTGGACCTGTAAAGAGATTCAGAGCATGCCCAGTACACCATACAGTAAAATATTTCTATTTTTGTGACTAAGTGCACCAGGTAGAGGACTTATCACTGCCAACAGAACATCAGCGTCTGCCAGGGAAACCCTGAAGCGGGACAGCTCTACATCCCAGGAGCTGGGTGTGAAGGTGCAGGAACCGAAGACCCGGGGACACCAGAGCACCCTGCTCCTGTGTCAGAAGTCTAGCTCTCAGGGGGGGAGCAGGACCAGAGGTTCTGCTGTCAACTGCTGGAGAAGTGGTAAACAAATCTGTCTGGGTTAGTGAGGAGCTACCAGAATTAGGGTGGCATACTTGGCCCGCAGCTTCTCCAGAACCCTCTACATTAGAGGGAATGGGGGAGAAACATATGGAAACCTCCCTTTCCAAAAGAGGGACAATGCATCTTGCCAAAAACTCCAGGTCCTGGAACGAGCAAACAGAAATGTGGCAGTTGTGTGTGCTGTACGGAGACATAGACACGTATATGTCCAGACGACCTCATTTTTCAAAGAGGTCATCCACGACGGAGTTCGAGAGTTCCCATTCGAGGCAGAGCACAATGGACTGATGGAGGAGATCCACAAGTGCATTTAGAGTCCCGTGAAGGAACATCACTAATAGAAATATTGTTTGTTCCGCTACACAGTGCTAAACTCTCACTGCTCTTCTGCAGATAGCATATGAATAAACTCTGCCGTGTTGACTGATGTAGTACATCATTGACATATTGCCTGTGTGGATCAACAGTTGATTTCCCTGAAGGAGGGTGGCACAGGCCAGTAGGCCCTGTACAACAGCCCTCATCTCCAGAGTGTTGCTATGATGCTCTGTATTCAGAGTGCCCCATTGTCCCTGGCTTCTGAAGGGGCTCAAACAACCCCCCCACCCAACCTGTCCCTGAGGCATCTATGGTCACAACCAGCAGGGGGAATGGATGCAGGAATGAAGACTCTTTCTCTAGGGTGGACCAGTCCAGCTAGCAGAGTAGGGAACAACATAAAAGAATTACCGGTAAAAGGCTCTCCAACTCATCTGAGTGCTGAACCCACTGCGCCCTGAGAAATCACTGTAAAATCCTCATATGGAGGTGGGCCACCATAACTGTTAGGAAAGCAGCTGCCATCAGGCTGATCAGTCAGACAGCAGGCCAACACAGAGTAGCTGGAGGTAACCAGCTGTGCCTATGCCACTAGTGCCATGGCATGGTCAGAGGGTAGAAAAACTCGACCGAGGCCCAGGTCCAGTACGGCTTCTATATATTGGAGCCTCTGGCAGGGGGCAACGATGGACTTCAGCTCACTGACCAATAAGCCCAGTTGGTCGAACAACTGGTATGAAACAGTGTGTATGTGATCACTTCCTGAGACAGGGCTCTTAACAGCTAATCATCTATGTAAGGGAAGACATACAGACCTTCCCTGCAGAGGGTCACTGCCACCGCTGTAAATACTTTGGTAAAGACATGCGATGCAGAGCATAAACCAAAGGGCAAAACACAAAATTGGTAACGAGAGCCCTAAAGCATGAATCTCATGCTTTCTGTGAGATTTTCTGATTTTGACATGAAGGTAAGCATCCTTCTTATCCAACACGACCATTCAGTCCCCTTTCAAGAGTAGGGGCAAAAGGGACACCAATCTGAACTTTTTGTGTTCTATGTATAAGTTCAGACCCTTATATCTAGTACTGTTCTTAAATCCCCATTTCACTCTGGAATCAAAAAATACCGGGAATAAACGCCTCGATTTGTTCCTGCAGCAGGGACTAATTCCACAGCCCTTTTGTGGAGGAGGGATTGAACCTCCTCTGGTAGAATGGCAAGATGTCCCAGAAGATATCTGTTTGGCAATGGGGGACTAACTGGAGGAACAGTTAGTAGCTCTAGGGCATGTCCATGCTAAACCACCTCCAGAAACCAATAATATGTAGTGATCTCGCTCCATTTTAGCAGAAACAGGGAGATACAGCCTCCAACCAGAACCTGAGGCCAGAGGTACTGGAGGGGAGTCAGAAAGCACTAGGGGTGCCAGTAATTGTCTCACTTTTTGTAAGTCTGTCATGGGCACCAGAGGGCAAGCCTGTGGCCTGAGATGTGGACAGCTGAGGCACTGTGATCCATGACCGGGACTTCTTGAGTAACCTCGGCCAGAACGGGAATATGGCCTACAAAACAACCATGACCCCTTCCTCTGGGTTTGGGGTTCAAAGTATGCAGGGATCTGAGTGTCATTCTGGATGTCTACAAATCCTTAAAAGTATTTTCAACATCATTACCAAATAGATGTTTTCACCTGAAAGGAACATTCATTTCCAATTGTTGCACATCACGGGAAAAAACAGCCACCCTAAGCCAGCAGTGGCGACGAATACAAATTCCAGAGGCAGCAGCCCTAGCAGCTGCATCAGAGGCTGATCTGAGTTGGCATTTACCTGCTTCTTGGCCATTACCAGTTGTTTGCTGAGACAGTATTTTGTCTTGGCCCTCAGGCAATTTTTCAGCCACAGCGGCCACTGCCTTCCACAGGCAATTCTGGTATTTAATCATATATGCCTGAAAGTCTGCAATTCTTAAGCCTAGGGTAGCTGAACCAATAGTCCTTTTACCCATCACATCCATTTTTCTTGATACTGTGTCAGGAGGAAGACAGCTCAACTGCTTTTGAGCCCTGGATCTGTAAGCTGCCATAATTACCAGACAGTCTGTTTGAGGTTGTGAAGAATAATATGGCTTAGCAGTACTAACATACTAAAATGCCAGCAGAATAGGCCTAACGGTCTTTCGTGTCTGCTCGTTTGGTCAGCCCCCACCCTGGGTGCTGACCTTGCTGCCCCCCTCGCCTTCTCTGGCTTCTCCCTTCCCAGTTCCGGATATTCCTGCTGCATTGGATTTTGCTTCCAGAACCCTTCTCCTGTACCTGTCCCACCCCCTCTTGAACCCCTCCACTGTCTCTGCCTCCACCAGCCCCCAAGGCAGTGCATTCCATGGCTCCACCACCCTCTCAGTGAAGTAGCACCTCCTCCTTTCTCCCCTGAATCTTCCCCCCTCCAGCTTCCACCCATGCCCTCTAGTGGCCCCTCCTCCTTCCTTGACACCTGACTGTTTTCCTCCCTATTTACCCTGTGTACCTGAAGACCTCTATCATGTCCCCCTGTCCTTCTCTCTTCCAATGTGTACATATTTAGCTCTTGAGCCTCTCCTCATAGGTCCTGTCCCCCAAGCCCCAAATCATTTTGGTTGCCCTCCTTTGGACCTCTCCAGGAGGTTAATGTCCTCTTCAAGTGTGGCCTCCAAAAACTGCACGCAGCACTCAAGGTGCGGCCTCACCAAGCAGTTATACAGAGGGAGTATCACTTCCCTCCTTCTGGAGGTGATCCCCCAAGCGATGCATCCCAGCATCCTGTTGGCCTTGGCTGCTGCCCTCCTACAAGTCTCAGAGTTGTTCATCTTGACATCTACCACCACCCCCAGGTCCTTCTCAGCCATCGAGACTTGTAGCAGTAGACAGTAGGGGTAGGATATTGTTTACCCACCTTCCTGGGAACAGCAGACAGTTCTGCAGGCCCATGCCAGACAGCCAAAGTAGCATCCTTAAGTGCAGAATGCACAGGAGGAATAATCTTCATAGGAGAGGCTGAAACCTCCAAGAACTCAAAGGTTTTTCTGGGAAGAATCCTCTTCCTCAGCTTGGAACCCCAGTTTAGCCCAAACCTGTTAAAGGAAGGCTTGAAATAGGAATCCTTGCGGGGGGCGGGATTTGGATACATTACCAGGCTCCTTCAAAGCAAGAGGACAGAGCTTGCACCAAACACATCTATTTCTTCCTCTTCTTCTACTATGGCCTCCTCCTCCTCTTCCTCCATATATTTTGGATTATATTCCAGTTTGTCCTTGACATCTTACCGGTAATGGCACAGGGTCGACATGAGGGGGAGACACGTGAGGAGGAGTCGATGACAGGTGTCCCACTGACTGCGGCCATTCCAAGCCCTGCACTATGGTTGGCAAGTGGAAGCCACTGACGGGCCAGCCAGAATTGCCGAAGGTGTAGATATCAATGGCAGCAGCAGCAGGTGCTGAAACAGCTCTGACATTCTTTGATACAATGCCTGTGCGTTGATGGCGCACAAATGGGTTGCCGATGGCTGAGACGCCAACAGGACAGTGCCTGACAGTGGTATAGGCTGCAGGTCCCCAATTAGGGAGAAAGAGCCAACACTGGACCCCAACCTTGGTGTCTGTAAGACAGTAGGGGGGTAGGATCCAAGGCCAGAGCCTGGGATCTGTCTTTTTCAGTGTACTTACCACATCTAAGTGGTGAACAGAAGCAGTTCAGAGAAGCGTCTGTTTCCTTTCTGCAGTTCTCCTTTTCTGAATGGCAGTGTTTATATGCTGACTTTGATGGCTTGTCTATTTTTCGACAATTCAGCGATCGCCATCGTCAACTACAGAGACTTATGGGCTGATGGTGAACCTGGAACAGGTGATGACGGAGAAGCCACCTTCAACACAACCTATTTCTCAGATAAAACTAAAGTTTTCTTTTCCATTCACATTTTATGACCCCTGAGCCCTGGCAGGCAGCTTCGGTCCTCCGCACGGGAGGACTCGCTCTCTCCGGTCATGCTAGCTTCCACACTCGCTGACACCGGCAGTTCCCCTGTGGATTACCCCCGCAGCGGGGCCAGGAGGGAAGCGGTGCAGTACACCTCCCCCCCAGAGACCCAATCCAAAAGCCGGTGTGAGTCAGGAGTGGCGGCCATCATTGAGTGCTGCCAGGCTAATTTTTCCTCTGTTTTTTCCTCCCTACCGATGTCAGCACGTCAGAGCATGCCTCCCAACCCATACTGCCCTCTGGCCACTGCCAGAGGGCAGTCAACGAGCGGGATGACAAATCTGCCTCCCCCCCCCAAGAGAGGAGAGCAGTGCTCAGGATGCTCAATCCCCTCTCCCCCCTGCTGACCCCCGGCGGCCCAGGCTCGTTCCTGAATCCGGGTCACTGGCGTGGCGCAAGGTGTAGCGACCAGTGCCTCAATCTCCAGTGCCACAGGGCCCAAAATAAAGTTTTCTAAAGCCTTCTTACATCTGCTGGTTGCCTAGTTAAAGCCCTGGCAAACTGCACATGCTTTCATTTCATTTTATTAATAAGGAAAAACACCTTTAGGTAACAAATCAAAATGACAGTACAACATATAATATATTATACAATGGGAAGAAATAATCTTGGACTGTGATTGGTCAGTTTGGGGCTGGATCCATGGCGTTATCCCAGCATAACGCCACAGTTCTAGTCTCAGCACTGTGAGCCCATTTGGAGCATGAGCTCATTCTCTTTTTTTTGCATCTCCTCTTAAGAAACAAAAATATTTTTCTACACTAATAAAAACATTCTTTAAAATTATGTTTTTATTTTATATATAACAACAAGCCACTGTATAATAGAAATAATGCACTCCTGGTGGAAAGCATACGCCTGGGGCACTGGATGCACTCGGCCTGTGGCCTCGTGCCCAGCCCCCAAGTGTGGCGTTATCCCAGCGCGACACACACCCTGGAGTGCATTATTCCTTTAATATACAATATAGCGATACCTTGTCATTACAAAAATATTTGTACAAGCTTTCTACTTAATACATTTACATGTTACAAGATCACTCAAATAAGGTCTCAGGGCATTTTTAGATTGTTCTATCTGATGACAATTTACTACTTTCAGTAGAAGGAAGGTCCAGGTATTTAAAGATCTATTCTTTAAAAATCTTTGTCCCAAGGCTGTTTTCCAGCTAGGCATTTCTAGTTGCACTGCATTTTTTTTGTTTGTTTTTTTGTAGATCTAGTATTGTGTGAATTTGAAAATTTTGATATCAGCATTATTTAATGTGCTGGTACTTTGACCATTTGTAATTTTCCAACACCAAATACTGTCAAAAAAATCAATGTTACCATCTAGAGAAAACCAGCCAGTTTGCTGGTAAAGGAAAGGACACAGTGATGGCAATCTCTCTTTGCATCCACATCATCATGCTTTAACGTTGTGCTTTGTACCAAGGCAATGGATACAAACAGAGTGGTTGTCATCTTTTTAAATTTTAACACTGCCACAGTGGCAATATCGGAACAACGGTTCTTTGCCTGTCTGCAGCATAAAAGGTAAAGTATAAAATAAACTTAAAGAAGTATACAGGGACAGCGAATACTTGCAGAAGTTCAACTGTGTTCTTCAGCAGCAGTGGACTCATGAGCGGTTGACGGTGGGAGAAAGAACTGAAGCATGCTAGAAACACCAACGTAGGTGGCCCCAGCCTGAAAAAAGTTTGCAAGTGGTCCTAACGCTGATGGCTTACAGTTCTATGATATAACTGAACAGATGGAGATATCCTCCAGGATGCAGTGTGATTGGTTGGGCTACATCCATTGAACCTCACAAAGTTTACTCCCATTAGCCAGCTGAACACTGTCATCATCAGTCTTCTTAGCATTCGATTTTGAGTAGCAAGCCTTCACATTTCACCATCCATTGGCTTATACAGCACACACCTCCACAGCCCCCTACACTGACCAAGCACTACTGATATGTTCGCTAAGCAGAATTTGAGCATGCTCGCAAGCAAACATAAAAAAGGACATCACTCTAGCAAAGAACATAAGAATTTAAAGTCACAATTTGTTTTCTACAGATAGTACAACAAATCTGATTGCTCAAGACTCCTAAAATTTGAGGAATGTTGTTGGAACAGCGGTGCTGACATACACTATCATTTTTACACATAATGCACAATTTATGCGTCTGCACAGGCAACAACTTGATATATCGAATCCACATATCTGATAAGCAGCGCCTTCCCAGCATTGCCACCCCCAGTAGTATATACTTACACGGATAAACAGTTCAGTAAAACAATTGCTTCATTTAACTAATATAGTAAAAAGCTTGTGTTTAATTAATAAGGTGTGGCCCGAATTCCGTTACGTATAACCTTGAGCCACTACCTGGAAACTTCCCACACATAATAAAAAAGCTATGCGCGTGACTGAACTGTGGCTATATGCTCTGTAAACTATCTGCTTCCTTTTTCTTGCTACAGCATGTGATAATAGGAACTGTACATTACAGCTGCAGGTGCTGCAGGTACTGCAACAGATCACTTCATTATTGGGGTTCCGAGCTGATGAATATCAGTCTGCCTGGCTCCCATTAATGAGTAACCTGGGAGAGAAAGGGAGTCTTAGTGTTGGATATTGTAACAGGTACCACAGAGGACAGTAATGAGATATGAACTTGGGAAGTACCTAAAACAGTCACGTATATAAATGGCTGCCATTGTGCAGACCTCAGCTGGGGAAAGCACCTTACCTTACATTAACAACTACTCTATCAGCTTCCCTTGGGTTTCTTAGGCACACACTTCAATTTTATCTGTTTACTGTTTCCTACATCATTTTTTCCTAAACTTTCCTCCTTCCCATAAGTAGTTATGGGGGGAAGCTCAATCTAACATACTAAGAAGCCAGCAGATTAGGCCCTAAGGTCTATTGAGTCTGCTTGATGATCAGTGCCTTCCCAGGGTACTGTTTTCAGCCCCTCCCCTTCCCTACAAGGTCCCCCACCCCCCAATGAGGCTCTGGGATGCACCTTCCCCCTGTACCTATCCCAGTCTTTCTTGAACCCCTCCACAGTTGTAGCAGCCTCCAACTCCCCGGGCAGTGCATTTCAGGGCTCCATCACCCTCTCAGTGAAGTAGCATCTCCTTGTTTCCCCCCTCAGTCTCCCCCATCCAACTTCACTGAATGTCCCCTGGTGGCCACTACCTCCCTCAGCTGAAGCACCCCCTCAAGACTTACCCTATTCATCCCTTTGAGATATCTGAAGACCTCTATAATATTCCACTGTTTCTTTTCTCCTTCAGCGAGTACAGGCTGAGCTCCTCCAGTCTCTCCTCATAGGGCCTTTCCCCAAGACCCAGTATCATCCTGGTCGCCCTCCTCTGGACCCTCTCCAGAAGAGCAATGTCCCTCTTTAAGTAGGGACATCAAAACTGCACACAGTAGTCAAGGTGTGGTCTAACCAGGCAATTGTACAGCGGAAGGAATCTGATAGGATAGGAGGCACATGATGTATTCTGGCATTGCTAACTGTAACATTAACTGTAAAAACGTTGTATTGGTGCATCCGTTATTGTATTCTATTACTTGCTAAAATCAAGACTACAATTAAAAACTAATAATACAAGAAGAAATGTACGTTGCAGTTGATGCATGGGAAAAGGCTAAAAGTGTCCCAAGTTGGGAGTGGGGGTTGGTTAATCTGGGGTGGGGGAGGGCTGTGAGGTCTGGTGCCTGCAGAGGTGAAAACTAATTGTAAATCTGGTGTTGGGGGTTGACTCACGTGTGTGTGGTGGCGATGGGGGAGGCGTTGGTGCTGGCAGTATACCCTAGTGGTTAGAATAACCAGATGCGAATGAGCTTTGTACATCCAGCAAACAGACCTGGGTTTGATTCCCACAATTAGCATATAGCATAATCCATTAGCATATTGTGTGACTCTGAGCAAGTCACTAACTTCCCAGTGCCGCCACTGAAAACAGGCACCTGTGCCTAGTGGGCCTTACCGGTTATCAAAGAATAAAATAAAATAAATAAAAATATTCAAAGCTGCAGGTGGTCGGGGGAACCTGTGTCCAATACTTGGCAAGACAGGCCTGGTGACTTTTTAGATAATGGGAAACTGTTATGTCTGGTGTTTATGGGGCTTGAACCAGTGTACTGTGTAGGTGAAGGCCTGAATGTGTCCGAAGCTGGGGGAGGCTGAACCTGTGTTGTGGCCACAGCTGGGGGGGGGGCTATAAGTGGGTCTGGTACTGGAGGAGGCGTGAAAGTGACATTTTCTGGTGTAGGGTGGAGTTGAACCACTGCATATGTTGTAGAGAGTGTTACTGGAAAGCAGCGCCTCTGCGTCAAAGCTCTTCCCTCAGGGCACTGTTCAAAATAAAACTGTAAAAGTGAGGACAGATGTCATGTGATAGTCAATAAATAAAATAGCAAAAGTGATACTGCACTAGTGAGACAGGAAGGCCTACTACAAAAATGTAAAACATACAATATTTGTACTGTCTTGCAGAATAACTATTGTACTAATATACAAAACACTAAAAAAAGCTGGAAATAGAACAACATAAAAAAACAGATGGATATGTATATGTGTGTTTTTTTTTTTTTATCATTCCAGAAATTCTGAGGTCATAAGTGTAACCGCCCCATGGGGCTTACCTTAATGGCCCCTGTTTCCCCTGACTACCTCCCGTTGCTTCTGGTGTTCCCTTGATTCTCCCCCAAATGTGCACCACCAGTTGGCCCGAGTCCTGATGTGCCCCTGGGCCCCAGAACAACCCCTTCATTTATTTTTGCCCATGATGGGCTTGAGGAGCACTGCGGAGCCGCCACCTTCTCTCCCGGTCACATCAAGGCTGGTGGGCAGCTGGCACCTGCGCGGAAGCACTCTTTACTTTTTCTTACCGCTGTAGCAGTAAGACGGGTGGCTTTCTGTTGGTTCTAGTCCCCGTAGGTAGCTGGTCGGGGACTGGACACCTGAACAAGGCCACCGAGAAGCCTCATTACATTTTCAATAAAGAGTGCCAATCGCGCTAAGTTTTGGCTTGTGCACATGCATATTAATGAGCCCATATTAATATTGATGAGAAAACCTGCCTGTCTGCCTAGGGACCTTGTATTTCGGCAGTGGCAACAGGCACAGGGACTCAAATAAATGTTTTTAAATAGAAGCGCTTTACAGGACACTGTGGGTCCGATTCTCAAAGGGACCTACATCCGGCGCAAGCTGTGGCAAACAGCAGCTTGTGCGAAGCCCGTGCACCAAAGACCCTGCACCTGATTCACATAACAGAAGGGGTTACTGGCGCTTACATTCGATACCCGCGTGCAACCCTGCCCTTGTGGCGAACGCATGATGTATGGACAAGGGTTGCCGCAGGCCCTTTGCGGCACTGCAACCCAGTGTGCCCCATGCCAGAACGGGCATGCCCCAAACTTATGGGACCATTTCAGCATGGCGGGCATACTGCACACGGGACAGACTGCTGCACATGCAGTCCAGTCGGTGTCGTGGAGGTGTGTGGAGGGCATCACCGGTCCCTGGCTCTGCCCAGAGCTGGGGGGTCAAGGGGGCACTGCTGGCAGGTGTTGGGGTTGGAGGGCACCGGACCACCAATGGGGGAGTGCACTGTATGCCACTGACGGCATCATCAGGGGTCTGGTGGGGGTTCACACCACAATTGCTGTTGTGGGGGCACATCAGGGATTGGGGTGCAGTACCCGCACCACTATGCACCCAGCGGCGCACACAGGGCAGCAGTTTCTAAGTCCCCTTACACCAGCCCAGGCTTGTCTACGTGGACTTAGTTTCTGCTTCTCTGGGCACTGTCTGTGGATTGCTCCTCTGGGCTGTGGCTGCTTGGGTCAAGCGCGCAGCACCCTTGCACCTTGTCGCAGCCCATTACTGGACACAAGGGTGGCGCAGGACCTGTTTGGGGCAGGCGGCCTGTGGTCGATGCAGGCCACCTTTGTGAATTGCGTGGAGGCAGCCCTGGATGCAAGGTGCACCTTGCACCATATCTGTTTGGTGCAAGCACCTTGCGTCAGATGCAGGGCTTTGAGAATCAGGCCCTGTGTCTCTATCAATGTATCTGTATCAGTGTGGTATTGTGGGTGGTACAGCATCCCAGGGGGCTGAACCAGGTATTATCAAATCCACATAAAGTATACTCTGGGTGGAAGCACTGCACAATATAGTTATCATGGCACAGAACCAGTTGTAATATTGAAATAGGAACCCAGAGGGGGGTGCTGTGGAGCAGCAAACTGGCAAGACGCACTTGAATGCAGCTCTGCACATCTATCATTTTATTTTGCTAAAAATCACGATTTGCTGTGGAGAAAAACTAAATCTAACTGCAGCAGTGAATAGTTCAGGTTATCCGGCGTCGGGGGATACCAGATGGTCATGGGTCACAACCAGAAAACTACAAGCAGCGGACCTAAACAAGCAGCGGCAACGACTGAGCAGGCTGCAACTTCTCCAATGACTATAGCCGGCAGACAGCCCCCGTGGAGAGCCTTGCAGACCTTCTTGCAAGCGACTGACTCTACAATACAGTTGATCATTCAATGTTTTGCAGAACAAGATGTTAAACTGGAGGCAGCTACCCAAACAGCATCAACCGCAGAGAAAACAGCTGGACAAGCGTTAACAGCCACAACTAAACTTGTGCAAGAAAATGCTAAACTCCAGTATCGATTGGAGGCATTGGAGAACTCGAATAGGGCTTTGCATATACATATAACTGGTCTTCTGGAGGGTCGCGAAGAGGATGACCTCCTTACCTTTTTGTACTTGTGGCTACCTACAGCACTCAAATTTCCACAAAGAACTTTAATGGGTCAGCTTCTTAAAGCTTTTCGTATTCCACCTCGAGCCGTTCGGCCACGTGGCGAGGCCCCAAGAGTGATTCTGCTGGTGACTACAAGCTCCAATGTTAGGGATCAGCTTTTACAGGCAGCGAGGTCATCGGGATGGTTAACCTTTAACGGATCAACTGCCCACCTGTTTCCAGATCTTTCGTTTGCAACACGCACCAGAAGAAAGAAATTTGATGCGGTGAGAGCTCGGCTCCGCGGGTTAGGTGCATCACACTCGCTCCTGACGCCAGCCCGACTACGTATCCACTATGGTGGTAAGACTTATCAAAATACTGATCCATTGGAAGCGGGCAAAAAGGTGGAATTAATAGCTTACGAGTTTCAGTCGTCTGAGGGACGTAATGTTAGTGATCTGGACTCTGATCAAGAAACCTGACTGTTTACAGTTATAATAATCTGCTCATAATTATACCTGCTCTTGAGCATATTCTTTTCGTTTTCTAATGTCTGCAAAGTGAATCATTTGGTTTTCCCAATATCTTAAGATAAAATGATATAACGATGTCTGGAAAACGCATGATTAGTGCTACTATTTTAGGCATTCCTTTTACTACTAGGATTGGGGTTCATATCAGCACTGGATGCTGAGTAATAATCTCTGGATTTTGAACATTTTGGACTTGACCCCAAAAGCCTCAGTTAGCTGTGGCTTATTTAGGTATACTATTTGAATAAATAATTTATTTTGTTTTTCCCCCATCCTGAATCTATACTGTCTAGGCTCTTATCCTAATGTACATTTGATGTATCCGTAAAAAAAATGCTTGATACCTGACAGATGATTGTACAATATGCAATTGTTTATTGTAAAAGCAATAAAAGAAAGTTTGAAAAAAAAAAAAAAAAAGAAATAGGAACCCAGGCCCCTCAACCTTGGTCAGGCCTGCAAGGCACGGTTAAGTAGCCCATTGGGAGACAGTGTCTGGGTTACATAATCTTTGGACGTGTAAAAAAATGGTTATATACCCAGCTCCCCACACATTATTGTGTATTTCATAACTTTCCTTCGACAGCACAGTCTCGTAACTCCTACATGAACTCCACTGAGAACAACCAATATAGGACTAATTCAGACCTTGCCAACACGATTAGCAAACAATTTAAGAGTAACTGTTGACACTCTATAACTGATAAGAGAAGCCATTGAGACTTGACTGGGTCAATATTTAAAACAAACACTATGCAAGCAGATTTAAAGGGCTACACAGCCAGCCCATTAGGCCTAAAAAGGCCCTTCTTCATAAAAACAAGCAGTGATACTCCACTAGGCATTAATTGTACTCCTGCAAGTTCTACTGAGGAACTGTAAATTATGACATCATTTTTGTCCAATCAGGATTGCTTAGTTTAGTTTATTTTTTATCAGGAGGGGAACTGGGCACAGCCCTTTTTCATGACACCTGACATAAAAAGCCATACAATACACATAATGCAACAAGACGGTGTCTCACGCTAACCGTTGCAAAATTCTTAAGTTATAAATCCAGCTGGCATAAACCACTGCCCACACAGGAATACTTTCTTAATTTTCTCTGAAGTAAAATGTTTCAGTCAAATGTTACTTCAAGTATTATTTCAAACAATTACACACAGTAGCATAGTAACACAGTAATTTAAGGTCAGAAGGGACCCCTCTCTCCCCATAAGTATTGACCAACAAGTATGCTCTTCAAATGTACTAATTTACAGCTGACAGTTAAAACACTAGTGTAAAACCCGGACACTCACTGCCATTTCTTTTTTTTTTTTTTTAATTTAGTATGCTTTTGGCCCCCTAGTGCTCGGCCTTCAACCCCCACTCCATGCTACTGCCTCACTCCCAAATGACTGCCTACCACCTACTGATACTCCCTGGTTTATCCCCCAGGGCGGGGCCACGGCATCACTTACCCGCCTATCTTCGACGGGGAAAGGTGTCGGAGAACCTGATATTGCCTCCCTGCCCCCCCAGGGTGGAGTTCAGGGCCTGCAGTGATGTCTGTGGAGCCGCAACTCAGTTGGCGGATGGTACCGCGGAGAGCTATCGAGGCCAGGAGCCGGGGGCAGCATCACTGACAGCAATTGGGGTGATTTTTCCCTGTTTTTTTGGAGGCAGGGACATGCAATGACGTCCAGCAACCGCCCTGCCTCCGAGCACATTCAGACGCCGGTCGCTGCAGTACCCTCAGCCTCCGCCAGGGGTCCGTCAAGCACCAGACGTGCTCCCAACCCTCCCACCATAGAAGGAGAGCTTTCCATGGGACGCTTCATCCTTCTCCCCCCGGCCAGCCCTCCGATGACCCGGGTCTGTTCCCGAACCGGGGTCACAGGCAGAAATCCAACCACTGCGCCGACGGGCCAGCTACTCACTGCCATTTCATACATAGCAGCAGCAGCAGAATATAGGTCATTATTCCTGTATATTTTCCCATCAACCCTTCATGCCACTCAGTCAGGCATGGGAGGGGGAACTGTTTTTACTTCCTAATGAACTGTCGAAAATTACGGCAACAGCAGACATAAACTCCAGTAACACCGTTCAAAAGCATGCTATAGCAATGGCCGGATTTTTAATAACTATTGCCTAGCTACTTTTAAAATTCAAGTTTTTTATTTTTGCAAAACTGCAGTTTAACATGATTTCTACTATGTTTCTAAACAGTTCCTGAAGAGCCATAGTCATGTGCATCTTTAAGTAGTGTAGCTACGAAAATAAAATTTGTAAACCAGAACCTTTTGGTGCCTTTTTGTTGCCCCCCCTACCACCACCACTGTAAACCTACCCATATTTGTTACCCAGACCCACTGTATAGCCTGTATTACTTAGTTCTGTGCATTCAGTATTATGTTGAATTTAAACAGATCACAACATATATTATATATGTTATAATAACACCATCAGGAGTGGATGACAGACAACAGGGATACAGCAACCTAAATTATGGTCCCGGCCAGCCCAGAATGTGGCCCCCCTTCAACAAAACCGTGAGCCGTACTTGGGGTACGCATTCCTACAATCATGGCGTCTTCTGAAGTCCTTTGTGTGCCTGAACAGCTCTGCTTTGCTTTGTAGTTCTCTCTCACTTGAAGAACTCAAGAATGCACTCTTATAATCAAATTATACATTGACGCAATCAAATCATTCTTTATTTATAAAAAGTCACCTTTCTAAAAATCAAGGCACCTGTACAACATATAATTAAAACACATCAATAAATAAACAATACAAAAAAAGATTAAAACTAATAATAAATAAATACAACAGTGGCATTAAAAATCAGGCAATGCTAGGCTAAAAAGGTAGGTTTTCAAGGCCTCCTTAAAACTTTGGACGGTCAGGCAATCTCGTACATGACAAAGTGAAGAATTCCACAGGGTCAGGGCCATAAAACTAAATGCCCTTGCCCTAGATGTCTGCAAATGGACCCTGGGAATCTCTAGCAATCCCTCGTCAGTGGATTGGAGAGGGCAGAAGGGACAGTGGGGGTGAAGAAGATCTTGCAGCTAACCTGATCCCTGGTCATGTAGGGCCTTACAGGTCAGCAAACCGACATAAATTATGGTCCCAGCCAGCCCAGAATGTGCCCCCCCCCCCAACAATGATTCTAACCAATTGGCGCACTGCTTTCCCCTGCATGTATAGCACTCTTATTTTGTAAGGAATGTTTTACGCACAGGTGCCCTGGAAATGACTATGTTTGAGATCATTTGTTTTAACTTTCAATGTATTATTGATGGACCCTGATCAATAAGAAATGAATTCTGCCGTGTGGCTTGTATGTCTGTCAATACTGCCAGGGAGACCAATCTTGCGGTTGTAAGAGTGGTCTCACTTACAGTCTTAGGGTGTCAGAACTGCTCACAGCCTGTTCACAGTTTTCAGACCCAAAGAACGAGCACAAGACCACTCTTACAATAAGAGCGATCTCTGCAGCAGTACTAACAGACACAGCAGCTGCACATATAAAAACATGTACAGACGATGTGACAATATTTACTTAACTTGATGACCTACCATTATTTACATGTCAGAGTTTCTGAGGGAGGCCACAAAATGTCAGACTGGGGGCGTTATTCTGTTAATCTTTACATATAAAAATAGTCTTAAGATAAATGGGGTTGTACATTGAGCATGGTACTTTAGGAGCCAAAATATGTTTTACAGGTCGGAGGTTGCTTCATCTAGTCATGAGTTTTATCAAAACACTAAGTGAAACACTGCAATAACACCACCTTTAAAGGATTCTTTTAATGATCGCTAGGTCTTTAAAATTGGAATTTTACACCATAATAAACTATTTAATTTTAATTACGATATTTCCCAGGTCACCAGCTTAGCCCCCATCTGCTTTGCTATAGGCAACCTCCAAGCCCGGTCATCTTTCCTGCCCCCCACCGGCAGCATTCAGTATGGCATCCCCCTCAGACTAAATCCAATTGAGCCATTGTGTACTGGGTAGGCAGGAGATGCAGGGCCCAAGAGCACCTCCTTTTAAAAAAAAAAAAAAAGTCTGGTTAAACAATTCACTGTTACAGTCTATGATACCAAGTGTATACACTGCATGTAATGTTAACAGAGGAGGCAAACGTAATTCTAAACCGACAACACTTATAAGACATACTGGAGGTAATCAGCAAACATTTAAGCCAGGAAAGTATCTGGAACACTGCAGCCAAGAGTCTGGCAAGTCGAGCCTAGAAAAAAAAAACACTAAACCCTCTAAAATATGCAAAGTGGAAACTCCTGGAGCCTCCAATCTTCTCTTCAGAACCCCAGCTCCTAAGAGGTGTGGCCTGACCACCGGTGTGAAAAGATACACTGCAGTAGAGCTTTGTTTCCAGACTAGAACCAATTGAAAAACAAGCATATTTTAATGCCTAACGTTTGCATGAATGTATGTATGTGCTGTGCAGATGTTGATACTGATAGTGCATGGATGCAGATGCCCTGGGCCAAGGGAAGACTCTGTCCTAAATCCCTGCACTTCAGTGCGACAGATGTGAAAAATTCATAGGGCTGTCTGGTGGGCTGCAGAAGCACATGGCCCTGTGGTCCCTGCGCTTCCATGTGGTTGCAGACACAGATGCACAAGGCAAAGAGTGCATCTGTCAGTCAATGCACAAGACATTCTGCTACAGACAGGTGAAGAGGTGCAGGGCCCTATGCCAAGAGGACAGCTGTCTTCACTGCATGGAACCTGGGCCCATGAGGACAACACTGTGCTTTTCATTCCATGGCTGGTGGGGGTGTTGCATAACAGCACCATTCATCCCACACTCCCCACACCCAGCTGGGTCACTGAGTTCACCCCTGAACTCAGCTCACAAGGACAGGATCACAAAGCATGGCTGCTGGGGTGAAAACAGGCACTATACACAAAGGTTTTTAAACAAGTATAATTTTTTCTTTTTAAGTTTGACCTCGGCTTTTCAAGATATTTGTTTTATGATTCGCCTCATAGACATGACATGTACCATTTGTAGTATATTAGCCGAAATGTCATTTTGCACCAGAGGTGCAAAAACACATCTTGTTCAGTATTTAAAAAATTACACGTCACGTTTATGAGGTGGTATGGAAAATGGCAATGTTGAAAATTTGAAGTCAAAATATTAAAAAATTAGTAAAGTCATGAGTGAATGTTCAGTCATAACTTGGGCATTTTACTGTATCTGTACACCAAATTTTCAGAATAGCCTTCTTATTACGCCTCAGCACTTCTCCCCCAGTGAGTCTAGTCCTCCTTTATCACTACACTCTTTAGCACTTAAGATAAAAGAACTGCTGCCCATCAAGTTCTTGCCTCCTTGCATATAGTACTAGTTAATTATTTTACAGACGATATCATCCTCTGTTCCCTATGTGATTCACTCTATATCCTGTAGATTCTCAAGTTGTTCACTTAACAACATTTCAACCTAGCCTGCTTTCAATTATGTGCCTGTATATTTTTACTTACGCACTCCCTGTTATTGTAATTATGTAACCTCTTTAACCTGATGTACTCATGTCTTTCTAGGCATGGAACCTCTTTGTATCTGCTTATGTACTTGTAACCACTGTAAATGATGTTATGCCCATGTATTACTACGACGTGGAACCTCTGTAAAAGAGCCTTTGGCTCAAAGGTACTTCCTAGAAATAAATAAATAACATAAATATTACCCCACCTCATGAACCCAGCAGGAGAAAATTTTCAAGTCCCTGCCAAAATGTCATTCCTCTCCACCCGAACGTCATTCCGTGCCACAGGTATGAAAACACATTTTGGCCAAGATTTGAAAAATGACAGCTGTCACGTTTGTGAGGTGGTGTGAAAAAATGGCTATGTTAAAAATGTGGGGTCAAAATATTTAAAATTTATGTATATATTTATATTTAAAAGTTATGAGAGAACATAGAAAAAAATTCAACAAATGCACATAACTTTTCCATTTTTACATATTCTGACCCCAAATTTTCAACATAGCCTTCTTATGACCTCACCTCATGAACAAGGGTGATGAAAGTGTTCAAATCCTGCCTGAAAGGTGATTTCGCAATGTGACTGTGGGATGCTGGGAACAGGACTAACTCTTGTCCCCACCCCCCCGGGGTTTTCTACTTTCCATCACAGTTTTTGCCCCCATTACTCTATTTCAGGTACTTAACCCACCTCCTTCCCCAAGTCATTAACCTCCGGGCATACCACAAGTTCGAGCACCTGAAAAGACAATTCACCCCCAAAAACACTGTAAACTGGTGCAACCATTCCACAGTTTACCTGTTATCGTAAACAGTTGTGGCTGAGGAGAATGTTCCAAGGCACCTGGGAATGGAGAGGTTTCATAATTCCATTGCTTGCAAGGGTACCACTTCAGTATGGGCTCAGCATATAATGTATGGCTTTAAGACTTATGCTGCATTAAAACTCCCTCTCTAAGTTTGGAGCTACTTCAGTTTTCCTGAGAAATCTATTAGTCACTACTTAGACCAGCCATGTGTTTAAGTTATACTATTCATTAGATGGAGTCTTCTAGGAATTAGGCATGAGCATAATGCTGTAACAATGCATGACCAGTTCTTTACAATTTGTGGTGTCAAATGCAAGTACCCTGCTGTGTTATGTGATAATTGCTATCTTATGTTAAAACCTTCAATAAAATTATGGAAAAAAAAGAAATGCACTTAACTGCACTGGCCTTAGTTTCTCATATTGTAGTCGGTGGTTCTAGCAGCAAGACACGTCTTCCATGGGAGAGCGGATTTTCACCCTGGGAGATGTTCAGGTGAGTTAGGGTTTGTGGGGTGGTGACTGCTTAGTGGGAGGTCGGGATGAGGTGTGTGGGGGGAGGCAGATCGGTGAGGGATGGTTTCTGTTTTACAGGAAAAAAACACTGAGGCACAGTTTTCTTTATTTTAGGGGTATATTCTGACACTGTGACCGGGCACCCCAGTGTCAGGCTTGTTGTGAACAGGGGTGGGCAACCTGGAGGGGTCAAGAGAAGCGGTACCGGGGGTGGGCTTCCAAGTCTGCTTATTTTTTCAAAATGTTTACAAAGATTAGGAAGGCCGGGCAAGTGAGCAACATGGAGGGGACGGGGTGAAAGAAGCAGTAGTGGGGATGGGCGCCCCACTCTGCTTAACAGAATAGATCAAGAACGAGAGAAAGACAGACAGATAGGTAGATGGCACGATCTCTCAGGCTCCTGAAAGCCAATCAGCTGCTTCATGCAAATGAAAGGACTGAAGCCCTCTCTGATTGGAGTGGCTTCGGTCCTTTCAACAACACGAAGCTTCCACCCAGCAAGCAGCGAGTGAAGTCACAACCACAGTGCATGGTCATTGGTCTGGATTGCCGAACCCCTTTCAGTCTAAGCTGCAGTGGGCTCAGCAGTGACACACCTCTCAAATGCCATTAAGTGTAATAAAACATTTCTTGTGCATGCACAAGCAATCGTAAAACAGACTTAACTTCAGTCTTTGGACATTAACTGCATAATTCGATAGATAACATCTAAAAGCAGCATCCTAGAGTTTGACTTACCAGAACTACGGGGGAAGCCAAGAAGCCAGCCACACAATGAACCGCCGAAGGCTAAGGCCCAGTGGACCAAAGTAAGCTCTGAGACAGAGCAACCTGTGACTGCGGGGGGAGAGCTGTCTTTGAAAGCCTTTATGTGTCAGCAATTCAAGCTCTTAATCGAGAGATGGAGGACTTTGATACACATATAGGCCTGATGGAGAAGAAAGCTGATATAATCCAGGTGGATGCGACAAAGGCAGGAGAGGTCGTAGAAAGAGCAACTGTCACTTGTACGGTCAAAGAAAAGTCAGTGGTAGGAGCCAGACCTGAACAGCTCGAAAATGTTTCATGAGCAGCAAATATTAGGCTCTTCAACCTGACTGAAATGACTGAAGATCTCAGAGCATATATGCAGAAGTGGTTACCGGTAGCGCCATCTCTAGACTTGAACATTATCATAAAAACAGCTTATCGCATAACCCTACAAGGCCTTCCATTAATGAAAATACTCCCTGTAGTTTTGCTGGTTGTGGGTGGCTCAGACGACGTAAACATCTTGATACAAGCTGTGAAAAGCTCAGGAGGCACAAAAAAGGGTCAGCATATCTTGAAATTGTTCCCAAATTTAAGCTGCAGAACTTGGTCCCGCCAAAAAGGGTTTCATAGGGTTAGAATATTGCTAAGAGAGTTTGTCGAGAACCATTATTTACTTCTCCCAACCAGACTTAAAAATTAATTATGGGGGAAAAACTTTTTTAGTCTCCAGTCCAGCCAAAGCCAGGAAACTGGCTGGAAATATACGCAAGGAGTTTTCTGTTAGCTCAAGGGAGGGAGAGGGTGCCAGTGGTCGTTAGGCAGGAGACTTCCTCCCCCCCACTACACATCTGAAGAGGAGTAGGGCTGTGGGGGACTGGGACGCACCCCCCCCCCCACCAAAACCACCAATACCAGGACAGCATGTGACTGAACTCTGGCATCTTCTACCACACAGCCAATCAGGCTGTGGGAGAGTGTGTGAACATCCTGTCCTTTTTGGCTAAAGTGTCCTCCAATTACATCTCACTCAGCAGTGCCTGTGTTTGTGATGCTAGTCCTCAGGTGTAAGTATAATTACTGTTTTTTGTTTTTTTTTTATAATTTCTTTTTATTGCAGTTACAGAAATAACATATACAAAACATTTCCTTGGTTCCAAGGCACAGAAAGTAATAAAGGAAAAGTTTACATACAAAGGAGATACTTTCTTGTCATCCAGTGCTACAACAAGTGGAGGAATACCTAAAACAAGGAGTAAATAGCATAATGGCCCTAACAGTAGCCCAAAGCGCCAAGACCACAGACTATTTCGCTATAGTAAGTAACATGATAATAACTTGAGTTTAATATTCTTTATTATATTACATTACAGCAGAGAATATACAGTGTTTCAGTCTAATTAATCAGCTTTGGCACACAATCACACATCTATAACATAGAGGATAATGTATGGGCATGCATCGCTAACAGGTTTGTTAATCATCGAGAGGTTGCCATGGTGACCATGTAAACCTCGAGAGCGGAGCTCGAGAGGTTTATGTCGCCATGGCAACCTCGAACCAGTTATTCAAACCAGTTGCCAACGTATGACCATACATTATACTTTATAGTGTATGGCCATACATTTCAATTTAAAAACTTAAGCACGATCCTTACTGTTTAAATTTTAGTCTCAGCGGCAGCCATTCCGGGTCATGCTTTCACCGCCGCAGCCATTTCTGGAAGGCTGTCGGTGGTGTAGTGCACATGTTAAGCGATCTCTTGTTGTTAACTCATCGGTGTGACGAAAGCACGATAGGTTAACAACACTGAACGGATTTATCGATGGTTAACCTTAGGAAATGATGATTTCCTAAGGTTAACAGTGTTCTACCATACATTATATAAATTTCTTGCAATTATATCAGTACATTTTTTCCCCCCTGCTTGGGCGGCGCGTGAACCCAGGCTGCACAAGTTAGAAAGTAAAAGCAATCTTAAGCTACAAGAGGTCTTGGCACAACAAACATTACACTCCAATAGAACTGCAGAGGCAAAGGACCGAATCTCCAGGCTAGAGGACGAAACAATGGAGGTCCCTGGGCAGGTGACTGCACTACAGAAGGAGATGGAGGAACTAAAGGAGGCATTCAACTACCAGGAAAACTACCATAGACGTCTTAATCTGCGTTTGAGAGGGTTCCCAGAGGGCACGGAATGAGGAGATGTGCTGGGCTTTTGTGCGAAAACTCTACCTGAATTGTTGGGGTTACAACCCAGGAATGGGCGATCAAAGCTGGAAAGGGCCCACCCGGCAGTAATACCTCACCCCCGGGGAGACCAACCCCTGAGACAGATTGTGATGCAGTTGCATGCATTCCAAGACCGAGAGGCGATACTAAAAGCATATCAGGAGAAAGGCGTCCTGGAGTATGAAGGAAAGCGGCTATTTCTCTCCCAAGACTACTCCGCTCGTCTACTTAAAAGGCGAAAAATGTTTAATCCCCTAATGAGTCAGTTGAGAGGCCTCAGAGTGGAGAATTTCTTGATCTATCCCTCGATATTAAAGATCCATCATGAGGGGGGAACCTACCCCCTTCTGGGGGTAGCCAAAGCAGAGCGGTTTGTCAATGACCTGCAAACGAAGCTGGATAAATGAGGTGGTTTATTTCTACTCTGAGATGCAGCTGAGCTATCCAGTTCGTATATCTTCATTGTTTTTATCATTATTGTGGTTTGGAAGCACTGGGACATGTGTGATTGCTCTCCCTCCCGAGGATGTGACGGGGCAATTTATTGCGTAGCCCTCTACACCTATTCAATGTGGACTAGGCCTGCAATCCATGTAAAGGGGAAAGCCTGCTGGTCGTGGCGAGGGAACCAACTTCTCTTTGGTTTCAGGCCCTGAGATGGACTGAAATGAGAAACAGTTGAGGGGAGGCGTTCGCAGAAGGTTAACCGCATCTTTGCGGTAGCTGTTGCATGGACATTTGCCCTGCAAGGCTCAGATCCTTTAGTGGAATTGCATGGGTTGGCTGGAGTTATTGGGCCTGCTAGTGCTGCTCGAGGTCGCGATGCGAAGGGGTGATGGGAGAAGGGATTTAGCGAGTGTGTTTGTGGCACGGCCTGCTCCCTCCGTCGCAGTAAATACCATCGCCCGCAATGGCAGAAGCACAGACCAGAATGTGTGGCTGATTCTTGCCTGCAGTGGAGAAAAGACTTAATGGACTGGGAGGAGAGGGCAGGTACATCCTGCAACGCAGTAAGTGTCTTGTTCAGTTGTGTTTAATATAGTTTATTGTCTAGATAGTGTGCACCTCACACAGTTATGTTTTTTGCATGTTTCTTAAGATAAGACAGCGGGGAAGAGAAGCTGAACTCTGTATTTGGTGGCCTCTATGTCAGATGTTTACTTTTTCTTAAAACAAGACAGGGGGGAGGAGGAGAAGATGAATACTGCACATGGTGGCCTCTATGTTAGTGATATAACATAACACTCTGCAGGTTTACCTGCTCTGTTGTTATAATGCAGGCTGTTGGTGTTGCACGGGGTATATGGGGGCTTATATACCGTTGTTGCTGGAGTGGAGGGGCATATAGATCCACAGCTGGAAAATAGACACTCATGCCAGTAGAACAACTAGTGTCACGTTTTCGAGGGGGTGGGGTGATGAAGGGAGGGAGAGGGAAGGAGACATGTATATGAGTTGTCCTATTGTGGGGGGAGGAAGAGGGTTTGAAGGGGTGGAAGGGAGGGGATGAATGACACTGTTCATAAAGGTTATGGATGGAAAAAGGATGAGGGGTGTGGAAATGGGGATCTGCTACTGTTTATACTATGTTGTATTGTTGTTAGTCTGTGTTTTTTGGTGCATCCTGTACTGCAAATAGTTCAATGAAGCTTCCAGAAAGTCAAATATATAGGCACTTTAAGTTGGTAAAAGAAATGTTACCGGCTGTGGTGAATCAAGGGGAGGCGGGTGTGAAACATTATGGCTAATGCACAGGAATTGACGGTGGTCTCCTGGAATATAAGAGGGATCTCCCACCCAATCAAACGGTCGATGCTCCTGACGGCCCTTAAAAGACGGGGAGCCCAAGTGGCACTAATCCAGGAGACCCATCTGACTTACCCTGAGCATGCCAAGCTTACCCGGGGCTGGGTTAGCAAATGCTTTGCGGCGTCATACTCATCCCATAAGCGAGGGGTAACTATTCTCTTAAACAAGCATCTACCATTGGAGGTTAAGAGAGTGGTGAAGGACCATAGGGAGGGCAGATATATTTTTATTGTGGGACAACTGTATGGAGAACAGATTACATTTGGCAATGTTTATGCCCCAGCTGTACATGACCCTCGGTTTTTCCCGGATCTCTTAGACCTGCTTGTTAGAGAACAATTTCCAGGGTTAATTTTGGGAGGAGATCTGAATAGTGCCATGAACCCAGCTCTGGACCATTCAGAGAGTAGAGGTAGAGTGACAGAGGTGCTGCACCAGTGGCAGGTGGACATGGCAGATATGAACGTGGTAGACAGCTGGAGGATGGTGAACCCTGGGGCCAGAGAGTACACGTTTTTCTCTAATCCCCGTGGGACTTGGTCCTGCATTGACTACATCTTTTTACTGTGGGGGTGGAATGATAGAGTGATAGATATGACACATAGCCCCATTCATGTATCAGACCATGCCCATGGTAATAGCGCGTCTCAAGATGGCGTGTTGAGAGGGAGCTCCCGCCCCAGTGGAAATTTCCTTCTTACATGCTCCTCAATAAGGAATTTAAAGAGCATTTGGTGAATCAATGGAAGCTGTATAAAAGATACAAACAAAGGGGTCAAAGTACCGAGAGCCACATACTGGAAAGCAGGAAAAGCCTTCATGAGGGGTACTATCATAGAATTCATGACTAGGACTAAAAAAAACTAAACAAGAAAAGAGATTGGGACTGGAGAAACAGCTCAAGGATTTAGAGAAAAGGGTAGCTAGGGGCGAATAGGGAGATGTAGGGAAACTCCTTACTGTCACTAGGGAGGCCTTGAATGCCTTAGTACGAGGAGAGGCAAAGGTATCCTGGTTTTATTGTAAACGCCAGATGTTTGAATGGTCTAATAAACCGGGTCCCCTCTTGGTGAGACTCCTGAAGGGGGGTAGATGTCCCACTAGAGTGACCGGAATTAGGGATAAAAGGGGTGTGCTACATAGAAAGCCTAGAAAAATAAGGGACTGCTTTTGGAAGTTCTTTAACCACCCATACAAGGCGGAATGTAGGGACAAGGGTCACTTGATCAGGGAGTTCCTAGACAAGGTAGAGCTTTCAAGGCTCACGAAGGCCCAGGAGGAGCAGTTAAATCAACCTGTTACCAGGGAGGAAATATTGAGGGCTATAGGGAAACTGCAATGGGGAAAAGCAAGTGGCCCTGACTGATTTCCCGCAGAATTTTATAAGACCCTAGCGGGGCAAATGGCAAAAGTTCTAAGTGGGGTATTCCAGATGGACGAAGGGGAGGAGCATGCACAACTACCTAAAACCTGCTATGATGCTGTGGTTTGTTTGATCCCCAAACTAGGGAAAGATGAAGAGGAATGTGCATCGTACAGACCAATATCCCTTTTTAAACTATCCAAGAATCCGAGAATTCAATAAAGATAAAGATAAATAAACTGTGACCTTAAGATCTTGGCCACACGGTTGGAGGATGCCCTACCTACGTTGATCCACCCAGACCAGACCAGGTTTATAAAAGGGAGATTTTCCTATCATAACATGTGCCACTTGCTTAATGAAGTGGGGAGAGCAGGACAGATGAGGAGAAAACATACGTTATCTCTATGAACGCTGAAAAGGCGTTTGATAGGGTACAGCGGGAATACCTCTTTGAGGTTTTAACCCGGTTTGGACTGGGTCAATCATATATCCAATGGGTCCGGGCCATGTATAAGACACCCAGAGCACAGGTCTTGGTTAATGGGGTGCCCACTGACAGCTTTAACTTAGAGTGTGGTACGAGGTAGGGATGCCCCTTTCTCTCCTGCTGTTTGCACTGGCACTGGAGCCGTTAACTGTGGCCATCCAGCAGTGTCAGGGGGTTGAGGGTATTATGGGGGCAAGAGAGACTGTGCACAAGATCGCCCTGTACATGGATGATATGCTTTTGTTTGTAAAGAATCCTCAGGATTCCATGCTGCCCCTGTTGGAGCTGATTAACGCCTTTGCTGCTTTCTCTGGGTATAAAATAAATCTTAGCAAATCGGAAATGCTTTGCTTTCCAGGAAGCAGCAAGGAGGATGAATGGTGGGGAATTCAGGTGGCGCCCATAAGTATCACTTATTTGGGTATCAAAGTGGGAATGGCGGATGGATCTCTATACGGGCTAAACTATTCTCCATTGATTAAAACAATCGAAATGGATCTGAGAAGGTGGATGCAATTGCCCATCTCATAGTTGGGTCGAATCAACCTGATTAAAATGAATACCCTCCCTAGAATTTTATACCCTATGAGATGGTGCCTGTGGGTCTCACGAAAGGGATATTAAACGGTAGAGCATTCTTTCTCTCAGTTTATTTGGTGGGACAAATGGCCATCAAGCCTGTGAGACTGAAAGCAGAAAAGACAAAGGGGGGGGGTCTCAACTTCCCAGGCCTCATGAATCATCATTTGTCGATCCAGCAACGTTATATAGCGGACTGGGTGCATCGCCCTACGGTGGCCAGCTGGGTGGACCTAGAACAATGGGGATGCCCAGGTCGCCGTTCGGCGTACTTACATAGTAAGGGCCTTATGCAGGGTGGGAATAACCCATTAGTGAGAGCAGTGTTGGAAGCGTGGGGTCGTCTCAGAAGGGGAAAGGGAATATGTGAAGGTGAGACCCTGCTGCTGCTGCTGCCAGTGGCAGGAAATCCCTTCTTCCTTCTGGGAATGGAGGACAGAGGATTCCAACAATTGGGAAACATGGGGGATACAGAGTATGGGGAACCTGCTAAAGGATGGTACACTAAGCTCGTTGAGAGACATTGTCCACACGCTGGGACTGAGTGGACAGCAGATGTTCCAGTATATGTAGCTTTGAGCATTTATGCTGAAAATGGGAAGGGGGGGAACCCAGACCCATGGGTGGCCACTGACTGAGGCCTTAATATATTCAGCCAAAAGAGACCCCAAAGGGTTTATTAGGAAAGCAGCAAAGTTGTGGAAACAAGACTACCTTGATCACACCCAAAAAATAAAACAGTTGTGGGAGAAGGACATTGCAAGGGAAATTACGGAGGAGAATTGGCAGGTAATGTTGGAAATGCATGCAGGCCTGCTGATATGTAATAGAGTCAAGGAAGCGTTTTATAAATTTCTACACGGGCTTTACTACCCACCAGTGGTAGTAAATAAAGCACACCCCTCTGTCTCCCCCATGCGTGGTCAATGTGGGGAAGAAAAAGGGACATATATGCACTGTTTTTGGACCTGTAGGGTACTACAGACCTTTTGGGGGGGAAGTGATAGGTGAAGTTTCTCACATGGCAGGGTTTCCCGTGCAGATACACCCCGTAGCGGGTCTGTTTGGTATGGACCAGGGAAGGGGGGAGAGTGGGAGCCATTTCCCAGGTGGATCAGGGTATTACTGGTACTGGCGCGACACTGCATACAGAACACGTGGGTTTCCCGTGCAGATACACCCCCTAGCGGGTCTGTTTGGTATGGACCAGGGAAGGGGGGAGAGTGGGAGCCATTTCCCAGGTGGATCAGGGTATTACTGGTACTGGCTCGACACTGCATACAGAACACGTGGGTTTCCCATGCAGATACACCCCCTAGCGGGTCTGTTTGGTATGGACCAGGGAAGGGGGGAAGAGTGGGAGCCATTTCCCAGGTGGATCAGGGTATTACTGGTACTGGCGCGACACTGCATACAGAACACGTGGGTTTCCCATGTAGCCCCCACAATTCAGCAGTGGCGCAAGATAATAATTCAAAACTTAAGCCCTGGAGAGACTAACCCTGATGATCAGGGACAGAGAAGAGGCTTTCTATAGGGAATGGACACCCGTTCTGGCCTCACTAAACAGGGAAGAGGAGACAACCCTTCATACGGGACTTGATTAGGGTGGATGCACAGTGAAAAGTACCTGCATGAAAATGAACAATAAAAATGACAATAAAATAAAATAAAAAATAAAAATGGAAATATCCTCAGAAATATCTAGAATAAGAATGAAATTGTATATCTATGAAACTGACTGGAAGAAAGTAGTCATAATGTAGAACTAATTGTAAATGGTTTGTATAATGGATTGCACCTACTTGTTTGTGTGTTGCAGTGTATGTGTTTTGTCTGTTGTTATAATCTAGAACGTTAATAAAAAGATTATACAAAAAAAATAAATGGCTTCTTGGTCAACCAGATGATGGCCACTGGATCCCCTCCGTCATGAAGCCCCACCGGAATGCCCTTTCAGGCTGCCCCGTAGCCTCCGTGCTTGGGTCAAGGCTGAACCCCAGTCTCTTTCCTCTCCTAGGGCCTGGAGAGGGGAGGCCTCCCCGATGAAAGGAATGTCAGGCACGTCTGGTGCACTACAAATTGGGATCAGCAGCAGGATGGCAGGAGGGGATGACTTAGCTGGTTGGGGACCCTAGGTGGCCCAAAGGAGTAGACGGCCGAGAGGTGGGGAAACATAAACAAGTAGTGCAAAAAAAAAATATTCATGAAATGTGGATGGAATATAAATGCTCCTAGTCCAAGCATATCAGTAAATGTAAAAGACGTGGCTGAAGTGGGCTGCATAAATAGCTATAGAACTCAAACTCAGGACTCAGATTCAGGGTCTAGCAGTTGGAATTCAGCTCCAAAAAGTGCAAGGTAATGCACATGAGGAACAAAAACCCCTAGACACAATACTGGATGGGAGGGGTTAAGCTGCCCACTACTTCAGAGGAAAGAGATCGGGGAGCATCATAAGTAACTCCCTAAAATAACCCAGCCAGTTTAACAAGGCCTACCGCATGGCAGCCAGAATGCTGGGGTGTATTGGCAGGGGTTTCAACAGCAGGTGAAAAACAGGTAATACTAACTCTCTATAAATCACTGGTGTGATCCCATTTGGTGTACTGCATCCAGTTATGGTGTCCTCACCTGAGGAAAGAGACAGAAAGGAGAGACGTTACATGGCAGAGTAACCATTCAGGATTCAGGGCCAGCAGTGCAGATCCTATGAACATTAGGCTCAGGGCACTGAGCATGTACTCACTGGATGTCAGAAGGGAGAGCAGCGATGAGACTGAGACCAACAAACTCCTTAAAGGAATAAAAGAAGGCAAACTGAGGAATTTGTAGGCAGGAATGGCATGTCAAAGCAAGAGAACATGCATGGAAGCTACCGAGGGTGGGTGTGTTCAGGAAGAATGTGAGAACGTTTTACTTCACAGAGAGAGTAGCTGAATTGTGATACTGCCTACTGGCAGAGGTGGTGGCCGCAAAAACCATTAACAGCTGCAAGCATGGCTGGGACAGATTAAGTGGCTTAACAGTTACTTTGGGGGGGGGGGGGAGGCAAGGGTGAAAACTCAGTTTGACAATAATTCCCAGGATAGGGTAAGGCAAAACTGGACAGACTGGATGCACCAATGTTCTTTTGCTGCTGACGTTTATATTTCTGTGTTTATAACTCACCCCGCTCAGTTCCCCAAACCCCTAAAACTGCCCCAATGGCTAGGGGTGTTTGATTTCATTTGAAAGACTTTTAAGTTCTCAAAAATACTAACATACTAGATGCCAGCAGAGTAGGCAGAGTAGCAGAGTAGGAAACACTAAACTGTTCAACTAATGCACGAGGAAAGGAAAAGAAACATACAAGTTGACTGCAGATAAGGACCGCAAGGCCCATCCAGTCTGCCCATTTTTTCTACCTTATGAAAAAAAAAGAATACGAGTTCATATAGCACCTTTCACACACACTTTATCCAAAAGTGCTTTACAATCCTTGGGCAGTTGCCAGCACGCTATAAACATGCACAGAGAGCTTATGGAAATGTCAGGGAGTTGCGTACCAAGAAAGAGAATGAAGCGCCGGGAGGTTAAGTGACCGGGCTCTAACCACTAGGCTTTACTGCCTCATGACTAAACATCATCTGATGCTGGGGTATAAAAAAAATAAAAATTGGATTCCTATCTTATTCAGCTGATATTTTAATTGTACTGCTAAATAAAAATGTTTGTGCCTGAGATCATGAAAAACAGAACAACAGAAAAATAAGCTGTTTTGAGCCAATTTGATTTTACCCTCAGCAATACACTGGCAAGTATTACTATTGAGTTTGTGGGTGCATCTGACCTGGCAAGCCTGGACTTGTCATGGTATACTGCGGACAACAATGAGAACTGGGATTTGGGGGCACTCCGATTTACACAATTCTGACCGAAAACTGCACACAGTGCAAAGAGAAAGGAAATCACTGACACCAGCTTTCTGAACTGAGTGAAAACAAGCCTGGAAACAACTTGTATGTTTTCAATGCCAGAAATGGAATCCATAAAGCTGGCCCATCACTGCATTAGCACAGCAGTGTTTGCATGCGCAATGCCCATGAACCAGGCTCTGATCTGAGCCTGAGACACTGGAGTGCCACTAGCAGGAGCAGGTCTGCCTGCTCCACAGGACACCTGTCTCTTCCGGAGTAAATGGCTGTCTGCTCCCACCATACTAGCACCACCAGAGGTACCAAAATAGGTGTGGCAGGCAGAACGGCTGAGGAAGGGGAGATGCACGGCTCTGCTTCACACACACCCATTGCATGCACTGCGAAGCATGTTAATTCTGGTGTCTCGTGTGGAGGAAGAAAGAGCGAAACCCCACAGCTTGCCTGACTGAAGGGCATCACGGCACTCTCAGGCCCTACGCTCCCTGCTTGCCTAGCACAAATTCTCCAACTGGATTTGATCACCAAGGAGATGCTACCCAAAGACCCAATATAAGGAGAAAGTTGCGGGGATAAGGAGCCTCAGGGAAGCAGCTTACTTGATGGGGCTTGGAGGTTGCCTATGAGAGGGGCAGCTAGGGGCTGTGACTGGTGTTCTAGGGGGAAAAAAGTACAATTAAAAAGAATGCAGTACACAGACCTCTAATGCAGACACATATACACAGATGGGGGATGGGGTTGGGGCAGCTACAGTATAGGGGTGCTTGCTGTGCATTCGAACAGACCTGATAGCCCATGAGGCCTGTTTCTGCTGGCAAGTTTCGTATGTTCGTATACACCAGTGCACAGTAAGATCACTCAGAAGAAATGCTGAAATGTCACCAAGAGTATATACGAATGCATATTCCAAGTAAGCCATGCTGTGTGAATTTATTTTTATGGGCAACATTTTACTTTTGCTCCACTTTCTGATGCAATAATTTTGATTTGTGTGTTCTGTGTAAGCAAGCCATTAAGTAATTGCATACTACTGAGGGCTGCTTTACTTTTCTCACATGCTTAACACAGTACTGGGGAAATACAACTGTA
The DNA here is from genome assembly GCA_016271365.2 of Neoceratodus forsteri. Lineage (NCBI taxonomy): Eukaryota > Metazoa > Chordata > Ceratodontiformes > Ceratodontidae > Neoceratodus > Neoceratodus forsteri. Next base: position 1,026,705,808 of record CM028134.1, read on the forward strand.
GAGCAACAAAGAGAGTTTAATATAGGACTGGGGTCAACAAACAAGATCATTGTATAGAACATGGTGTACATATTTTATTTTTGTGGCTGCACTCCTCAGTGTCACTCCACGGTTTGGCTGTTTCGGACTGAGTTACAGAAATAATTCAACTAATTTGTTTCTGTGTCTCTTAGTTGAACTCTATTCCAGCAACTGCCCCCCTCCCTTTCCCCTTTTTCTCTCCTCTTTCTCCCCTACCGTACCTGCCTCCTCAGCTTTCCTGTTCTGGCCTGTTTTCCGCTCGCTCAACAGTGTTCAGTGTTCCCCTTGCCTGCTTAGCCCTGATGTGGTCGGAATGTTTCGTGTATTCATTTAATATTTATTGTAATATTATTATTTAATGTCTGCACTAATTGTGTTTTTTGTTTCCTGCTCAATTGGATTTTTTTTCTTTGTCTATTTATACATGAATTTTCAATGTTTGCCTCATCTTGCTATGCAATCCTTCTCTCGGGTCGCATGTGAAAAGAAGCCTTGGCTCAGTGTGCCTTTCCTGGTCACCAAATTGGAACTAAATAAATGGGTACTGTTACTGCGTCTCTTATGGTTATAAAAGTGTCTTCTGAGACTACATACTGTAGCAAAACTGTAAAGCTGAGCTCTTGTGGTTGAGCTGCAGTGGGAGATGATAACATACTGCGAGTTGTATAAAACAGGAAACCATTACTTGTTTTTAACCAATTTCAGTAAGTGTAATGTTGGCTGAAGTCAAATTCAGACTCTGGATGCACATCAAATGACATGGTAAATGCTTGTGGATGTAGGACCCGAAAATCTATGATATTCCGCTCATAGACATTTTATATGGGCTGGAGTTAGGGATGTCACAATAACACAATATGACGACGTATCACGATAAATCCTAGCAACTATAATTTATCATTGTAAAATAAACAAACAAAAAACAATATAGCTAGTATCATGCAGCAAGATATACCATGATCAAGGCCACTGTTTTTCGTTTTTTGCCGGAAAACCCAGTAAAATTCCAGAATTAGAGCTGCCTGAACACTGGTAAAAACAAATGATTTCATGGAATCTGCCATTTTATACTAGATCAGTAATTCTACAAAACTTGTATTTTTCTTATAATTGCTTCCTGAACTATTTTCAACTTGCTTTATTTAATGCTCTGTATATTAAGCCTTCTTTTATTGTGATTATCTATACACACACTAAAAGAATGACAGCAGAATCCCGGTAAAATCTGGAAATTAGAATAACAATCAGCGGTGCAATTCCGGAATCTGAAGTATTGGAAATGGAATTTCAGTGTTTTAATCACCGTAAATCAGTGGCCTTGACCATGATAAACTGCCTGGACTTTCTTGTGTCTCCTGCTAGGGTGTCCTGTCCCTCTCCATGTGCAATCATAATTTCAAATTCTCCACCTTTCCCCATGAGCTTTTTACTATTTTTACTAATATCAGAACTGCCACAAATTATCATGATAATAAATATGTCTTGATATTTTTAAAACAAACATAGCAATACTCAAAAATTGATATCGTGACTGGGGATGGCACAATAACACAATGTATTATGATAAGGCAGGCAGTATAGCGCAGTCGGTTAAGGCTCTAAGCTGCAGATCTGGAAACCTGGGTTTGAATCCCACAGCCACCTAGGTGCAAACTGTGTGATCCTGAGCAAGTCACTTAACTTCTTTGTGTTCCCAGGTCGCATCTAGAAACAAGCTTCAGCTTAGTGTGCTACTCCTGGTTAAACAATGTTCCCTTCCCATTCCCAATTACCACTGACGATAGAATCACAGTTATCATGTAGCACGACGTACTGCGATATACTGTGATGAAGGGTCTTAACTTGCTGCAGCATATCTCTCTCCAAGTGCAACATGATTCCAGTTTCATCTTCCTCCAAACAGATTTTTGCGTTTTTCCCTAAAATCAGAAATGCTGCAGATTATAGTGATAATCAATATACTGTGATTTTTTTTTTCCTACACATATGTGATACTAAAACTTTGATATTGTGACATCCCTAGCAAGAGTGGCCCATGTTAGTTCTTCCCCACCAGGTCATAGCTCCTTCAGGCTAGGGAATGGGCCTTACAAAATGTCCCAGCAAGCTGGTCCCAGCTCCTGCAAACCCAGGAATGGGGGAGATCAGGTCTGGCACTCTTGCCAGTTTATATGGAGTAAATAAGTAAACACAGTATCGCCCCCCCCCCCCAGGTGCTGGCTCTGTACCCACAAAGTAGGGTAAGTGTATCACCCCACTTTCTAGATTTTACCCGTCAATCTTCCGGGTCCCAAGGCTAAATGCTGGCTAGCACCATCATTCAGTGTCATGCTGCATCATACAGCATTAATATAGTGCCTCGCCTGCAGGCACCCCCGAAACATCTTCAGTCAACACACAACACAATGCCAATCAGTCAAGTGTAGCCACCTCTAAGAGAGAAGATCCCAGGGGTAATGAAGTCCTGCGTCCGGCACAAGGAGAGATGCATAGCAGTTTTTCTACAGCCAGTATACTACACAGCTACTCTCATACTCTCCATGCTCATATCTGAATGGACTTGTAATAAATTAGGTTAAACTGCAGGTGGGTTAGAGAATGGGGGTAATTTGGCCAGGACACAAAAGAAATTTACCTTCAGATTTTGAGAAGTGCTACAGGCTCTTTCATCTGAACCAGGTCACATCCTCCTCTTCTTCCACTTCAAGCCCTCCCGGCAGAACTCGGGAGGGCCTTGGAACACAGCTCTTCTTGCATTCCCTGCAGTAAATGCCTTTCTGCTGGGGCACTGGGGTAAGAGACAGGGGAACTTGGAGACAAAAGAAGGGAAAAGGGGGGACACGAGGGGAAAGTCACAATGTGCAACCAACCAGCACATGGGAGGGGAGGATAAGAAATGCACAGATGATGGACATGGGCTTTCATTGCACTTACTTTTAAAACAAGGCTTGGAACAAAAACCTTGCTGTGTCGCTGCCAACCACTACTTTTGTTTTAGTTTCAAGCCTCGTTTTACAAGTAAAGCAAAGCAAAGCAACCTTATTTATAAAATAGCGCTATTCATCCAAGGACCATAGCACTAGTACAATAAATGATAAAATCGCAGCTAAAAACGCCATCAATCATTATTGAATATCAACATCAAAAGTACACAACATCAGAAAAAGCAAGATTGAACAGGTATGTTTTCAAAGCAGATTTAAAACTCTCAACCGTCAGGCTCTCTCTTATCAGACAAGGTAGAGAATTCCACAGGGTGGGGGCCACAAATTCAAACACTCGGGCCCCAGAAGTCTTCAAACGAATCCTGGTCATCTCTAGCAATCCCGATGGTGGAGGGGGCAGTAGGTTGTGAAAAAGCTCTTGCAGATAGCTGTCCGTGTAGGGCCTTATAGCCAGGTCAGCAAACCGACCTTGAAGGTGATCCGCCACTGAATAGGCAGCCCGTGCAGGTCATGCAGCACAGGCATGACATGGCAAACTCAAGGTAGCCCAGTCAACAGCCTAGCTGACGCGTTCTGCACTAGCTGTACGCGGTGGATATGAACCCCTGGTAGCCCTAGGTAGAGGGAATTACAGTAATCAAGGCAAGAGGTCACAAAAGTGTGGATCAAAGTTAGAAGGTCATCAGGCGGAACTAGGTGCTTGATCCGAACAATGTTCCTCAGATGGTAAAAGGCAGTCTTGACAACGGACGACACCTGGGATTTAAGCGTCAGTCTTTCGTCAAGAATCACGCCCAGATCTCGCACCCATTGGGAGGTCATCAGCTGGCAGCCACCAAGCCAGAGCCCAGATGGTCGTCCTGTCGAATACCCCTCTGCCCGGTGACCTGGGTCCACCACCAGGACCTTGGTCTTGTCCGGGTTCAACCTCAGCCAGTTAGCACCCATCCAGTCTCGAATCTTAGAAAGGCAGTTGTTAAAGTGCGAGATAGCTCCCACCTGATCGGGCACAAAGGACAAGTAGAGCCAAGTGTCATCTGCACAGCAGTGGAAACTCAGCCCATACCACCCTACAATGTCTCCCAACGGCAGCATATACACTGTGACCAACATGGGTGATAGCACTGAGCCCTGCGGCACCCCACACAACAGGGAGAACTTGTCAGAGGAATGCACCCCCGAAACAACTCTCTGAAACCTGCCAGTGAGGAAAGATTTAAACCATCTGAGGACCATACCTGGTAGTCCACAGATTAGCTGCAGGCACTCTACCAACACATCATGCTCCACAGTGTCAAATGCCACAGAGAGACTGAGAAGAACCAAGATGGAACGGCTCTTCCGATCCCTCGTTAACAGGAGATCACTGAAGACCTGAGCAAGGGCCATCTTGGTGCTATGTCTTTTCTGAAATCCGGACTGGAGAGGATCACAGATGTCGTGGATGGTCAAGTGATCCTCCAGCAGCAGCGCGACCACCTTCTCAATAACCTTACCCTCAAAGGGAAGGTTAGAGATGGGTCTGCAGTTAGCAAGACAGTCGGGGTCGAGAGAGGATTTCTTAAGGACAAGTGTCACCATCGCCTCCTTCAGGGTGTCCTGAAACACACCTGACTAATGAACACCAGACGTTCTCAGCTAGGACCAGGATGATGACCTCAACACACTCCACAAGGAGGCGCACTAGGCCTGGGTCCAAACTACAGCAGGTCGGCCGCATGCTCTGGATAATCTTCATGACATCCTCGATCACCGGCCAGCCAAAGTCATACCAGACAAACCGAAGAGCTGCAACCAACCACCGCCATCCCCACTGGAGTGAGCTGCACAGATCTCAGACCTCATGTCAGCAACCTTATTCTCAAAGAGTCGAGCAAACTTGTCACATTTCTCTTGTGACAACGCTCTCCGAGTCTGCAGATAGGCTAGACTGCACAGTCTGGTCCAGTCCGAAAGAGCTGAGCTGGTCGATTCTGTGCAGTGGCAATCTCCCCTGGACAGGAACTCTGCCTTCTTATGGGAGATAGCCAAATGATAGTCCTTATAATAGGCCATCAATCTAAGTCTGTCGGCATCAAGGCCCAATTTCCGCCAGCAACGCTCCATCCTTCATCCCATTCTCCTCAGCTCCCTCGAAGTCCCATCAAACCAAGGGGACCGAGGACGCTGGGTGAGAGGGCGAACCCAGACAGGAGCGATTAAATCTGTAGCCTCAGACACAGCACTATTATAGACCTGTACCAGAGTATCCGGATCACCGCTAGCCCTTGGTAGACCTGATAGGTCCAATACCACAACCAGGCCATCTGGAGTCAAACCCCTTATAGGGCGGTACCAGACCATCTCCATGGGGCAGGCCTATAGGGGGGGAGCCTGGAAATTGAACCTTATGGTGTGATGGTCAGACCAACTGACCAGCTCTACCACCAGGTCAGAAGTCTCCATACCCAGTAGGAAGACCAGATCCAATGAATGACCATGATTATGGGTCGCAGAGGCAATCACCTGTGTGAAGCCCAAAGAATTCATCAACTGGCGGAAGTCCTGACCAAACTGCAAGAGTTCATCGTTGACCCAGGCATTGAAGTCCCCCAAAACCATCCATCTGGGGGACTCCAACATCATGTCGACGATGAAGTCTGCAACTTCCTGCAGGAACTGCTTCTCGCCCCTGGGTGGATGGTAGACAAGAAGAATCCTGCACCCTACACCTGCACCCACAATACATTCAAAGGACAGGGTCTCCCCAACTGACACATCTACAAGGCCTAATTCTGTTTTAAAACATATGGCTACACCCCTGCCCCTACAACCCATCCTCGAGCGGTGTATCACCAAGAACCTGGCCGGAATAGCTGACTTAAGAACTGGGCCAGAATTTTCATCTAGCCAGGTCTCAGTGATGCAGGCCAGGTCCGATGACCCGACAAGTTCAGCAATAACTGCCGTCTTGTTTTTGATGGACCTGGCATTACACAACACCGCCTAAGTTGGATGGGACCCCAAGGCCAGCTGAGCCATCAGCCCCCTCGCAGTGGAGCCCTTGGGTATGGGAACCAGACAGGGAGGACCCCTATGCGGGACCCATTTCGCCCCAGGGTGTCTTCTGGTCCCCAACACTCCAATCCAACCACCCGGCTCAACTCTCCCCATCAGGTCCACAGTCCCCACCCCTATGCTTCCTCCTTACAATCCCCAAAGCTCGGCATCATACATATACCTCAATCAGCAAATAGGGACCATCAAATGGGTGAAGGCCGCGGAGCTCAGTGGGAGAGTAGCGTCTGACTGGGGGAGACCTCTGCCAGCACATAACTAAAAACTCACACCAGCAAACAGCAACAAAAACAAGACAAATTAAAATAAAACCAAAAATAACTACAGATATTAAAACCAATACCCACAATCCCGCAATCCTCCCAAAACAAAATATAAATAATAAAACCTATACCCACAAACCCCACGCCCCCCAAAGAAACTTCCCCTAGAAAAATAAAAAGCTAGATTTACAAGTAAATAGCGAATGAATAGCAGCAAATAAATCAGTAATGGAGCTAAGCAAGCCAGTGCTACAAAGTCAGAATTTAGAAGGGATGGGGCTCTCACCCCCCCCCCCACGACCACTGAGATTTATGTCCAAGCTCCTGTCTTCTCACTACAGCAGACAGGGGAGGCAGTATAGCGCAGTGGTTTAAGGCTCTGAGCTGCAAATCTGGTTACATCCAGCAGACCAGACCTGGGTTTGAATCCCACAGCTTCCACTTGCATACTGTGTGACCCTGAGCAAGTCACTTAACTTCCCTGTGCTCCCAGGTTGCGCCTGTAAAAAAGCTTTCAGCTTAGTGTGTCTCACCTGGTTAAATAACTAAAAAAAAAAAAAAAAAAACAAGACAAAAGATATAAAAATAAATGTGATATGTAATCAGAGGCCCTCTAACAGCCTCGACAGTCACAAACTGATTGAACCCTCCAGTTTGCCGAAGACACTCTGCCTCTCCATTTCACAGTATCTTCAAAGTACAGTACCCTAGTTCTAAAACAGAAGAAGATCAGGCAGTAGATTTTCAACAGTCAACCCACGGCCAGAGACCCTAAGACAGAACCTGGACTGCAACTGGCTCAGCCTGTGCTGCCCCCCAGGATCAGGGCCCCAGAGCTGCAGCAGAGAGTAGGTGGGATCCATGCTTTTCCTCTCTTCTGGTTCCCGCTACCACGTTAAGTTACATGATTAGCATTCTTTGCTCGAGACCGATAATAAATCAGAGAAAGGAGTCAATCAGTGTTGCTGATCAATTCTGTACAGACATCATTCAAATATATTCTTTTTCCTATATGCAGACAGAACGGCAAAACTGCATTTGATAACTCACTCAGAAGAATTATCATTTCCCATGTATGCGTGAGTCCTGGTGCTTAATAGTCTTAGAGATTTAGTAACAAAAAAGGAGTGTTAGCATAGCGGTAATCCGTACACTTAGATTTGTATTAAGATCTAATTGCATCCAAATATTAAGGATAAACCAGTCAGAAAGTTTGTTAAACAACCACCTCCCTATATCAATGCTGTCATCACAGACAGCTTGCCTAGGGGAAAAAAAAAATCACATTAATTACAGTAGTTATCAGTTTCAGATGTTTATTTTCTCTGGCTGGGAAACACAGATTTTTCTACCCTGACCACAAGCTGTTTATGTCTTGTACGTGTACATGGTTTTTTAAGTTGCACTGAGCTGCCATGTTGATCAAGAAACATAGAACCTCCATAGCCACCCCAAAACAAACAAACAAACAAAAAAAAACAACATTGTGGAATATTCTGTGTCTCAGCAGTGAGTAAACGACCTACAGAACAGCAGCCACTGCACCTACTGTGGGAAGCATTCCTTTTATGTCCCCACTAGGAAGCAGTGTAGTGTAGTGGTTAAGGGCACTGAGCTGCAAACCTGGAGACCTGGGTTTGAATCCCATCAGCCCCCACCTGCATACCGTGTGACCCTGAGCAAGTCACTTAACTTCCTCTGCTCCCAGGTCACACCTGGAAACAAGTTCCAGCTTAGTGTGCCTTTCCTGGTTAAACAATTCCCCCTTCCCTACGCGCCATTCCGGATATTAGGCATGTCAAGCCAGCATCCCTAAGAGGGCAGGATGAGCTGGAAGCAAAACTGCCCTGTGCTACATGAACACTGAACTCCAACTATGCAAACTCTGAACATGACTGTGATTTGCTATGAACATGTTGCCATTTAATTTATTAATGTGTACTGAAGAGAGAGTGGAAGAGCGAGTTTTTCTGCAGGTGGGAAATGGTATCCGAAGACTGCTGACAGAGCACAGCCAACAGAGATGGGTCCAGTCACTACAGGGCTGACGTTTTTTGTTAGGCGCTGTTTTTCAGCTGAAAAGGGAACAAGTGCAGAGCGAAGCAAGCAACAGCAAAGTTTCCCTGATCAGCTGGCAACTTTGAGATGAACTGCGTCAGTGAGGAAAAAAAAGGCAGCATTTTTAGAATTGTACATTCTAAGTAGCACAGTGATTTCTGTTCTGCGTCCTGCTATTGAGCACTTGTTACTGCCTGTGAGTTAGACGGAGCCGATGGAAAGGTAACAACCAGTCAGGATGCTGGATTACCGCTACCCATTTTATAATCACAATCATACTACAGTTGTTAGTTTTTATAATACATTTATTTTATTTCGTTTTTGATGACTGGGAAAGGAGAGCTAGGCAATTCTGCTTATTTTTGGGGTAGACAGAGATGCAAACAGACACTGAATCAGGTTGAGCTGTTAGTGGTATTTTTAGAGAATGGAGGAAATTTGGCCAGGATGCCGGAGAAATTCCTGTAGTCTTTCCGAGAAGTGCCACGGGATCTTTAACATCCACCGGAACCACCACCAGAACAGGCAGACAGGACCATGGTTTTAACGTCTCCTCCGAAAGACAGAACCTCAGGAGGAGAGCAGCACCCTCCTCATGCTGTACTACAATGTCAGTACTGGACTTAAATCCAAGTTCCTAGTATGGGGTAGGAACTAACCCCAACCTTCGATTATCCAGCCCCAGAGGCGAGTGTGCAACCTGCTGACTCACTGATACTGCTTGGATGATTCCTGTTAGTTTCGACCTACTGTAAACTGTGTATACAGGGCAGTCAGGATTGAAGACACTGATAAACCCATTGTATCCCATTTTACCTCCAGGGATCATGATGTCAATGATCTTTCTGTCTGTGTCCTTCAGTAAGGTTTCTGGGAGGCCGACCAAAGAAAAAGCACAGATACCAAGCTCATTATCCGCCTAGGCTCCCAGCAGCCTTCTGGTTTAAATGAGACTTCTTTCCTTTTTTTTCTATATTGTGTATCCTTCTTGGCCTGCAGGCAGGGGATCTGTCCTTCTACTCCAGTCTCCCAGTCACCACTCCCCTGGTACCCCTGAGCCCTGGTTCCCCATGGATCCCCCCACCTTGGCAGGCGGAAGGGCCCCCCATGAACATATCCGGTTCAGGCAATACGGGCAGTCCACCAGGAGGCAGCTAAGGAGCGGGATGACGTGCCCACCCGTCCCTGGGAGAGGAAGGCTTTATCCTCTCCCTACCCTGCAAACCCCCGACGGCCCAAGCTTGCTCCCAAACCCGAGTCACCGGTGTGGTGTCCAGTGCCTCAACCCTCAGTGCCACAAGCCAGACCAACTGACTTATTTTCTTCTAATATCTTTCAAGCACCTTATGGTTTACCACTGCAGTCTGTCCTTTTTAACCCCCACCCCCATCATACCTTGCATGTATGCATGATATGTTTACATGTGGGGAAATGCCTGCACACACTTCCATTCTGAGCGTGGTGGGTATACTCACATGGGAATTCCAGCTATGAATGCAAATCTATTTTCCATTTTCTACAAATGTCTCTATGTCTGTTTCCCTGAATTTTGACACCTTTCAGCATTCTTAATCCATCAGCTCATTCACTCCTATCATGCCTTTTCATACCTATCATCACCTTTTTGTTTTCCAGCTTCTGTTCTTACCTTGCTTATCACCTCATCTCCTAGATCCTCCCCCTATAAATTCCTCATAAATATGTATGTCCCTTATTTCCTCATTAACTTTTTTTTTTTTCTTTTAGATAATTCCTGAAGAAAACCTATGGTCAAAACATCGATTCTAACACGGTTTTCTATTTTCAGCGTGCATTTATTATTACCATTTTGTTTTTCAGACTACTCACTGACATAGCACCTTGTGTGTGTGTGTGTGTGTGTGTGTATATATATATATATATATAGATATACAATATAAGAAATAGCTGCTAACCACTTCTATGAGGTAAGTCCTATCCATATATTATAAAGTAGTACTGTGATGTAATTCGATTAATTTATTTAGAGGTTTGCACACCAGGATAGCCTAATTTAGGTTAGATAACCTACTTTTCTAGGGGGCTCTGGGGAATTGTTACAGCAGTAGAGCAGGAACATGAAGACTACAGCTTAGGTGAAAGATAGTTACAAGATAAAAAGTACAGTTACGTAAGAACTTGCCGTAACAGTGGATCTTCGAGAGAAGCTCTTGCAGCAGGTAACACTTATACAGGACTGATTACCAAGCAGTATAAGCTAAAGACAACCGCTGGGAAAGAACGTGGGAAACAAAAATATATATAAACCTCTCCCAGAGGTATAAACTTAAGACAACCCCTGGGAGGGGGAGTCAACCAACTCAAACCCATTCTAGGTGTAAACTCAAGACAACCCAGAGTGGGAAGGAAAGGAGAGGCAGGAAACCTGGAGAGACAAGACCATTTCATGAAATAAGGGAGAACCGCCAGGCCAAAACTTGCGTGACATCTGGAAACGATGGCCAGACTGTAATGCCTGATAAAGGTGTGAACAGAGTGCCAGGTGGCAGCAGCACAAATGTCAGCCGTTGACACCCTCCTAAGGGCTGCAAAAGAGGTAGCCACTGCTCTCGCAGAATGAGCCCTGACCGAGCCCAGCAGGGGCTTGTTAGCCTGCTGATAGCAGAAGGTAATACACTAAACCAGCCAACACGAAAGCGTCTGTTTTGTAACTGGGAGCCCCAAGGACCTATCTGCAAAGGATACAAACAATTGGTCTGATTTCCGGATACCCGTTGTCCTGGACAAAAAACATCGGCGGGTACGGTGCACATCCAGAGTATGCAAAAGAGCTTCTCCCCTATTGGAATGCTCCAGAAAATAAACTGGAAGCTGAACCGACTGATTAAGTGTAACCTCTGACACTACCTTAGGAAGAAATTTAGGATTAGCATGGAGGTCAACCCTGTCCTTATGGAAGATAAGGTAAGGTTCCCGATACAGAAGGGCATGAAGCTCAGAAATGCGCCAAGCTGAAGTGACTGCCACCAAGAGCAAAGTCTTCCAAACAAGATAGTAGAGCTCACGAGACATGGCCGCGGTTCAAAAGGGGGGAGTGTGAGCCTCTCCAGAACAAACAACAAGTCCCAAGGGGGAACAGGATCCCGGACCGGAGGACGGAGATGTAAAATCCCCTTCAGGAAAGTCTTTACCACCTCCAATTGAGCCACAGTTCTGTCCTGAACAGAAAAATGATAGGCAGAAACCACAGCCAGGTGTACTTTAATGGAGGAGTAACTGAGACCTGATTCTGACAGGGATAACAGGTATTGTAAAACCAAATTAACTGGACAGACCAGAGGGTCAAGCCTCCTGGCCGTGGCCCACAGGCAGAAGCACTTCCACTTCATAGCATAAGTGGCCCTGGTAGTGGGCTTCCGAGCCTCCACCAAAATCCGGGCAATATCATCAGACACTCCAAAGCGAAGCTTTGCTAGGTCTGCAGGAACCCAGCATGCAGGTGAAGGGAGCGCAGGTTGGGATGTACCAAGGTCCTCTGTTGTTGCAAGAGTAACTGACCCAAAATGGGAAGAGGCCACGGAGCTTGCACCGACAAATACTTGAGAAGTGGAAACTAAATCTGTCTGGGCCACAGCAGGGCTATCAGAATCATAGTGACCCTCTCCGATTGGGCTTTGAGGAGGACCCTTTGCAGAAGGGGAAAGGGAGGGAAGGCATAAAGGAACCCTTCCGCTCCAGGATAGGGGCAGTGCGTCTTCGCAGAAAGCTCCAGGCTGTGGAACAAGCGAGCAAAAACTGGGCAGTTTTTTGTTGCAGTGAGACGCAAAAAGGTCCAAATCCGGCATTCCCCACCTTGCGAAAATTTCGTCTGCCATGGACTGTCTCAGGGACCACTCATGATGGAGCAGTCTCGCCCTGCTGAAGGCATCTGCAGCCACGTTCAGGGACCCCGGAACGTGGACCACCGAACTATGCAGACAGTGCTCCACTGCCCAATCCCACACCCTCATGGCCTCCCGACAAAGAGGGTAGGAGTGGGTACCTCCCTGCTTGTTGATGTAGAACACTACCGAAGTGTTGTCTGTCTAAACAAGGAGGTGACCGGGCAACAGAAAAGGAGCCAGAGCCTGCAGAGAGTACAGGACTGCTCTGAGCTTGAGCACATTGATATGCAGGTTCTCCTCTAGTGGAGACCACAGACCTTGAGTCCTGTGGATCCCCAGATAAGCCCCCCAACCTGTCCCAGATTCATCTATGGCGAGCGTCTGGGCAGGACTTTCCGGCTGGAAGGGGGAGTCCTAGGCAAAGATGCTATGGGGACGCCCACCAGCGGAGTTTGCGATGAACTGGCTCCGAAATCCTAACCGGTAAGTCCAAGTCATCCCTGGTCTGGTCCCACTGGACCCGAAGAGTCCATTAAATGGTGCACATGCACAGTCTGGCAAAGGTGACCGAGATTACGGCACCCGCCATATGTCCCAGAAGCCTGAGGACGGATCTGGCTGGAACTATGGAGGCTGAAAAGCCTTGGGATGCCAGAGCCTAAATGCACGCTGCCCTGTCCGGAAGGAGAAAAGCCTTCCCCAAGGTGGTATCCAATAGAGCACCTATGAACTGTAGATGCTGGGAAGGACAAAGCTGAGATTTTTCCGGATTTACTGTGATCCCTAGGTGCTGACAAAGGGAGATTGTAGCCAGGATGGTGTCCCAAAGACGAGACCTAGGCGGGGCCAGGAGGAGCCAATCGTCGAGGTAAGGGAACAAAAAGTGGCCGTCTCAGCACCAGGTCGCTGCAACGACGGCGAGGCACTTAGTGAAGACCCTGGGAGCGGAGGAGAGGCCGAAAGGGAGTACCTTGAACTGATAGGCCCGGCCTTCGAACTTGAACCTCAGGAATCTCTGGTGACTGTGGCAAATAGGGATGTGGAGGTAGGCATCCTGCAAGTCGAGAGGCGCCAGACAATCCCCGACCAATAAGATGGGGAAGAGATTCAGAAGCGACACCATATGGAATCTGCGGTAAGCGACCCATTGGTTGAGGTTGCTGAGGTCTAAGATCAGTCGCAGGTCTCCCAACTTCTTGAGAACCAGGAAGATGCAGGAGTAAAACCCAGAGTTTCTTTCCACCTCTGGAACGCACTCTATGGTGTCCTTGTCTAGGAGAGACTGGATCTCCCTCCTGATGGGAGGCCTGTGGTCCCTCGGGCAGTAAGATGGGGGCGGAGGTCCGTCCGGGGGCAGAGACTTGGGGAGAGCATGAGCCTCTCCAGAACAAACAACAAGTGCCAAGGAGGAACAGGATCCCGGACCGGAGGACGGAGATGTACAATCCCCTTCAGGAAAGTCTTTACCACCTCCAATTGAGCCACAGTTCTGTCCTGAACAGGAAAAATGATAGGCAGAAACCACAGCCAGGTGTACTTTAATGGAGGAGTAACTGAGACCTGATTCCGACAGGGATAACAGGTATTGTAAAACTGAATTAACCGGACAGACCAGAGGGTCAAGCCTCCTGGCTGTGGCCCACAGGCAGAAGCACTTCCACTTATTAGCATAAGTGGCCCTGGTAGTGGGCTTCCGAGCTCTATGCGGTGCCCAAACTCCATGAGGTCGAGAACCCATCTGTTGGAGGTTACTTCTCTCCAAGCTGGATGGTGAAGAGAGAAATGACCTCCGACCTGCTCTCCCGATGACAGGTCTGGGAAGGGAGGGTCGTCTAAATAGTCAGGTGAAAGGAGGGGGTGGGAGGGTGGCTGCTGGAGGTCTAGCCTGTCTAGAGGGGGTGGAGGTAGCGCTTTGATGACCCCCTCATCGACCAAAGCCACCCGCTGCGGGTGAGGCTGAGCATGGGGTTGCTGAGGCTGATGTCCTCCTCTGCCACGAAAATGGGGCCGATGAAAACGCTCCCATTTCGGGTGGTACACAGACTGCACCATACAGACTGCTTCGCCAGAGTCCTGCAGTCTAACAATCACCTTCTCTGTGTCTTCACCGAAGAGCACAGAGCCCTTGAAAGGGGCATCCAGAAACGTGGTTTGCACCTCTGGGTTGAACCCTGAGACCTGGAGCCAGGAGTGGTGCTGAAGGCAAATTCCAGTGGCTGCCGCCCCTAGCCGAAGTGTCCGCAGAGTCGTACACTGCTTGAAGAACGCTGGTACCCACATCCCAAGGAAAGCTCTCCTCCCTCTATGCACTGATGTTCTCGTTCAAGTCTTAATTTTTTGGGGGGTTTAATTTTGGTTTATTTGAGGCCGCCATCAAATCCAAGAACTGGAGCATCGCCCTGGCTTGGAGGGAGTTGGAGGAGGCTACCAAGGTCACCTGATCTCAAATGGTCTCCACCCTCTCCGGAGGGAGAAAGGCCTTGCACTGGACCGTGTCCAACACTGCTCCTATGAACTGAAGCATCTGGGAAGGAGTAAGTGTGGATTTGAGGACACTGACTGTAATCCCCAAGCGGGAAAACGGGTCCAGAGTGCACAAGACAGCCTCCAAAAGAGTCTCCCTTGACGGGGATGAAATTAGCCAGTCGTCCAAGTAGGGGAAAACTGCAATGCCCTGATGGCATAAAGCTGCTGCCACTACCGTACGGCACTTGGTAAAAACCCTGGGCGCAGAGGAAAGGCCAAAGGAGAGTGACATATACCGGAAGTGCTCCTCCTGGAAACAAAAGCGCAGGAGTGGCGGTGGCCCTGAAATATTGGAATATGCAGATAGGCATTCTGCATGTCCAGTGCACATAACCAGTGGGCCTCCTGAAGGAGAGGTAGGAGGCTCTGGAGGGTCAGCATTCTGAATCTTTTGTACTCAATGAACAGATTGAGCCTACTGAGGTCGAGTATGGGTCTGAGGTCGCCTGTCTTTTTTGAAATCAGAAAAAAGTGGGAGTAAAACCCCCATCCCTTTTGATGAAGGGGGATCATCTCTATTGCCGCCTTTTGCAGTAGAGCTAGAACTTCCTCCCTTACTAGAAGAATCTGGTGGGGCGCACAAGACAAGCGACTTGGTGAGGATTCTGGAGGAATTTCAAGGAACTCCAGAGTGTGCCCATGTGAGACGAGTTGCAGGACCCATGTGTCGGAGGTTATGCCTCTCCATTCCTGCGTGTGGAGGGCGAACCTCTCCCCCACTGACTCCACGTTCTGGGGCTGAGGAGGGGGAGAGGGTAGATAGTCAGGAGGTGGCAGGGCCGGCAGGGGGAGGGCCCCCTGACTGCCTCTGGAACGCTGAAGCTGGAAGGGAAGAAAAGGAAGCATCCATGGCCTTTTTCTTCCCCTGATTACGGGCTTGGGTCTGCTTCACCGGCCTCCTGGTCCATTTCCAAAAGGGCTGTTTTCTTTGTATGTCTGAACAGAGACAGTGATCGTCGAGGTGCGGGCCACTGCGTCAACCAAGTCATAGGTGGCCTGTAAGGCATGCCTGCAGGAAAGTTTGGACAGGCGCAAATCCTTGGCGAGGTCTTCCTTGAGGTCTGAGGAATCCATAGATTGGATCTGGTCCATTAGCTTGGCCAGGGTCGCTTTCTGAAAGGACACCATGTGGGCTATGTAATTGAGGGAACGGAAAGCAGACGTAGCTGAAGAGAAAACTTTTTTGCCAAACTGGTCAATCTGCCGAGACTCCTTGTTGGGAGGAGAGGTGCTCATGTCCTTCAGGGTGGTTGAGTTATCATGAGCAGCGGTAATGACGATGGAGTCAGCATTTGGGTGTGAATCCAAAAAGGAAGCACCCTCAGGAGCCTGGTAAATCCAGTCTGCCTTCTTAGAGACCGCCAGGATGGAGTCTGGCAGTTGCCAAATCATAGTGGTGAGGTCTTCGTGGGGCCCTATCCAGGGAGGAACCGGGACTGGGGAATAAAACTCTAAATCCGGATGTTCGGCGAGTCTTTTCCTCTTGTTCCTCAGTCTCCCAATTATAATATTCCTGGATGGCTCTCAACAAGTCTGAGAAGGAAGGGTCCTCAGGAGGGGACTTAGGAGAAGCCTTTACTTTAGGTTGTGGAGACTGTCGATCAGACGAGTCCTCCGAAGTATCCTTCCCAGAGTCTGGGTTGTCCGGATCATCTATAGGTTAGAAATCCAGGAGATGGAGCTCATGAGGGGTAGCCGCCGAAATGTGAACAGTGGGAATCAAGCTCACTGGGGACAAAGACCTGGGAGGGGTGTAGGAGCCTGCGCAGGGAGACAGCTCTCCAGGTCCGAAACCAACTCCATCCTGGCCTCCTTCCACCAGGACTGGATCAACTTCTAGAAGTCCTGAGGCAGTGTCTGAGGAGGAGGAGGAGGAGGAGGAGAAGGGGGAGGAGACACATGGGTAGAAGGGAAATGATACCCAAGGGCACCTAAGCCCTGATGATAATGGTGAGGGTACCCCTGGTAAAAAGGGTATCCTGGATAGTGATGTCCCAAGTAATACAGATCTGGAGGAGGACCTGCTGAGGGAAGGCCCAGTGGGAACCCGTGAGGGTAGCTCAGGGCATTAAAATGCCTAAAAAGACCTGGGAAATTTCCATACGTCAGGGAATCAGACGTCGAGGGTACCAGTGTGAATCCCGCCATTGTGTAGACGGGAGGAGGGACGGGCATCAGGAAAAAGGTTGTCTGGGCCGGCACTGCTGGGCCTGGCATTGGAAAAGGATCCGGCGTCGGGGGTGGGCGCAAGCGACGGGGCCGGACACATGGGTTCTGATGGCTGAGCCAGGTCGAGCACAGGGACAGCGTCGGGACCAGACAAGAGGGCTCTGGAATAGGATTGGGCCCAGACATCGGAGGGACAGAGGATGGGTCCAATGTCGGAGCCAGACGAAGGGGTCCCAAGGGAGGGACCTGTCCCTCTTCCGTCAGGGGCACTGAGGGAAGGGGATCTGATGTAGAAGGGCCCTGAGGAGACTCCAATGCAAGGACATTCATCGGCGGAGGCACCTCTAACCCTTGGTCTCCCATGGGGGACTGATGAATGGAAGCCGGAGTAAGGGTCATCTCCAGCTGTTCATCACTCTCTTCCCAAACTGAGGTGGCAGGGAGCAAAGCAGGAACCACCAGGGGCGGGAGGGGAAGAGGGAAGACTCGGGGGTCTTCTGGGAGCTCAGTTGGACATCAGGTGAATCGGCCAAGGCCACCAACAGATGAGCAACGTCCAGACGCGGCTGACTTATCAGACAAAGGGGCCAGGCAGGAGAGGGATGTACCCCCTGCCAGATTATTGGCCGTGACCGGGCGAGTCCCTGAGGAGTGGGGTCTCGACTTATCAGTAGATGTACGGGCCCCGGAGGAGCCGGGGCTGACTTATTGGCAGATACTGGGCGTCCGCCAGAGGAGCCGGCAGGCAGCTTACCAGTAGAAATCGGGAGCAGTGCAGCAGACAGGCCTGGAGTGCCCCGGGTAGCAGCCTGAACTATCACCATGGGAGGCAGCGGGGGAGAGACCTTACTGGTAGAAGGCCTACTAGGGTCCAGACGGTCTTTGTCCTCGCGCTCCCACTCCCAGTGTTTTTCTTTTTTTTTTTTCTTGGCCACAGGGGAAGGTAAAGAAATGAATTCTCGAAGGCGCCCTGTTTTTCGAGCGTGGCCATCAGAGTTTTCAAAAGATGGGCCTCCAGGGTCTGCTGCCTTCTCTTGCGGGTTGCCTGGCTAAAGGGCTGGCAGTCTGGGCAAGCTGCGGTGTCATGGTCTGGGCCTAGACAGAGAAGATACCTTTGGTGATCGTCCTTATGTGGAATTTGAGCATCGCAATCCTCACACTTCTTCTTGGCATTGAGTGATGGAGAAGACATAGAGAAGAATCGATTTTAGACAAAAAAAAGGCGGATTTTCAAAGGCAATCGACTGGGCAGTTTTACCGCGAGGTACCATGCACAGGACGACGGGGGGAAAGAACTGGAAGGCAGGCATGGGGACTGCCCACTATACAGAGTCTCACTGACGTCGGTCACGTGACGTTGGATGGGCAGTCCTCTGCTGGGCATTGCTGGAAAAGTTGCCATGCGGTCCTGACACCAGGTGGCGCAGTCCTATGTGTAATGACCTACTGTAGGAATCCTCTAGAAGTAAGATCGTCCATTTCTATTGGTGGAAGTTGTAAGATTATGAAAATTGTGAGCAATGAAGGCGCTTTAGTGGCGTGTTACTGACAGACTCTGATGTCAGCTCTTTCCAAGAGGTAGCTGGCATCAGATAACGGCTTTTTTTTGCTTTTTTTAATTAACAGTGGAGTTATATTCATTTTAGCTCTCTTCTTGATGACAGAGCAAGTGGTGTGGTGTTGCAGCTGCTGAAAGAATGCTGACAGAATCAGAAAATTAAGAGAGTGGGAGTGTTCGGCAGTTTGAGCTAAAATAATTTTCTGGTTTCAGACAGGCGCTGTAGAATTTGAGTCGAACATGATATGGCCAAGGACTCACTACAAAAACTTTGGTAGACTCTGCTCCTCGGGGTCATGATGACTTGCGGAGGTCACGCCCCAAATGACACTCCCAGTAATATTTCATATCAGTCATATCATATCAGTGTGAGGCCCCTGATCAGGTACTCAACACCACTGGCATTGTGGCTTGTAATTTAAGACACTGCCCACCTCACCGGACACAAGAAGCAAAGCCACCGCTGGAGCCTGCTTTCACCCGGTTCCCCAGGGATGCCCAGACAACCTGAACAAGTGTGAGGCCTCGATCAGGTACTCAACACCACTGGCATTGTGGCTTGTGATTTTAAGCCACTGCCCACCTCACCGGACACAAGAAGCAAAGCCGCTACTGGAGCCGGCTTTCACCCAGTTCCCCAGGGATCCCCAGACAACCTGAGCAAGTGTGAGGCCCCGATCAGGTCCTCAACACCACTGGCATTGTAGCTTGTGATTTTAAACCACTGCCCACCTCACCAGACACAAGAAGCAAAACCGCCGCTGAAGCCTGCTTTCAACCGGTTCCCCAGGGACCCCCAAACAACCTGAACAAGTGCGAGGCCCCTGATCAGGTACTCAACACCACTGGCATTGTGGCTTGTGATTTTAAGCCACTGCCCACCTCACCGGACTCAAAAAGCAAAGCTGCCGCTGGAGCCTGCCTTCACCCGGTTCCCCAGGGATCCCCAGACAACCTTTATTTATTTTTCATATATATATATATGTTTGGAAAGCAGTGTTATTGCCATTATCACGAATCTGGAGAGCAAAGGATAATATCATGTGTGAATTTTTACTATTTTTGGTAATTTATAAAATATTTTGGTTTTGGAAAGGCCCAAGGTAAATCTAAGTGCTGCATTATAAAAGTGATATTAAAGCCTTTGTTCCGATATCTTTGGACCTATTTGGATAGAGACCTATCTCTATACTTCCACCTCTGTCTAATGCACTTGAGCGCATAGTTGTGGATCAGTTGGTGGAGTATATGGAAAAATACTCGATCCAGTGCCCCAGCAGCATGGATTCAGAAAGCGACATAGCTCTACCATAGCACTGCTAGAATTCACTGGTTTCATTCACCAATTTCTGGATCAAGGTATATTGGTAGGTGCAGCCTTCACAGACCTCACAAAGGCCTTTAATACAGTGAAACACATTCTACTTCACAAGCAACTGTCCTCAACTGGCCTCTCGACAGATACTGTGTCATGGTTCAAAAGCTATCATGTAGGCCGTTCCCAATGGGTGAAGACAGCTAATGTCACCTCTGACCATCCACATGTCCGCTCTGGAGTACCACAGGGCTCCATACTGGGTCCACTTCTCTTTAGCATCTTTCTTAACATTCTCCCTCGCTCCTGGCACCAGCAGATCCTCCTCTATGCAGATGATGTGTTCATATACACTAGCAACACTGACCCTGAACCACCGGAACACCAACTTCAACTCAGCTTTGAGGAACTGGAGGACTGCTTTAGGAAACACAAGCTGATTCTGAACTACAAAAAAACAAAAGTTATGTTGTTCAGTGGTGCTCGCAGCAAACATAGATCCAGTGCCCTAACCATCAAGAACTCCTCTGGTGTCCCGTTTGAGCAAATTCAACATTTTAAGTATCTAGGGGTAACCGTGGATAGCTCACTATCATATGCCCAGCATGTTAAGAATGATGCCAGGTCTGTCAGTATCAAGATAGTGTTACTCCATAGACATAAACACAATCTAACGCCTGAAGCCTTAGACTAGCTATCTATAGCTCCACAGTAT
The DNA here is from genome assembly GCA_016271365.2 of Neoceratodus forsteri. Classification (NCBI taxonomy): domain Eukaryota; kingdom Metazoa; phylum Chordata; order Ceratodontiformes; family Ceratodontidae; genus Neoceratodus; species Neoceratodus forsteri. The sequence continues at coordinate 1,026,726,298 of CM028134.1, forward strand.
TCATTGTTGAATATGGTCTGGTTATCTACGGCTCATCTTCTACCACTACCCTCCGCAGAATGTCTGTGGCACTCAATAAAGCATGCCGACTTCTTACTGGAGCAGCACGCCTTGCCCACACATGTGAACTGTATGCGCACACAGGTTGGCTTCAGCTAAATGGGAGGATTCTCTATCAAACCTGCTTGCTAACTGAAAAGGCACTTCTCAGGCTCCTGCCTTCTGGTGTTACAAACTTACTCAACCCCTCCTGCAGCTTACAGCACATGTGTAGTTCAGTCAACCAACTCTTCTCTGTCCCAAGATGCCGGACTACACAAGGGCAATGACTGTTTGCATATAGAGCGCCACTATCGTTTAATGCGTTGCCCGGAAATATGTCTTCCTTACCAAAATTGGGACCATTTAAAGGCACTCTTCGTCAGCATCTTACAGCTACCAGTTCCTGTGACTGTTTCAACTGACATGGCACGACCTCAGCAGTACTGACACATCCTTGTGTACCTACTTCTCCCCCTTTCTCTGCGAATTACCACTTTCACCTTAACCGCTCTGCCCCGTTTCCTGCCTCCTTCCCCGAGCCTTCTTTCACCCCACCCCTCTCGTCCTCCACCTTACTGAAGTTTATACTGAAGTCATTCAAGACAGCCAAGAAGGCTAATAGCCCATGAAGGCTGTCCCCACAATTCAGTGGAGGTAACAGGTGTCACCAACTGCTAAATATCTGTCTAGCCTAATTTTGAAGATAGAAAATGTATCTGCCTGCACAACATGCACTGGCAATCTATTCCAAGATTCAACTGCACTACATATAAAGCCATATTTTCTTATGTTTGCTTTACAGCTGTCTCCCACTAACTGTTGGTCATGCTTCCTCAAGTTGTAAACCTTGTCTCTAAATCTTAGTTCCCAGTTCCTCTCTTAATGTCGCTTGTTTCAATAATTTGTAAAAGGACAGCAAATCCCCCTTTTTTCCTCTACATGCTACAGACCATAAACCCATAGCTTTTAGTCTGGCTTCATAAGGTTGCTTCCCATAACCTGATATCATTCTTGTGAAAGTTCTTTGCGGACGTTCCAACAGGGCTTTATCCTTTTTTTAAAAAGGGCTCCAAACAGTAGAACAATAGTCTAAAGTTGGCCTAACATAAGACTTTAAACAATGGGATAAGTACCCCTGCATTTCTAGGAAACTTCCAATATAGTTCACCAAATGCATAGATTTATTTGCTATAACTTTATATTGGGTTCCACTTTTCATATCCTGTTGTACAGTATATATATACCTAAGTCCTTCTCACAACTTGAAGCCCTTAGTTTAGTACCCTGGATATAATAATCCTGTTGTATGTTACCTTTCCCTATGTGCAACATCACACATTTATTGGTATTAAAACTCATTTTTTTTCTTTTTTGCACATTCCTCAATATATAACAAATCCTCTCCAAACTTTAATCACTCTTCAAAAGTATCAACCACACCCCCCCAATTTAACATTATCTGCAAACTTGCTTAGCTTATCACTATCTATCTTCAGGTTACTTATGAAAATACCAAACAACAGGGGTCCCAGCACCGATCCCTGAGGCACTCCACTCTCAACCCTTACTGCACTTGACAGATGACCCTGAACCCTCACTCTCTGTGTCCTCTCCATCAATCAATGTTTGATCCATTTTACCAACCCTTCATCTAGACCTATAGCTACAAGTTTCGATATTATTAGGCCATGAGGGACCTTATCAAAGGCCCTGCTAAAGTCAAGCATTACCATATCCACATTCCTACCCACATCAACCTGCCTTATCACCCAATCATAAAAACAGATCATGTTTGTCTCACACAACCTGTTTTTGACAAAGCCATGCTGGCTTTTATCCAATAATCCTTTCTGTTTCAAATGATTTCTAATCTCATCACTTAAAATCCCCTCAATTAGATTTACTAACTACCGAGGTCAAGCTCACCGGTCGATAATTTGATGGTACACTCCTATCCCCCGTTTTGAAAATTGGCACTATGTGGGCCGATCTCTAGTCATTTGGTACATAGCCCTCAATTAAAGATTTCTGACCTAAAAAGGCAATAACTGGTGCCAATTCTTGTTCCTGTTCTTTAATAAGTCAGGGATGAATTCCCTCTGGCCCTGCTGCCTTATCCACCCTTCAGAGATCCTACTTTCTTTACTATTTTTTCAACAGTTATTATTCCCTCAACTTTAAAACCTTTTTCATCTAAACTGATACCACTCATGTTTTGATCACCCTTAGTGAAAGCAGCACTAAAGCAGCTACTAAATTCTTCAGCTAGCGTCGTGGGATCATAACATAACTCTCTCTTAATTGCTAAGGGTCCTACTGATCTAGTCTGTCCCTTTTTATTGTTTACATACACAGAAAAACTGTTAACATCATTCTTTGACATGGCCAGTCTAAATTTAGCCTGTTTTTTTTTTGCTTTTCTCATTTCCTTTTTCACCTGTCTTAGTATCTGCTTATACTTATTCATACTAATCACTGTTTCAGATTGCTTCATTTTCTTAAATAATACTTTATTTTTATTACACAGTCTAATGGTCTTGCTATTTATCCAGAGTGGTTTCTTCCCTCTATTATTATATACTTTCCTCTTCGGGATATAACTATTAACCATATTATTCAAGATGCTGACCAACAAATCCCAAGCTTCTTGGGTTGTTAAACTTTTCATCATATTGACACAATCATATCGTGCCAATTCCCCCCAATTGCCCCGAAATCCCCTCTCGTATAAAGAACCTGGGTTGTAATACCCTTGACTACCTTTTTAGTCTTATCAATATAAAAGGTAACAGAGTCGTTATCACTTGTTTCTATTGGTGGTTCATTAATTACATGCTTGATTTCATCTGGGATATTTGTCAGTACTACATCCAATATATTTTTGCCCTTTGTTGCTTCCTGGATGTGCTGAACAATGCCTGCTGATGTCAGCTCGCCTAAGATCCTAGCTGCCATTGTATTATTTATAGTTTTGGTATTCCAATTTAACTGTTGCATGTTAAGATCTCTCATTACCAGTATGTCACATTCTTCTGCTAAACCAGTCACCCTGTCCATGAAACATTTTGTTTCATCCATGCTTGTATCACGTGGTCTATGAAAGGTCAACATCTTGAATTTTTTTCCTTCAAATCCTAAAAGAGCTACACTAATAACCTCAATGTTACCATAACCATCATCATCATCATTATTAACTTAACATTCTATCCCTTCCTTAATAAAAAGAGCTACTCTTCCTCCTCCCCTTTTATTCGCCCTATTTTTGTTTGTAGGGCTATATCCAGGGATGTGCTGATTCCATTCATTATCTGGATTCCACCAGGTTTCAACCCCCCCAATAATTCCTATATCTTCTCTTGCACTTAAATCTTCTAATTCTGCCATTTTATCTTTAGTTAAGCTTCTTGCATTAAAAAACAAAACGCTTGACACTTTTTCCTTATTACCTTTGGTCCTAATATGTGAATTTTTATTTGCCTTTACTAGCTTCATCCCCTGCTCTATTAGTTTAAACATTTATCTATTTCCTGGCGTAGTCTTGTTCCCAACAATCTGCTACCCCTATAATTTAGGTGTAGTCCATCTCTACAATGTAATTCCTCTATTATGGAAGGTCCCCAAATGTCGTACAAACAGAAAGCCATTCTCCTTTGTCCATTTATTTAGCCATTCATTTGCTAATGCTATTCTCTTCGTCTTACAAACTGTGGCTTTGGGTTCTGTTAAAATTCTGATATTATAATCTTACAGCCTTTATCCTTCAGTTTCCCAGTTAATTTAATAAAATCCTTCTGGATCTCGGGTAATGTTTTCTTTGTTAGGTCATTTATACCTATGTGCAAAACCGCTAATGGGTTTGAACCTGCCCCTGCAAATATAATGAATGAAATGAAGGAACTGGAAGCAATAAGAGTTGATAAAGCAATGGGGCCAGATGGGGTGCACCCCAGGGTCCTTAAAGAACTAAGAGAGGTGGTGGCTGAACCTCTGGCTATCCTGTTTAGCCGATCACTGGAAACAGGGGAGGTACCCAAAGACTGGAGGACAGCAGATGTAGTCCCCTTGTACAAAAGTGGGAACAAAGAGGAAACAGGGAACTACAGACCAGTCAGCCTCACCTCGGTAGTGGGAAGATCATGGAAGCACTACTGAAGGAGAGATTGGTGGAACATCTAGTTGTCAATGGACTACAGGACCCAAGGCAGCATGGTTTCACCAGGGGAGGTCATGTCAGACCAACCTCATTAAATTTTGACTGGGTGACTAGGGAGGTGGATCAGGGAGGGCAGTGGACATGGCCTATCTGGACTTCAGCAAGGCCTTTGACAGTGTGCCCATAGAAGATTATTACACAAACTGGGGAATATGGGTGTGGGCAGGACAGTAGTGTGGTGGGTAGGTAACTGGCTGGGTGGCAGGACACAGAGGGTGGTGGTAAATGGCTGTCACTCCACAGAGGGAAGAGTGACCAGTGGGGTACCACAGGATCAGTGCTGGGACCGGTCCTATTCAACATCTTCATCAGTGACATGGCGAGGACCTAGAAGGCAGAATTTCACTGTTCGCTGATGACACAAAGCTCTGTAAAGAGTAGACACACCAGAGGGTGTAGACAGAATGAGAAGTGACCTGCAGAAACTTGAAGAATGGTCAGGGGTTTGGCAGTTGAAATTCAATGCAAAGAAGTGCAAGATAATGCATAGGGCACAAAAACCCTGGCACAATATATCAGTTGGGGGTGAGGATATAGCATGCACCAAGCAGGAAAGGGATCTTGGGGTTATCATCTCTGATGACCTCAAGGTAGGGAAACAGTGTGACAAGGCAGCAGGTAAAGCAATAGGATGCTGGGATGTATAGGCAGGGCATCACCAGCAGGAAAAGGAGGTCATAATTCCGCTATACAAGACACTAGTGAGGCCCCACCTAGAGTACAGTGTACGGTTATGGAGACCATACCCACGTAAGGACATAGACAGGGTAGAGAAGGTTCAGAGGAGGGCAACAAAAATGGTGCATGGATTACATCACAAGTCCTATGAAGACAGGTTGAAGGAACTGAACATGTACTCCCTGGAGGAGACGAGGGAGAGAGGGGATATGATAGAGACATACAAGTATCTTACAGGGAGGAACAGGGTGCAGGAAAAACTATTTTTAAGTGAAAAAGATGTTCCAGGACTAGAGGGCATGGGATGAAGTTGGAGGGAGGACGATTCAGAGGAAACATGAGAAAGAATTTCTTCACAGAACGGGTGGTGGACAAGTGGAACACCCTGCCAGAGGAAGTGGTGGGGGCTGAAACAATCACGGGATTTAAGAATGCATGGGATAGACATAAAGGAATTCTGGAGGTCAGGGGTAAGGGGCAACAGACTTCTAGGAAAACAAACTGAACTTACAAGCTCAAATGGGCAGACTGGGTGGGCCATAGGCCCTTATCTGCCGACACTGTCTATGTATCTATGTATATTGTCTGCCATGTCATACAGCTCTGACACTCCTACCCCTGGAAAGCTGCTAACCATATTATTAGCTTTATCCTTCCTACATATGTACTGGTCAGTATACTTACTAATGGAGTCTCCAATTACAATGACCTGTCTAGGGTTCCTAGCGGCCTCATCCTCCTGATGACACAAAGCTCTGTAACAGAGTAGACACACCAGAGGGTGTAGACAGAATGAGAAGAGACCTGCAGAAACTTGAAGAATGGTCCGGGGTTTGGCAGTTGAAATTCAATGCAAAGAAGTGCAAGATAATGCATATGGGGCACAAAAACCCTGGCACAATATATCAGTTGGGGGGGTGAGGATATAGCATGCACCAAGCAGGAAAGGGAACTTGGGGTTATCATCTCTGATGACCTCAAGGCAGGGAAACAGTGTGACAAGGCAGCAGGTAAAGCAAATAGGATGCTGGGATGCATAGGCAGGGGCATCACCAGCAGGAAAAGGGAGGTCATAATTCCACCATACAAGACACTAGTGAGGCCCCACCTGGAGTACACTGTACAGTTCTGGAGACCATACCTACGTAAGGACATAGACAGGATAGAGAAGGTTCAGAGGAGGGCAACAAAGATGGTGCATGGATCGCATCACAAGTCCTATGACGACAGGTTGAAGGAACTGAACATGTACTCCCTGGAGGAAAGGAAGGAGAGAGGGGATATGATAGAGACATACAAGTATCTTACAGGGAGGAACAGGGTGCAGGAATACACTATTTTTAAGTGAAAAAGATGTTCCAGGACTACAGGGCATGGGATGAAGTTGGAGGGAGGACGATTCAGAGGAAACGTGAGGAAGAATTTCTTCACAGAACGGGTGGTGGACAAGTGGAACACCCTGCCAGAGGAAGTGGTGGGGGCTGAACCAATCACGGGACTTAAGAATGCATAGGACAGACATAAAGGAATTCTGGAGATCAGGGGTAAGGGGCAACAGACTTCTTGGAAAACATAAACTGAACTTACAAGCTCAAATGGGCAGACTGGGTGGGCCATAGGCCCTTATCTGTCGACACTGTTTATGTATCTATGTAACCACACCCTCGCCACCTTCTATGTCTTGTGTCTGCACTTGTTGTAGATCCTGTAGGATACTGAAGCTGTTAGCTGTTGGGAAACCATAACATACAGCACCTCCCTCCTGCCTTACATCATTTAAACCAATATTTTTTTGATTTTCCCTAGCCTAGCTTCATTTTCATCAACTCCTATAATATTTTCAGGTACTGGTTTTAAAGGACTTCTCACTCGACGGTCCTTTTTAACATATGTTACTTCACTCCATCCATCAGTCACCATTTCATCCTCATTTCTACTATCTTTTCTCTTTCCTTGGCCCATAACTCTCCTACTCTCTTCCCTTAGGGTGTTATTTTTATTTAAACTAGACAGGGTTCTCAGCCTACTTGTTAATTCCAGCTGGCTCTGCTCCAGTTTCCAGTATCTCCACTAAATTGTTCAAGCTGTTTTGCATCTCCTGGTTTAATACACATTTCTCACATTTATACTCCACATAATTTGACCCCTCATCTGCCATTACATACATATTGCACCCTCCACATCTAATGAGCAAATCCACCTCAGTCATCAGTATCGCATTTATCATGTTTACAACAAAATAAAGGTTACTCCTCAACGTGTTACTTAGATTACTACAACTTCAGACAGCCTAACTTTCAGTCACCTGAATTGCCTACCTGGGTACGCACTGCACCCTGCTAACAAGCTGGACGCATGCCTCTGTGTATCATTCCACGCCGCTGCCGCCGGCATGTCAATTTATATTGTGCGGCCCGAAGGTTGCAAGTGTCCCAGTCGCACAAAAAAGCCCCTGCAGATAATTTAAGCAGTCCCCCACTAAAATAGGAAATATCAAAGCACAACAACCTAGTTCCCTTTACAAGTTAAAACGCTAACCTCAAATAAGGGGTATTGCAACCCTGGTGTAATTCTCTCGCTACAGCTCCCACTCTGTTTCCAGTTTTGAGCTCTCCCCACTGCCTAATGCAAATAGTGGGTCAAGCTAGAGAAACAGCCCAAAAATAAGCACCACACTAGGCTGGTAAAACAGGAACAAGCAGCACTCTATCCAACAACTATCCTCCTTTCTCACCGCTTTTGGCGGTTGCACAAGTCAGACAAGAAGTTGTTCTTTCCACTGTTTATCTTCACTTACTTGAACTTTTGTTCTCCCAAATCTACCTATACCTATTTGACAAAGCACCTTAGGCTGCCTCCTTTTATTAGGTTATTTTTGATTTCCTACTGATTCATAGTTTTAATTTTAGTTGCAAGATTATTGTCATTTTAAATACTTTCTTGTCAAAATTGTATGTACTACCATCTGTTGTATGTCTGTCACCCTTCCCACTGATGTGGGACCTTTGTAAAAGAGCTGTTATGTGCTCAAAGGTATTGTAATCCCAGAATGAATAAACATTTTCTTTTTTTTTTTTTTTTTTTATTTGCATTTTGTAGGTTTTTTCTCCCCATTGTTTCCCTACATGTCCCTGGCAACGAGGCACATGGAGATACACGCATTGTGTACCAGGAACGCCCCCACCCTGCCAATCGCATGCCCAGCATGCGCCCGCCACTGACCTCCACCCAGTGACTGCGGGACTACGGGAGGGTGCTCTCCCACCCCTGAAGAGGAGAGCCGCTAGGCTCGATCCTGCTCCACCCCCCTGCACCCTGATGACCCACGGTCATTCCCAAACCCAGGTCGCCAGCACAGCTCGAGGTGTGGCGTTCAGCACCTTCACCCTCAGCTCCACCAGGCCGGTTTCCCTGTTATATTTTTCATGGTGGCTTCCATTACTTTGGCAAGTTTAAAGAAGTTTCTCCTGACCCCTGAAATTTACTGCCTAAACAGTACATATATGTATATATGTATTTATTTATATTTTTATAAATTGATTTCTGGGAAAGGCATACTGAGCCAAGGCTCGTTTCCAGGTGCGACCTGGAAGAAAGGAAAATCACATTTACGCAAAAAATACAAACCAAGCTGATGATGATAATTACAAAGCAATGACATAACGTGTATAAGTTGATGTACAAATATAGACAGTGAAGTCAAAACTTTCAACAGGATGATTAATAAACAGCATGTTGACACAAACAAGTGTGCAAATAGGGTACATTCCAAAGTGCGGAGGAAACCAGTTGATGGGAGATACTGAACCAGCAGTACTCATAGGTGGGGTCGGGAAAGGTAAGGAAGGGTTTAAGAAGAGGGGAGGCAGGAACAAGAGGGAGGAGGGAGAAGTTTTAGTTGATGTCTAAGGGAGGGAAGGGATGGAGAGCGACAGATGGAGGACAGTAGTTGATTCCAGAGCAAGGGGAGATAGTATGAGGTATTTATCAGTGTTACGGTATTCTGTGCGGACTGGATGAACCCAAGGTCTTTTTCGGCCTGCATCATTCTACGCTTTTCTTTAGTGAAAAATAAACTCCAGACCATTTTCACAATAACACAAGAAGCACAAGTGTCATGTTCCAAACTTCACCAGAGATGTTCATTTAGTAGGCACAACTGACGAAAATCCATTTTATATATAAAGAGCAGTGGCTACTGGTACTGGTAATTCAGCCAATCTGTCAGAGAAACTGGAGAAGTGATGTCAGACGTTACCATGGGTCATACATCCTTCATCGGCTCTGCCACTGTGACAAGTCTGAACATCACCCCCGTCGTTATGATAAAACTACAGCCTGAAATGTATTTAATGGAATTTAACAGGTTCCACCCCCAGTGGAGAACAATGTTGGTCATATCACAAATGGTATCAAATATCATGATTTCATGATTGCAACCATTACTCTGGAACGTTTAAAAGCGGATTTCAACGGATGCTTTGAAATCTCTATCAGTGTTTGCCAGTTCATTATTATTGCAAGAAAAATGCCCTGCTTCCCAGGGTAGAAAAACAATGCAGGTTTGCCTCACATGGCACCAGCTATCATTCCAAACTAGTAGGTTCCATACAGTAACTTCCCTCTCCCCAAGTTTAAAGATGATTCACATTAACGAGAAAGCATCAGCTGTGGATAATTTGGCAGACAGCACCCCGTGCCAGGAATGATGGGAGCATGCCCCAAATGCAAACAGAAATAATACTTTCCATAATGGTTCCACCACTAGGATAATCACCTTGATAAACTGAAGCCATCATGGCAGTTTCTTTGCACGAGCCAAGTGGGTGGGTGCCTGCATTCGCAGCCAATGCCGTTCTTTGTTGGTACACAGACACCAGGCGCTAAGGTGTCACTGAGCCATGCTACAGGCACCCACTAACTCCAACAATTTCACAGCATTCTGGGGTACTACCAAACAAGACTGCACAAAATGTTTGGCTCTAAAACTAACTATATTAACCCCTGCTGTGCCGTGGACTGCTGCATCAGTCCAGAATTACTATGCGTTCTAATTCTGGCAGCAGCCTAAGGGTTAAGTGCAGGTGTTAGTGGACATTTTTTATTAGTACCAAACCTGAAGAACAAAAATATAATGAACACCTGCGAACAACCCACCAAGTTCTAATTCATGTTTATTTATGCAGGTCATTTCCACACGTTCCTGTGCTACATGTGGAATCATCAAGAAAAGAACCCATCTTGCATTTTAGTCTGTCGAACTGCTGACCACACCTGAAAGTTGCATCTATTTTTTTCCTCTCTGTTTGTCATTTTCCAGCCTGTGTGTCTCTCTCACCCCCCCACATCACCCGCTACCACCAGCTCCCATGAGGACACCCTCTGCTGCTGCCTCTTCCGAGCCATCCCTTCAGCGTTCTTTGCAGGCCTCCCCACAGCTAACTGGCTTCTTTGGGGGACCTCAGATTATTAGAGGGGACAACACTAAGAGTGGAGCATGAAACACCAGCATTTGTGGGAGGGGGGAACCACGCAAATGCCACCACTGTGGGCATACCTGAACACTACCATCTTGTGTCACCTAGGGGTAGGATGCCCTTAAAGGGGGACCGGACGACATGGTTCTTAATCTCAGCATTCACGTGGCAGTAAACACCAACCCTATCCAAAGGCATTCCTCTCATGTCCACCAGATTGTGGTACAATTTCAGGCTAGTCCAAGTGCATCTCAACATTCAGGACATAAATGCATTGATACTGGGTCACTAAAATTTCATTATTTATTATTTTCTAAAAACAAAAAACAGAACCTCGATCATATGCAAACAACAGTAACCAGCCAAGCCTGTAGTACAAGATGACTTTTAGGAGTAGAAACATAGAAACATACACTTTGATGGCAGATAAGGACCGCTTGGCCCGCCTAGTCTGCACACAGTAGCCGTGCACTATAAAAAAAAAAAAAAACAGATGGCAGTAGTTTGACTTCCTTCTTATACAGCGCATGCACTGTCAGTCCCTCTATCCTAAACCTAGCCCCCTGTTCCACAGCTCCCAGTTGTATGAGGCCCCATTAGAATCATCACCCCAGTACCAGCAAAGAAAATGTCTGAATTCTCAAGAGAAAGCTCCACTATTAACGAGTCCCACTGAATGAGAGGAAATAAGACAGGGACGTACCACTTCCTGAGATGCATAGTTTGGGTCCTTCGGGTCAACTGACCAGTAACAGTAATCGAATCCGAACTCACTGATCCTCTCCCGGGAATCCAATGCTCCATCAGGCCTTGTATCAAACTGATTAAAAAAAATAGAATGGGAAACAAAAGACATTAGAAGTATGTACCATCAATGCCCCAAGTACCAGTGCAATGATATACAAGAGCCATGCCCTAGAAACCCAAAACTCGTACCAGTGAAGTACAAAAAAAAAATCATACCCTGGGCACTCAAGTACCAGTGATATACAGGAATCATACTCTAGGACCCAAGTACCAGTACAATGATATACAAGAGCCATGTCCTAGAGACCCAAAACCTGTACCAGTGATACACAAAAAATCATACCCTGGGGTCCCAAATATCAGTACCAGTGATATACAGGAATCATACCCTGGGGCCCAAGTATCAGTACCAGTGATATACAGGAATCATATCCTTGGACCCAAGTATCAGTACCAGTGATATACAGGAATCATACTCTGGGGCCCAATTATCAGTACCAGTAATATACAGGAATCATACCCTCAGACCCAAGTATCAGTACCAGTGATATACAGGAATCTTACCCTGCACACCCAAGTATTAATACCAGTGACTACAGGAACCATACCCTGGGGAGCCAAGTACCAGTACCAGTGATATGCAGGAATCATACCCTGGGGACCCAAGTATCACCACCAGTGATATACAGGACTCATACCCTGGGACCCAAGTATCAGTACCAGTGATATACAGGAATCATATCCTGGGGACCAAAGTACCAGTACCAGTGATATACAGGAATCATACCCTGGCACCCAAGTACCAGTACCAGTGATATACTGGATTCATACCCTGGGAACCACAGTACCAGTGATATACAGGAATCATACCCTGGGGACCCAAGTACCAGTACCAGTGATATACAGGACTCATACCCTGGGGACCAAAGTACCAGTACCAATGATATACAGGACTCATACCCTGGGGGCCCCAAGTATCAGTACCAGTGATATACAGGAATCATACCCTGGGCATCACAGTACCAGTACCAGTGATATACTGGATTTATACCCTGGGAACCACAGTACCAGTAATATACAGGAATCATACCCTGGGATTCAAGTACCAGTATCAGTGAAATACAGGAATCATACCCTAGGGACCCTAGTACCAGTACCAATGATATACAGGAATCATACCCTGGGGACCCAAGTACCAGAAAAAAAAGTGATATACAGGAATCATATCCTGAGACCCAAGTATCAGTACCAGCGATATACAGGAATCATACCCCGGGACCCAAGTATCAGTATTAGAGATATACAGGAATCATAACCTGAGCACCCAAGTATCAGTACAAGTGATATACAGGAACCATACCCTGGGGACTCAAGTATCAGTACCAGTGATATACAGGAATCATACAATGGGACCCAAGTACCAGTACCAGTGATATACAGGAATCATACAATGGGACCCAAGTATCAGTACAAGTAATATACAAGAATCATACCCTGGGCACCACAGGACCAGTACTAGAGATACAAAGGAATCATACTCTGGGCACCCAAGTATCAGTACCAGTAATATACAAACATACAAGTCTGCCAACAGAAACAGCCCTTATGGCCTATCAAATCTGCTCCAATGCGCAGCTAGCACCCTTATATTGTAGCTGCCCTACCCTACTCTTCCCTTCACATTTACCCCCCACACCGTCCCATGCCCTTTTAAAACTGCCCACCGCCCTACAGGATACCAAGAGCCAACAGTAAGAAATGGTATAATTTCCTCACAATACGAGTGGCCAAAGCCTGGAATAGGCTGCCACAAGAGTTGGTCGAGAGTAAGAGTTTCAAACTCTTTAAGAAAAAGTTGGATATAACTTATTTCTCTAAGAATAAGCTGGTTTAATTTTCCCGTTGACACAGGGGACAATCACAATGGACTATTGGCCTCCTTTTGTCTAATTCATCTAGTATACCTCCTCAGGTAAAGTGTTCCATTTCTTCACCATCCTCTCTGTGAAAAAATGCCTCCTCATCTCTCTCCGATATCTTCCACCCTCCAACCTTAGACGATTCCCTCTTGCGTCCCTTCCCCTCCTTAGCTTAAATATCCCTTCTTTGCCCATTTTGTTAATCCCCTTCAAGTATGTGAAGGTCTCAATCATATCCCCCAATCCCTCCTGTCCTCCAGGGTGTACGTATTCAATTCACTCAGCCTGACCTGGTAGATTTTGCCCTCCAGCCCCTGGGTCATCTTAGTTGCCCCGCACTGCACCCCCTCCAGCAATCTAATATCCTGCTTCAGAAAGGGACACTGGTGTAACCCCCCTACAAATGAGGGTTCCGGAAAGTCTTCCTTGGGTGTGCTTAAATGTCCACTGCCAGGCTGGTGTCCTGTGTCCTAACCATTTAAATGCTACTGCCTGTGAGTACCTTTATAGCCTCTGTGTCCTGTCTCTTTAAGAGCTGCCTATATCGCAGTGTATAGTTAATCTGGGTGGGGGCTGAGTGTTTCTATGCTCGAGTCCCGCCTGGGCTGCCAGATAATTGCTCCATTCTGCCATCGCTAATTGCGTAGACGGAGCTCTGTTAGAAGCTGTACTTATTTGCCGATTAGCTATTCTAATAATAATAATAATAATATCGTAGTTTGTCTAACCTGCCTTCTTTGCAGCATGGACAGTTCTGTAAATCACCACCATCTTGGTTCTGGACTGCTTATTTGGAACAATCCGTACCTTTGGGGGCCCTAAAATGGAGCCTGCCCCAAGGGGTCTTGTGGGAGTGAATTTCTGTAGGAATTGTAGTTTTTACACTTTGTTGCCCAAATGGACCTGGAGTGGGAGCCCTTGGTTTGACAGACAGATGAATCAACGAATCAAACCTTTCGGATCTCTGAGAAAGTCCCAAGCTGCCTGCAGCAGAGAATCAGTGAGTTTTGGAGTGAGAAAGTGAACAGCTCGAGACATTCGAGCAGCTGCTCCTGCGTAGTCGTGCAGGAAACTGGTGGAAAGGCTGAGTTTGGCCATCTGCCCGCTGTCCCTCAAAAGGGATCTTTAGAGAGTGCTTAAATGACCAGACTGTATCCAAACCAACTGTGCAAAAGCCACCGAACTGTGACTGTACCATTGCCTGAAGAAGACCGAAGATTTGCTGTACGCGATCAGCCTGTCAGGACGTCTGAAATCACCACAGAGATTACGGTTTTGCTCAAGAAAGCTGAAATTGCAAACGGACTGTCATCCGACCTGTGGTATTGTGTTTTGTTTTAAGATAAATGTGCTGTATGCTGTCAGTGAGTTGCGATTTGGTTCCCCACTGCCTAACTGTGTCTCGCTTGCTGGAAGCTGCACCCAGCGTTTACCGGATTGAATCCAAATTGTTCACCCGGCATGGGCCCTGCCACCTTGACCCAGCCAGCTACTCCAGGCACAGAGATCACCATCGAAGAGAGACTCACCTGGGGATCAGCCCCCTGCTCAACCATCTTGAACAGGAATGACACCTCGGTGATTCGTGTAGGCCCTGCTTCTCCTGACATACCAGTTTGTCAACCTGCAGTCTCCAGCTCATCCCTCCTATGTCTCATATTGGGTAGCGTGAGTAAACCCCAGGGTAGCTCCCTGCAACATCAGCTAAATCAAAAGTGTTGTCATCTGATTCCTTTGTTGTCTCCTTGTCACAAACTGAGTCTCCAGGCTCCGGATTACAAATTGTGTGTGGTTGTGTATGTTTCTTCTTTCCATCACAGGGCCCTGACCAGCTGCAATATCGGTCTACCCCGGGCAATGAATTAAGCTGACCCACCTTTGTTCCAACTGGGTACCCAGAGTGTGTGACCATGAAGGGACTCTAAAGTGCATGCACGATTGCCTGATTGAATCAGTTACAGAAGTAATCAGCCAAATTACACCCTTCCCTTGTTCATTCCCCCTGAATAAATCAGATCTAATTCTTTTTGCATTTAACCCGACTGTGGTTCCATTTTGTACCAGGAGCACTGTACTGTTGTTACCTGTTGTCTAACCTTATTTTACAGGAAGTCTCCAGGGTCAGACTGATGGAACCAGCCCTGGTGGTAAGTGTAAACAGAGTGGGGATTTGTATGCTGATTAGGGGCTATTGTACCTGTGTATGCTGTTTATTGTTTAGGCCACCAGAAGGGAAAGGGGGGGGGGTCACAGTGTCCCGGAGGGCTATACCCTGGTCAGCTAGGCTACCACTAACCCTATCCTCTGGGTGGAAGCACCCGCTTTCAGTACCCAGACCCCTTAACCTGCAACTAGTCACGCAGGCAGGGGTAGTAGTCCTTGGGATATCGCCAGCTAGAGGTTACATCTTGGAGGCACTGCTGGTATTAGCACTTTCTAATGGTCAGAAGTGGGTATTATAACCTCACTCTTAAAAATTGTAACGAAACGGAGGTGCTCGCTACGCCTAAGCTTAAGATTGCCCCCCATAAGCTGTTAGTGCACCGTATGATGGGGTGGAGTGAGGCTGAGGTTGTAGACCCCCAACAGGTCCATCTGTTAATGGATGTCCCGTTAGGGACCACTAACGCAGTTATTGTAGAGACTGTTGAGCAAGTTAAGTGTTTGGGGAAGGTTGAGGTGAAAGGGAGGGATTCAGACTTATTTGATCAAATGATGGTGGTCCTCCTCTCCTGCAGCCTCTCCATCAACCCAGAGAAGGTGCCCCCTGTTATTTTGCCTGAAGGGTCCCAGAAGGGGTGGAGGGTCATTCATCTGCACAGTGATCCAGCTACTTCTGGAGGGTCCACCAGCATAGAGGGGTACAAAGATAAGTTGCTCAAATTGTTAGCCTCTGAGGGGTGATCTACCAAAGCGTTAGTAAAGATACCAGATCTTTCTGAAGATACCACTCCCTTGCAGTCTCCTATAGCATCTCCTGCCACCCCTGGGGCCTCTCCTATGGTCACCTCCCCCACAGTGATACCATATGTACACCTGGACTCTTACGTTAGACTTGGACTCTTCTCAGGCACGGTCCCAGTGCCCGTAGGGGAGGACAACTTGGAAACGTGGATGGACTATGCCACCCCCCTGGTCCAGGAATGGCAATGCTCAGAGGGGGAGAAAAGGAAGAGGCTCATGGAGAGCTTGAGGGGCCCTACACTGGAGGCCATTTATTTTCTCCAATCTACCAGCCCCTAGGCCACTGCTGCCAATAACCTTTCTGCTTTGGAGGGGGTCTTTCATAGCACCGAATCGGGGGATGATTTAATGTGGAAATTTAAATCTGCAAAACAATGAAAGAATGAGAAGTTGTCTATGTTTGTTACCAGAATCGAGAGGGCTCTGCAGAGGGCCCACAGAAAAGAAGGGGTGTCTGCTAGTGAACTGAATCAGGTCAGGTTAGACCATATCCAAAAATCAGCCAGGCACTCCAGCGTGATATTGCTGAAACTGAAATTGCAAGACAGGAAGACTAATCCTCCTGAACATCGTTACCTGATGAAAGAGATTCATGAAGCAGAGAATGATGAAGAGGGATGAGAACCCTATGCCTGGCTTGCCCATACCTGCCAGACCCTTGAAAGAAGTGATGAGATTGAATTGCAACAGATGAGGGAACTGATTAAAGAATTGACAAGAGTTGAGAGTCAGTCAACAAGCTGCCGAGGCGGCTAAAGATGCTAACTCCTGTCAGGCACCTCCTGAGTCAAAGAGTGAGGTCCCGCCTGGAGGGGTGGAGGTGCATGTCATCTCCTCTGAAACCCAGGCTGAGGGTAATTTGCTGGAAGAAGTATGAGAACTGAGAGCCTTGGTGGGAGACCTTCTTCGGGCTGCGCAAGTAACTGACTCTTGGGGAAACTCAGAAAGCAAGGAAAACAAACCATGGATCAGAGAAGGATCCCGGGACTTGCCTACCATGCCCAAACAGGGGAGTGGCTCTCCTTCCCCTAGAGACTCCAAGGAGCCCATTTTTTGTTATCACTGTGGAAAGGACAGGCATACCCGGTTTCACTGCAACTCACCTGAGAATCTGATAAAGGTTACTACACGGCTGCTGGCATTAATTCGGTGAAACAATATAAGGCCTCAGACTGGACCTATGAGAAAGAGTTATTCTTCTAAGACAGCTATAAGGAACATGTCTCAGTCCTCGTCCCGACTGCTCCGAGGTGGTAGGCCCGTCAATGGAGACCACAGTAACAGTGAATGGTGTATCTGCAAGGGCCGTGCTTGACAGTGGATCCCAAGTGACCATAGTGTTGCAAGACTGGTACCAAAAGCACCTGCCTGATGAGCCCCTACAGCCCCTGGAAGGTTTGCACATGTAGGGGTTGAGTGAGAAGTCATATCCGTATTTAGGGTACATCCGGATCTGGCTGTCATTCCCTACTGCCGCGGCTGAAGTGGATGAACTGGTCGAGACACTTGCCTTGATGTGTCCCCCCACCAGACTGTATGATGGGGTTCCCCTGCTAATCGGGCAAACACCCACATGTTTGGGAGACTAGCACAGTTATGTCATGAGAAACAAGGACAACGGACTGGGTGGGCACTAAGAATTCCAGCATTGATCAAAGGAGTTATGACTTGCAGCAGTAGCCTACTGAGGTGGACCGAGACGAGCCCATGGGGATAGTGTGGAAGAAGGATCCCGACTCTCTGGTGTTAGCACCCAATGCTCAATGTACCATTCACGGAGAGGTCCACCTCAGGAGAGATGTGAAGAATAAAATATTGATGTTAGACGCCCCTGATGAAGGAAAGCTGCCCGAAGGGTTGTTGGTCAAGCCCAGTATACTACCTGCCCGTGCCCATGCCTATGCCTGAGTGATGGTGCAAGTTAGAAATGTGTCCGATCAGGAAGTCCGTATGGACCGAGGATGTACGCTGACTACAGTACACTGCGCAAACACTGCAGTATTACCCAGTTACAGTTACTCTGGCGAACAGGAGAAAGTGACCCCAGACTTATTTGACTTTGGTGAGTCCCCTTTGTCTGCCAAGTGGAAGACCCAAATTAGCAGGAAACTTGCCCAGAGAGACCAAGTGTTCTCACTAAAAGAGTGGGACGTGGGATGTGTCCATGGTGCCGAGCAAGACAATGTACATCCTCTAGAAATACAGTATAGACTTTACAGAATGGTAATACACAAGCACTGAAGAGACAATTATCTTTACAGTGTGGTATAAACAGCACAGGAATAGTATGGCTGAGGAGCAGGAATTCAGTACAGTAAGAGGCAACATGCACAAAATGACTGTATGAGGCCTCCTAGAGAAGGTACGACCCTAGTAGGGGAGGGTACCATGGGGCATCTTTGGCAGAGAGGGGAAGGGAGGAGCCTGAGGAGTTGTTTAATGGCTGAAAGGGAGGAGGACTGGCGAATGTTGGGTGGAAGGTTGTTCCATAGGAGGGGAAGATGGTAGGAAAAGGCAGCTTGCCCAGTAGCAGAGTGGGGGTGTGGGAGGAGGAAAGTGCGAGCGTCCCTGTGGTGGAGGGAGCAGCCTAGGGGATTGGCTGGTGGGAGGTGAGGTAGGGGGCCAAAGAGCCTAACCAGTATTTAGCTATGAGCTATGATATGAGAGAGTCTTGCCCTGGGAACCCAAGTACAAGTCCAGTCAGGCAAGGGTGGACTTGGGAGCTGCGCTGTAGACAATATCACCATAGCTAAAGACTGAGAGATCATCTTCTAAACTAACTCTTGGCAGGCAAGAAGTTGGATACTGCCTTTATGTGTGTAAAGAGCAGTCAGTTTGAGGTGTAGTTTGTGATGGACAGCATCAACGTGTGCCAAGAACCAGATATACCTAGAAGAGGTATGACGGGTTATAGAACTAGGTTATCTTGCACTGTGACTCGCCGACTGTGGCATCACAGCTGGCCAAGAAGAGTCACTCACCTTCCACCAGACTAGTCACCTGCAACACCAAAATACTGATGAGACAGGAGGAGGAATAGCACATCTAATGTTATCAGCTAGCAACTATCCAACTGGCAAAAGAAAAATGCTTCAGAACTAAAAAAAAAAGTAACAAGCAGCTTCTTTTAATAATTGAATAACATTTTCTGCCTGATACGGTTTGAAGTACCTATACTAACTCATGCTTGTGCCTTGACAACGGTGTTTCTCCCAATTATTTATGCATGGAGGTGTGTCATGCTTTTGTTTAAGATACTTTGATTTAGTGCCCCCCATGTTTACAGCAGAGTTCTCAACTCTAGTGCAGTTAAAAGTAGAACAAGGGGGGCAGGGGGCACAGAGAGGAAAAGAAAGAAAAGGTGAGAGGTAAAAGAGAAGTCCAAGAGTTTGGAGAATGGGGGGAGGAATCAAGGGGACAGTACATTGTGCATCCGTGTTTTTTGGCTCACTCCCCGAAAATATTTCAAGTTATATTCCCATGAAATTCAAAATGTGAAAGCACATTATTTAGAATTCAATTGCCTATTTTTCACTTAAAAGACACCACACTGCCAGTATTAGAGGTTAGATAATTTTCTGTTTTTTCCATATACTGTACCAGGAATCATAAATCATGACAGGTTTCTGAGCCAATGATTATTTCTAAACATCCCAGGTATCCTTATAACCACAAGAGAGACAGTAGCTATTCATATATATCTTTTCACATTAACACTATGAAGCAGGGCTTCCCCTGGATTCTCATGCTCCACAAAATGCACTGGCAACTGAATGGACTGATTTAGTGTAAATTCAGAAACAACTTTAGGTAGAAAAGAGGAGTTAGTACGTAAGGACACCCGATCCTTATGAAACTGTAAATAAGGTGGCTTGCACGTAAGCGCCTGTAACTCTGAGCTATGTCTACCTGACATAATCGCCACTGAAAAAAATAGTTTTCCACGACAAAAAACAGAGCTTGCATGTATCTGCGAGCTCAAAAGGACCTTCACTCAATTTTTCAAGTACAAAATTCAAATCCCACACTGGGACAGGGTCCCAAACAGGGGAATATAAATGCAGGATACTTTTCAGGAAGGTTTTAATGAGAGGCAACTGGGACAGTGGTTTGTTGTCCACAGGTAAATGAAGAGCAGAAAGAGCAGATAGGTGTACTTTTATCGAGGAATATTTTAGGCCACCCTCTGACAGAGAGAGAGAGGAGCTAGTCCAGTATTCATTGTGGGGAACATTCACAGGGGTCCAGCTCCTGGGAAGAGGCCCAAATGGAGAAACGCTTCCATTTCATAGAGTAGGATGACCTAGTAGAGGGCTTCCGTGCCACCCGTAGAATCTCTGCTATCACTGAGGACACCTGATAATGAGAGAGGACTACGTCCTCAAGAGCCATGTGGGCAGATGCAGGGAGTGCAGGTCTGGATGTAGCAGGGAGCCATCCTCCTGTAACAAGAGGGCCGGACAAAGAGGTAGAGGAAGAGGATCCGATCAGAGATTTGCACCAGCAAGGGAACCAAATCTGCCTTGACCAGTAGGGGCTATGAGAATCACTGAAGCCCCGTCTTTGATCAGTTTTAGGAGTATCATAGAATCATAGAAGCCTGACGGCAGAAGAGGACCATACCTGCCCATCTAGTCTGCCATTCTCCACCACACCTCCCCCACCCTGCCCCCGATACTCAGCCCCATATGCTTGTCCCATGCCCTCTTGAATTCTTCCACTGATTTAGCCCCCACCACTCCGTCTGGTAGTCTGTTCCAGGGCTTCACCACCCTCTCTGTGAAGAAGTGCCCTCTCACATTGACCCTGTATCTTTTTCCTTGCAGTCTGAGGCTGTGCCCTCTAGTTTTGACCCCCTCCTTCCTCTTAAGTAAACACTCTTCTCCCACTTCATTGAGCCCTTTACATATTTAAAAGTTTCAATCATGTCTCCCCTTTCCCTCCTTGTCTCCAGTGTCTCCAGATCTAGCTCATTATACCTCTGCTCATATGACTTTCCCTGCATACCCTGTACCATCTCGGTTGCCCTTCTCTGAACCCTCTCCAATGCATCTATATCCTTGTGGAGATAAGGTCTCCAGAACTGAACCCCATACTCCAGGTGCGGCCTCACCATGGCTTTGTAACGGGGCATTATTACCTCCCTCTTTCTGTTAGTAATGCCCCTGCCTATGCATGCCAACATTCCATTGTACTCTCTGTATGAGAGGAAAGGGTGGGAAAGCATAAAGAAATTTTCCTATCCAGGAACGACATAAGGTGTCCAGCCATAAAGTTCTAGGACCATACTCTAGAGAGCAACAGAGAGGCAGTTTTGCATGTTGTGGAGAAGCAAACGGGTCTAACACCAGGCGACCCCACCAGAGGAAAACATCTGCCAAGACGTCTCGGTGGCGCTCCCATTCGTGAGCCTGAGCATGAGTTCTGCTCAGGGCATCCGCCAGGGTATTTGAAACCCCTGGAATGTGGACCACCAGAAGGTAAATGCCTCTCTGGACTCTTAGCAGAATAGGGAGGAATGGGTACCTCCTTGTTTGTTCAGATAGTGAACAACCGTGGAACTGTCCAATTGCACTTGAAGGCAGCCCTGAGGGAATAATACCTCAAATGCCTGTAAGGCATACAGAACAGCCCTCAGTTCCAGGACGTTGATGTGAAGATGAGTTTCCATCACTGTCCAAGAGCCCTGGGACTAAACCCCCAAAGATGGGCATTCCAGCCCATCGAGCAGGTGACCGTTGTTAGAATGAGGTCTGGGACCCGGGGATGAAATGGCATGCCCCTCAAAAGCACTTCACACACTGCAGTGGTGGAAGTCCAGGGACAATCTTTTCAGGGGCATGCCATTTCATCCCCGGGTCCCAGACCTCATTCTAACAACGGTCACCTGCTCGATGGGCTGGAATGCCCATCTTCGGGGGTTTAGTGTCAGGGCTCTTGTTGTCCCTGGACTTCCACCACTGCAGTGTGTGAAGTGCTGGGGAGGACAAAAGCACTGGGGCATCAAAGTCATCCCATTTTTGATCCCACTGGACCCGGAGGTTCCACTGAAGGATCCTCATATGAAGTCTGGCACGAAGGACAATGGGAAAGGTAGCAGCCAAATGTCCCAGGTACCGAAGGTAGTCCCTTGCAGAGACGTACTGACAAGGTTCCAAATGGAGAATGAGGGTCAGGATGGCATCCACCCTGGATTCGGGGAGAAGCGCCATGCCTTGAGAGGTGTCTAGTACTGCTCAGATATACTGGAGAGTTTGTGATGGGGTCATCATAGACTTCGGGTAGCTAACCGTGATGCCCACCATGTAGAACATCTCCAAGGTGCAGGTCAGGGTGCATTCCAGCATGGGGCATATAAATGCCTTTAAGAGCCAGTTGTCTAGGTATGGAAAGATGTACAGACCCTCTTGGCTAAGGGTTCCTGCCACCATTGTTAGGCATGTCATAAATACCCTTGAGGCCGAAGAAAGTCCAAAGGGAGGGACCGAAATTGAAAATGATGGCCTTGAAACTGGAGCTGTAAAAACTATCTGTGGATGGGGTGGATCAGGATATGAAGGTATGCATCCTTCATGTCCAGGTAACAGAGCCAATCTCCTGTGTTTAGCAGGGGAAGAAGGGTGGGCAATGTCACCATCCTAAATTTCTGTTACCTTATATAGAGGTTGAGGGTTCCGAGTTCCAGAATGGGACACAAGTCCCCTGTCCATCTGGGAACCAGAAAAAAACAGGAGTAAAATCTCAAGCGCCTTTGATGGGCGGGAACTGGTTCTATGGCATGTTTTTGTAACAGAGCATCTATTTCTGCTTGCAGTACTAGAGCCTGATCCAGATGGTAGTGTGAGACTTGAGGAGGTAAAGGAGGAGGAAGACTGATCAAGTACAATGTATGACTGTACTGGATCAATCTGAAGGATCCACAGGTCTGATGTGATCTTTTGCCAACCTCTGAGGTGCAGGGAGAACCTGCCCTCGATGGCTGAGGAGGGTGTCTCTGACTCTACGGCTGGAAATGCACCTTCAAGCTGAAGGCTGACCCTGCTGAGGGACAGCAGGGACATATCTGGACTTCTTTGGGGCAGGTCTAGGATCTGGTAGGGCTAACTGAGCCTTGCGTTTGTGAGCAGGCTGTTGCTGAGTAGCAGGTCTACTTTTAGAATAATGGTTCTGAAAGGAACCCTTGTATGCAGGCTTTGCCTGTGGGCGATATAGGGTCCGAACAGACTGAAGGGTATGACCCGAGTCTTGTAGGTCTTTTAGAATGTTTCGGGTCTGTGGTCCAAAAAGTTTATCCCCTTTAAAGGGAGCATTCAGGATGGATGGTTGGACACCTTGTGAAAATCCGGAAACCCTCAGCCATGCATAGCGTCTGAGGCAAACACCCACCAAGGAGGCTCTGGCCGAAGTTTCTATGGCATCATAGGTAGCCCTAAGCAGGTGGCAACAGATAGCCCCAGCGGTAGAAAGCTTGACATCAAGGGCCTCCTGAGGCTGGCCAGGTAGAAGGGATTGGACTGATGCTTAAGCGGCCTTAAGGATCTCCTCCTGATATTTGAGGAGATGGCCCATATAATTCAAAATGCGAAGGGACAAAGTGGTTGAAGCATAGACCCTCTTCCCCATGATATCCAATTTCTTGGATTCTTTATCTGGGGATGAGCACTCATGTGTTGTGGTCTGGCAGATCTATCGTGAGCTACATTCTTAACCATAGAGTCCGCCTGTGAAGGCATAGAAAGAAAAGGGTGATCCTCAGGAGCCCTATAAAGTTTGTCCGTCTTGCGGGGAAGAGAGGGGACTTGGAAAGATTGTTGTCAGGCAAGCAACATGGCCTCCTCAAAAGCATTCACCAGGGGAAGGACAACCAGTGAGGGACTATCAGGAAGGCCTCGGTACCTGGCCAACTTGCTTCTTGAGGCATCCTGCTGCGTAATCTGGAAACCAAAGGCTTTCTGTAGAGGTACCACAATATCCGAAAAAGATGGTTCATCTGGAGGACAGCAGGGGAGCACCTCTGGGGTTTCCCCAGACATGGAAGACGTCTCTGAGGAAGAGACTTGTGAGCCATAATCCTGATCCATTTCCTCATTCCCCTCATCCTCCAGATCCCAATCCGGTAGGGATGGGTCTTCAGGCTTGGGGCAAAACCTGGGGGGGGGGGAGAGAAAGGAGAGGAACTCCCCATCTGGGAGGCCGAAGAACGCCTGGAGTGGACTGAGGCAAGGACCACAGCCTCCTCCAAAGGACGAGGGGAAGGTCTGGTAAATCCCATAATGGACTGAACAATAGCCTGGATGTCCACCATGGCCAGATGACCCCCTGAAGAGGGAAGGGCCATGGACTGGATGGGTACCAGAGAGGGGATAGCCAAGGGTAAAGGACCTGGCCAGCTCGGTGGTATGGTGGAGTGAAGGTAAGAACCCAAAATAGAGGATGGGGGAGCACCCAAAGAAGATGTCCCCCAAGCCATTTGAGGTAGTGCCATTATTGTCAACAGGTATGCCGTTGATGAGGGAGGCAGACAGGTAAGTCCCATCGACAGGAGGACGGTCAACGAGAACGAAACAGAAGCCAAATGGTCCACCGTCAACAAGAAACAGCCAGAATGGGTTGTCAATGGGAGCATCATTGACGGAGCAGCCAAGGAGCGGCTAGAGTGCCCCATCGACAGAAGGACCAGGGAATGCTCCATCGACAGAAGGACTGTTGGAGCAGATGCAGCCATCGATGGTTGATCGCTGACAACCCAAGTTGACGGAGGCAGTGGTGGAAGCTGCAACACAACTGTGGTTGTTGACGGAGGAGCCGCTACCGTCGACGGTGGAGAAGATGGTGGATGATCAATGGGAGCCCTCATACTTACCTTTGAGGAGGAGCTGGAAGCCTTCAACAATGAAGATGGTGGCTTGGGGAAAACATGTTTTGTCTTAGAGGAATGTTTCCTCCCGGCCCCATGCTCTGTCGACAATGAGGGTTCACCCCTCCAAGACCCTGAGGAGGAGGTCGAAGACTCCCCTGCAGAGGAGTGTTGCTGCTGCTCCAAAAGGGCTACCTTCTGCTCTATGAGGTACTCCCTTAGCTGCTGGAGCCTTTGGCACTTGGTGGCCTTGATGAACTGTCCACAGAGGATACACTCCTGGTGTTGTGCTCTGGACCCAGGCACCGAACACACATGGCATGGAGGTCCTCTGATGCGATTCTCTGGCCAAAGGAACACTTCCAAAACAAGTGTTCTGAAGACATCAGTGGATGAACTTCTTAGGTGACTTTTAAAACTCATCTTCAATGGACTGGAGAAAGCTGGTACTCTGAAGGAGAACTTGATGTGAACTTGGTCGCGACTGGAAAAGAACTGAAGCGTATCAAGGCCTTCCACTTTATATATGTGCAAGAGCACATCGGGTGACAGGAGGGGAGGCCCCTGGAAGAGACTGCTGGGAAATCATCCAGAGGAAATGATACCTGCGGCTGGATAGCCCATATATTATAGCCTGCTGCAAGAGATCGACTCAAAGAAGATCTTGTGTT
Organism: Neoceratodus forsteri; assembly: GCA_016271365.2. Lineage (NCBI taxonomy): Eukaryota > Metazoa > Chordata > Ceratodontiformes > Ceratodontidae > Neoceratodus > Neoceratodus forsteri. The sequence continues at coordinate 1,026,751,866 of CM028134.1, forward strand.
CCCCCAGGTAGGCACTCCAGCCCACGAGAGTGGCATCGGTCATCAGGATGACCATCAGCTCTGGGCAGACAAACTGGACCCCTTCCTGCAGATGTTCTGGGACTAACCACCACTGGAGAGCATCTCACATCCACTGGGTCACAGTGACCAGCTGCTCAAAGTGACCCTTGCGCTGAGACCACTGGCTGGCCAGCTCCCACTGCAGAAAGCGCATTCTCCAGCAGGCCCAATGGACCATGCTGGTGCAGGCCGCCATACAACCCAGCAGGCGCTGGAAGTCCCAGGCAGGGCGCAGGTGCCCAACCCGAAATGACTGGACAAAGGAGGAGAGAGCCTCCACCCCGTTCGCCAAGAGCCAGTCTTTGGCTCTGCAAGAATGGAGTTCCGCCCGATGAAGCTGATCACCAGCAAAGGCACGAGTTCCGACTCAACCTTGTTGATTAGGCGGCCAAGGGAGACACAGGTCTAGACGGTCAGGTCCCTGGACCACTCCACCTCCTGCCTGGAGGGACCTGCAATCAGCCAATCATCCAGGTAGGGGTAAACCTGGGCCCCTCGGCACCTTAGGTAAGCTGCCACCACTGCAATGCATTTGGTGAAGACCCTGGGGGCCAAGGAGAGGCTGAATGGCATGGCCTGGAACTGGTAGAGGGCTTCCTCTGCTCAGAAGCGGAGGAACCTTCTGTGAGATGGATGGATTGGGATATGAAAGCATGCATCCTGAAGATTCAGGAAGCAAACCCATGTGTTTTGCTCTACAGATGGTATGATCTGTAACAGAGTTACTATCCTGAAGGTGCACGACTTGAGAAACTTGTTCAGGTCATGCAGATCTAGAATGGAGCGCCAGCACACCGTCTGCTTTGGCACCAAGAAATACCTGGAGACAAACCTTGGGTGTTCCGGAGGATCTATGACAGGAACCATGACCTCCTTGTGGAGGAGCTGGGTGATGTTGTCTCAAAGAGCCGACAAAATGTCTGCAGATACCAAGTCCTCCCATGCGGTGCGGGCTCAGCAAGGAGGGTACTACTTGAACTCCAGAGGCAGATCCTGACCGACCACCTCAAGAACCCACCTGTCCGTGGTGATAGCGGACCAGGCGGAAAGGAAGTGGAGTAGCCGGCCCCCATGGGAGGACCCAGGAGAGACGTAACAGGCATGAGGGCGGCAGCCCTCATCCAGTCACTGGGCAGGCTTGGAGGAGGAGGAGGGCCCAGCTGAGGCACCACCTGGGCCTCTCCCTCCTGGCTTGTGGACAACCAAGGCCAGCGACTTGGGCCGAGGTCGCTGGGGCTGGGCTGGTTTGGCTGCAGGAAAGAAGGTGGACCAAAACGGCTTATTTTTATGCTTAGAGCCTTGGGGTCTCTCTGAGCAGATGTCTCTAAGTCCAAGGTGGCACTGGACTTCTCAATGTGGGTGAGGTGGCCCTCGACTCTGGGCCCGAACAAGTCATTGCCCAGGAAAGGGACATCCACCAGCTTATGCTGGGTATCTGCCATGAAAGTAGAGATTTGCAGCCAAGACCTGCGCCACATTGCTGCTGAGGCCACCACAGAGCAGCCACAGGAGTCCACAATGTCCATAGCTGTCTGGAGCTGTTGTTTTGCTACAGCCTGGCCCTGGTTCTGGACTTGTTTGACCGTGGTCTGGAGGTCCACAGGTAGGTGAGGAAGCACCTCATCCAAAGTACATGAGTGAAGTGGGCCACGAGAAAGGCCGAGCTCTCCTGGTGAAGGCCAAGCGAAGAGGCAGTGTAGATTTTTTTAGCCATATGGTCCAGCTTCTTGGACTCTGTCAGGTAGCCTGTCGACGTCTCCCATGTTGCCAGAGCACCTGAACACAATATTGGCCACCAGGCCCTCAGCTGTGGGGGTTCTGTGAATCTCGATAGGGTATCAGTAAGGACCACGTACTTGCCAGCCATCCTGGCAGACGGCGCTGGGTAGGAAGCGGGGTGCTGCCAAAGCTCCAAGGCAGGGCCGAGAATGGCCTCTGTCACAGAGAAGGCCTCCATGGGAAAGTCATCCTAGTCCAGGATCTTGGTTAAGGGGTAGTGGGCCCATTTCTGGTCGTGCTCCATCTTCAAACTCGTGGATTCCAAGATCAGACGAAGAAGGCCCATAAAGGAAGTCGGACCTTCGTTCGTCAAGAGACTCCCTACTGACTCCACATCGACTGGATGGGAGTGCAAGGAGAAACCCTCCCAACTCTGAGGAGTAGTTGCTGAGGGGTCGACCGTCAAAGTCACCGCTGACCCTCTGCAGCCGATCAGGAGTGATGGTGACTGACAGCTGATGGGGAAGCCCTGAGGCTGGCAGAGACTCCTTGATCGGAGTGCCAGTCTTCGGTTGTTTACATTGCGGTTCCACGCGAATCAGTGGAGACACTGGGGTCAGCAAAGCCGGGACCATCTCAGTCAACTCCTGAAGCAGAGAAGGCATCAGCCATTGAGGCAAGAGCCAAGTGATGGCCGGTGTAGAAACCGGGACCAACTTCATACTGGAGAATGCCGGCTGTCGCCACATAAGATCCTCGTAGCGTCGACGCAGCTTGTGCCGAAGCCTCTCCTCAGCTGAGGATGAAGAACAGCATTGCCGTCACAGACGGAAACTGCTCGACCCCAGAGAGTAAGACAGAGACCTCGCCCATGACCGCTGAGGAGACTGGAGGTGGGTCTTGGAGGAAGACGGCGAAAGGGTCTTGGTCAGTGACCAGAGGCGGCAGGTCAGCGGACTGATCCATCCCTTCAATGGTCTAAGTCAGGACCAGAGTCCTGGAAAGTGAAATGTCGGCTTCTTCAGTTGACAACTGGTCAACCAGCTCAAGAAAAATCTCGGCCGGAAGATCTGGCCCAACCGGATCACCGTAGAGCCGGTAGCCTGGGCTGAAGATTCAACCAAAGTCGGATCGGGAGAAGCACGGGAATCCGAAGCCCTTGACCAAGAGCGTTCCCGATAGCAAGATTGACTGTGGGACCATTTTTTGGTCTTTTTTCTATTTAGATTTATGCCCCGAAGTCAGGCCTTGACCGAGAGTTGTTAAAGACTGACACAATTCTTTGAAAGAACCCCTAAACGATGCACCCTGTCATCGAGGCACAGGTCAGGAAGCACAGGATGACCAGGAACAGTTGTAAATTTGCAATGAGTATTTTTTTTTTTGCTACATATTTTCTCGTTCCTCTGCGGCTGGGGAGGTGTTATCTATGGTTCCTCCCCAGTCCAGTCTGACCACACAGCCCCTGCTCTGCTCCGACCCCCAAGCTCTACCCCATCAGTTCCTGCACAGCGATCTTTGCCACGGCGGGTATGTAGCCACCACCGTAGGATCCGGGGGAGGTCCCGATCTAAGGGAGAATCCAGGGATGGAGCCGGGCAGCGCCACATAGCCGGCCATTATAGAGCACACTGAGGTATTTTCCTTTTTTGTACCCTCTACACGCGATTGTGCAATGACGCCAGCATGGCAGACGTGGACGTCCATCGAGCACATCCCAATGCACTTCCAGCGTCGGTGATACCTCCAATCTCCTCCAGAGACCACTACCAACCCGGGATATCCCCAGAACCCACCCCAGGGAGAGGAGAGCTCTCCTCCGGATGCTCAGTCCTACTCCCTCCCTGTCAACCCCCCGCACCCAGGCTCACTCCCGAACCCAGGTCGCTGGCGCAATGCGAGGTGTGGTGTCCAGTGCCTCAACCCTCAGCATCACCAGGCCGGCTTCAATGAGTATTTTACTATTAACAGCAAAATAAAAATAAAATTGTTCAGTATAACTGTTTACAAAGGCAGTACAAACAAAGAAAGCACAGTCCTTCTTCTGAGTTTTTCTTCTCAATTTCCAATCTCAGTCAGTTTCCGTCTCTCTCTCTAGCAGAAGCATTGCTGCTCTTTTTACAAGTCTTTGCCTGGGAACTCATTAACAGAGCCTGCTTCTCACAGAACATTCTTGTAAGTTTACAGAATGTTCTTGTAAGTTTCATTCCTTGCAGGTGCAACAAAAAGAACATAGTGACCCAGAAATGGCCTCCTGTTTACAGTTCTGCAAAAGGCTTAAAAACTGCATCTCAGGTTAACCCCCTGAGTTCCAAATAGCTTTGCAATCATTTCAACAGTATAGCTATACACAGTTTTAAACAAAGGGATCCCATTATCACATACAGTTTTACACAAAGATTCACATGTTTTTACCTGCAAATATGTAAGAGAGAAGAAAAGACAGAAATAGTAAGGGAAAGCAGAGAGATAGTGAGAGGTGGAGAATTGCGAAACAGAATAATCAGTTCCTAGGTCTCGCAAGAAAATTTGGTTGCGCAACCAGACATACGAGACAGAAAAAGACAGGATAGAACAGATCCTTGCGTTTAAACTCTTTCTCCACAGTAAATGGAGCAGGGCCTTATTCAACCCTGTCACACACCCAGCGAAGTGGGACGAAGGACTAAGCTGAGGAGGTGTGAGCCGTGGCCTGGGCCGCCTCCTCAAACACCACATGCTGTTTGGTGAACCCTGCAGCCGCAGAGGCCACCCAATGGGCATCTTTAGATTTGACAGGAAAGTACCATTCATTCAGGTGGCCTAAGGAGAGCCGGGCTTGACTATCCTCTAGAATGGAAGAGTGGAAAAACCGACAAGTGCTGCAGGTCTGAGCGTCATGCTCATGTCCCAGACAGTAGACACACGTGGAGTGGGAATCCATTCTGGGCATCTTCTGCCCGCAAAGGCATCAAAGGAACCCTGGAGAGGTCTTGTCTTCATCCATCGCTGATTGAGCCTAAAGACAACACCTTTGGAAAAGTTTGGAAATAAATCCGAAGATTTATTCACAAAGGGCCTACTCAGCATGAGAGCGGTAAGGAGGGTACCTGTTTCTTCCAGAGGAAAGAAAGCACTGATGTCATGGGGTGGAGCTGAGGAAGTTACCACCAAGATGGGTGGGAAAAGCCAGCCTGAAGACGTTCCGGTGAAGTCTTAAAGGGAAAAGTGTGGCTAGAACATCATATCCACGTCCCTAGAAAAGGGCCTTTATGATTATAATGAGAAAGAGGGGGATGAAGAATGAAGCAAATACCACGTAAAGACGAAGCAGGCCAAGAAGGAAGTCAGGAATGCAAAAGCAGACACAGAACCGTGTATAGTAGAGGCAGTCAACGGAGGGGAAAAACTGTTCTTCAGGTACATAAGCGAAAACAGAAAGACGAGAAGTGGGAGTTGTTAGCCTGATGGAGGGGGGGTAGAGCAGTAGAGCAAAAGGAGGAAGGTGAAGGATGAGCAGAAGGCAGCCATCCTAATTTCCTTCTGCTCAGTATTCACAAAGGAGGATGGCAGGCCTCTGCCGGAAAGGGGCATAAAGGCTCCTGCAAGGGGGATCCCAGAAATGGGACACATGGCAATTACAGGAGAAAGGGTTATAAAAGGACTTGCAGTCCTGAAAATAGACAAAGGCTCCAGGACCAGATGGGATACACCCAAGGGTGCTTAGACAATTAGTATTAGAACTGGCTGAACCCCTGTCAGGGCTATTTAATAGCACACAATGGTCAGAGGTGGTTCCAAAAGACTGGAGGACAGTGGAGTGGTGCCTCTCCACAAGGGAGGGGACAGGGAGGAACCTGGAAATTACAGGCCTGTCAGTCTTACCTCCTTTACAGGTAAACTGATGGAGACAATGGTCAAAGAGGTCCAAATAGACTACCTGGGGAGAAATGTGCTTCAGGACAGTAAGCAGCATGGGTTTGAGGCAAGGTGGTCTTGTCAGACCAATCTGATAGTATTCTTGGACTAGGTAACAAGGGCAGTAGATAAGGGACATGCAATAGATTTACTCTGTTTTGACTTCAGCAAGGCATTTGATTTGGTGCCACACAGAAGGTTGTTGAAGAAATAAGAGGATTTGGGAGCAGCAGGAGACCTAGTTAAATGGGTTGAAAGTTGCTTAGGGGAGACAGCACAGGATGGTGGTAGACTAGGTCAAATTGGGGAAAAGAAAGTCATGAGTGGGGTACTGCAGGGGTCAGTCCTGGGACCAGTCCTCTTCAATATGTGTCAGTGACATAGGAGAAGGAATACAGGGCAAGATGCATCTTTTCACAGAAGACACTAAGCTCTGTAGTTCGGCAGACAGTGAGGAGAGGGTAAGGGAGTTGCACAGGGTCCTGCAAAGGTAAGAGAGGTGGTACAAGGTCTAACTGATGTAATTAAAAGCCAAAAAGTACCAGGTGATGCACACAGGGAAGAAGAACCGCAAGAAGGAGCACCAGATGGGAGGGTGAATCTGGCCACTACTTCAGAGGAAAGGAACCTGAGGGTCATCATAAGTGACTATCTAAAATAAATGGGCCAATTTAACAAGGTTTATAGCAAGGCAACCAGAATGCTGGGGTATACTGAAAGGGGTTTCAACAGCAGGAGGAAAGAGGAAATACCACCTCTCTGTAGATCACTGGTGAAACCCCATGTGGGGTACTGTGCACAGTTCTGGAGTCCTCACTTAAGGAAAAACAAGAGACAGGTTGGAGTCAGTTCGGCATACAGGAACCAAAGTGATTCCGGGCCAACAGGACAGATCCTATAAGGATCACCTTAGGGCACTAAATATGTACTTGCTGGGGGCCAGAAGGCAGAGTAGGGGCAGGATAGCAATCTTCAAGTTTCTGAAAGGAATAAACATGGTAAACTGTAAGGAACTATTTAGCAGGAATGGCAGGTCAAAAACAAGGGGACAAGAATGTAAGCTGGTGGAGGGGAGATTCAGGAAGGATGCTAGAAAGTTTTACCTTACCATGAGAGTGGTTGAGCTGTCAACAGCCTACCAGCAGAAACTATTAATGGGTGCAAGCAGACCCCCTTTCTTCAGAGTGGACTCCGTTTACTATTACCCTCTGTGTCCTGTTGTCCAGCCAGTTTTTTACCCAGGCTACTACCCTGGGACCCACTACAAGGCTAGCTAACTTGTATATTAATCTTTTGTGTGGGACTGTGTCAAATGCCTTGTTAAAGTCTAGGTAGGCCATGTCCATAGCCCCTCCCTGGTCTACTACTTTGGTCACCCAGTCAAAGAAATCTATTAGATTCGTCTGACATGACCTTTCTGCTGTGAATCCATGCTGCCTTGGGTCCTGTGCCCCACCGGCCTCTAGGAACTCAACAATGTTTTCCTTCAGAAGTGATTCCGTCATTTTCCCTACCACTGAGGTCAAACTAACAGGTCTGTAGTTTTCTGCCTGTGTCTTGCTCCCACTTTTGTGAAGGGGAATCACATCTGCCCTCCTCCAGTCCTCGGGTACCACACCATCCTCCCATGATTTGTTAAAAAGGGTAGTCAGAGGTGTTACTAGTTCTACCCTTAGTTCTTTTAGAATTCTTGGGTGAATCCCATCAGGCCCCATTGCTTTATCCACCTTCAGTTTTAAGTGTTCTTTCAGAACCATTTCTTCTATGAATGGACTGGTATAGACCTCCCTATCCAGAGTGCTTCTATTCTTTGATTTAGGTACCTCCCCCCCTCCTCTTCTTTTGTGAATACTGAGCAGAAGTATTCATTCAGTATCCCTGCTTTTTCGCTGTCACCCTCTGCCCTCCCTCCCCTTTATTAAGCCTCACTTGGTCTTTCTTCGCTACCTAATGTACCTATAAAAGGTTTTATCCCCCTTCTTAACTGAGTTGGCTATCTTTTCCTCAGCTTGGGCCTTTGCTATTCTGACTGCCTCCCCTGCTTCCTTCTGCTTTAACTAGTACAGTTCTCTGTCCTGCTCCTTCTGTGTTTCCTTATACTTCCTGAATGCTACTTTTTTCTCCTTAACCTTGCCCGCCACCTCTTTTGAGAACCATAGTGGCTTTTTCCTTCATTTTGTTTTCTTGATTTGCTTCACACAAAGGCTTGTTGCCTCTGTGAGATGGCTGTTTTGATTTTTCCCCATTATTCCTCCATGCTTCCTTCTTGCCCATTTGCTAGTGGTTTTCTGAGGCACTGTCCCATTTTCCCAAAGTCCAACACTCTTGCTTTTGTATGGCTTGACTCTATGGCTGTGTTTATCATGAACCACACTGTTTGGTGGTTGCTTTTCCCCAGATGGCTACCCACTTCTAAATCTGAGATCCTTTCTCTGTCCTTGTTTGACAGTACCAGGTCTAAGATTGCTCCCTCCCGAGTGGGTTCCAACCACTAGCTGTCTGAGGCATGCCCCCTGTAGGGCATCAAGAATAACCCTGCTCTTAGATGTAGCTGCAGCAAAGGTGCTCCAGTTAACATCTGGCATATTCAGGTCCCCCATTAACAATATCTCCCCTTTTTCTGCCATTCTAAGGATGCCTTCTTTCATTTCCTTGTCCATTGCCTCCCCCTGAGATGGGAGTCTGTATACAACCCCTGTGCGGATTGTGGTGCCATTTCCTGTCTCCAAGGTGACCCACAGTGCCTCCTCTACTCCCTGTTTATCCTTTAATTCCGTTGCTTTGATCCCTTCCCTTACATAGAGGACTATGTGGGGTCCCAGACTGCCAGGACAAGACTTCCTGGCCAATTAGTTTGGTTGCAATAATAGTCCCCGCTAGACAGGGTGAGAGATTACAAGTTAGGAAGCAGGAGAGGATTCAAGACTGTATAAACCCACAGCATACTGATCCCACATCAGGGATGTAGAATGAATCTAAAAGCATGCTTTGCAAGCCTGATTCATAGTTATAGCAACTGACTTATAGGCTTAACTTAAAATACACAGAGCAGATGCTGTTTGTGATCACTCAGAAGCCGTGTTTTCACAGTGCCAATTGCAGAGATTTTACAGGGGAAAGGTTTATACTGTGGCTTGGACCTCTTACAATAGCATTTTCAGAGTCCTTTCGTCAACAACGCAAAAGGGTGGTAGTCAGGAATATTGATAGCAATGCACAAATCAACTTCCAGGAGACCTAGAAAAAAGCTTCCAGGTGACCCAGTCCCAGCTTTACAGTGCCCAAGCCATGGCTTCCAGGAGACTCAGGCACAGCCTCACAGACTCCCAGTCACAGCTTTACAGAGACCCAGTCACAAATTCAAAGACACTCAGTTGCTGTTTCAGGCACATGGAGTCTCAGCTTCACAGACACCCAGTCATAGCATTATGGACACCCAGTCAACAGCACTACAGACACCCAGTCACAGCACTACGGACACCCAGTCACAGCACTACGGACACCCAGTCGCAGCACTACAGACACCCAGTCACAGCACTATGGACACCCAGTCACAGCACTACAGACACCCAGTCACAGCACTACAGACACCCAGTCACATCATTACAGACGCCCAGTCACAGCACTACAGACACCTAGTCACAGCACTACGGACACTGTTGCAGCTTCACGGAGACCCAGGGACCCAGTTACAGCTTCATTGAGACCCATTCATGGCTTCCATAAGACAACTGTTGGAATATTCTGGGACCTCTCTTTAGATTTACAAGGAACCTTAAATCATTCTAGGAATCCAAAGGGAAATACCTTACCTGTATGAAATCAATGGACAGGAATGCAAACCTCAATATTCCTCTAATTTGTTGTAACTGAGAAAGTAATTTCAGCTGGGGTCTGCCTCTACAAAGTAATGTCATCTGCCTCCTTTACATAAGGGCCCTCAAGCCTACAGTCTGATTTTTCCCCCAAGGGGTCAAGAGTCGATATTTGCGAGCCACCCTTATAGCCCAATGGCAGCACACCACGCTGCCATACAGGTAACCCAGTTTCGGGTGCGTACATGGGATACTGCGCTGGGAGGCAAGCTAAGTTGGGATAGCTACTGTACCACAGCATGCCTCGGCTGGGTAGGGTTGACAGCAGATTCTGGCACTGCCGCAACCCCTGCAGCTGGGCCAGGGAGCTTGTTCCTGCAGCAAAGATGCACTCTGCATGCAAGAGGCCAAGCAAAAAGGCTGCTCCCACAACAGGGGAGGTAGGAGGCATCACATAGGGGAGAAAACCCTGGTTGTCATCTCCGTAGTGGCTGGCACACTGGGGATGTACACCACAGAGTGGACTGCCTGCTACCGGATCTGGAATGCATAGGCAGTAGGCAGGGAGGATGCCCCGACCCCAGCCATGGAAGAAAAAAAGAGTGGGGAATAGCAGAAGCAGGAAGTTAGTGGTAGATTGGTCTGGGTGATGGCCTCAGGGCCTCAACAAAGTGAATCTCTGAAGACGATGAGCTGCTGGCAGGGGATAAAAATCTCCAAGAAAATAAAACAGTAGAATTTTGGCTTAATGCGGCTTGCTTTGCTTCCGTCTCTCCAGACTGTCAGATCTCCAGAGATGTTACTGTCGCAGACTCCATCTCAGACCCTCCAGAAGGTTGTGGCGGGATTGACATTTCTAACCCCCTGTTCTGTGGGCCTTAAAGCAGCAGTACTACCTAATCAGGAAGTGATCCATTTTCAGTTGTTGTAGCGCTACAGTAAATATGGCAGCTGCATATAGTACTGCTGCTTTCAATGTTGCGGGTAGCAGAAATGTAAGCAAAAACAAAGGATAACTGAGCAAATTACAGGGTGATCATACAATGCTGGCAGGAAAGATTATCAGGTACATGGCAGCATAGCACAGGGAATAAACTGTTGAAAAAGCGCAGATTATTATTATTTTTTTTTTTTTACATACTACTGCTGCTTTAAAGATCAAATGCCACATTTTTAAGAAAAGCACTTGGAAGTCACTTAAATTCAAGTCCCTGTATCGTGATTAGTGTTTCCTGAAAATATCATGCTGTTCGGTTTTGTGGTATTCTTTAAATCAGCGTATGTTAATGTGCTCTGCAGTAACTGAAAACAGTGAAGATTTTTCTGTCCCGATCAATGAGTGATGACATAATTTTTGTCCTGCCTGTTGCTTCAGCAATTAAGTCCCTGATTGACTGAAAAAGCGTTGCAGTTCCCAGTCAGAGCAGTCTGTACAGATAATTGTTTTCACTCAGAGTTTGTTACTAACCCATCTAGTTTGTGTTTAGACAGATTAGATTAACATCTATCATTCTTTTCTGATTATCCGTGTTTCAGTGCTGAACTGAAGTGGTATGAATGAATGCCTGTGAAAAATCACTCTTCTAATCAAAACTCTGCATGGTTTTCTGACTATATAAAACACAGGGTTGTGTAATGGATATAAAATAAATCTAAAGTTTGATAATTCATAGAAGCAGTGTGTCTTTGTAGCCTCTAAAAATAGGCTCATGTGATGATGTGAGAACAATTTTGTTTTTATGTCACACACTGACAGTTGTCTGCCCCACACTGCTATTTCGAGAACATGAACAGTATGAACACATAAAATTCAGTTCTTTGAGGGTTTCTGTGTGAAAATACATCATGTATGTGTATAACTAGAAATACTATGGCATCCTGATGCCCCTGTCTCCTGCCCTTCAGTTGAGGCTGCTGCACCTTGCTTCCCTCTGTCCCCCACCCCCAAAGTCAGGGCCCATGCACTCTGCTGCCCCCCTTTTCCTGTCTCCACAGACAGGGCTGTTATGCTCTGCTAAGCCCTATAGTCCCAGAGCCTGTCTCCACAGTTGGGGTTGCTGCACTATGCTGCCCCTGGCTACCAAAGATGGGGCTTTTGCTACACCCTGCTACCCACATCCATTGCTCCAAATGGGCAGGGCTGCTACACCACATGCACCCCATCTCATAGTCAGGGCTGCTGTAGTCTGATGCCCCACTGTGTCCTACACCACAGTCAAGGCTTCTGCACCATGCTGTCCTCTGTCCCTTGCCACCACAGAGCCTCTTGACTCCACTGTTAGGGTTGTTGCACCATGCTGCTCCTGCTACCAGAGTCAGATCCTTTGGTACACTGCCCAAACGAGAGAAAAAAAATACTTTCATCTTGTGTTATAGGCTGGGGGACAGAGGGTGTCAGGATGCAGCAGCCCTAACTGTTCAGGCAGGAGAAGGGAAGGCATCAGGGTACAGCAGCTGAAACTGTGGGACAGAGTGCCGCAGACACGCCTGTTTGGGACAAGGGACATGGGAAGCAGGGTGTAGCAAAGGATCAGACTCTGGTGGCAGGGGGCAACAGGAAGAAACTGCCTCAGCTGTGGCAGCAGGGGACAGGGTGCAGCACATGCCTTGTCTTATGGTCAGTGGCAGCATGGAGCAGCAGCCCTGTGTAGACATGGGGCTACAGGGTACAGCAGCCTTGACTGTGTAGACAGGCACAGGATGCAGTAGCCTTGGATATGGTGGCAGAGACAGAGGACAGTATGGTGATGCCTCGACTTTGTGGTAGGGCATTGGGGGGGGGCATCAGGGTACGGTAGTCCTGATTGTGGTACAGTGTGCGTCTGGTGCAGCAGCCTAGCCCAGTTGGAGCAATGGAAGTGGATAGCAGGTGCAGCAAATACCCCACCTCTGGTGGCCTGGGGCAGCATTGTGCAACAGCCCCAACTGTGACGGCAGGTGACCTGAGACTCTAGGGCTTAGCACAACAAAGCAGTCCTGACTGTGGAGACAGAACAGGGGGCAACACGGTGTACTGGCCCTGACTGTGGGGGTTGGGGAACAGAAGGAAGCAGGGTGCAGCAGCCTCAACTGTTTGTGCAGGAGGCAGCAGCCCTGACTATGTGGAGAAGACAGTGGGTAGTGGGGTGCAGCAGCCTCAAATAGGGGCAGGAGACAGGGGGCTTGTGGAGCAGAGGAAAGGGGGCAGCACAGTGCTGCTGCCTCAACTGTAGGGCAGGAGACAGGGGCATCAGAATGCCATATAGTACTTCTAGTTATACACATACATGATTTATTTTCACACAGAAACCCTCAAAGAACTGAATTTTGAGAGTCCATACATTACATGTTCCTGAAATAGTGGAGTGTGACAGACAACTGTTTGTCAATCTGACATAAAAACAAAATTATTCTTACATGATTTATTTATTAAATTTTGGTGACCGGGTGAGCCCACTGGGCCCCGGAGGTCCCTTTTTCAGGGATGACCCAGGATTTACATAACATAGGATGATTCACAATACAGTAAATGTAGAGAATACAGTTATGATACAAGTTATACAGGGTTGTACAGTCAGCTGGTCACATTTGCTGAGATCGGTATAACAGTAGTGCATTTGTAATTGATACTAATGGGGGGGGGGGGGTATGAGCCACAAAATGCGGAGACAGGTTGTGCATGGTAGTAATGGGCTGTGAGGTTTAGGTGTCCGTGTGGTGGACCCGTACCTCTAGCAGCTGCATTTGGAGGTAGCCATAATATGAGCCTTAAGCCTTGTGTGGAAACTTTTGATAGAGGGAGCTTCCTGAACTCCGGGAGGGAGGGAGTTCCATAGGGTGGCTGCGGTATGGGCGAACGACTTACCTCCCACCTTGGTTCTGACCCTTGGGACAGCTAGAAGCGTGCGATCCATTGTGCGGAGGAGCCGAGGGTTATTCTTTAGTGCCATAAGTCCCAAGAGGCTGGGGGTTGGGCTGATTAATTTAAAGGTTTGGCAGAGCAAGGTACAGGAGACAGACTTCTCAGAAGGGCCAATTTAGTTGGGATAGTGTGTCACAGTGATGGTTCCTGGGGTTTGACTGGGTGGCGAACCGAGCCACCTTAGTGTATAGAACTTGGAGTCTATGCATCTCGAGTCTAGCTACTCCCTGGACCACTGGGGCTGCATAGGTAAATGTCGGGAGGAGGACGCTGGTGGCTATGGAGACCCTTGCTTCCGGTACCAGCTGGTCTTTCAATCTGTAGAGAGTGCCTAGTTTCGCATGTACATTTTTACTTACTTGATCCATGTGGTCCTTGAGGGTGAAGCCCTGGTCCAGGGTGAGGCCAAGGTATTTTAGTGATGCCACAACCTCTAGCCTACTGCCCAATGCAAAGGTCAGTTGTCGGTGTTGACTTCTGTGACGTCCAAGGGATCTTGGGCCAAACAGCATGGCCTTGGTCTTGTTTGTGTTAAGGACCATTCTATTATGGACAAGCCATTGCTCGAGAGAACTCAGGTCTCCTTGTAGCTAGGAGCTGAGGTCTCCTAGATTAGTGGAGGGTCGATAAAGGATGGCATCATCAGCGTACTGGACCACAGAACTCCCACCACAGTGGTCGCTGAGTTCGTTGGTGAAGAGGGAGAAGAGGAGAGGGCCAAGGATCGACCCTTGAGGCACTCCCTCTATTAATGGGAGCGGCTCCGATATGGAGTCTTTCCATTTTACCCTCTGTGAGCACCCATTTAAGTAGCTATCAAACCACACAAGGGAGTGGCTGTCAAGGCCTACATTGCCCAGCTTAGTCAACAGCAGATTATGGTTGACCAGGTCGAATGCCTTGGATAGGTCGATGAAGACTGCTCCAGTAGGGGTCCCCTTATCCAAGTCTCTGAGAACACCAGTGGAGAATTTGGTGAGGGCGTGTCCGTTCCATGCCTGGTTCTGAAGCCATGCTGGGAGGGTGCCAGAAGTTGATGTAACTCTAGGTATTCGCGGAGTTGCCCATAGATCAGCCTCTCTTGTATCTTTGCCAGGGTGCAAAGTAGAGAGATAGGCCTGTAATTGCTAGTAGACTCCCTCTGGCCTCCTTCGTGGATAGCGACCATGTACGCCTGTTTCCATTGTTCAGGAACTGCGCCCTCTTTTAGGGATTGGTTAAAGAGCCAGGTCAAGGGTCTGACTAGGGACTGGGCCCCTTCCTTCAACAGCCTGGGGTGAATCCCATCAGGTCCCCCGGATCCACAGGTTTTGAGAGTCGTTAATAATGACAGAACTTCTTTAGGTTTTACCAGTCTGAGGTGGAAGGTTGGGCGGTCAAGGTAAGGAAGTGACTGCCCGTTAGGGTCCGGGTAGAGGAGAGGCAGTCCAGCCTTGTAAGGGTGAAGGTTCGTGAAGTGGTGGTTGAGTGACATGGCGACGCGGGGGTCGTCGTTTGTTAGTTGACCATCTACCTCAATGGGGCCGTGTTCCTACTTTTGGTGGCTACATCAAGGACACACTACTTCTATGAATTAACAGACTTCAGATTTATTTTATATCCATTAAAGAACCCTATGTTATATAGCCAGAAAATGATACAGAGTTTTGATGAGAAGGAACTGACAGGTATGATACAGACAAGGTAATTTCTCACAGACATTCATTCATACCACTTCGGTTCAGCACTGACACTCAAATGATCCAAACAGAATGACAGATTTTAAGGTAATTATTTAAACACAAACCTCATGGGTTAATAACAAACTTTGAGTGAACAGAACTAGCTCTACAGACTGCTCTGACTGAGAACTGCTACAGCTTCTTCAGTCAATCAGTGACTTAAAGCAGCAGTACAATGTAAAAATAATCTGCGCTTTTTCAACAGTGTGTTCCCTGTGCTCTGTTGAGCATTTCCCTGGTAATCTTTCCTGTTGGCATTATACCATCACCCTGTAATGTGCTCAGGTTTCCTTTGTTTTAGTTTACATTTCTGCCACCCGCCATGTTGAAAGCAGCAGTACTAGATAGCAGCCGCCATATTTACTGTGGCACTACAAAACTGAAAACTGCTCACTTCCTGATTAGGTAGTACTGCTGCTTTAATTGCTGAAGCAACAGGCCAGACAAAAATGATGTCATCGCTCACTGACAGGGACAGAAAAATCATCACTGTTTTCAGTTACTGCAGAGCACATTACAGAGGCAGATTTAAAGAAAACCACAAAACTAAACAGCATGATATTTTCAGGAAACACTACTCATGACACAGGGACTTGAATTCAAGTGAATGCAAGCTTTTCTTAAATATGTGGCATTTGATCTTTAACCTTTCTGGGAACTGTGGCTGTGGTCATAGCTAGTTCTACCTTTGCCTGCTTGTACTGCTAGGTTCAAAGGACAATATTTACTGAATGTAATAGAGGACATGGGGTAGACACAGGAACAGGCAGACAAGACTTTTTGGTGCATAAAAAAATGCTAGGAAGCATTTGTCAACTTATTGTCGCGTAAACTGAGCAAAAGTATGTACAGAAAATAAAGATGATCAGTTATTTCATATAATTAAGCAAAACCATTGCTTTGCCCAGCAGGGTCACCAGGCGATTCCCTCAGCCTGCTCAGCGAGTTTGTGTGAATCCACACTCTCAAGTGGTCCTCCGTCCTCCACAGTCAGTTCTCCACTGACTCCCTATCTGCTGTCCTGCAGTACAGGAGAGCAATTTATACTCACCCTCCTGTGATCATATGACCCCAGCGTGATCAAACAAACATAACTTAGATTTAAGCCCTCTTTTTAAATTATATAAGTACTAAGGGCTTACTAATATGTCTACAAACACAACCATGTTATCTACACAAAATAAATTAGCCTAGATAAACAGTTAACTGGTAGGAAGAAGTGGTATTTTTCCACTCCTGTTTGATTGACAGCTGCCACTGTATAAAGAGGGACCACTAGAGGTCGCTGCTGGCCTAAAGGGCACCTAATCTGGCACTCCTCCATGGACTGGACACAGGTAAGCACAGGTTCACCTTAATTTCTCCTGTTAACCTAAGCCCAGACATGCCTTCTTTTTTGTTATACCTGTAAAGCTAAAAGCAACTGTTTGGTGGGTTTTAAACCAAAAAGAAAACAACAGGCCACAGGACCTTTCTGTGGCTTTGAAAATGTGCTTCTGTGATTCATGCAGGCCTCAACCCAGGGCCTTTCAAATAGGTTCTACACACTCTACACTACCTGAAGCAACTCTCCGGTCAACGTGGACTCCATTGGAGAGGTGCAAGAGGCTTCGCTGGATCCACCACCACCACCATCACCACCACAGTTCAAGCAACAGCTGCCTGAAGCAGCTCTCTGTTCGGCATGGGCCCCGTTGGAGAGGCTCAAGAGGTAATTGCAGCCGTCTCTCCCTGCACTGTTTCCTGAGGGGTGTTTACTGCTCTGCAGACTCACAGGATTGTTTTTTTCTGTCCTCCGACTTGCACTGATTGTTTTATTCGGGGTAATTTCTACTGTTTGGACATTGTTTTTTGGGCTGTTGTCTTAGGGTGCCTTAAGGGCTCATTGTAGGGCTCTGTGTAACTGCATGCTCGTTATTACTGCTAAACACTTTACTCAGACTGCTTGGTGACGTGCTGTACTTTAAGCCGTGTAGCTAGACTGTTGAATTGTGCACTGTACCTGCTGTTGCCTATTTCTGGTATCAGGCTCTATTGTGGTCTCTGTTGGGGTCTTGCCATCTTGGTTTCCCTCTCTGTCCCGACTGTGGCCTCAGACTTGGCGCATGCACAGTAGAGGGCTAGACAGCAACATTCTGTCCATTACCCTGCGCATGCGCAGTAGCAACTGGAATCCTCCCGCTGCATACTAGTATGCTCTTTGCCTCCCCTTGTTAGGCCTCAACTGTCCCCCTGCGGGCCTCAAACCCTGAACCCTTTGCACCAAAGCCTGCAACCCTGCCACTGAGCCAACGGGTCAGGCTAATTTCATCCGACTTTTTAATACTCTTAACCCCCGTCACCTCCCCATACCTAGTACCCAGGTATGATCCCTCCCTGCTGTCTCTTGGCTTGCACCACTAATCCTAGCCTCACTCGCTCTGCTAAGTCATGTGCCGCCCACCCACTGCTATGATGAACCATGTCCCCTCCCCACTGTGCCTCTCTCCTCAACCCCCCCCGCACCATGGTAACACCACACTCTTTTTACCTGCATACCATGCTCTCTCAGCACATTTCTACTCCTGTCAGTGCTGCCACAGTAACTCGATGGTCACTGTGACATAGACAGCCAGTTCTAAAGTGCTGTATCATATTCTTTTTATATAAAATGTATTAATGACTGCCTCTGCTGAAAAATCAAATGCTCTAGGAATGACCTCTCTCATCCCCCCCCCCAGATTTCAGCTGACAGATGCCAGCTAAGAGAAATTACTGACAGCATGTATCGCACTCACTCAGTTTTTAAAGACAATGTGTTACTTGGAAGACTTTAATCAAGGATCCTGTTTCTCCGAGTTAATTACGGACTGGTTTAAGTTAACTTTGTCAAGAGGGAAATCATAAAAAAGGTTTATGACGTGTTGAAGAGAAAACCAGGTTATTACACAGGAGTGTGAGGTTGTAAATGCTCCTATGAAGCTAGTGTGAGGAAGAGGCAGCATGGATCAAAAGAGTTGTCATTTGAAACATGAGCCATGCTGAAGGACTGCAAAACTGACACTTTGAAAAGACTACTGTTTTATTTTTATTAGATATATTTTCAAATATAATCTGACAGAGGAGGAGCTAGCTGACCTCATCCAAAAAGGGGTTGGCAAATACAGCTTGAAAAGATTATTCTTTTCCACTACAAGGAGACTCTTATCTGACGCTGACCAAGAAAACATCTGAGCACTGTAAACAGGTATTTAGAAAGCTAGACCAATCTAAATACTGTAAGTAGGAATTGCACTGTTTTAAACCTTGTTTTGTTTAAGGATATGTATGTTTTTGTGATAAGAGTTCTGTACATTACTGTTTACTATTTTACCTTTTGTTTAGTAAAGATATATATTTTTAAAAATATAACTTGCCTGGTGTGCCTTGAAACGTTTCTTTGGTTTTAAGTGAAGTTAGATGGTTTTAAAGCTGACACGGTGCATGAGTTTATGGGTGTACCAAACTGGGAAACAGTTAAGAGTTTCTCTGGGTCTTACATAGAATTCAAAAAAGGTTCATTTTGTAATAAGAATCATCTGAGCCTGAAAATTGGGTATGCTAACAAGAGTTTGAATCCCTCCAGAACTTGGGACTAAGGTAACTCGAATCCACAAAACAGACAAGAGGGCTACCTTGTTCTGTTCACTGTTCACAAGACCATGCTCAGAGGTTGGCACTTTGGGAGTAGAGGGTTGACCTGCTGAGCGAAATCTGTGACAGTCACTACTCTGCCTTGCCTCACCATCCCTAAGGCAGTTGCCCATCCCCACCTCCATGCGCTGTTTCTCCCCCTCCCTGCTGGCCCTGAAGTTGGTTCAGAAGCAGCTCAAACTGGCCTCCATACGTATCCTCCTGCTCCTTCTCCTTCTGTCTGGAGACCTTCACCCTAATCCAGGACCACCCTGCTCCCCCTCACCTAAGCTCTCTGCCACAAAGGATCTCATAATAGCCTCCCTTAATATATTTAGCCTCCTCAACAAATTTGACATCTTTCAGGGCTGGGTTGCCCAGAATCACCCTGATGTCATCTCGGTAGTGGAAACATGGCTCAACGACCGCACCCCAGACTCCGCGGTCTCACTTCCTGGGTATACATTATACCACGCAGACAGGGCCTCCAAAAAAGGTGGGGGCTGTGCACTATACATCCAGGACTCACTACAAGATCTTGTCCTCCCACCTCCAACCCTTGAGCATGGTGCCCAGGCCCTCAACCTGAAAATCAGCCTTGCACCTAACAGAGGTCCCCTGTTCCTCTCTTCGGTATACATTCCTCTCTGGAATCAAAAAAGTGCCTTCCATTCTGTCCTCGTCCACCTCCAGACACTCCCAGACAAGGCTGAAATCCTTGCCCTCGGGGATTTTAATATCAATTGGCTGGCTGACACATCAGCTCCTGTCAGGGATGCTGCAGCCTCCCATAACCTGTCACAGCTCATGACCACTGCCACCAGACTCAACCCAAGGACTGCCACTGCCACCCTCCTTGAGCTTGTACTCACCAACTCACCCCACAAAGCTACCCAGGTAAGGGTACTACCAAACGCCCTGAGTGATCACTCCCCAGTGCTTTATCACTGGTCATACACTGCAAAAATTCCCCCTCCCAAAACTATCCTCCAACGCTGTCTCACACCTGGAAAACTTTGGTCCCTCAAACAATGCCTCGCATCTTGTGACTGGTCACCCATCTCAACTGCCTTGGACACAGACTCTACACTAGACTACTTCATCAACACCTTCAATTCTGCCTGTGACCGATATGTGCCCCTAAGCAAACAGGTCATCAAAGGGGTTGATACACCCTGGATGTCACAATCCCTGTCAGACCAAATGCAAGAGCGTGACATCTATGGCACTTTGCTCTGGAAACCGGTAAACCCTCTGATAGACAGCACTACCAAGAAGCGCGTAATAAATGTACATGTAACATCCGTAAGGCCAAGGCTGATTACTATCGAGCTTCACTCACTGCCACCTGGGGCTCAGGGCGCAAGTTCTGGGACTCTCTTAAAGAGCTCAGCAGCAAAGCCTCCACAGCTTCTCCCTCCCAGCTCTGGGCTAATGGGTCTATTACCACAGACCATGCCCTGATTGCAAACACGTTCAACATCTCCTTCTCTGACCTTAGCAGTGTTCTCCCCCCTAATTTGTTCTCCCTCACCCCTCCTGCATCCCATCACCTCCTCTGCCCCGTTCCACTTTAAAATAGTATCACAGCAAGAAGCAGCCCCACTGCTCCACAAGGCCCTCAGTAAATCACGATTCATCAGTGACACACTGGATCTTAAGATACTTAGATTAACCTTCAGTGAAGTTCTCTACCCCCTCACCAAGCTACTGAACCGCTCCCTATCGCTGAGCCAATTTCCCTCTAAATGGAAATCAGCACTCATCATGCCCATTCTTAAGAGCGGTGATCACACCCAACCGTGGAACTACCACCCCATCTCAATACTGCCTCCCCTCCCCTCCCCAAAGCCCTGGAGAAAATTGTGGCCACTCAGCTTACTGACTACCTCTCCAAATACTGCCTCCTGTGCCCAGAGCAGCACAGCTTCCACAATAACCACAGCACCACCACAGCCCTCCTGGAGTCAACCAACACCCTCCACATGTCTCTTGACATGGGCCACGCTGCTGGTGCCATTTTTATAGATCTATCCAAGGCATTTGATACGGTGCACCACACGCTTCTCCAGGATTCCCTTACACATACAGGTCTGTCCCGAGTCCACTGGCTGGTTTGCCAGCTATCTGTCCCAGAGAACTCAAAGTTAGGCTTGCCCGCACACAGTCTTCCCCCCTCCAAGTCAGTTCAGAGGTACCACAGGGCTCAATTCTAGGCCCACTACTGTTCTCTCCCTGTTTCTCAACTCCCCTACCCAAGGCCTGCTCTGGGAAATTACTCCTGTATGCAGACAACGCCATCCTCTACAGTTCCTGTACTGACCCCACCGCTCTCCGATGTGCTCTCCAAAAATTATTTACGGAAGTTGAATCCCGGTTCATCCGTCACAGGCTAGTCCTAAACTATAAAAAAAAACTAAATCAATGGTGTTCGCCCATGCCCAAAATAAGAACAAGGGGCTACCCCTGTTTATACTGAACTCCCTAAACGACCCCCTTGAGCAGGTTACCTCATTCAAATACCTGGGTATCACCCTAGACTCTGGACTCACCAATCATGACCACATTCGGAAACTGAGCACTGCTGTCAATGTGCGTATTGGTTTACTCCATTGGTATAAGCACCGTCTCCCGCCTGAAGCTCTGCACCTAGCTGTTTCCTCATCTATCCTATCACTAGTAGACTATGGTGTATATAAATCATTCAATTGGTAACTCCAAAATTTTGTTCTCTGGGTCAATTGAGGGCATTGAATGCCTGTTAATTGAGATACAAGAATTAAAATTGGTTATTGGAGTAGTTTACGCTCCACCTAAAATAAACCCTATCCATTTTGACAAATTTTCACATGTTTTAATGGAACACCTGGGTCAACTACAAGTAGTTCTGGCTGGTGATTTCAATGCAGCTTGGGGTTGTCCCAGGGGTCAAAAGTTGGAAAAATCAATGAGCTATTTAAACCTGTTTAAACCCGATACAAATTATAGATACACCTACAAGGAAAGGTTCCTTATTAAGTAAAGGTAATATTTTGGATTTGATGTTTGTTTCACCTGTATTGACAATCTTGGAGAAAAGTGTATGTGCCCCCAGTTTAGGAGACCATAACATAGTTAAGTGTGTATTCTCTACAATTAAAAATTCTATTCCCATAAAATCAGTACCACAAATATCTAAAAGATGTTATTTAAAATGTAATTGTTTATCATTTAGAAAGTATCTTCAGGGACTCCCTTGGTATAGGATTTTTCTTATCCCAGATTTAAATGAGGCTGTAATAGAATTTACAACAATGTTAATTAATGCTTGTGATACATTTGCTCCATATAAAAAAGTAAATCATAGGAAAAACATTTACCATGGCTAACTGTAAAAATAAAAAAAAATGATTAGGATTAAAAATCATTAAAAGCAAATAAAACATTAAACAGTGAAATTTAGGAACAATACAAAAGGTTAAGGAATCAAGTAATACAGAAAATCAAAAGCTTGTTATTATAAACAGCGGATTAAAGAATCAACAAATCCAGGTGCTTATTGGTCTAGTATAAAAAATCTTATGAATCCAAATAGTAAACAAAGTGAAATAAAATTGAGTCAGAATGGAAAAGTGTTTGAAACAAATAAAGCTGCGGAAATTTTGAATGATTATTTCATAAACCTACCCGATCTGAAATTAGATCTCATAACTAAAACTATTACCTTGAATGAAGTAAAGGGTGAGAGTCCCAAGATGAGAAAGAACCCAAATTCAGGTTTAAGAGAGCGATAAACAAAGAAGTTCTAAAAAACATAAATAGATTAAAAATAAATAAAGTAAGTGGCCCAGATAGAATAGATAATAAATTATTAAAAGAGGCTGCTATGGAATTGTCACCTATACTAAGGGACATTTTTAACTGGAGTCTAAGAAAGGGACAGTTTCCCTCTAGTTGGAAATTAGCCAAAGTGACACCAATAGATAAGGGAAGGGAACCAAAGAATGTTTCAAATTACCGTCCAATAGCTTTGCTGTCCACAGTATCCAAGTTATTTGAAAAAATTGTCCATGATCATTTAATGGACTACTTGGAAAAATATAATAAATTGACTCAACAACAGTATGGTTTTAGGTAGAGGTTACTGCTACCACACTCACTGACTTTTTGATCTCGTAGTAACCTCTTGGGAAGCAGTCCGTGGGTGCTGTATACGTGGACCTATCTAAAGCATTTGATTTAGTAAACCATAGTATTTTGATAAACTCATTAATGAAAATAGGGGTGGAGGAAGAAACCTGCAATTGGTTTTTAATATATGGATTGTGAAAATAATATGCTTAAAAAGCATACAAAAAAATCCTTGTAATACCATCACTCCTGGAGCGATACTACTACTGTTGGTAAGTGATAATACTATCGTTCGGGTGCCGTAATAGTATCGTTCGGCACCCGATCGATAGTATTATCAAGAAAGCTGAAGAGCGCATGCGCAAGGGTATTCTCCGACGCTTCACAAAGCGTGGCCTCTGATTGGCCGTTTCCTCTGTGGGCGGGCAGAAGAGTCTAAAACATGGCGGCTTGCTCGCCGCTAGCGAGACAATCTTCCGTGCGAAGCAACCGTTTTTTGGGGGTTTTTTAGGTTGAAACCATTGACAACCGTGACTCGCCTGGGGCTCTCGGCTTGCTTGATACCGCCACTGACCAAAAAAAAACGGCTAAATGAAGCCCACAGCAGCCACTGTCCACACAGGACTGGGGAACCCTGCCAGCACGCACATCCACCCGCTAACTCCACTGCTGAAAGCGGAGGTGAGTCAATTCACCTGTATCCATATAATAAAAAAAATGACAAATAGGTTCTGGCATTACAAGGTAGTAATTCCATCTCGAGGTTCTGGGAACACATGAAACCTCCCAAGCTTCGCTCTCGAGGTTTTCTGTGTCCCCAGAACCTCTCGATGGAATTACTACCTTGTAATACACCAGAACCTATCTATTATTCTATTTATATCATACCTTGATAAAAGATCACAATTTGTTGTCCTAAATGGACACCAGTCAAAAATGGACTATGTAACAAGAGGGGTTCCCCAGGGATCTATCCTGGGCCCCCCCTCCTGTTCATAGTCTATTTAAATGACTTACCAAAGAAAATTGGACATTCAAAAATTCGTCTCTATGCAGACGATACAGTTTTAGTGGAAGAGGGAAAAACTACAAGTGAAGTAGAACTAAACTTACAGAGTGACTTTAGCATCATGCAAGGTCACTTTTCATCTCTGGATTTATCAGTTAATAGTAAAAAGACACAGGTTATGTCATTTGCATTGGACTTAAAGGGAATTTCAAAATTAAATATAAAGACACAAGAGGGTAAGTTTTTAAGACAAACTGAAACATATAAATATTTAGTGGTACACATAGATCAATGTCTTACTTTCCGATATCATATAACAAATTTAATAAAGAAAACACATGTTAAGATTGGAGCTATGAGACGAATATCACATTGTATGACAAGAGAAACAAGATTATGATCAATCAATTAATAATGCCGGTTATTAACTATGGAAGTCATATTTGCAGACATACAGCAAGAAAACATTTAAATAACTTGGATACACTTTATAATAAGCTTGCAAGATTTGTGTTAAGGTGTGATTTTAAAACTCATTATTGCACTATGTATATGGATTTGGGTTGGATTCCATTAGACTTACGGCTAGGGAATCTGGCTAAATCAGGTTCGTAATTTATTTAAAATCAATCCTTAGATAACTTAAAAACAAATTACAAAACCAAAACATGGTTTAAATTTAAGAAAAACTGGTGCTAGAGATTTAATAATACCAAAGTTAAAAAATCGATTTAGTGAAATGACCCTTCAATATCAAGTAGCTAAAAGCTAGATTGTCTTCCTCCTTTTTTACATGAACTAACAACTACTGATCATGTTTTTAAAAATGGCCTGAATCACAAACTTAGTTTTCGTTGTTGTTGTAAATCTAAAAATGCTAACATGCCTGTTATTGATGAGTCTGTAAAACTCTGATGTATTGTTTTGTACTTTTCTGTAACTTATATTGTTATAAATGTATAGTTGTAATAATTTTGCATAATGTAAACAGGTAAGCCTTGTGAATAGGGATTTTCAGAACCCAAATGGCTGTATCACTGTATAAATACAATTTTACCATACCATACCATGGTATCATAATCTATGGGGCTGCTGACAACACACACCTTAACAAAATCAGGATGGCCCTTAATAAGGCCAGTAGACTAGCCACTGGCTGTGACAAATTCACACACACCTGCACCCTTTACACTACCACCAACTGGCTAAACTTTGATGAAAGGCTCAAATATCAGACCTTCCTATTTGCTAAAAAAATCTCTGCTGGCCTACTTCCACCTGCTCTTGCCCCCCTGTCCACCCGGCACACTCGGCAATCGGCGACAACTCGCTTCTGGGTTCCCTACTGCAAGACTTCCTTGGGTCAAAGAACCTTTAGGTACCAGGCCCCAGTTTGGCTTAACTCCCTCCCTAGTTCCCTCCTCACTGAACCTAAACTGGGGCGGTTCAAGGCCCACCTGCGAAACCTACTCACCCAAGACTCCGTCTGTGACTGTCATTAACTCCAAGCACCGCCTGCCTCTCTCAATTGACAACGGACCAGACTCTGGCTGTGCCACTCCTGGTGAGTGCAAAAGTTTGACAATGGGCACCCCAGTCCAGCCTAATCCTTATGTAATCAAGTTACTTCCTGGTCTAGGCTTGTTCCACTGAACTGCAGTGTTTGTACCTGACTATGCAATTATTCTGTGCTCTGTATGACACCAACTGATATACTTTGCTACCTGTAGCCCTTTGACACAATACTGCTTGCAGTATATGCTTCTTTGTAACTGTTTAGTCTCTGTTATTACTGTATTTAATTTGTATTGTATTGCATTTAATGTCTCTGTATCACTGACGTGGAACCTGTGTAAAGGAGTCTATGACTCAAAGGTATGTAAGCTGATCTCAATAAATAAATAAATATAAGTTCTAGAATGTTTTAAACCAAGCAGCTACAGGCTGCAGTACCTATCGTGAGACAGGAGTAGAGCTGTAAGACTAAAATTAAAAGGAACAACTCTTTTTATCTTTCCCCCACGGCTGCATCTTTCAGTCACTTTACTTTTCATATTGGCCCTGTGCCAAGGGCCAGTTTTCAATAATTAAACAGCCTCCGTTTCTGGCGGAGAGAGCTGGAAGCATGCAGACAGCTTCCTTGGGGAGCCTGACAAGGCTTTACTTTCACCTCCACTAAGGCCAGCTTGTTTGGAGACTTGCTTTGTCTCCTAGATGCAGGCGCATGGTGCATGGAACGCACAGGGCTAAGAACAAGAGAGAGAGGAGAGAGAGAGAGAGAGAGAGAGAGTGAAAAGTTGGCCTGAAGGTGGCCTGCCTTCCGGACTAGAAAACAGAGACAGAAAAGAAAAGAGAGGTTGCAACCTAGTGTTTGAAAATAACCAAGCATTTGTCAATGCTGAATGTTTGCCTGCTGGCATTAGCAGTGGAAGTGCAGGAGTTAGACAGATGCAGTATAGGAATGGCAGTGACGTAATGAACTGACGCCAACTCCACCCCCACCCTGCAGAGATGGACAGGCATTGGGATGTGCCTTTGGGTCGTCACCCATAACGGTCACGACATTTCACCTCACCCTACCCTGCAGACACTGACAAGTGTCTAGGTGTGCTTTGGGGGTGTTTGGCCTTTACATTCACCTCATTCCATAAGGAAATACGCTGAAATGGGTGCAGTATAGGAGAATGGGGTGAACTCTGGGGCCAAAGGGTCCAAGGCACACCTTGATGCCTGTCACTGTCTGCAGGGTGGGGGTGGAATGGCACGAGCATTACCGTCGACAATCCCAAGTCACACCCCTGACGCCCGTCGGTCCCTACAGGGTAGGGCATTATGGTCGGAAACCCTAACGCCCTGGAGTTCTTGGTATTTTACTCCAAGTTTTCAACATGGGCTTTTGTGACCCCACCGCATGAACAGTGACACTATCAGTTTGTTAGCCGAAGGTGATTTTGCACAGCAACTGCAAAATTAAGGCACCACAGGTGCGAAAACACATTTCAAACAGGATGTGAAAAATGACAGCTGCACTGTTCATGAGGAGGTGTAAAAAATGGCAATGTTGAAAATCTCGAGTAAAAATATAAAAAAATCTGGCGAAGTCACGAGTGTGCATAGAAACTGCGCAACACACACCCGTAATGTAATTAATTCGGGAATTTTTTACACCAGATTTTCAACATAGGCATTTTGGGACCTCTGCACATGAATAGCGTTACTGTGATTTTCTTAATCTGTCCCGAACACCGATTTCCCACAGCGGCCGCGCTATTCTGCGTCAGAAGTGCGAAAACATATTTCAGCAAGGGAGCGAAAAATGACAGCTGTACTGTTCATAATGAGGTATGGAAAAATGGCAATGCTGAAAATCTGGACTGAAAATATTACAAATTTGTGAACTTACGAGGGTGTGTGGAAACTGAGCAATGCACGCCCGTAACACAGTCATTTTATGGACTTTTGTCACCAAATTTTCAACCTAGGCATTTTAAGACCTTTGCTCATTAACAGTGTCACTGTGATTTTCTTAATCTGTCCTGTACATTGATTTCGCACACCAACTGCGCCATTGTACACTACATGTGCGAAAACACATTTCCAGGTGAGATATGAAAAATGACTGCTATACTGTTCATAAGGCGGTGTGGTAAAATCGCAATATTGAAAATCTGGAGTGAAAATATAAAAAATTTTCGAAGTTACGAGCATGCGTAGGAACTGCGCAATGCACGCTCGTAAAACAGTCATTTTGGGGAATTTTTTCACCAAATTTTCAACATAGGGTTTTTGGGGCTACCTCATGAACTGTGACACTGTCATTTTGTTAATTGGTCCTGAAAGGTGGTTCCGTGCAGTTCACCTTTCAGGACCGATTAACAAAATGACAGTGACTGAATTCATGAGGTGAGGTCCCAAGAACCCCATGTTGAAAATTTGGTGAAATAATTCCCAAAAATGGCCGAGATATGCTCCAAAGTTGAAAGAAAAAAACACTTATGCCATTATACAGCTTACGGCATTTATTCAGTTCGCGGTCAGCTATGAAGAGTGCAGACGTGTTCTCGGTCCACCAAAGATTGTCGCGCAGCCTCTGGAGAAAGTATGGGGTGAGGGGTGTGGGAGGTGGGTGCAGAGGGTGGGCACGAGTTGAGGGGGGGCAAGAGAGTCAACGAAGGACTGTTTTCTTTTCTTACAGGTGTTTTTTTTTTTTACAAAGATGACGCGGGACAGGACTTTTGCCACGCTGGGGTGGGCTCTCAGCGTGGCACCTGGAAGTTTGTTGGGGGGGCAGTGGAGCCGATGGGGGATTGGGCACCCCCATCGGCCATACAGAGTTTTGCCGTGCTGGGGTGTGTGCCCAGCGTGGCACCTGGAAGTCTGTTTGGGGGGCAGTGGAGCCGATGGGGATTGGGCTCCCCATCAGCCATACAGTGTGCAGGGGGAGAACATGAGCACGCTGGGGTGGGCTCCCAGCATGCTACCGGGTGTCTGTTGGGGCACTGGAGCCGATATGGATCGGCTGTTCCATGTAAATTGACAAAAAAAAAAAAGAGGACGCTGGGGGGGGGCAACACAATGAGACGTTTCTCAGCCTGTTTAAATTATTGGTTTAACTTTGTTCTGTGTTTGTATGCTGCGTTAAAGGTGAAAAAAGTGAAATGATTTTATTTAGCGCTATTTACAGTAAGTCATGTAATGTACGGATCACATTTCAGTTTCTAAATGATAGCTCCAAAGACTGGAGAATCGAAACTGAACTGAAGGGGTGGCGCTAACAGTGCAGAGTGTGTAAGGCTTTACTATTATTTCTGCCTGAAAGAGCAACTTACTGTACGTTGAAACTACAGAACCTGGGTGTTGTACCCACTTTTACGTTTTAAACAGAAGATATTGATGCCTGATAATGGAGTACTAATTTTGCTAAAATGTGCTTGATCTTTCAAGAATGTCTGCTCTGTGGGGACTGTGAGAGGCAATGGAGAAGCCGTCGCCATGTTTCTTTGAAACAGGACACCAGACAATGCAGCTGTAATTGGCTGCTGCAGTCAGGGACTGCCCCGCAAACACATCTGATTGTGATGGGGCGCTCCCTGACTGCAGCGGTCAATTTCTTTGTGCATAGTGGCATGCTCATTAACTGCTGCTACTGAAGCAAGGTGTTTCTTGCGCACGCAAACACTTAAAAGGGTCCCATTTTGTGGCAAGGACGTCCCCTATCACACTGAATACAGGGTTTAAGTCACTCTGTGACAGGACATGCTGGATCCCTAACTGGGTATAATATTGCAAAACATGCCAACAGGGGTTCCATGCCAGTTCCCATACAATATAAATGTTTTTCACGTGCCTTAGTCATAGTCATGCATGCCTCTTGCCATGTCTAGGAGTACTGTAGCACAGTTATGTTTTTTTTTTCTGTTTGCTCCCATCTCTGCTCGGCTGATCCACATCTGCAGCATCCTCCCCATTCCTGTCGCCCACCTTCTCTTGGGCTTAATTTTACCTGCCTGATACAGTGCCCCACAGTTTATCCCAAGTGGCAGAGCTGCCCAAGGTTCCGCAAGCCTCAAGGAGAGTTTAGCTTGGTTGTGGTATGGAAAGAAGTGCAGTAGGTGTTGGTGGGCCTGCAGGAAGATGCCACATCACACTGCCTCAGCCAGTATTTCACGTTTTTCTCCCTTCCCCATGGCGCCTCATGACATGTACTGCAGTGATCCTCCCTTTGCAGCTCTGCTTGCATTGCCACCCATGGTCACCCAGGTGCTGGTAGTGCAGCGGAGCTCGCAGCCCACTCTCTCCGGAGGAGACTGTCCTCTGGGATACTCATCCTCCTCCCTGCAGCTGGCCCACAACAATCCGTGATTGTCCTCGATCCTGCATAGCCAGCATATTGAGCGGCAGCACTACTGCTGTGTTGACAGGCTATTTTTTATAGGGGACTGTTGGCGGGGGAGGGGGAGTAGTTGACTTCCAATCCTACCATTATCTCTTCCTCCTCCCATGTTATTCTACTTAATTCCTAGGATCCCAATTATACAATGGTGTGTGAAAATCCTGTAACCTCATTGGTCAAAACATGTCACATGACCGTGGGTAAATCCTGCATAACCCACGGCTAAGGAATGGCATTTATGAAAAACATATTTAAAGACATTTTAAATTTATTTTACACATGGAGCCATTGTATAGACGCAGCACAGCATTCCAGGGTGTGAGTTGCTGCGATTACACTTCTTGTGTGGAGTTAAGTCACCCGGCTGCACCTCGTAACACACCACACAAGGCGTGAGCAAATCCCCAATAACCCCCACCCTGTTGTGCCTTATTGCTTAATTTTCCCACCCCATTAACTCTAACCACAGAGTATGAGTGGTGGTCTCCCACAAAATCCACAAAGTCTCACTCAGGCAGCAGGGAGTACTAGAGAATGATGTGCTTTCAACTTCCCTCCCTCTCCAGACCACGAGCGTATCACCTCCACGAGACAGTGCTCCACCAGCCACATGAGACCAGAGGCTGTTACAGAACCTTGACCTCTCTGCTGCCAAGCCATCAGGGCTCATAACATCACCCTAATGCAATAGTGCAGAGTTATAAATCAATTCAGACTTTTGTCTTCTGTCCCAAGGAGACACCACTCAGTCCTGCCCAACAGTTTACAGGCAGATGCAAAAACCCATCAAGACTGGTCTTACCACTACAACCACACAGCATAAAACAAAGCAAAGAGAAAACACACAACAGTCAGTAGCCAGGCTTTCCCTTGGGCTTCGCACTATCAAGTTATTGTCTTGGAAGAAAAGAAATAACAGTCTGGATCCTGAGAACAAAGATCAAACTAACTTTCTAGTTTGAATCTTATTCTAACTGCTCTACCCCTCTCCCAAACTCAAGAAACCCCCTCAACTCTAAGGGCATCCAAAACAGCCACAGGCCTCATATCCTAGGCTGGCAGGACACTGATACTCTGAAGTCAGTGTGATGAGAACTGTTCATGTAACCCCCCCCCCACCACCACAGACTTTTGCCTCTTCAGCATGCTTCGTCTGGGGGTCGGAGCACGCTACAGAATTAGATCTGAGAGCGCTGTTGTGGAATCAAGGGGCCAGCCATATGGACCAGTTTAAACAAAGGCTGTGTCACAGAACCATACCTACTTATTTACCTACATAAGGACATAGACAGGGTGGAGAAGGTTCAGAGGAGGACAACAAAGATGGTACAGGGATTGCATCACAAGTCCTATGAGGACAGGCTGAAGGACCTGAATAAGTACTCCCTAGAGGAGAAGAGGGAGAGAGAGGGGATATGATAGAGACATACAAGTACCTTACAGGGAGTAACAGGATACAGGAATACACTATTTTCCAGCAGAAAAGATGTTCCAGGATTAGAGGGCATGGGATGAAGTTGGAGGGAGGGCGATTCAGAGGAAACGAGGTAAGACTGTCTTCACAGAAAGGGTGGAGGACAAGTGGAACACCCTGCCGGAGGAAGTGGTGAGGGCTGAAACAATCGCGGGATTTAAGAAAGCATGGGATAGACATAAGGGAATCCTGGAGGTCAGGGGTAAGGGGCAACAGACTTCTAGAAAAGTGTAAAGGGAACTTACAAGCTCAAATGGGCAGACTGGTCGGGGCCATAGGCCCTTATCTGCCGACAGTATCTACGTATCTAGAAACAGAGACTTTGACGGCAGATAAGGACCGCTTGGCCCACCTATTCTGCCCATATCCCTACCTATTGGATAAGCTACAGATCCTAGTTAACCAACAGCCTATTTCTTCCTACCCTCCAACAAGAATTGCCTTATGTCTGTCCCATGCATTCTTAAATTCCCCCACTGTTTTTGACCCCACAACCTCCTCAGGAAGGCTGCTCCATGTACCCACAACCCTCTCTGTGAAAAATACTTCTCACTTTGCTCCTGAGCCATCCTCCTCTATATTCAAATTGTGTCCCCTTGTTCTTGCACATTTCTTTTTCTGAAAGATGCTACCCTCTTGGACTTTGTTGATTCCCTTGAGGTACTTGAAAGTTTCTATCATGTCTCCCCCTCCCTCCTTTCCTTGAGGGTATACATATTAAGCTCCTTTAGTCTCTCTTCGTATGGCTTCTGTTGCAGACCCTGCACCATTTTAGTTGCCATCCTCTGGACTGCCTCCATCCTATGTCCTTGCAGAGATGGGGTCTCCAGAACTGCATGCAGTACTCCAGATGGGGTCTCACCAACTGTCTGTACAGAGGGATAACAACTTGCTGTTTTCTACTGGTGATGCCTCTCCCTATACATCCCAGTATCCCCTCCACCAGCCATTCCTACTGCCTTCTCACACTGCTTGCTAACCTTTGTCATCTGATATGACTACCCCCAGGTCCCTTTCCATTTTTGTTGCTACTACCTCCCTCCTATTGTGTACTCTTCCCCTGGGTTTTTGTTTCCCAGGTGCATTAGTTTGCACTTCTTTTTCTTTGCATAGAATCTAAGCTGCCATACTTCTGACCATTCCTCCAACCTTACCAAGTCCCTTCTCATCCTTTCCACACACCCTTGTGTAGCAACCCTGTTGCAGATCTTTGTGTCGTCTGCAAAGAGGCATACTTCACCTTCCAGTCCCTCTGCAATGTCACTTATAAAGACATTAAAAAGGACCAGACCCAGTACTGAACCCTGCAGTACCCCACTAGTTACCTCCCTTTCTTCAGAGTGGATTCCGTTCACTATTACCCTCTGTGTCTTGTTGTCCAGCCAATGTTTTACCCAGGCTACCACCCTGGGACTCACTCCCAGGCTGGCTAGTTGGTTTATTACTCTTTTGTGTGAGGACTGTGTCAAATGCCTTGCTAAAGTCTAGATAGGTCATGTCCACAACCCCTCTCTGGTCTACTACTTTGGTCACCCAGTCAAAGAAATCGATTAGATTCATTTGACATGACCGTCCTGCTGTGAATCCAGGCTGCCTTGGGTCCTGTGCCCTACTGGAACTCAACAATTCTTTCCTTCAGAAGTGATTCCATCATTTTTCCTACCACTGAGGTCAAATGGACACGTCTGTAGTTTCCCGCCTCTGTCCTGCTCCCACTTTTGTGAAGAGGAATCACATCCACCCTCCTCCAGTCCTCAGGTACCACACCATCCTCCCGTGATTTGTTAAAAAGGGTAGTCAGTGGTGTCACTAGTTCCCACCCTTAGTTCTTTTTTTCTTTTTTTTTTTTTTACTTTATTTCTTTTTGTCTCCTTCCTACTCTCGGAGCCCACTCATTTCTTCCTCACATCCTCCATTCCACCTCCGGTGGGATCTGCCCTTAGAGTGCCTCCTTCACTCCTCCTGCACAGTGGGGTCTGTCCCTCTTTTTGGTGGTCCGGATGGTACCCGAGAGGCTATCATCTAGGGCTGCCGAGAGGGTTTTTTCCGTTTTTCTCCCCTGGTTTCCCCTGCCCTCTGGGGCGTCATGCGCTGGGGCGACGCCCCAGTGGCGGCGTGTTGATGCACGCCAAGCCCTCACGCTACTTATGTCTCCCTCCCTGCTCCAACGCACAGAGCTACCTCCATCCCTCATTGTCGGTGCTTCCACCGCTGTGAGGAGATGTACAACGCAAAGTGTTCTTGGTTCCCACCCCTGAGGGAGGAGCATCCGTTGGGACGCTCGATCCTCCCCCTACCGACCCCCGGCCACCCGAGTCCGTTCCTGAACCCGGGTCGCCGGCGTAGCGCGAGGTGTGGCGTTCAGCGCCTCAACCCTCAGCGCCACCGGGCCGGCCTCCCACCCTTAGTTCTTTTAGAATTCTGGGGTGAAACCTATCAGGCCTCATTGCTTTGCCCACCTTCAGTTTTAGGAGTTCTTTCAGAACCCTTTCTTCTGTGAATGGATTGGTATCGATCCCCCTATCCAGAGTGCTTCTATTGATGAGATTAGGTACCTCCCCCTCCTCTTCTTTTGTAAACACTGAGCAGAGGTATTCGTTCAGTACCCCTGCTTTTTCACTGTCCCTCTCTGCCCACCAACCCTCCCCTTTATTAAGCCTCACTATCCCCTCCCTTTGTCTTTCTTCGATCCTTAATGTACCTATAAAAGGTTTTAGCCCTCTTTTTATCCGAGTTGGCTATCTTTTCCTTGGTTTGAGTCTTTGCTATTCTGATTGCCTTCCCCACTTCCTTCTACTTTAACCGGTACAGTTCTTCATCCTGCTTCTTCCGTATTTCCTTATACTTCCTGAATGCTATCTTTTTGTCCCCCACCTTCCCGGCCACCTCTTTTGATAACTATAGTGTTTTTTTCTTTTGTTTTTATTTGCTTCACACAAAGGCTTGTTGTTTCTGTGATGGCAGTTTTGATGTTTCCCCATTGTTGCTCCGCCCCTCCTTCTTGCCTGTTTGCTAGTGCTTTTCTGAGGCACTCTCCGGTTTTGACAAAGTCAGCCCTCCTGAAGTCCAGTACGCTCACTTTTGCATGGCTTGACTCTGCAGCTGAGTTTATCGTCAGCCACACTGTTTGGTGGTCACTTGTTCCCAGATGCCTACCCATTTCTAGATATGAGATCCTCTCTCTGTCCCTGTTTGAGATTACCAGGTCTAAGATTGCTCTCTCCTGAGTGGGTTCCAACACTAGCTGTCTGATGCATGCCCCGTGTAGGGCACCGAGAATGGCCCTACTCTTGGATGTGGCTGCAGCAAAGGTGCTCCTATGTAACCAGCTCAACACAACAAATACTGCACATCATGAAACGAGTAGTAGAACACATATCTGTTGTGTTCAAGGGGCCCCCTACTGTGTAACATAACATACAAACATACGAAGGTCATTGGTACATCAAGTTCCCCACCCCCACTGTAAACACCCTGTCACCCCTTGTTCTTCTAAGGTATATATATAGGTTGAGTGTAAAGGTAGAAACAGTGTAGAGTGACACTGGCAGTTCATTCCAGATGTTCCCACTTTCCTCAAAGCATCTATGCACTGGAGTGCCCCCATCCTTTTGTTTTAAGCCCCCATCCTTTTGTAACACCCCACCCTTCCTCCTTGTTTAAAGCAGAGCCCTGGTCCTCAAAACTATTACAATTACAGCAGTTTAAGACTTCAGAGAGCAAAACAGCAACAGAAAAGTGACCTAGGGCTATAAAGAAACATGCAGTAAGAAAAAGAAAAGTATAGGGACTCAGTAAAAAAAAAAATTGAGGCGGGGAATCAAGGTACAAAGAAGCACGTAGTACATATTGTGCCTATGTTTGTGGACAAATACTCTCACCCTTTCCATTTTTATAGGGGAAAAAATACAGGTTACTCACCTGTAACAGGAGTTCTAGGAATGGTATATGTTGTTCATCCACACTGTCTGGCAGGTATCCTTGCCGCTTTAAATCTTGCCGGAAGGTCTTCAAGCTGGCTCCTCCCACCCACCCGGGTGGTAAAACTCTCGGCTCCGCCCCATGACGCCAGATCTGGTCCACTGGAAGCTCAAGTTGTGCGTCGAAGCCGGGGAGGTCGGGTGAGTCAGGATGAACAACATATACCATTCTAGAACTCCTGTTACAGGTGAGTAACCTATTTCTAGGGACATGGATATGTTGTTCATCTACACTGTCTGGCAGACTCCTAGCAGTTCTCTGGGAGGAGGGAGGCAAGGCGCACACCCCCTACTTAGGGAAAAGAGACTGGAGAACCGAGGCCCCAAAACCAGCATTCCAGCGTGACTCAAGGTCGATGTGGTAATGGGTGATGAAGGTGTGTGCTGACTTCCAGGTAGCAGCCCTACAGATTTCCTGGATAGGGACGTCCCTGGAAGCAGCCACCGATGCAGCAGTATGTCGGGTAGAATGAGCTCTTATCCCTCTGGGAGGCTCCATGCCCAACTTATACCAGAAATCTATGCAGGAGGTGACCCACCTGCCTATCGTCTGCTTGGCTGCAGGTCTGCCAGGTGCGGCTTCAGCGCAGGTGACAAACAGCTGGCGAACCTCTCCCCGAATTTCAGCCGTACGCTCCTTATAGTAAGCGAGCGCCCTTCTAGGGTCCAGAGTATGGAGCCTATATTCGGCCTCCGAGGTGTGATTGGGGTAGAACACCGGTAGAGTCAACACCTGGTTAAGGTGAAACTCCGACACCACCTTCAGAAGGAATTTCGGGTGGGGCGAGGACATCTTGTCCCTGTGGAAGACCAGGTAAGGAGACTCGATGCAGAGCACCTGAGCTCTCCCATCCTTCTGGCTGACGTGATAGCCACCAAGAGGCAGTCTTCCACAACAGTGAGAGTTCACACCTGTGCATTGGTCTCAATGGCTTGCCCATGAGCTTGCCAGTACCAGCAGTAGATCCCACGGAGGTGGAGGTTCTCGTACCGGAGGGGAAATGTGATCAAGGACTTTGAAAAGCGCCAGACCAGCTTCCTCCCTGCTCAACGACTGCTTCCCGCCCACGCCCGGTAAGCAGAGATGGCTGCCAGGTGCACCTTAAGGGTCGTCGACCTAAGCCCTTGCTGAGAAAGGGACCAAAGGTAGTCCAATATGCTTGCCAAGGAACAGGAGGAAGGGTCCAGGCCCTTACCCTGGCACCAAATGGAAAATCTCTTCCATTTGAAGGCGTAGCATTTTCTGGTCTACTCCTTATGGGACGCCTCAACTACGTTGAGGACCTCGTCGGAAAGACCCAAGGCCTGGAACTGTCTGGGGCTATCAGAATCACCTGCGCCTTGTCCCTCCTTGCTTTGAGAAGCACCTTGTGCATCAAGGGGAACGGGGGAAAGGCGTAGAAGAGGCCCGGGGCCCATGGCCTCGAGAAGGCACCCCCCTGC
The DNA here is from genome assembly GCA_016271365.2 of Neoceratodus forsteri. NCBI lineage: Eukaryota > Metazoa > Chordata > Ceratodontiformes > Ceratodontidae > Neoceratodus > Neoceratodus forsteri. The sequence goes on from CM028134.1 coordinate 1,026,788,539, forward strand.
AGCGAGCCCTGCTGAGGGGGGCGGGCATGGAACAGCCTCAGCTTCACATTCTCCTTGGAGGCAAACAGGTCCACCTGAGGTGTGCTCCAATGGGAGAATAGATCTTGTACTACCTCCGGCAGGAGAGACCACTCGTGGGACACAGCTCCTATCCGGCTTAGGGCATCGGCCAGGGTGTTGGAAGCTCCTGCCACATGAATGGCTAGGAGATCCGCCTCCAGGCTGCGCACGAGTGACCAGATGCGGAGAGCTTCCTTGCATAGAAGCATGGAGTGCGTCCCGCCCTGACAGTTTAGATAGTACATGGTCGTGGTATTGTCCGTCTGGACCCGGACCACTTGACCCCGAAGAAACGGAGCAAAGGCGGTGAGAGCTAGGCGGACCACTCGGAGCTCCAGCAGGTTGATGTGGCATCGGGACTCCCGCGGGGACCAGAGGCCGTGCGCTCGGTGTTCCCCCAGATGGGCACCCCAACCCATCAGAGAGGCATTGGTCGATAGACAGACCGTCGGCTCGGGGCGGACAAACGGGATGCCCTCCTGCAGATGAACTGGAACGGTCCACCACTGGAGAGCGTTCCACATTCCCTGGGTCACCGTCACTAGCTGGTCCAATGGATCGCAGTGTTGGGACCACTGGCTGGCCAGCCCCCACTGAAGGGGGCGCATGTTCCAGCGGGCCCAATGGACCACGCTGGTACAGGCCGCCATGAGACCCAGGAGGCGCAGGAAGTCCCGGGCAGGGCGCAATTGCCCAACCAGAAATGATTGGGCAAAGGAGGAAAGAACTTCGGCCCTGTCCGCCGGGAGCCGTGCTCTGGCTCGAAGAGAGTCGAGCTCTGCCCCGATGAAAAGAATCACCTGCTTTGGCTCGAGTTCCGACTTGGCCTCGCTGATGAGGAGGCCGACCTGAGAGCAAACCTGGAGGGCCAGATCTCTGGATTGCTCCACCTCCTGTCTGAAGGGGGCTGCTATCAGCCAATCGTCCAGGTAAGGGTAAACCCGGACCCCTCGGCACCGCAGGAATGCTGTCACCACTGCCATGCATTTGGTGAAGACCCTGGGAGCTGGAGATAAGCCGAAGGGCATGGCTTGGAACTCGAAAAGGGATCCCTCTGCTCGAAAGGAACCTTTGATGGGACGGACAGGGATGTGAAAGAACGTGTCCTGTAGGTCCAGAGAGCAGAACCACACGCCGTGTTCCAAGGATGGTATTATCTGAGCCAGAGTGACCACCCTGAAGGTTCAAGACCTTAGGAACTTGTTTAGGTCGTGTAGGTCGAGAATGGGGCGTCAGCCCCCCCGTCCGTTTAGGAACCAGGAAGTACCTGGACACGAATCCCGGGTCTGAGGGAGGGTCCGCCACCTCTCTTATCACCTCCTTCTCGAGGAGGAGAGCGATGTTGGCTCGGCGAGCTGACAGCGAGGCTTCGGACCCCGATGCCCCCCGAGGTGCGACGGCTCTGAAGGGTGGGGCCTGCTCGAACTCCAGAGGCAGGCCCTTTCCTACCACTCCCAACACCCACCGGTCTGTGGTAATAGCAGACCAGGTGGAAAGGAAGTACCGGAGCCGTCCCCCCATGAGGGGAACCTGGGGTGAGGTGACGAGGTTGGGGGCGACACCCCTCAACCCGTCACTGTGCAGGCTTGGAGGAGGGACCGGCCGAGGGACCACCTGGGCCTTTACCTCCCTGCTTCCTGGAGGAGAAAGCCATGGGCTTGGGTTTGGGACGCCAAGCGCGAGCCTGCTGGCCCTGGTGTTGCTGGGCCGGACGTGCCGGGGCGCAGATGGACGAAAGGGCTTGGGTTGCGGTCTGCGGCCCTTGTCCCTCTGAGCGGATGAGACCGAGTCCAAGGTGGCATTAGACTTTTCGATCCTCTGGAGGTGGCCTTCCACTCCAGGGCAGAAGAGGTCGGTCCCAAGGAAGGGGACATCCGCCAATTTGTGCTGGGTATCCGCTGTGAAGGTGGATATCCTCAGCCATGCCCGACGGCGCATAGCCACTGCGGCCGTGACTGACCTGGCACATGAGTCTCCAATGTCCAGAGCAGTCTGAAGTTGCTGCTTGGCCACTGCCCTGCCCTGGTCCCGCACCTGCCTAACCGTGGTCTGCAGGTCAGCCGGGAGATGAGGGACTACCTCATCCAGGAAGCCCAACAGGGCATGGGAGAAACGTGCCATAAGCACGGCCGAGCTTGCCTGATGAAGGCCAAGGGAGGACGCAGCGTAGACTTTTCGCCCGGCATAGTCCAATTTCTTGGACTCCTAGTCGGGAGGTTTGTCCATGTCCCTAGCGTTTCCGCGCGCCGAAAACGCTGTCGGTAACTAACCCTCGCTGAGGGATGTTCCGAGAAACCGGACAGGGAACCAGTAGGGACCACATACTTCCTGGCCATCCTGGCCAAGGCGCAGGGCAGGAAGCAGGGCACTGCCAGGCCCACAATGGCCTCGGCCACAGGAAAGGCCTCCGTGGGGATCCCCTCGGTCCAATATCTCCAGTGGGGATACTTGGCCCGCTTGAATCTGGGCTCGAGGCTGCATCCCGGTGGACTCCGAGATGAGCCTGAGCAAACCCAGGAAGGACAAGGGCTGTCGCCCAGCGACTGACCTCCAGAGGACTCCAAGTCCACTCGCTTGAGAAAGGGAGGAATCGCTGCGGACTCAGAAGAGTCCGCAGAAGAGCTGCCTCAGGCCTGAGCCACCCTCCACCTGCCGAGGGCGATCGGAGTGAGGTGACCGACAGCCTATGGGCAGACCCTGAGCCGACCGAGAGTTCTTGGTCGGAGCCCCAAACAGCGGCTGTGGAGGCGGAGGTTCCACCGGAATTGGTGGAGCAACTGGTTTTGGCCGAACAACCGGCCTGGGAACAGGCTCCTCGGGTAAAATGAGGGGTTGTTTCGGCCGCTCCGGTGACAGCCACTTAATGGCCGGGGAAGGCGATGGCGTCGGCTTGTTCCCAGTCAGAAGGAGCTGTTGCCACATGAGGTCCTCGAATCGTTGAAGTAACTTACGTCGAAGCCTTCCCTCATCCGAGGAGGAGGATGAGGGACGAGCGGCGGCGCCGCTTACCGCAGTGCCGAGACCGAGACCGCCTATGACGGCGGGATCGGCTGGACCGCGAAGAAGTCCGAGACCGAGACCGAGAACCTTGGCCTTTCCGAGGACGGTGCGGGGAGGGGACGGGTGGAACCGGCTCCTCCCTCAGCTCGGAGGGTTCACCCGAGGGCTCCGGAACCGGAGGCACTGGCAAGCCCGCGGGATCCTCAACTCCCAGAGGATTTTTGGCTTCGCCGGTCGACAACCCATCCAACGGGTCGAGAAAGATCTCGACAGCGTTGATGGGAGTCTCAGTCAACTGACCTGACGGGGACACCATGAGACCAGTGGCGGAAGCCGAACGATCGACCGAAGTCGATGGCCGACAACTCGTTGAGAGGGACCTTTCCTGCTCCCAAGAGCGTCGACGGAGGGACTTACCCTTGTCTTTCTTTTTGGACCGAGAAGAAGGTCCAGCAGACGTTGGTCCCTCTCCTCTAGTGGAGAGGGACAGACAGAGCTCCTTAAAGGAAGCTGTGTAAGAGGAACCCAGGGAGAGCGGGATAAATGCTGCGGTCAAGGAAGATGAGGCCCGCGCCACCTCCTCTTCGAGGGCGATCATCTGCTCTAGCTGATCCGCCAAGCCCGGCGCCGCGGAAACTGCCGACCGGGCCTCTTTAGACTTTACCGGAGGAAAACGTTCGATGACCAGTTGTAAACAGGCAGTACGGTCTTCAAGGACGAGGGCTGAGAAGGAAGAGCACAGGTCACAAGCCCACGGGTCTGTGCTCAAGGCCTAAAACAGTAGACACACGTGAGTGTGGATCCGTCCGAGCATCTTCACCGCAAGGGCACCACCAAAACCGGGAGTCGACGGTCCATCGAGCCATGAGGGATAGAAGACCAAAGTCTATAATGCAAAACTTTTAAATTCGGAAAACCGAAGAATTAGGAACCAGTCTTGTACGCAGAACGTTAAGGAGGGAACCTGAGCTTCCAAGCAGTAAGGAAGATCTGGCGTCATGGGGCGGAGCCGAGGGTTTTACCACCCAGGTGGGTGGGAGGAGCCAGCTTGAAGACCTTCTGGCAAGATTTAAAGCAGCAAGGATACCTGCCAGACAGTGTGGATGAACACCATATCCACGTCCCTAGAACACTACATTCTGTGAAGTAATTATTTCTAATAGTTCTGCTGAATCTTTGTCCTTTTAAAAACATTGAAGGTAGGATTTTAAGATTGTTGGGCCATTTCAGGTGGCTTTTTGTCCCAAAGATTCAAACTGAATAAGATGGTTAAACTCGGCTATGTCCCCAGGCATCTTCTATGGCTGGACACGGTTCCAAAATGAATCCAATAGTTAAGATAAGTGCTTGGCATGGCACCTCCATAAAGCTCAGCTGAAAGGGATCCACCCAGCAACCACCCTGTTTTTTTCACATGACTCCCGCACCTCTGCCTGACAATATGTACATCCCTTGTTCCCTGGTCCCAGCTAGGAGCCATTTCAAGGTGGGATGGAGGCAGCTGAGCGCAGGACAGAAAGGTGTTGGGGGCAAGGCACCCACAGGCTCAGGGTGCTTTACATAATCAGATCAAATAACCGAAAAACAATAAAACTCCCGAGGTAAATACAATCAGAAATGCACATAACATTAAACATACATATCAGAAAGCTTATGATCCAGTGTTAAAAACTTGGTCAAACAGATAACATTTCAGGCCCCTTTAAAACACCTCTACTAAGCAGGAACGCCTCAGATGGAAGGGGAAAGAGTGCCATACTCTCAGGGCTGCCACCAAGAAAGCTCTATCGCTGACTGTTTCAAGCATGACTGAAGGACAGCCAGCAGTAATTGCTCGGTGGAGCGGAGAGAGCTGCCGAGAGTATACCAGGCCAAGTGGTCTCTGAGACAGGCAGGGCTCAATCCATGCAGAACTCTGTATGTTAACAAAGCAATCTTGAAGTTGGTGTGCCTCGTAACTGGAAGCCACTGCAGGTGCCACACAGGTGAGGTATGCTCCCTACAGGATACACCAGACACCAGCCTGGCCGCGGCATTCTGCACCAGCTGTAGGTGGCACACCAACCATCCAGATAGCTCTAGTGTCACAAACCAATCATCGCTGTCCCAGTCAGCACGCTTCTTGCCCCTGGCTTCCGCGGACCTTTACCTGTGTTCACCTCTCACCATATCCCCTACCCACACTTGGCCCTTTCAGAAAAGCTGACACACCCTGGACCCTTTAAGCCCAGTCACCAGACCCCTGCCTCAAGTCAAGGCAGACTGCTCAAACCCCAGATGAAGTGTGGGTCAGGTCCCATCAACTTTTACTCTAATCCCTTCCCTGTATCAGGAGGAATTAACTGTTCTTCAGTTAATTAAAAAAATTAGTCTCTCTCTTTCAGAATGACAGACACCTCTTGAGACTCACAATACCTCTTGATAAAAAGGTACTACCAGTCACAATCCCGTACATTGTGCTAAAACAGGCTCTACTTATTTACACAACATATAATTAAATATATATATATATATATATATATATATATTTACAAATAGAACTAAATTAAAATGACAGTGCTTTTACAAAAAAAAGTATGTAAGCCATAAACACAACACTTAGCCCTTCTTATAGCTAAACTGTCGTAGATAGACAAGAATAAAAGTTTGAAGCTTTCAAAATGTTACCCAATGGTCTCTTCCTTCCACTATGCTCTCTCACATCAGTCAGTTTTGTATATCAGTCTTGTATAACTACAGGACTGACCCCAACCATCCATTCACACTGGTCTTTCAGCTTGTATCTAGTCCTGGGTTCGGAATGTTTTTAAATAAAACATCTGAAATCCTGCTTAACGCTTTCCCATAGACATCATCTTGATTGGAACAGTTGTTTTATAACATATTTGCTGTCCAACTGGCCATCTCAGTGATGTACAACTCATTCCCAAACATTACCACTAATCAAAGTTAAACCCAGCATACGTTTTTCACACTTTGAGCTTTCTTTTTTTTAACTTTTATTTAGGTATTTTTACAATAAGCAATAAATGCATACTTTTCTGAACATATATAACAACAGTCGGCAATAAGTAATACATTACCGAAGGATGGAAATACATATTCCACTGCTACAGCATTGGGGGGTACCAGAAATAATACTACAGTTGAAATAAATCATTCTGAAAGCTGGTATTGCAACCAATGCCCTATAAATAAATATCCCAGTTTGTAAAATAAACAACTGTAACTACCCTCTACAGGTACTTGGATAAATTCCCATTATATCCATGCATAAAAAGGACATTCCAAAGCCTCAGTGAACCCCACATTTAAAAAGCGTATTCTTTCACATTAGTTTTCCGTGCACTTTACATTGCTATATGGTGATTTTATGGAATAGTAAAGATAAAACTCCTAGGTCTGTTCAGCGATCCCTGTCAACTGAGCTAAGGATATACCTCTCTCTGGCGCTATGTGCCCGAAGCTACGCGAGGCGAGATCTCTGCGACAGTCACCGATGAGGGCGTTTCTATGCTCTCAGCAACTCCACCGCAGTCGAACCGCCATCTGCCTCATAGCGAGATTACCGGATATAAAGGTTTCTAGGAACCAAAGCAGCCCTATCATGTCTAAGCACCAATAAACCATTAAGTCAGGAAAAATATTTAAAGGGAAACGTCCATGTGCCGGCGGGCCCCACCTGCGTGTGAAGCGGGGCCAGATTAGTAAATTTAAAAATAGAAGCAAATGTGGCACTTACAGTTTATTACTTTATTTTAATTCATATCTGGTTGATCCTGCACCCTCCCTGCCGGCATTTTAGGTCTGAACACCCTCCCCATTGTGCCCACAAGCACCTGCGACTGTCCCCGTAATGACGTGCCAGGCGGGGAGCAGCCAGGGTGTCTCCATAGGCTTGTCATAGCCTAAGATTGGTGAACAGCTCCGGTTTGAAGCCCGTGTACCTCCGTGACATACGGAGACCAGGTACAGACAGCTAGTGTGCCTGTTAGTCTGTACCTGGTCTCAGTATTGCAAGAATATCAATTGACTCAAAACCGGAGTGATCTGAAGCTACCACAATACATATAATCTGTACTGCAGTAGTTTCATATCGCTCTGGTTTTGAGTCTATGGGGTCCTTTTCTGCTGTCAAGTTCTATGATTCTGTTATCTGCCACACTAACATGAGCGAACGAAACTAAGGAGGAAAGGGTTGTCGCAATTTTAAGGTCTTCTTCGGGACAACTGCTGCCCACTATCTATGAAATCAAGTATTAACAGATATTTTGCTACAAGGAACATTATCACCACTATAACAATTTGTTTAACATGCAACAGAAATCCAGTATATAGTGTATGGTGGAATGCTGTTATGCATGGAATTCCATTCCTGGAATATGCCTGTTCTGCTGCAGTAGTGACATCATTATGTTATTCTGCTGCAGTAGTGATGTCACCACTGCAGCAGAACAACTTGGAATGCTGCCACATAGTTGCTTTCCTCTATTCAGTTAAACTGAAATTGTTGTTTTTTTAAACTTGAACTTGCTGAAACATCTGCAACACACTGTCAGTTAAAAAAATAAGAAAATGTTAAGATTTCTATTCTGTTTTCTTCACTAGCTGTTTTTTTGTGTGATTTTCTATGCTGTGACTGCCCATACACTATAAAAGATTGTATATGAACAGTCATACACAAACAAGGACATTCTTGTATCTCAAGGTTCCCTTGGTAACAGAGCACCTCTCATGCTACGTTCTCGAGGTCATCTGTTGCCAAGGAAACCTCCTGCTACAAGAATATCCTTGTTGTGTATGACTCCTTATACACAATCCTCTATATCTGAACTTTTTTTGTTAACAGATATAAATAAAAAGTACAGTTATGTAAGAACTTACCGTAGATCTTCAAGAGGAGCTCTCGCAGCACGTAATACCAATAGGACTAAGGCCGCCAGGTGTTAGGACCCCACGGAAAATCTTCTAGCCAGCAGTCTGTGGCGGGGAACCGCCCCAGATGTCGGCTCTGCCCAACGTCCGGCATAGTATAAAGGGAGCGGTCCCTCGGCGCCATCTTAGTTCTCCCGCCGGGGACCCGGCTAAAACAAAATGAAGAACCGAGGAGGGTCTCCCATACTCGAAGAAAAGGAAACAAAAAATGTGTTCCTGGGGGTTGGAGGGTGGGAAAGCCACCTGCTGCAAGAGCTCCTCTTGAAGATCTACTGTTATGGTAAGTTCTTACGTAACTGTACTATCCTACTTCGAGGGGGGAGCTCTTGCAGCAGGTAATACCAATAGGACTGAGTCACAAGCAGTACCCAAAGAGAGACCCAGTTGAGAGGGGAGGAGGATATAACTGGTAACTGATAAGGTGGCGCTTAGGAGAGGAGACCCTGAAGGACTGCTAGTCCAAAGCCTGCTCTCCTCCGAGAGACAATGTCCAGACTGTAGTGTCTGATGAAAGTATGGACTGAGCTCCAAGTAACAGCAGCGCAAAGGTCTGCCAAAGACACATTCCGGAGAGAGGCAAAGGAGGTTGCCACACCTCTGGCAGAATGGATCTTAGCTGGCCTGCCAGCGCAGCAGTTGGATTTCCACTTACGACGCCGGTGATCCGGGTTCGGGAACGGACCCAGGATCGCTGGAGGGCCGGACCGGGGAAAGGATAGAGCGTCCTATGGACTGCTCTCCTTCATCAGGGAGAGTGAGGAAAGTGTTCAGCGAGACCGGGACCCCTGGCGGAGGCCGTGTGCGACGCCGCCGCACTCAGAATTAATGGAGGGCGGGCAGACGCTGGACATCATTGCATGTCCCCGCCTTCCGGAGGAAAAATCAAAGAAAGACGGAAGGGAGAGCCTCCTTCTCCGTCTCCATGAAGCCCTTCAATTAGCCACTGCTGCCGCACTCCCAACCAGATATGCCCGTGGCCCGGAATTGGGAGAACCGGAGCCATGGCCCCACCCTCCTGAGGGTAAGCCGGGGGTAACCTGGATACTGCTGGCATAGGCAGTTGGTGAAAGCTCTGGGGCCCGTGACCACGCCAGAAATTGACGGAGGACCTCCCAAATAAAGAAAAAAAAAAAAAAGAATGGATCTTAAGCGATCCCGGTAACGGCTTGTTATGGTGCTAATAGCAAAAGGTAATGCAATGCACAAACCATCTGGTCAGTGTTTGCTTGGTGACAGGAGTCCCTGTCTTCCTGTAGGCAAAGGAAATGAACAACTGGTCCATCTGCCTAACGGAACTAGTTCTGTCAAGGTAATACCTGAGGTTCCTATGTACATCCAGAGTATGCAACAGAGCCTCCCCTTTATTAGAATACTCTGGAAAATAAACTGGAAGCTGGATGTCCTGATTCAAGGTAAGTTCGGACATCACCTTTGAAAGAAACTCAGGGTTTGTACTCAGTGCCACCCTGTCCCTGTGGAAAATGAGGTAAGGCTCTTATCACATCAGAGCCTGCAACTCAGAAGCTCTCCGAGCAGAAGTAATAGCAACTAAAAATAATGCTTTCCAAGAGAGAAAGCAAAGCTAGCATGTCACGCCTGGCTTAAAGGGAGGTAGGGTGAGCTTCTCTAAAACAAAAAGGAGATCCCATGGAGGGACAGGATCACCTCCATGGTGGTCTGATGTGCAAGATTCCCCTCAAGAAGGTCTTGCACACATCTAGCTGTGCCATTTATCAGTGTGTGATAGGCTGACCGAGTGCAGAGATGCACCTTAATGGACGAGTAGCTGAGGCCTAAGTCCAAAAGATGGAGAAGGTACTCCAACATAGATTTTACCGGACAACCCAAGGGGTCCAAGGAATGGAGTGTCGCCCATAAACAAAAAACGCTTTCGCTTCATGGCATAGGTTGCCCTGTTGGAGGGTTTTTTCGCTCTACTAGGACCTCTGCCACTCTACGTGACACTTCCAATCTTTCCTTGTCTAGGACTGCAGGAGCCAGGCATGTAGATGCAGGGGCTGCAGAGCTGGGTGGACTAGCATCCCTTGTTCTTGGGAGAGCAAGTGAGAGGAGAGGGGCAACTGAACAGGAGGTTCAGTGGCCAGTTGTTGCAGCAGCAGGTACCAGATCTGACAAGGCCAGAGAGGGGCTACCAGAATCATTCTGGCTTCCTCCATCTGCAACTTAAACAGGACTCTCTGTAGGACAGGGAAGAGAGGGAAGGCATATAGAAACCCCCCTGTCCAGGAGAGGGACAATGTGTCTTGCCAAAAAACACCAGGCCCTGGATCTAGCGATCAGAAATTTGGCAGTTTGGCGTTGCATGGGGACACAAAGAGGTCCAGCTCTGGTCCACCCCATCTTCCGAAGAGGTCTTCTGCCACCTCTTGGTGCAACTCCCACTCATGATTCAGAGATCGACAGCAACTTAAACTGTCTGCGAGGACACCTGGGACATGAATCGCCGTGATGTCCAGACCGTGTTCTACTGCCCAGTACCACACTCTCATGGCCTGTCTGCATAGGGAATACAAATGAGTGCCCCTTTGCTTGCTTAAATGGAATACTACCAGGGTGTTGTCTGACTGGACTAGGAGTGGGCCCCGGTAGAGCTGATCTTGGAAAGTCCGAAGGGCATACAGTATGGTTCTCATTTCCAAAATACTGATGTGGAAAGACCACTCTACTGCATTCCAAGAGCCTTTTGTGCGAGGCGCATCCAGATGGGTTCCTCAGCCTAGACCCGAGGCATCTGTTGTGAGAATCTGCATCCGGCTCGGCCACTGAAAGGGAATGCCTACCGCGAGGTTGACCGGATTTAACCACCACAGTAGAGAATGACGGACTGCCTCTGATATTCGAATAGGCTGGTCTAGCTCATCTACACCCTAGTCCCACTGAACCCCAAGGTGCCACTGTTGTATCCTCATGTTCAGCCGTGCCAAAGGGACTGTGGCTATGGCGTCTGCCATATGCCCCAGCAGTTGCAGGATTACCCTCGCTGGGACTCTGTCTGAGGTCTGCACTTGTCGGGTAACTCCTCTCAGCCGTTCTGCCCTGTCTGGTGGCAGAAAGGCCATGCCTTGAATGCTGTCTAGGACTGCCCCAATATACTTAAGCCTTTGGGAGGCCCAAGGATGTGACTTGGACCAATTCAGAGTGATGCCCAGGGACTGGAACATCAAGATTGTTTCTTGCAAGCACTGTTCAGCTGGTCTTCTGACTGGGCAGAAATAAGCCAGTTGTCCAGGTAAGGTTAGACAAAGTGGCCCTTTCTTCTCAGGGCAGCTGCTACCACTGCCAGGCACTTGGTGAAGACTTTTGGCGCTGATGAGAGGCCGAATGGAAGAACCCTGAATTGACAGTGCTGACCTTGAAAAAGGAAGCGGAGGAACTTCCTGTGCGAGGGCAGGATTTTGATGTGCACGTATGCATCCTGCATATCTAGGGAGCACAGCCAGTCTCCTCGATGGATCATGGGCAACAGGCTTGCTAGGGTCACCATTCTGAACCTCCTGTACTGGATATATTCATTCAGCTGACTGAGATCCAAAATAGGGCGCAGGTCTCCGGTTTTCTTGAGGATCACAAATAAATGTGAGTAGAAGCCTTTGCCTTGCTGGGCAGGTGGAACCACCTGGATGGCCTTCTTCTGCAGGACGGCCTGTATCTCTGCTTTTAGAAGAAGGGCATGGCAGGGCAAGCAACAGGAAGGGATAGGAGGGTTGTCCAGAGGGCAGCTCAGAAATTCTAGGGAGTAGCCCTCTCTATCGTCTGAAGGGCCCATTGGTCCGAGGTGATACTGGACCACCTTGACAGGTAGAATCTCCCTCCTACCATCTCCCCCAATGGAATCCGAGGGTGGGGGAGTGATGGAAGGGAGTCATGCTGTATTAGGGGGATTGGCAGGGGGGTTCGGGAAGCCTTCGGATGTTTCAGGCCCTGGGCGCCGGAAGGGAGAGGCTGGATGCGTCTCTTAAAGTTTCCTTTGGTCTGGGGTTGCCTTTTCTCTTGTTGTCCTTGGTTTCAACAAAAAGGACGACTACCGGAAGCGGGAGGCTCTGTCTTGTACATTCTGTGCACATCTGCCACTGCCTTGCCAGAATCTTGAAGCCCAAGGATGACTTTCTCAGTCTCTTGTCTGAAAAGGATGAAGCCCTGGAAAGGGGCATCCAAGATAGTATCCTGCAAGTGCTGGCGGAACCCAGATACCCTGAGCCAGGCATGCCTCCTCATGCAAATGTCCGAGGCTGCCGCTCTGGCTACCATGTCTGCCGAATTGTTGGAGCACCTGAGCACGTGCTTATCTACGTCCATGCCCGACTGGATATATGCCATGAGCTTGTTTTTGCTGTCAGAATCCAGCTGAGCTTTTACCAGGTCCATGGTCTTCTCCCAGACGAACTTCTGGTAAGTCACCATGTGGGCTAGGAAATTTAGAAGCGAATAGCACCAGTGGCCAATGTGTATACTTTCCTCCCCATATGGTCCAGCTTTTTGGACTCAGGATCTGGAGGCTGGACGCTCATATGCTTAGGCTGCTGAGCTCTTCCATGAGCTGCCATAAGCACCATTGAGTCTGCTTTGGGATTCTCGCCCAAGAATGGCTCTCCTTTAGGTGTTGTATATCACCTGTCTGCCTTCCTTGGCACTGCAGACGTGATGGCAAGGCACTGCCAGGTGAGGCCGGTAACGTCTTGAAAAGGCTCTACCAAAGGTGGGATGACCAAAGGTTTGGGGTCCTTGGATCCCCAAAATTTTGCCAACTGGTGCCTCTCTGGATCAAAATCCTCTGTATCCCACTAGTAGAGGGTTTGTATGTGCCACATAATGTCAAGGAACGAGGGGTCATCCAGGGGGGACCTAGGTGAGTCCGCTGGACCAGGGAAGAAGACTGGAAGATCTTCCCTGGAAGAATAATCAGAGAATGAGTCCACTGCTTCATCACCTGAGGACGACGGCGGACAACCGCTGGAAGAAGGCACCAACGACGGGTGTCTTCTTTGACCCATGGGACCAGGCAATGGATGAGAGCCTCCATCAGGCACCCGACCACCAGAAGGTGGAGGAGGCGCTACAGGGGTTTCCTTTGGGGAAGGCTCCAGAGGCCTGTAGAGTAAGTCTCCTTTAATAGTTTTCCAGCAAAAGGTGAACAATGCACGTCTGCTAGAGGGACAACCAGAGGCATGGGCATCGAGTGCAATGGACCAGGCGTCTGGCCTTTAGGACCCTCTGGGGCTGGAGTCCGGTCAGGAGATTCCTCAATTACAGTATCAGGCTGCAGGCCTGGCTCAGTATCAGGGGCAGACCTGTCGTTCGACTCAGCGTCTGGCTTTGCCTGTGAATCATCGGGCGACTGTTTCCCAGGAGTAGGGGTAGACATGTGATCCTTGGGGGCTGACAACCTCTTATCGGCCAGTAGCACCTGATCCTGACCCGAGTGTGAGCTAGCCATGCTTACAGGTCGTCTGTTGCCCGTGGGAGGTTTCCCCTTTGCAGGGGGCGGAGGCGTTCGATGCCAGGTGGCCTCCTGGCGTTTGGTGGAGTTGTCCGAGTGTTTGTGTCTATCGGACAAACCATTGGACTTACGGCCTGCTTCCAAAGACCTGCTTGAGGAAGACACCTGTCCCTCTTGGGCTGACCCATGAGAAGGTTTGTGGGGTCAGTGAGCCAAGGGTAGCTGGGCGGATGAATGCCCAGAAGAAGAAGACTCCTTGCTCTTGTCTTGTGAGGAGGAGGAAGTCTTCTTGGGAACAGTCCCAGAGGCGGCTGGTGGGACTGTCCCTGACCTCCCGCTGGAGGCCAAGGCAGTAGAAGCCTTGAGGAGGGACTTAGGGTGGGACTCTGACTTAGCCCTGTCTTTCTCCCGGTGATAATGATGCTTCCCTCCCGATGACTTCTCTTTGAGGGGAGACTCTCTAATGAGGGACGAAGAACTACGTCCCAATGGAGATTTCTGCAAGGCTGCCACCTGCTTCTCTAGAAGATTGACCTTCAGGGCGTTGGCTCTTCTGATGCAGGTCTTGCTATTAAACAAACTCTGGCAGTGTGGGCAATTGTCAGGCCAGTGGTCTGGGCCTAAGCAGATCATGCAGGCCGTACTTGGCTGGGAGCTGCTTCCTGCATTGACACTTCGACTTGCATTGCATGGAAGAAGGCAAAAACATGCAAATTTGTCACATAACTACAAAAAATATGGGAATCGAACGTTTTAGGCGATAAGGAAAAAAGCGTGGAGCTGAGGTAAACAGGTCGATGGTGGGATAAGAACTGAGATGGTGCCGGGGGACCGCCCCCTTTACACTACTTCCGGCGTTGGGCTGGAACCGGCCCAGGCGATCCCCGCCACAGACTGCTGGCTAGAAGATTTTCCATAGGGTCCTAACTCCTGGCGGCCTTAGTCATATTGGTATTACCTGCTGCAAGAGCTCCCCCCTTGAAGTAAGATCTACACTTACCATCTTGATCTGGCACACATTCTCCCAAACAGTTTATAAGAGTCTGTGTAAGTCTCGAACATAGAAAATGGAGGGTGCCAGCAAAATGGAAGCAGTCAATTCTATCATACTGCAAACACAGTACCTGTACCTCCAGAATCAGTCCTCACAGTCTGCGTTGCCAACAGTAGCCTGCTGGCTGCTTCTCCGAGACAGAATCTTTTCCATACAAATGTCTGCTTCATGGGGGTCATAAAATCTGTACTGGCAGCGGCTGATGGTAAAGCAGTCTCGCTATGAAAGTCAGTATAAAAGGGATGTGTAGTTTTAAGAGTTTACTCTTCATGCCACTGAATGCTTTGCAGTACATTCATGTAGCATAAGCAATGTTGCGGAACATAAGTATGTAGTCGTCATTTTGTATCAGTGGCCCATGACTTCATGCTGCCCTCAGGGTGGCGTCTGTTTCTGGACCGCAAGGATGGTACATGACAGGTATTGAGCATTTTTTCACTCTTCATGGGGTGATTCTGTAAGCTTTAGCAATCTTGAAGGCGCTATGCCCAGTGAGTTCAGCAATTCACAGTGTTAGAAAGGTGATAATTGTGACAGGGTTGAGTAAGACCCTGTCCCATTTGTTATGCAGAAAGAGTTAAAAGCAAGGACATGTTCTATCCTCGCCTCTTCTGTCTCATCTGTCTGACTGCGCAAATCTTCTTGTGAGACCTAGGAACTGATCACTCCAACAGACACACAATTCTCCCAATCCTGCTATCATCCTGTTTTCACTTGCTATTTCTATCTTTTCTTCCCTCTTGCTTATCTGTGGTTATAAAAATATATGTGGATCTTTATGTGAAACTGGGTTCGTTGGTTTGAAAATATATACAGTTTGTTTGGTTGAAATTATTGCAAAAAGCTATTTGGAACTATGGGGGACAACCTTAAGATGTAATTTGACCTCCTCAGCATTGTTTACAAAACTGTCAGCAGGAGACCAGCTTGGGACGTGGTATTCTATTTGCAAGCCTGCTCAGAAGAAGAAACTGACAAGAACTCTGATGCATTTTGTGAGAAACAGGATGTCTCTAAATAAGCTCAGGATGCAGAAATTAATTGCCAGGCAAAGACTTCTTATAAAATGAGAGCAGTCTTTTGTTTTAGAGAGACAGCGATCAAAATTTAGAATTAGAGATATCCTCAGATGAAGGACTGTGTTTTGTTTTGTTTGAACTGCCTGTATAAAAACTATCCTGCACAATTTTATTTTATTGTTATGGGGAAAAAAAGACACTACTTGCAAAGCTTGTATGTGCTCCTGGTCTTCCAATGCTTCCTGACCTTTGCCTCGAAGACAATAATGTCCTCTCCCTCGGTCCATTCGGTGAGACCATGTAACCGAATACTGGCTGTTCAAACTGCATTCTCGAGTTGTTCAATGTGACCTTTCAGGGCTTTTTGCTTTTTTACAGTTGTGGTTGCTGCCACCAGGGCCCTGCCTTCTGTCGCCTCCTATCTCTTCACCCATCACCTCAATTTTGGCTTACACAACTGCCTTTATATGGGTTAAAGAATATGGTTTCTGATTGATTTCTTGTATAGTTTTGGCGAGAGCATTCACCAAGACCTGGAATGAGTAGAGGGATCTTGAGGAAGTGCCAGCCTGCTAGGTGCTGGGATCTGCAAGGTAAGACTGCATGGGAGTTGCCCCACGTGGCTGAAAAAGTCTTCTTTTGTTTTCAGTCAAACCATTTTTGTCAGTTTTAGTCTCTGAATGTTCCTCTGCAATAGAACAGGTAGCGATTTAACTTGCACAAAATACTATTAAAGCAGCAGTACTATGCAAAAAAAGCTGCACTTTTTTGATAGTTTATTCCCTGTGCTCTGCTGAGCGTGCACCGGGTACTCTTTCCTGCTGGCAATGTATTATCGCCTTACAATGTGCTCTGCTATCCTTTGTTTATGCTTACATTTCTTGTGCCCACTCCATTGACTAGCTAGCAGTCGCCATATTTTCTGTGGCGTTACAATGGTTGTAACGGCTCACTTCCTGGTTGGGTAGTACTGCTGCTTTAAGAACTTCAGCTCGGAATCTCCAGTTGCTGCTTCTGGCTGGGCTGCTAGCTTTGCCCCACACTTTTGAGCTCTTTCAGTCATCCCTAGAGACTGTTCCCATGGCCCTGTAAGCCTGATTACTTAATGACCAATCATAAACCTACCAAACTAGCTTTTTCACAAAATAAGCAAATTAACCCTTTGACCTTCTGTGTCTTTTGAGAAACACAAGTTTGCTAACTTCATACCTTTCTATGACACAGTAATGCCCACTTTTTGCCGCACATAGGTACAGAGTGTACAGTAGTCCAGGCGAAGGTCACAAAATCATGCAGTAGGGTGGCCGGATTGTCTTGCCCAAGATGGGGTTTAATCCAGGAAATATTCCTTAACTGGAAAAATCCACTGGGGACAATGGCCAACATGGTCACCTGGTGTTCTAGTGTTAGTCTTGTGTCCATAAGGACTCTCCGATTTTTCACCCTATCCCTGGTAGTTAGAAGAATCCTGACAACCCCAAGACTTCCAGCCCAGCCTCAGGGACCTGGTTCAACAACTTTGTCTTGGCTGGGTTGTGACTCAGCCAGCTGGATGCCATCTAGTTGGAAATTTCTTGTAGGCATCTCTCCAACATAGCCATTGCCTCCTGCCTGTCCGACATAAAGGGCAGGTACAGTTGAGTATCATCTGCACAGCTATGAAAACTCACACCATACAGTTTGATGACCCATCCTAGCGGCAACATATACACCACAAACAACATGGGGACAGACCCAACTCCTAGGGAACCCCACAGCAGACCGTAGCTGGCTGCAAAGAGCAAGTTCCCATCATGACTTGTTGTGATCCGCCTGAAAGGAAGGACTCAAGCCACTTCCGCATTGTCCCAGCAAGTCCCCGCCCTCCCTAAAGCGTGCTATCAAAACTCCATGGTCCACAGTGGGGGACACCGAGGAGAACCAGAACAGAATTCTCACCCATATCCCTTGCCAGGAATATATCATGAAATATCTTGATAAGCGCAGGTCTTGTGCTATGACAAAGCCTGACGCCAGACTGGAAAGGTTCACAGATGTCATATCTCTCAGGGTGAACCTCCAGCTGCTTCACCACCACATTCTTGACAACCTCCCCTAAAAACGAAAGGTTCGAGACAGGCCTGTAATTTGCCAGCACGTCGGGGTCCAACGATGGCTTCCTCAGGAGGGGTCTCACCATAGCTTTTCTAAGAGCATGAGGTAAAACCCTACGATAAGGAACACTCTTTGTCTGGGTATAGCCCAATATGGCTATATACCAATTGTACATGGAATTGATGATGCCTCACTGATTTCTTGCATTTACCTGTCTGTACACTGTACTGCTCTGTGATACCTGTTGTTCTGCTATGTAATATGTGACCCCAGGTCGACCCTGAAAAAGGGACTGTAACTGTCTTAGTGGTCTTACCCGGTCAACAAAATTCAAATAAATAAATAAAATAATGCTAGCAAGTACTAGCAGAGGTGTGCCACGGGGCTCCAGAGGTAGGCAGGTTCAAGGGAAGGAGAAATAAATTAAAATTATTAAAAATTATACCTATTTATATTACACTCCAAAGCCATGAAGAATGTGTAATTTATAGGTAAAAGAAAAGTTAAACAAAAGGATCCATGGTAGCTACTGCCAAACATCCACATTAAAAATTAACAAAAATTATTACAGCAGCTATAAAATAAGGATGTGATTTAGGAGTATAACTGCCTACGCAACAACCTCCAAATGAAGAATAAACGACATACAGTTTATGGCTGAACATGTTCAAACAGTTGCCATGAATTGTATACCACTGACATAAAGCCGTAGCACAGCTAGCTAACCGTATCCACAACAGGGTGTCCTGCTAAGTAAATAAATTGCCCTTGACTATACAAATAAACAAAGGCTGGAATCTCACACATTACTAGTAATCTCACTGCCCATTTTACAAACTGCCACGAATGAAACTTCCGTGGAGAAAAGAAATTGGCTTGCTCTTTGAAGGGGAACAAGCCAAAACTAAGAGCCCCACACCCAGGTATGGTGGGCAGCAGGGCTGAGGGTCCCAATGGTCAGTTTCCTTAAGGAGTGAAGATCCAAACTATTAAAACATCTTTAAAGGTAAACAGTCAGCACCAAGAACCCCACACCCAAGTGAGGGCTGGTCCCGATTTTCACTTTGTGTGCAAAAACATTTTTCTTACGGTTTACTGCAGTACAGTAAATAGTATCAGACTGATTCTGCTGACTTGCAAGCGGATACCTTCTGTAACTATAAATCCCAGCATCCTCTGCAGCTAACATCAGAGAAGGGCTACAGCAGTGGGAGACTCAACAGCCGGCAGTGTATGTTAGAGCTTTTATAAGCTCTGATCAGATGTTTGCCAGTCCTGCTGTTCTCCCGGGGCCGAGTACAGTCCTTTGTGACTGTACTTAGCCCAGGGAGGACAGCTGGACCCACAAACAGAAGATAAGAGCTTATAAAAAACTCTACCATGCGCTGCAGGCTACTGAATCTCCCAATGCTACAGTCCTCCTCTGATGTCAGCTGCTGAGGATTCTGGGATTTGTAGTTAAAGAAAATGTCAGCTTACAAGTCAACAGAATCAATCTGATACTGTTTTATTGCAGTTTAGTAGAGTGTAAGAAAAAATGTTTTTGCACACAAAGTGCAAACTGGGACCAGCTACACACTTGGGAGTGGAGTTTGTAGTGCTCACTGTTCCCCTTTAAAGAAGGTCTATGGCCAAAAGTGCTACATTGCAGAATTAGAATAAGTATACCCCCAATAAATCTCATACCAAAAATTACGTTTCTGCATTATCTCCTTTTAAAGTTATGAGCTATTTTTTAACACTGATTTCACTTTCTGTTCAAAAAAGCGAGTTTCAGTGAAGAGCCACTGAAGATGTCATAACCTGAACTCACAGTCTAGTCCTCCTGGACAGCAACCGTATAGGACCTGTTTCTCCAAAGCGTAAGAAACTGAAGTTGTAATCATAAAAAAAAAAAAAAAAAAATGACATAGGCTTGGCTGCAGTGCTTGCATTTCCATAATGTTCAGGTGCATGTTACTGTACTTCAGAACGTGTCATGAGGTATTTCTGGAATGCAGTGCTAAACCAAGGTGGTATACAATTTTAAAATGCTAGGGGGGGCATGCAATCTTGGAATGTAGCAGGGATGTACTCTCCTCCGACGAGCGGGGGAGGATTGTCACACTGCCTCATTCCTGCTGCTGGTGGTTGCACAGGCAGTGGCATGGGACTAGCAGTGTGTGGGAAGGGGAGGATGCCATTAGGTGCTTATCTTAGACATGCATCAGTCCGTGCTGGCATCCTCAGGGGTGGAGCTCCAGGAGGAAAGAAAAGGTTAAAAGCCCCAACTGCCATGCAGCATGACCCCTGATAGCTGAGGGGGGGGGAGCATGGATGGCAGTAAAACTGCCATCAAGCCTGCACTGGCAATGGGTGAAGCAAAAAAACTGATGGGACACTCCATCTCAGTATGCAACAGGAACACACACTAAGGAATTTGGCAAGGCACTGTTCATTTCAGAGCGGAGGTCGGAACAACTGCCACACAGTTTTTAATTTTGACTCGGCTTTTGTTTTACCTTGGTGACAACCTGCTAACTGCTATTTTATGAATCTGGGCTCGGCTAAACAATATAGCCTATAATGTTTGTTTTTTTCATTTAACCCTTCATTTTTATATCCAGTGGGTCAGTGTCCAACACACATTAATATCAGAAATAAACCCTGGCAGGGACTGGCAATTTGGGAATACAGTGGCCATGCACACTGTCGGAATGTGACAGAACACACCATTTATTCTGATATTGCTTGTCCCTGCCATATTTCAGAATTGTATGTACCCACATTTCAAACTGTGCATCACATCCCCACTACATTCCAACACTGTGCGTCCCAGCCACATTCTAAAATTGTGCATCTGACATATTCCAAAACTGCCAGTCCCTGTCACATTCTGAAACTGTGCATCCTGCCAAATTCCAGAATTACATATCCCTGCCCTATTCTGAAGTTGGTTCAATACCACATTCTGAAATTGTTACAGCCATATTCCAAAATTTTCACTGTCACATTCTCAAATTGTACATCCCCACCACATTCCGAAAACAAGTGTCACTGCCATATTCTGTTACTCATGCCAGAGTCACCATTCTAAAATTATGCATCCCTGACCCATTTTGAAATGGCATGTGACTGCGGCATTCTAAGATTACTTGTCCATGCCACACTGTGAAATTGTGCGTTACCACCACAATCTGAAATCAAGCATCTCAACCACATTTTGAAATTGTGCGTCACCTTCACATGACAAATTTATGAATCCATGACACGTGAAATTACATTTCCCTGCCACCTTCTACAACTGTGTCCCTCACATTTCAAAACTGTGTATCTCTGCCACATTCTAAAAATATGACATCCCCAGATTATAAATGTTAGAGTTCCTTCCACATTCCAAAATTATGTGTCCCAGCTACTTTCTAAGATTGTGTCATTGCTGTATTCCACAATTGCAGTCTGGTGACATTTCCAAGTCCCATACCTGCTGCATTCTAAAAATTGCACCATTCAAGAGCCATGTTTGCCGCTGCATTCTACCTCCCTTCAGTCACATTCTAAGGTACTGTACACTGCATCTACATATTATGGAAATGCATGCGCTGACCCACACAGTGTCAATTTTCCTTTTTCAGATGTTTACGACAACTGCAGTTTTATGTAACTTGGAAGACATAAGTCATATAACTTAGGTAGCTTGCAGGGACGACTAAGCTGTGAGTTCAGGTTATGACGTCATCAGCAGCTCTTCACTGAAACTGGCTTTTTTGAACAGGCAGTGAATTTAGGGTTACAAAATTACTTGTTACTTTTAAACAAAGTAACTTAGAGATCTCATTTTTGGCATGATGCTGACTGGGAATGTACTGATCTAAATTCTGAATTTATTGATGCCTGAAATTTTTGGCCAGACTCCCTCTTTAAATGTGTGGCACCCCTAACATAGTCCATTGGTAATACAGTATTTATAAAATGGGTAGGGAAAATCCTACTTTCTGATTGGTAAAAAAGGAAAACGCAGAGCTCTGCACTCGCCTTAAATTTTTTTTGTTACAGCGGACTCATTATATAAGCGCAATAAGCTACTCCAGGTCGCGGTTTTCTATACTTGAACCGCAGTTTTCCAGGTAGTTGAGTTGAGGACACTCTGTGCAAGAGCCTTGTGCCTCACAACGCACTTGAATGTGTGGGCCATTAAGCAATAAGACATGACAGGGCGTGCACTTAGGCGTGGATAACGCACACCGTATGTGTTAGGAGAGGCACGCAGGCAACGCCGAGCGCTCGCTATCCCACCCACAGCGCAAAACCTGGAGTGTCTTATTGCAATTATAAATGGGTCCAAGATTTTTTTTGTGAAGGGGTGAAGAAATGCACCAAAAATCAAAAAGGAAAAATGTATTATGACTTTTTAAAAAAAAGTTCATCCACTTCAGCAAACTAGTACCACCGCATCCCAGCACTGATATGCCATCTCATGTTCAAATATTACGCACAGCAAAATAAATGCATTTTTACCTGGCTCTTAAACCCTCTATTTCCCTCAACCCACCCCCATTTACCCATTTCCTCACTTTTCATTCTTATTTATATTATTCTCTCCATTTTCCCTATCTTTTCAGTCTTCCCTACATTTAAGACATGGAATGTTCATTATTGATGGAATACAAGAATTCAAATCTCTGCTCAGTTCTACTGGCAGAATGTTTACCTCCATTATCACAAAACAAAGCCCTCAGATGGAACCAAGCCTTTTGTTTTATCTGTAGCAGGTTAAACATCACAGATTTTCCTGGTAAGCAGGTGTGGATAGGAGGGGAATTTTTCATGGTCAGCTAAGAAACATCATAAACTAAAATACTGTAGCACTTCATTTTTTAAGTTATGTTTTGTGTATGTAAGAAGATGATGATTATGAGGAGCAGTAAAAGCAGATTGCTCACCTGTAACAGTAGTTCTAGGAGTGGTACATGGTGTACATCAACACTTCTGGCAGTATCCTTTCCCTTTAAATCTCCTGCCATAGCTGGCCCAGTGGCACGGAGGGCTGAGGCGCTGGACGCCTTACCTCGCGCCATGCCAGTGACCTGAGTTCGGGAATGACCTCAGGCCACCGGGGAGCCAGCTTGGGAGAGGGGAGGGTTGGAGTGGGACTGAGCTGCTATACAGCTCTCCCCTCCCGGGTTAGCAGCCCACTCCCCTGTAGTTCCGTTCCTGTCGCGTGGCGGTCCAGTGGGAGCGTAGGTGAGAGGGAGTGGCAACGTGAGTCTGGGTGGGGCACAAGGGGCCATCTGATCCTGGCGTGCAAGTGTGCCTCCACATGCATGCACGCATGTGTACGCCACGGTACTGGGGGCTGCATAACACAAAATTAATGAAAGAAAATATGGAAAAAAATAAAATAAAATTTCCTTACCAGAAAATCTTCAAGCTGGCTCCTCCCACCCACCCAGGTGGCTAACTACTTCAGCACTGCCCCATGAGATCAGATCTTGCTTGCTGGAAGCAAGACCAGTGTGTGCCACTTGCCAGGGGATGTCGCGTGGGTCAATGTGGATGTACACTATATACCACTCATAGAAAGTACAGTTACGTAAGAACTTACCGTAACAGTAGATAACTACATATAGGACTGACGCCGGCAGGCGCAGGGACCCCATGGAAAATTTTCTCTAGCTAGCAGTCCCTGCGAGGGACCACCCTCATCAGGTGACCGCCAAGAGACGCCGGCATAAAGGGGCGTCCTGGACGCCCTTCCCAGTTCTTCCCGCCACAGGCCAAAAGAGGCCAGACGAGAGGAGCAGATATTTCCTCAATGGAAAAGGAGCTGAAAAAGCCTAGGGGATGGAGGATGGAGCCTACTGCAAGAGCCTTCTCGAGATCTACTGTTACGTAAGTTCTTACGAACTGTACTATCTTACTTAGAGAGGGCTCCTGCAGTAGGTAATTACATATAGGACTGAATACCAAGCAGTCTGGAACAAAGAGAGGCACCGGGAGGAGGAAAACTACTCAAAAGGTAGTACTGGTTGAGCAAGTCTCAAGATAGGAGGCTTGCAAAACAGCCAGCCCAAAGCTCTTCCATCAGGAGGCAACATCCAAACTGTAGTTGCGTGAAGGTGTGACGGAAGTCCAGGTGGCAGGGGAGCAGATGTTCGCCGAGACACTATTCTGAAAAACAAGCCACAGAGGCAGCTATTCCTCTGTGGAGTGGTTTCGACTTGACCCGGAGGGTCTTGTTGTATTTGTTAACAGAAAGTGATGCAATGAGCCAACTACTTAGACATGCATTGCTTTGAAACAGACAGTCTTCCTTTGTGAAAGCAAAGAGATGAACAACTGATCAGTCTTTCTGAGATCCTTCGTCCTGTTGGTGTAGTATCTCAGAATCCGATGAACATCCATAGTATGGAGTAAACACTCCCCTTGATTAGAGTACTGCGTAAAAAAGGCAGGTAACTCTATGGACTGATTTAAGGTAGACTCTGCTACTACTTTAGGTAGAAACTTAGGATTCATGCGAAGAGCAACTCGTTCCTTGTGAAAAATCAAGTAGGGGATTTTACACATCAGGGCCTGGAGCTCGGAGATTCTTCGAGCCAAAGTAATGGTCACCAGGAAGAGCGTCTTCCATGAAAGGAACTTCAAATCCGCAGAAGCTGCAGGTTCGAAGGGAGGAAGAGGAAGTTTCTCAAGAACAAAGTTCAAGTCCCATGGGAGAGCAGGAGTACAGATGGGGGGCCTCAAATGCAGGACCCCTCTGAGAAAGGTCTTGGAGACCTCCAGTTGAGCAAAAGCCTCGTCTGCGAAGGGAACATGATAGGCCGAAATGGCTGCCATGTGTACCTTCAGAGAGGAATGGCTGAGACCCAGGTCAAACAGATGACGTGAGATACTCCAGCAGAAGCCCCGCTGAACAGGAGAAAGGTTCCATGTTCTGGAAGCGCCCAAATAGTGAATCTTTCCACTTCATGGCAAGTGATCTGGTGGAGGGTTTCTCCTCCACTAAAATCTCCGCCACTTTGGGAGACACTCCAAATGGGACTGGGCTAGGTCTGCAGGAGCCATGCATGCAGTTGAAGGATTTGAGGCCTGGATGGACCAGGGTCCCTGATCCTGGGTCAACAAATCTCGAGATAGAGGAAGAGGAAGAGGAGGATCCTCTGAATATTGTTGTAGAAGATAGAACCAAATTCTGTTTGGCCAGAAGGAGCGATCAGAATCATTCTCGCCTTCTGGAAGCCAATTTCAAAGACTCGTGGAATAAGTGGAATTGGGAAAGGCACAGACTAATCTGTCCTTCCAGTCTCAGAGAAAGAGCTGCGCTCCAAAATGCGCCTCGCTCTGGAACGAGCAAGCAGAAGATGGGAAGTTTTGCATTTGGGGGGGATGCGAACAGGTCGACCTGTGGTGTTCCCCAAAACTGGAAGATGTTGTCTAGAACCCCTTGGTCCAGTTCCCACTCGTGAGTCAGAGCAGAAGAGCGACTTAGCTTGTCTGCCAGGGTGTTGCCGACTCCCGGAACGTGAATCACCGCGGAGGTGAAGGTCGCGGTTGTGTTGCCCAATCCCAAACCCTCATTGCCTCCCCTGCATAGAGGGTAGGACTGAGTCCCTCCCTGCTTGTTGATATACCACACCATGCACATATTGTCCGCCTGGACAGCTAGGTGGCCGGAAGGATGTATTGGTGAAGGGCTTGAGAGCGTATAACACTGCTCAAGCTCCCAGGCACATTGATGTGGAGAGTTTGTTCTAGCTTGGACCAGGAGCCCTGGGTCCGATGAGGGCCTAGATGGGCCCCCAACCTTCACAGGAGGCGCTGTGGTTAGAGTCTGGGAGGGGGAGGATGAAAGAAAGAAACTCCCTGAAAGGTTCTCTCGAACCATCCACCATTGCAAGTCTCGCATCATCGGTGAGGAGATCAGAACTGAGGATCTAGGTCGCCCACCAGCTGACCCCACTGAGAGCATAGAGTCCACTGAGAGATCCTCATGTGGAGTTGAGCGTGAGGTACCATCGATAGCAGCCGCCATGAGCCCGAGAAGGAAAAGGACCGACCTCGCAGAGACCATCCTGTGGTCGGACAACAGACTTATTTGGGTCTGAAGGGTGGCCGCCCTGTCCGGAGGCAGGAAGACCTTGCCCATGGTCGTATCGAGGATCGCCCCAATAAACTGTAGCCCCTGGGATGGGTCCAGATGAGACTTGGCATGGTTGACAGTAATACCCAAGCAGGCAAAAATGTGCTGGGTAAGGGAGAGGAAATGCAGGAGTTCCTCCTTGGACGAGGCTGCCAGGAGCCAGTCGTCCAGGTAAGGGAAAACCTGCACTCCCTTGGTATGCAGGTGGGCTGCCACCACTGCCAGGCATTTGCTAAATACTGGGGCCGAGGATAGACCAAACAGGAGCGCCTTGAACTGGTAGTGGTCCCCCTGGAACGCAAAACAAAGGTATTTGCGATGAGATGGGCGAATAGGAATGTGCAGATAAGCATCCTGCATATCCAGAGCACACAGCCATTGACCCGGCCTGAGGAGAGGCAGAAGGCTCTACAAAGAGAGCATCATGAACCTTTTGTATTCTAAGTAAAGATTCAGGGAACTGAGATCCAAAATTGGTCTGAGATCTCCTGTTTTCTTTGAGACCAGGAAGAAATGGGAATAGTAACTCGTCCCCTGTAGATGAAGGGGGACAGGCTCTATCGCTTGCTTCAGCAGAAGAGCCAAGATTTCCTCCTGGACCAAAGGAAGATGTTCCCATGAATACGACGACTTCAGAGGGGGGGTGGCGGGGTGGTTTCTGAAGAAACTCTAAGGAGTGTCCTTCTTCTATGAGCTGGAGCACCCAAGAATCTGTGGTTATCCTCTCCCATCCCGGAAGGTGGAGGGAAAACTTCCCTCCTACCAATTCCTCTGGGGAGTCCGGAGGCAGTGGGAGAGGAAAGGAGTCAGGTGGTGTGGGACAGCGCTGCAGTTGAAGCACCCGCTGCTTTTTGGGTGGGGCTTGACAGCTGCGGGGCCCGCATTTGTGGCCTGCCTTCCTGGGGTTTCGCTTTGGCGATTCCGCTCACAAGGGGACGGCGCTGCTGCTGATGGGGATGCACATGGAATCAACTGACTTCAGAGCCAGCCCCTTCTTGCAAATCGGTAATGATGTCCTTGACATCACCCCCAAAAGCACCAACCCTGGAAGGGTGCTTCCTGGATAGCAGATTGCACCTCCGGGACCAAACCTGACACGCAGAGCCAAGCATGACGCCGGAGGGCCTACAGCGAAAGCTGAGCTCCGCCCAGCAGTGTCCACTGCATCATATGTCGCACGTAGCATGTGCCGACTGGCCGAATGAGCAGAGCGGATGAGATCAGCCAACTCGTGCTTGACTTGGGAGTCAGGCAAGGAGTCCAGTTTGGCTTCCGCCTAAATCAGGATGGCCTTCTGGTAGTCCCCCATGTGGCCGACATAGTTCAGGGCCCTGATCCCCAGTGTGAAGGAAGCGTAAATCTTTCTCCCATACTGGTCCAGAAGGCGAGATTCCTTATCAGGAGGTGACGAGCTAAGATGTTTAGGGTTTGCCGACCGGCCGTGAGTGGCGCTAATCACAACCAAGTCGGCCAGAGGGTGAGAATCCAGGAAATCAACACCCTCTGGAGCCTGATATAGCCGGTTCGACTTCCTAGGAAGTGGGGCTAAGGCCGACGGCTGTTTCCATATTGTGGTAACAAGGTCGGCGTGAGGCTCTATCCAGGGTGGCACCAAGGTAGGAGCTGTCACAGTCAGAGCCAGATGTTCGCCGAGTTTCAGATGCTGAGGATCTGGTTCCAGGGAGTGCCACTGATGAACCTCCTGGATTTTCCTAAGCAACTCCGTAAAAGAAGGAGACTCCGGAGGAGTCCTTGGCCTGGGCTCTGACGGAGAGCGAGGCTCGTCATCTCTCTCGGAGCAGCTGTCGGAAGAGTCCGAGGAGTCCGAGAGTGAAGAGGAGGATGAAGAAGAGAAAGACTCCCTTTCCCGACCCGGTGGAGGAACGGACCCCTTGGGAAGTCCCCGGGGAAGCGTATCCTGCCCTTCTCTGGATCCAGACGGAAGAACCCTGGAGTCCGGAGGTGGTGAGGGAGTGTGCCGCCTCGGATGTACAGGAACCTGGGACGGCACCGTCACCGGAAGGCGGCTCTCTACCTCTTTGGTGAGCTGAGCCTTGGCCTCAGCCCACCAGGAGGCCAGAGTCTCCTGCAGGTCCACCGGCAGCCGCGAGGGCGGTGAAGGAGGAGGAGGTGGGGGATAAGGATACGGGTTATAACCGTACAGAGCGTATCCAAAACCCGGCTGTGGGTAGCCCAGCGCTGGATATTGTGGTGTTGAGTACTGCGGCGTCGGGAAGCTCGACGACGGGTACTGTGGTGCCGATACAGCATTCCTGAGTACATCATGGCGCAAACAAGACGGAGGATACCCGGAGCCGGGGCTGCCAGAGCAGACAGCTCGCCAGAGACTCGTAGGCGGTCCATAGTGGAGAGCCCGAGGGGCTGAGGTCCGGGGGAGCAGAATATCTCCCAGAGTCAGTAAGGCCAACAGCGGAGGCCCTGGCGCCAGAGGTACAGACGTCGGAGGGGCCGGCGTCGGAGCCGGCGTCCGGGGAGCCAACGTCAGGTCTGGCGCTCCAGGTGGAGGAAGGACTGACGGAGGCAGAAGATCCCCAGCTTCGCCCGGGGATGGAGGGGAAAAGTCCCCGGGGTCAGGTTGGGGAGAATCTGGTTCCCCAGACGGCAGCGAAGGCTGCCGGGAACTGGGAACAACGGACATTGGGAGGTCCGTCGTTGGTTCCTTCGCCGGCCGGACGTCAGACGAGCCGACGTGAGGCTTAGTGGCGAGGTCTCGGCGGGGACGCCGGAGGAGCAGACGTCTGACTTACGACAGCTGTCACCGGAGGCAGGCCGAGTAGAGTGATCAGTCTGGACCGGTGGACAGGAGGCCGCGCATCGCCACGGAAGGTCGGACGTCTTACTGGCCCTCTCCAGGCGGACATCAGAGGAGCCGACACCCAGCTTACCGGAGTCGCCCACAGTGGTAGGCCGCGAGCCTGCAGCTGAACCAGGGGCAGAGGCCTCTAACTGCCCAGAGGCGCCCGCAAGGCCCGAGCGCGAGCCAGATCGCGGGCCGACGCCTCAGAAACCTCCGAGGTGGCTGGCCGAGGAGTGATCCCAGAGGGGATGTCACTCGCGCCCCCAGCAACTCCCGAGGGAGACGCGGTGGAGGAGCCCTTGTCCCGGTGCCTCTCCTTCTCCTTCTTCTTCCGATGTCCTTCAGGGGAAGTGGACACCTGCCTCAGTTTTTTGAGCTCCTTCTCCATAGAACTCATTTTCTTCTTTAGAATATGGGCTTCCAGGGATTGCTGCCGCCTTTTCCAGGTAGCCGCTATAAAACTGAGGCAGTGCTGGTACTTCTCGACCGGTGATTGGGGCCTAGATCAGAACAGGCATAGGGAGGGCCCCAGCAGTAGTTGTCAAGTAAGAATCGCACTTATTCTTGTGCTCTAAAGGTGTAGGGGACGCACATACACCGACGCTAGTACTGACGTTAGTCAAAAATAAAGAGTTTTTCTGTAAAACGATGAAGCTAGGCTGACGGGCGACAAACTTTTCTTCCACGAGGCGCTGCACAAGCTAACGGCGGGAAAGAACGGAAGGCGGGCGTCTGGGACCACCCCTTTATACCGACGTTTCCTGACGCCGGTCACCTGACGTGGGGGCGGTCCCTCGCCAGGGACTGCTAGCTAGAAATTTTTCCGTGGGGTCCTGCCGCCTGCTGGCATCAGTCCTATAGGTAATTACCTACTGCAAGAGCCCTCTTGAAGTAAGATCTACCGTTATAGGCAAGTAACCTGTTTTTCTAGGGACGTGGATGTGGTGTGCAGTCCACACTTCTGGCAGACTCCTAGCAGTTCTCCGGTGGAAGGGGCAAGGCACACACCCCCTATTTAGGAAGTGGAGATTGGAGAACTGAGGCCCCAAAACCAGCATTACTCAAGGTCGATGTAGTAGTGGGAAATGAAGGTGTGTGCCAACTTCCAGGTAGCAACCCTGCAGATTTCCTGGATAGGGACATCCCTGGAAGCAGCAAGATGACAGGTGGAATAAGCCCTTAGCCCTACGGGGGATTCCCTACCTGCTAACCTATAACAGAGGTCAATGCAAGATACAATCCACCTGCCAATCGTCCACTTAGCTGCTGGTCTTCCAGGCGGTCTAGGAGCGGTATATGGTAAGCAGGTGTGGATAAGAGGGGGAGCGCAGGTGACAAATAGCTGGTGAACCGCTCTCTGAACTCCAGCCATGCGCTCCTTATAGTAGGCTAGCACTCACCACAGGTCCAATGTACGGAGCCTGTGCTCTGCCTTTGCAGTGTGGCTGGTGAAGTACACTGGGAGATTAATCACTGGTTAAGGTGAATATGTGACACAACCCTCAGGAGGAACTTCGGGTCAGGGCGAAGGACAACCTTGTCCCTGTGGAAGATCAGGTAAGGAGAATCCACCAAGAGCTCCTGGAGCTCACTGATCTTTCTGGCTGATATGATAGCCACCAGGAAAGCAGTCCTCCATGACAGGTGACATTTCACACCTGTGCATCAGTTCGAATGGCTTGCCCATGAGCTTTGCCAACACCAGCAACAAGTCCCAAGGTGGTGCTGGTTCACTCACCAGAGGGGAAATGTGGTCAAGGTCTTTGGAAAAAAAAAAAGCACCAGACCACCTTTGCCTGCACCACAGAGTGCTGACAGGCTCATGCCTGGTAAGCAGAGATGGCAGCCAGGTGCACTTTGAGGGTTATCTACCGATGGCCCGAATGAGAGAGAGACCACAAGAACGCTAGCAGAAGGACAAGATAAAGGGTCAAAGCCTTACCCTGGCACCAAAGGGAGACTCTCTTCCATTTCAAGGCATAGCATTTTCGGGTCAACTCCTTCCAAGAAGTCTCGGCCACAGCGAGGACACTGTTGGAGAGACCCAAAGCCTGGAACTCTAGCTGTTCAGGAACCAGGCTGTCAGGTGCAGGAATTGAAGGTCCGAATGGAGTACCTTCCCCTGACTGCAAAAGAGCAGGTCTGGGCATAGAGGGAGATGTCTACTGCTGAGGCTGAAGAGATCAGGGTATCAAAACTGGCAGGGTCAGTCTGGAGCCACCAGTATCATCTGTGCCTTATCCTTCCTGGCCTTGAGCAATATCTTGTGGATCAAGGGGAATGGAGGAAAGGCATAGAGAAGGCCTGGGGTACAGGGCCTGGAGAAGACATCCCCCTGCAGCACTCCCTGCTGAGGGGGGAAGGCACAGTACAGCCTCAGCTTTGCATTCTCCCTGGAGGCAAACAGGTCCACCAGAGGGGGTGCCCCAGTGGGAGAACAGGCTGTGTACTACCTCCGGATGGAGGGACCACTCGCTAGACGCCTCACCCACATGGCTGAGGGCGTCTGCCAGGTGGTTGGAGATGCTGGCCACATGGATGGCCAGGAGATCGGCATCCAGCTGAGCAAGAGGGTCCAGATGTGGAGAACTTCACTGCACAGAGGAAGGGCGTGTATCCCGCCCTGTTTGTTGACATAGTACATGGTTGTAGTGTTGTCCATCTGGACCTGAACTACCTGACCCTGAACATGCAGAGCAAAGGCTGTCTGTGCCAGCCGAACCACCCACAATTCTAGCAAGTTGATATGGCACTGGAACTCCGCGGGGTCCAGAGTCTGTGGACTCTGTGGTCCCCCAGGTGGTTACCCCAGCCCATCAGGGAGGCATTAGTCGTCAGGATGACCACTGGCTCTGGGTGGACAAATGGGATCCCTACCTGCCGATGTTCCAGGACTAACCACCACTGGCGGGCATCCCACATCAACTGGGTCATAGTAACCAGTTAATCGAAGTGGCCCTTGCACTGAGACCACTGGCGGGCAAGCTCCCATTGCAGAGAGCACATTCTCCACTGGGCCCAACAGACCATGCTGGTGCATGCAGCCATGTACCCCAGGAGATGCAGGAAGTCCTGAGAGGGGCACAACTGCCCAACTCGTAATGATCAGGCAAAGGAGGAGCGAGCCTCCACCCGGTCCACCAGAAGCAGAGCCCTGGCTCTGCAAGAGTCAAGCTCCACCCCAATGAAGTGAATCACCTGCGAGAGGAAGAGTTCCAACTTGGCCTCATTGACCAGGACGCCAAAGGACAAGCAGGTCTGGAGGGCAAGACCCCTGGACCACTCCAACTGCTCCCTGGAGGGACCCGCTATGAGCCAGTCGTTCAGGTAGGGGTATATCCGGACCTCTTGGCGCCTCAGGTAGGCTGCCACTACTGCAATACATTTGGTGAACATGCTTGGAGTCGAAGAGAGGCCAAAGGGCATAGCCTGGAACTCGTATAGAATTTCCTCCAAACCGAAATGGAGGAACTGGCGGTGAGACAGACAGATTGGGACGTGGAAGAATGTGTCATGAAGATCCAGAGAGCAGAACCACATGTTCTGCTCCAGAGATGGTATGATCTGAGACAGAGTGACCATCCTGAAGGTGCGCAGCCGAAGAAAGTTGTTCTGGTTGTGATCTAAAATGGGGTGTCAGCCCCCTCGTTTTGGCACCAGGAATTACCTGAGGACAAACCATGGGTGTATTGGAGGGTCCGAGGCAGAAGCCATTATCTCCTTCTGGAGGAGCTGTGCGATGTCTTCCAAAAGGGCAGACACCATGTCCTCCCATGGGGCATGCACTCTGAACGGCAGGCAAGCCTCAAACTCTAGAGGCAGACCCTGACAGACCACCTCAAGGACCCACCTGTCCATGGTGACAGTGGACCAGGTGGAAAGGAAGTGGAGCTGGTCCCTCACAGGAGGACCCTGGCTAGCCAGGATGGGCATGTGGGAGGCACCCCCATCCCATCACTGAGCAGGCTTGGAGCCGGAGGAGGAACCGGCTGAGGAACCAGTGGGGCCTTGACCTCCAGGTTTGTGGATGACCAAAGCAATGGACTTCAGCCAGGGACACCAAGCTTGGGCCTGGTGCCCAGCAGAAGGCTGGGATGACCTGGCCGCAGGGGCAGAGAGGGTCCCAAAGGGCTTCTTCACTTGAGAATTAGAGCCTTTGGGATCCCTCTGGGCGGATGTCACCGAGTCCAAGGTGGCACTGGAATTCTCAATAAGAGTGAGGTCCCCCCCTTTGACCCCCGCCCAAAGAAACTGGTGCCCAGAAAGGGGACATCTGCCAACTTATGTTGGTATCTACCATGAAGGTTGAGAACCTCAGTCGAGCTCTGTGGTGCATGGCAACCATGGCTGCCACAGACACAGCGCAAGAGTCGCCAATGTCCATGGCTGTTTGGAGCTGCTGTTTAGCCACAGCTCGGCCCTGCTCCTAGATCTGCTCGACTGTAGCCTTTAAGTTGGCTGGGAGTTGGGGAGGCACTGCATCAGCAAAGTGGCCCATCAACAGGGCTGAACTCGCCTGCTGAAGGCCGAGAGAAGAGGTAGCACAGACCTTTTTGGCACTGTGATCCAATTTCTTGGATTCCTTGTTTGGAGGCTTATCCACGTCCCCCACATTGCTGGTACGCTGGAAAACAGAGTCAGCCACCAGACCCTCAGTCAAAGGGTGCTTGGTGAATCCTGAAAGGAAACCAGTACGAATCACATACTTGCAGGCCATCTGGGCCAACGGCACAGGGCAAGAGGCTGGATGCTGCCAAAGCTCCAGAGCAAGGCCAAGAATGGCCTCAGTGACTGGGAAGGCTTACCCAATGGAGTCACCCTGGTAGAGAATCTCAGTAAGTGGGTATTTAGCTCATTTCTGGACAGACTCCATCTAGAGACCCGATGACACCGAGATACATTGGAGATGGCCCGAGAAGGAGGTGGGGCTATCCTCCACTGACAAACACTCAAGTCAACTCGGTGTCCAATGGATGGGAGTGTAAGAAAAAGCCCTCCAACTCTGAGGATTCATCGAAAGAGTGGTTAACCGCCAGAGTCCCCGCTGACCCTACAGGGTCGATCAGGAGTCACAGTGACTGACAGACACCCTGAAGCCAAAGGTCAGTATGGGCATCCTTAGGGGGAGGATCCACTTGTGGCTGTTTGGGAGGCAGCTGTACCTGGATCAGCAGTGAAGTCGGAACAGGCCAAGGGGGATCTGGCTGACCCAGAGTAAGTTGGAGCCTGGGTGGCAGGAACCACGTTATAGCAGGGTTGGGAGCAGGAAGCTGCTTGACCCCCCAGAACATGAGATGTTACCACATAAGATTCTCATAGCGTCGACGCATTTCGTGCCAAAGCCTCTCCTTGTCCAAGGAGTAAGAAGAGGAGGAGTAGTGGCGACAATGTTTGCCCGCATGTTGAGAGCAGAGGCGCCGATGCTGACGCGGGCTGCCAAACTCCGGAACTTCTGGATCAGGACCTCTATAATCTGGGCTACCAATGATGGGCCTCAGAGGGAGCTGGCAAAAGCCAAGGATCCTCCGGGTTCACCGGATCCTTAGGAGAAGAAAGAAGATCAGCATTCTGGTCCGACCCTCCCTGGGAAGTAAAAGGCAGGACCATATTCCTAGAGAGGGAGATACTGGCCTCATCTGGTGACTGCGGGTTTGACAGGCTTGAGAAATATCTCAACAGGTTGGTCGACAGGCATCAAATGGCCCGATGGGGAGTCTGTGGAGCCAGCGGCCAGGATCGAAAGACCAACTGTAGTCGAAACCTCCGTAGAAGCACAGGAATCAGAGGCCCGAGAGCACTTGCGATGATCGACAACGAGACTTTTTCTTACTCTCTTTTTTGGTTGTAGATTTTGTGTCCCTAAGAAGGGCTCTGCCGAAAGGTAGGAAGAGCCTGGCACAAATACCAGAATGCACCTGAAAAGGAGATGCCCAAAGGAAGCGTTAAAAAGGCCAA
Source organism: Neoceratodus forsteri (assembly GCA_016271365.2). Lineage (NCBI taxonomy): Eukaryota > Metazoa > Chordata > Ceratodontiformes > Ceratodontidae > Neoceratodus > Neoceratodus forsteri. The sequence goes on from CM028134.1 coordinate 1,026,823,054, forward strand.
AGCCGAAGAAGCATGCTTTGCAGCCTGGGACACAGCTTCTTTAAATGCTCCCAATTGTTCAGCGGACCCCGCAGCCACGGAGACCACCCAAAAAACATCTCTGGATTTAACGGGAGGATCCCGTTCATCCAATTGCCCCAAAACAAGTCTTGCATGCCGGTGTCCTAAAGTTGAAGGATGCAAGGCGCGACACAGGCCACATGCCTGGGGATCATGTTCGTGGCCATGGCAGTAGACGCACATGGTGTACGGGTCCATCAGGGACATCTTCTGCCTGCACAAGCATTTTTTAAATCTCGATGCTGACTTCAAGTTGTCCATCATGGATAAAGTGAAGGAATTGCCTGAAGACTGAATATCTGCAAAGCAAAAAAGGTTTAGAAAGCACTCAGCATGAGAGCAATAAGAAGGGAACCTCCTCCTTCTTCTTCCAGTAGAAAGGAAGATCTGATGTCATGGGGCAGTGTCAAGGGAGTTACCGCTCAGGTTTGTGGGAGGAGCCAGCTTGAAAACTTTCTGGCAGGAGATTTAAAGGGAAAGGATACTGCTAGAAGTATGGATAGTTCATCATATCCACATTCCTAAAATTTAGGGTAGTTTTATTTTTCGGGCCTAGTTGAAGGTTTTTAGTGAGTAAAGGTGACAGCCATGTTTTTGATGTCCGTCAGGGATATGTGTTTAGTACTGATTTTAGTGTGAAGAGGCTGCTGGATCATTATCCAGTGCTGCTGTGCTGAGATGACAGCACTGGTAAAGATGGCCCTCAATGTATCAGGTTTCATGATTTTTAAAATCCATTTTATAATGAATAGTAACCCACACCCTGTTGTTTCTTATTGTCTGCATAGCACAGCAGTCCTGCCTAGTAACCAAAATAGGCAACAGTAGTCCAAACAGTGAAGTCAGGAGAAAAAGGGAACCTTAAGAGATCCCTGCATTGTCTCACGGTATATTTACTTACACAAACTGATAATTCAATTCTCCAGCTCAGTCGTTTCATCACTGAGTGCATCCAGGCCAGATCTAATTTCTGTATCCAATGGCCAGTGTCTTTAGGTCCCCCAAAAAATAATCACATGGCCTCTGTGCGTAATTCTGAGTCATGGCAGTGCAGCAGGGCTTCTCGCCCTCACCCTCCCTCCCTGAAGGAGGGGGGAGTCCTCTGGGACTCTATACCCTGTCCCCCTTCCCTGGCTGACCCCTGATGACCCAGGCTGGTTCCTGAACCTGGATTGCCTGCATCTCAAGTGTTAGCCCTACCGCTGTGCCGACAGGTTGGCAACAGTTCCAGTTCTGTCAGTCACTCCTTACAGCCAATGTATTCCAAGCCTTCGACCAAGCTGGGCATTTGTGTGCACCTTCTCAACCCTGATGGTATATTTCATTAAGATATGGAAACAGTAGCTAAGAGCTGATTGCATGCTAGCATGTAGACACAGGGTGGCCCCAGTCAGAACTGATTTTAATTCCACTGTTCAGGTGGATACCCATATTCACACGGTCTAGGTATTTGCCTGCTGACTCTGGCACAATATGCACTGCCTCCTGTTCGGCCTGCACTACTCCCATAACTTCCACCCGCAGCTGGCCATGTTACCAGATTTGCTGACTAAACACTGACACAAAGTAGTTACTTAGTACCACTGCCATTCCCGCTGCCTCACTCAGTGCCACCACCACCAAAATAATCAGCGGTCTTACCATATCCCTTCCTCTCCTTCCGTCACAATACACTGAAAACAAATCTATTATTATTTCCCTCAACCCCCTGTGCAGGGAGGCAGTATAGCGCAGTGGTTTAAGGCTCTGAGCTGCAAATCTGGAGACCTGAGTTTGAATCCCATAGCCCCCACTTCCTTGCATACTGTGTGACCCTGAGCAAGTCACTTAACTTCCCTGTGCTCCCAGGTTGTACCTGTAAACAAGCTCTCAGCTTAGTGTGCCTCACCTGGTTAAACAACTGGGAGGGAGGGGGGAGTCTGTCTTCCAGACCAGCTTTGTCCTGGGCGGTCTAGACCACGACTGAAACTTTGACTGAACCATGGCCCTGCATTTTTTTTTCAGTAATCCCTATGCTCAACATCTCTCACTTGGTCTCCAGAATCCTTCCACTTATCATATGCCCGCTTTTTCTCTCTTAACTCCCCACCCCACCCCGAGTTCCTCCACCTAGCCTAGCCCTCTTGCCTTTGTTGCCCACAGGGTCACAACCAGTCACCGCCTCCATTCTTTGCTGCTTCATGGCCTCCCACTTTGCAATAGCACATCACACACGCTCAGTGGCGAATTAGTCAATTTAGCCACAACCACCTAAATTTCCTGAAGTTCAGCATCCTGATCTGATTTTTGGTGCAGCAGTTTCCCCACTGTCACCTAAAATGTTGTCCCGTTCTGGTCACTGTTACCCACTGGTTCCTCCAAAGCTTACTGCTCTGGCCCAGGGTTACCACCTTTTAAAAAGCCCAAAGTGGGACATTTCTTACTGAAACATGATTTTTCACAGGGCAATATGTAATCTCGACCAATGCAACGGACTTGTATTGGCTAAATAATCAGAATTAAGCCTAAGTGTCGTAGTTTTTTTAGCGGTTTTTAGTGTTTCATGCAATTTTAAGGTATTTAGTTAAAGTATGTTGTTTTGTACCATTTAGAGGAAAGTCAAAAAATATTTCTTTCTGCTATAATGTCAGCACATGTAGTATTTTTCATGTTTTTTTTTTCAGGACACAGCTGCCCAAACCAGGACTGTCCTGTGAAAATAGGGACAGGTGGTAACCATACTCTGGTCATGTCATACCCACTTACTCAGTAGCAGACCAAGAACTGCATCCCCAACTTCTATGGTGCCTCATATTAAAGAAGCAAATGACAATAAATCCCTCCCTGTCTTCCCTCAAGCACTTTTCACCTCCCAGTCAATGTCAGGTAGGCTGAACTCCATGACAACCATGGACTCCACAGCAGGTGCCTTTTCTTTTTTTTTTTTGCTTTCTAATATTGATTTTTGGAACCGAGCCACCACCTACCATCTCCTGTCTGGTCTTATTCTACACAGTCAGCATCCCCTCAGCCCTATCAGAGGCTCCTCCCACCACCGTCGCCTGCGGTGATCTGCATGGAGCAGTGCCCAAGGGTACCAACAACCATCTTATATATTGCTTGGTGCACATTCTTTGTGTTCCTGTTTTTTTCCCCCTGAAGTCCCTCTCTCCACCCCCATGGTATGCACAGTGCCTGTGTCTGCCTCACATATGATAGTGTCCTCGTGGTGAAAGGCTAGCTCCTACACCCATCCACGGGGGCGATTATGATGCCAGAACTGGCCGCCAATCCTCCCCAACTGAGGTGCACTGCTGAGTGACAGCTACCTCAGCCTGTTCTGTCTCCTGACACAGCAACCCGACCACTCCAGAACTCAGGTCACCTGCACAGAAGCCCAACGTACTGCCGCTGGACCATCAGGGTTGCCTTTTTAATTTAATTTGCCATTTTCCACTCATAGTCTACTGTTCTACCTGGTGGTCCATAACACTCCTAGAAGTGCCCTTTTATTAATTTTTTTTTTTGTGGCTCCTTCCCCTGCAGCTGCCCCTATCAGCACAGTCCTACATAGAAACATAGAAGTTGACGACAGATAAGGACCTCAAGGCCCATCCAGTCTGCCCATTTTTTTCTACCTTATGAAAGTGCCATAGGCTTGTACTCTGTCAATGGCCTATCTATTCATACTCATCTTTATTTATTTATTTATTTGGTAATTCGGATACAACCTTTGAGTATACTCGCTTTTACAAAGGTGCCACGTCAGGATGTAAAACAGCAGAGACATAACAAAAACTTGACAGTTAACATAAAACACAAGCTTGCTATGTAATACAGAAAATAGATAAATAATACACTTGAGTAACCTAGACAACTGAAATTAAACAGCGGGAGGAGATTCCTCAATTATCAATGTACGGCATACCTGCCCGCAAGGGGGGCCTGTGAAGTGTGAAGGTAGAGTATCAGAAAGGGCAGGAGAAAGAAAGGGGGGAAGAGTGCGAACGAGGGATAGATTAGAGAGAGAGAAAGAGAGAGAGGAGCGAGAAAGAGAGAGAGAGAGAGAAAGGGATTAGGAGGAGGAGGAGAATACCTGGGGGAGAGTGGTGGAAAGGGAGGTGTTGGGAGGAGTATGGAGGAGAGGGAGTTGAAGGAAGCTGGGGGGTGGCAAGGGATGGCAGGTGGGGGTCGAGGGTGGATAAAACAGGAGGAAAGCTCAGACAGATGAGGGGGGTATCTGGGTTGAGGATATGGACTCGAGTAAGGGAGTCAGAGGTGTTTAAGAGCGGGTATCCAGGTTGAAAATATGGATTCAGGTATGGCAGTCACAGGTGTTGGAGTTCAGCAGGTATTGCTTCAGTTCTCTTTTAAAGGACTGAACATTTATTGTATTAAGAGCTGCAGCAGGGATCTCATTTAGCCATAGTGGAGCTTGGTATGTGAAGAATCTTTGTCCTAGGGAAGTTCTACGAAATAGGACATCAAGTTGTGTTGTCACTATTCTTAGTGTGTTGTCTTTGGAGCTTGCTTCCTTTACCAGGTCTGCAATGCAAGTAGGGGTTAGGGAGGAGAGCATGGCCTTTCTCCCTAGCAGACAAGTTTGGGATTTGATTCTGGACTGAAGCGGTAGTATGTGGGCCAGACCATACAGGGTGCACGTGTGTGTGAAACGGTCAGCATTTAGCAAAAGTCTGCAAGCATTGTTAAGGGCAGTGGCAACCCTTTTGAGGGCAGTATCAGTGGCAGCACTGTAAACCACCAGCCCGTAGTCGACCAGGGAAGAGTACAGAGCTGGAGACTGAGAACCGGAGGGCTTCAGCAGTTAGGCTTTTCTTGTGCCTAAACGGAATCCCTAATTTAGTGTTCACAGCTTTCACCACCATTTCAATGTGCTGAACATACGAGAGGGTATCATCCACAATGACATCCAGGTACTTGAAGGAGTGAACCTGTTCCAGTAGGGCAGTCAGGTGATTTGGGATTGTTGGTTCTTGGCACCTCCTTTTTAGTTGGGCGCTAGAGAGGAGCATTGTCTTGTTTTTTTTTTTTGTAGTTTAGTAGCAACCTTTGGGAGTAGAACCAGCTCTCCAGTTGCTGGAAGGATTACTGTAGCTCGGCCTGTAGGTGCTCTATGCAAGAGTGACAGCTAAGTAGGACAGCATCATCGGCGTATAGAATGACTTTGCTAGTGCAGGCATCGGGTAGGTCATTCAGGAACATGCTGAAGAACAGTGGACCCAGGATGGACCCTTGAGGCACCCCTAGCGAGACTTCCTTGGATGCAGATATGGAGAGACCTATCTTGACCCTTTGAGACCGAGAGGTTAGGTAGTCCTGAAACCATAGAGCGTCATTTGGGGAAACACCAAGGACATGCAGTTGAGACAAGAGGAGTTAGTGGTAGACTGTGTCAAATGCCTTTATTAGGTCAATGAAGATGGACCCAACCAGTTTTCCCTCATCCAATTCCTTATGGACATACTCAGTGAAATCCACCAATGCAGTGTCTGTGCTGTGGAGTTTCCTAAAGCCATGCTGCTGCTGGTTTATTGATCCCTTATCCATATCCCATGCCTATTTGAAGCCCTGCATTATATTCATATCCACCACTTCCTGAGGTAGGCAGTTCCATGTATCCAACACCCTTTCTGTGAAAAAGAACTTCTTCAAATTCCCCCTTAATCGTCCTCCCTCCAATCTCATGCTGTGTCCTCTTGTACTGCTATTTTTTTATATTGAAACATGTTAGACTCTTTCACCTTGTTAATGCTCTTAAGATGTTTGAATGTTTCGATCATACCACCTCTCTCCCTCCTTTGCTCTAAAGAATACATATTGAGCTCCGTTAATCTGTCCTCATATGTTTTCTGATGCAGTCCCTGCACCATTTTGGTTGCCCTTCTCTGGACTGCCTCCATTTTGTTAATGTCCTTGTGAAGGTGCGGCCTCCAGTATTGCACGCAGTACTCCAGATGGGGCCTAACCAGTGTCTGGTAAAGAGGGATTATAACCTCCTTATTACGACTTGCAATATCCCTACTAATACACCCCAACATCCCTCTAGCCTTACCTACTGCTTTAGTGGTCTGCTTGGATGATTTTAGGTCATCTGTGATGATGATGCCCAAGTCTCTTTCTTCCCTTGTGATTGCCAGCAGCTCCCCTCCCAACCTATAGTGGCTTCAGGGTTTCTCTTCCCTATGTGCATGATCTTGCACGTCTTTGCATTAAACCCCATTTGCCACTCTTCCGACCATTTTGCCAGTTTATCCAGATCTCTTCTCATTCTGCCCACCTCATCTGGATCATCTACTCTGTTGCAGATCTTGATGTCCTCTGCAAAGAGGCAAACCTTATCCTCCAGTCCATCTACAATGTCCCTGATGAAGATACTGAAGAGGACTGGCCCCAGGACTGATCCCTGAGCTACCCCACTTGTGACTTGCATCTCTTCTGACTGTATACCATTTACCACCACTCTGTTTTCTGACCATCAACCAGTTTACCACCCAGCTGACCAACTTCTGACCCACTCCGAGCCTACCCAACTTATTAATCAAGCTTCTATGTGGAACAGTATCGAAAGCTTTGCTGAAGTCAAGGTTGGCGACATCAACTGCTCCCCATTGGTCCACCACTCTGGTTATCCAGTCAAAGAAATCTATGAGATTAGTTTGACAGGACCTTCTTGTTGTAAATCCCTGCTGTCTTGGATCCTGTGCTTCTATGGATTCCAGGTGTTGCACTATCCTTTCCTTAATCCATAATCTTGCACACTACTGAAGTAAGACTGACTGGTCTGTAGTACCCTGCTTCCTCCCTGCTACCACTGTTGTGGAGTGGGATCACATGAGCCTTTCTCCAGTCTTCTGGGACCTCTCCTGTGCTCAGAGACTCACTAAACAGTTCTGATAATGGCTCTGCTAGTTCCACCCTTAGCTCCTTTAGTACTCTGGGATGTATGCCATCAGGTCCCATTGCCTTTTCCACCCTGAGGTTAGCAAGATCTTGTAGGACCCTTCCTTTTGTGAAGGGACTAGTGCATACCTCCCTCCCCGTGTCCATGGTGCTGAGCTGTGGGCCCTGTCCTAGCTTCTCCTCAGTAAATACTGAGCAGAAGTATCTATTTAGGATAGATGCTTTTCCTTGGTCATCCTCCTCCTCCTCACACTCCCCCTTATTCCCTTTGATCTTAGCAATACCCCCTCTGGACTTTCTCCTTTCACTAATGTATCTATAGAAAGTCTTGTTACCTTCTTTTACTGTCCGTGCTAGTGTTTCCTTGGGTTGGGCCTCTGCCTACCTCACTGCCTTCCCTGCTTCCCTTAGGGAAGTTTCATATGCTTCCCTATCTTCGTCCCGCTGCATTCTCTTATATTTCCTGAAGGTCAGCCTCTTGGATCTGACCTTTTCTGCTACTGTTTTTGAGAACCAAAGTGGTTTCCTTCTTCTTTTGCTCTTGCTTTTCTCCCTAACACAATGGGATGTTGCTTCAAGTATTGCATCCATAATGCTTGCCCACTTTGCCTGTATGCCCTCACCTGTATTTCTTCTTGCCAGGGCTAGCTTAACTCTGTTGGCCATCTTATCAAAGTCAGCTCCTCTGAAGTCCCATATTTTTGCTTTGGAATGGGATAATTTAGTTCTAGTGGCCAAACTGAATCACACCATGTGATGGTCACTGGCCCCCAGGTAACCTTCTACCTGGAGATCTGTGATCCTTTCCCTGTTAGTCAGTAGTAGATCTAGGACAGCCCTGTCTCTTGTGGGTTGTTCTACCAGTTGTTGGAGGCCCTCCCCCTCCAGGGAACCACTATGTGTCTAGTTCTGGCAGATGTTCCTGCTGGTATTGACCAACCTGTATCTGGCATGTTGAAGTCTCCCATAATCAGAATCTCCCCTTTAGCTGTCATGTTTTGTATATCTTCTAACAGTAATGTGTCTATGTTCTCCCCTGGTCTGGAGGCCTGTAGACAACCCCAGTTCTTATGGCTATCACATTTCCTGTTTCCAGGGTGACCCACAGTTCTTCTAGCACCTTATGTGTATTCTGAATTTCTGTAGCTTTGATATTTTCTTTGACATAAAGGGCCATTCCACCCCCCTATTTTGCACCTTGGTCTCTTCTGAACAGTACACTGCCGGGTACTGAAGTCTCGGTTACTGGTGAACCACGTCTTGCTAATTGCTACTATGTCCAGTTTAGCCTCTGTCATTGTTGCCTGCAGGTCTGGGATCTTGTTTCCCAGACTACAAGCATTTGTGTACATGATTTTTCATTTGCCAGATTTTGTTGTGTTAGTTGTTGAGCGAGGTCCGGCATTTCCCCTGTGTGTCACATGGGGCGCCGGACCTTTTTCCTTACCTGGTGATGCAAATGAACTACAAACATGCTGAACTCCTGTTTGATTACTAGCTAAGAGGGAAGGGGTGTTCTTCCCATTCGACATATTGGGACTGCACCCCTCTCCCCATTTGCTAGTTTAAATATTCTGCAAAGACGTCAAACTTCTGCCCCAATGTACCGACTCCCTCCTTAGTCAGATGTAGTCCATCAAATTTAAAGAACTTTCGCTCCCAAAACTGTTGCCAGTTACCTACAAATTTGTGTACTTTTTCTTGGCACCAGCCTTTGAGCCACATGTTTAGCTCCCCTATCTCCCTTTCCATCCATCTGCCCCCCTCTCTCATGCTGGCAGGATCTCAGAGAAGGAGATGCCAGATGAAATGGATGATAGTTCGTCTCCCAGCCTGGTCAGGTGTTCCTTGGTCTCCACAACTGACCGGATGGCAAGATCGTTAGTCCCTATGTGTACCAGGACGTCAATGTTTTCTCCTGCTTCCTGCACGATTTTAGCAATGCGGTCAGGGTCTCTCCACGCTGATGTACCTGGGAGACATCTGATCATTACCCCCCCCCCCGGCTGGAGGTAGGTATCAACTCCCCGAATCATGGAGTCTCGTATGATCAGTAGTGTTTTGGATTTCATTTTTGCTTTTTTTGTTTTGGTCCCTGTTTTGGGCGAGTTTTATTGTGCTCCTGTGCTGCAGTGTCCTGCTCTGCAGTGTCCTCTGCCCCTTTGTTTGATCTCAGAGACAGAGGCAGATACCTGTTTGTAGTTTTTATATGGTTTGCAGAGGTGATATGCTGGAGAGCACTGGGTGATGGGTACCCAATTTGCCCCTCCTAATCACCTGCCAACCTCCCAGACCAACTACCCTCTGCAGTCGAGGTGGTTCTGTTGGATGTTGGGGAAATGGCGGGCAGTTCTTTCAATATATTTCCTCCTGAATATGCGATTTGAGGTCCACAATCTCTGCCCATGCTACCTGGAGCTGAGCCCTTAGATCTCCAATGGTCCCGCATGTAGGACAGTGTCCTAAATCCTATATAACTGCCCTTTTGAAAAGTGTCCCGCAGTACCTGCAGTTAATAATATCCATTCCAGATGAGTTGCTGGGTTTATAACCTGGTCAGAGTGATTAGAAGGAAGAAATGAAAGCAAAAGTTTGATTTTGTGTTTTGTTTGTTTTTGTATAACTTGTTATAACAAGTTAAATTACTTGTGCTCCTGTAAATGAGGTCTCTGTGTGGATACCCCTCTGATCCTCCCCTTCCTGCTTTGCTACAGGAAATGTCACGACTGTGCTACCTCATAAAAGGAGTGTAGCGTGGGGTGGTTGGGGATGGGGGTGGGTGGATGGGCCCTTCCCCTGCCAAAAAAGAAGAACCATGAATGAAAGAAACAAGGACATAAGAGCAGAAACAATCAACCAACAACAAATGCAGTAGCCCTGAAAGCTTGGCCTAATGATAGATAAAACTGTAAAAGCTGTAAAGCATCACCTGTAATAATTTCTCAGAAGATATACCCTGAAAAAACACTTTGCTACAGAGAAAAATAAAGCAGTAACAGAACATATACCTTGCAAAAAACAATCTGAATCAGAGAAGATTACAGCAGTAATCTGTAAGTACAATCCGTAGGCACACCCTGTAATAATGCAGCAGAAAGTATACCCTGCAACAACAATCTGAATCAGAGAAAAATAAAACAGTAAAATGTTAGCAACAAACAGTAACAACCTCTGTGAGTACAAAAGAAAATAATAACACACAGTAAATCCGCCTAGCCAAAAGAAGCCTTAATCTTTTTCCTTGCTCTGATAAGGTACCTTGCTCTGTCCTTACAAGCAACCTAGAATAAAAGAGCTCAGGTGAATCTAGGTGCCTTTGCCAATCAAACCAAGTCCTGGCCTCCTAGCCCCATCTGCACCTTCTCTGCCACTTACCCCAGTCCTCCGTCACTTTGGACTCCCCCTCAGAGGTGGGGTGAGAGGAGTTGGCCAGGCTCCCCCCCAAACAACTTGGGCACTGGAGGTGAGCAGACAATCGCTATGTCAGGGCCCAGAAGAGCCAGCATTGCCTCACCCTGCTCGCTGTTGTATTTTCCTTCATGCCCCCACAGAGCCACCAGGCTGGGCTCAGTGACGGGCATGCACATGTAGGCCATGGCGATGTCCCATCGATCAGAATTGTGGCTTCTTCCCACTTTTCTTGCTCCCACCTGCGCCTCCACCTGGTGTCAGCCAGGTGGTAGTCGCACAGCTGGAGAGGCAGTCCACTCTCCTCCCTCGAGGAGGCAAGCGTCCACTGGGACATTCAACTTTTTCTCCCAGCTAGACCTCCACTAACTCGGGCTCATTCCCAAATCTGGGTCACCGGTGTCACGAGCAGCAGTGCTACCTCTGTGCCAGCAAAGTGTCTTTTTATAATCAAACTGAAAATAAGAAGTTCGGTCTCCATAGATTCTCATGGACTTGCACCAGGATTCATTAGAAAATAACAGAATGCACCGGCCCGGTGGCACTGAGGGCTGAGGCACTGGACGCCTTACCTCACGCTCCGTCAGTGACCTGGGTTTGGGAATGACCTTGGGTCATCGGGGTGTCAGCACGAGGGGTGGGGGGAGAGCGGGATTGAGCAAGCCGGCAGGCTGCTTTCCTCTCACGGATGTCGTGGGAGTGGGTTGTTGCCCCCATTGTAGTTCCACCCCCAGAGGTTCAGTGGGGTAGCACAGCCGAAGAGGGGGTAGCAGTACGGGTGGGTGGGTGGATGGGACTGAGCTGGCTTCCAGTGTGCGTGTGTGCCTCCACACACACGTACGGCCATGCGCCGGGGCCTCAGGCGGGGGAAAGAGGGAGAAAACCTATGGAAAAATACCATACAAATCTCTATTTAAAAAAAAAAGAATGCTGGTGTTTGTCCATAGGTGATCAGGCTCCTCACAGACTTCTGCTCCTAAACTCTCCTTATCACATTCCCAGTCATTTGTCCTTCAACAGCTGTAAGCCATGCATGCTCATGCATGGCATTAGAGAATGCACAGAAAAAGACTCCATCGTCTCCTCCTATCCCCCCACTACATTCAGATAGACAGAATGAACTAGCAACCAGTAAGAGACTTGACTACGTGCATGCTTACCAAATCGCGTAAGGGTGACGAGGATGATAAAAAGGGAGCCAGTGTGGAGCAGTGCGAGGACTGACAGCCAGGTATGAAAGCTGGCGTCTCTGCTTGCTGCTGCTGTAGTGTCTTATTGGTGGGTGAGTTGGGGTTTCTAAGGGAGGCGCACCTGGTGCACCACTGCCTCCTCCTGTCTGGCACTACATGGCTACCATTTACAAGATGGTGTCTGTGGTGGTGAGAGTATGCACTGCCACCGTTGCCTCAGATCTATGTGACCAGGAGTGCCTCCTCACAGTTCGGCTGGGCAATACTCAAATCTATTTGACTGGGAGTGCCTTCTCACAGTTCGGCTGGGCAATACTCGGATATATGTGACCGGGAGTGCCTCCTCACAGTTCGGCTGGGCAATACTCAGATCTATGTGACTGGGAGTGCCTCCTCACAGTTCGGCTGGGCAACAGCTATTGGACTCAGCACAGCTTTGAGTGCAGCTGAGACAGCCTGATACCAACTGGCCCCATTCTGTAATGGACTCCTTGAGTAGGCAGTTAACAAAGGATAAGGGAATTAATTACCCAACTGGGCAATAGATGGAGGCAGTGGCACTGCTACTGGCAGGGGCTAGCCAAGACTGTGGGTTAGGCAGAACCACAGAACAGAGGGAAGGACAGTGGGGATCTAGACAATTATGTTCTCTTTTTTTTCCTCTGGGGCACTGGTTGGGAAGCCATTTCTCAGGCATGTATTTTTTTAGCCAAGAAGACTTTAGAGAAGAAAATAAACAAACACATCAAACTCCAGTAACAATTTACAGGAAGTTGTTTGAGGTAAATTCCTCACATTGTAGAGGTAGTTTATTTATGGTGCTTCCTTCTTCAGGCACAGTTCCTCTTAGCAACAGCTGGGTCTGTTGGTGATAGAGGCAGAGGTAATGCATTTTGTTCACTAGAAACTTTCATCACGTTCTTTTTTTGTTGTAGTTGCAATAAATTGCTACAGTAATGCTATGCCTGTTTTCCACTTATCCACTTAATGTCCAAGGCATCTACAGGATGAATATTTCAGACAGTTACAAAAAGATTATATCATAGTTCATAAGTAACTGCATGAGCCCTGTCAAGTCCAGTATCCCATCTGCTAGGGGCAGATGGCATACAAAAAAGTAGGTGTCCGATGTCAGCCTGTGAACAAAGCCCAACTACAATATATACAGAAACACAGAAAGTGACGGCAGAAGGGGACCATGCGGCCCATCTAGTCTGCCCATAATCCTACCCTTCCCTTAACTGCTTTTCGGTGTTATGGTGCCCTTGTATCTATCCCACGCCTTCTTGAAAGTTTCCACCGTTTTTGCCTCCACTGCCTCCTGTGGAAGGCAGTTCCATGGTTTAACCACTCTCTTGGTGAAGAAAAACTTGCAAGTGTTGCCTTGGAATCTGCCCCCTTCTAGCTTCATGTTATGCCCTCTGGTTCTTGAGTGATTTTTGATATGGAACAGGTTCTGGACCTGCACCTTGTTTATTCCTTTTAGGAATCTGAATGTCTCGATCATGTCTCCTCTGTCCCTCCACTGCTCCAGGAAGTACATGTTTAATTTATGCAGCCTCTCCTCATATGATTTGTTGTGCAATCCATGAATCATTTTAGTAGCCCTCCTCTGCACTGTTTCCAGTCTGGTAATATCCTTCTTGAGGTGTGGTCTCCAGAATTGCACACTGTACTGTAGGCGTGGCCTCACCATTGAGCCATAGAGTGGAAGGATGATCTCCTTTTTCCTGCTGCTAATCCCCATGCTTATGTATCCCAACCAAACCATGACCACCAAACAGTGTGGTTCACAATAAACTCAGCTACAGAGTCAAGCCATACAAAAGTGAGGGTTCTGGACTTCAGGAGGGCTGACTTTGGCAAGATGGGAGAGTGCCTTAGAAAAGCACTAGCAAACAGGCTAGAAGGAGGGGAGGAACAACTATTGCGAAACATCAAAACTGCCATTACAGAGGCAACAAGCCTTTGTGTGAAGCAAATAAACAAATCAAAACAAAAGAAAAAGCCACTGGGGTTCTCAAAAGAGGTGGTGGTGATGACGGCTAGGGAGAAAAAGATAGCATTTAGGAAGTATAAGGAAACATAGAAGGAGCAGGACAGAGAATTGTACCAGTTAAGGCAGAAGGAAGCAGGGAGGGTAGTCAGAATAGCAAAGGCCCAAACTGAGGAAAAGACAGCCAACTTGATTAAGAAGGGGGATAAAACCTTTTATAGGTACATCAGGGAGCGCAGAAAGACAAAGGGAGGGATAGTGAGGCTGAATAGAATGGACGGTGGGTGGGCAGAGAGGCACAGTGAAAAAGCAGGGATACTGAACGAATACTTCTGCTCAGTATTCACAAGAGAGGAGAAGGAGGAGGTGCCAAATCCAATTAACAGAAGCACTCTGAATAGGGGGGTCGATTCTAGTCCTTTCACAGAAGAAAGGGTTCTGAAAGAACTGCTAAAACTGAAGGTGGACAAAGCAATGGGGACTGATGGAATTCACCCCAGAATTCTAAGAGAATTAAGAAGAGAACTAGTGACACCACTGACTACCCTTTTTAACAAATCATGGGAGGATGGTGTGGTACCTGAGAACTGGAGGAAGGCAGATGTGATTCCCCTTCACAAAAGTGGGAGCAAGACAGAAGCAGGAAACTACAGACCTGTCAGTTTGACCTCTGTGGTAGGGAATGTGATGGAATCACTTCTGAAGGAAAGAACTGTTAAGTACCTAGAGGCCAGTGGGGCACAGGACCCAAGGCAGCATGGGTTCACAGTGGGAAGGTCATGTCAGACAAATCTGATTTCTTTGACTGGGTGATCAAAGTAGTAGACCAGGGAGGGGCTGTGGACATGGCCTACCTAGACTTTAGCAAGGCATTTGACACAGTCCCACACAAAAGATTAACAGTCAAATTAACCAGCCTGGGAGTGGGTCCCAGGGTGGCAACCTAGATAAAACATTGGCTGGACAACAGGACACAGAAGGTAATTATAAATGGAGTCCACTCTGAAGAAAGAGGGGTTACTAGTGGAGTACTGCAGAGTTCAGTACTGGGTCCAGTCCTTTTTAATGTCTTTATAAGTGACATTGCAGAGGGACTGGAAGGAAAAGTATGCCTCTTTGCAGATGACACAAAGATCCACAATAGGGTTGATACACAAGGAGACGTGGAAAGGATGAGAAGTGCAAGAACAAGGGGACACAATTTGAAGATAGAGTGGGGATGGCTCAGGGCAATGTGAGGAAGTATTTTGTCACAGAGAGGGTGGTGGACGCATGGAACAGCCTTCCTGAGGAGGCAGTGGGGTCTAAAACTGTGGAAGAATTCAAGAATGCATGGGACTGACATAAGGAAATTTTTGTGGGGAGTAGGAAGAAATAGGCTGTTGGTTAAATAGGCTCTGCAGCTTATCCTGTAGGTAGGAAAATGGGCTGACGGGTGGGCCAAGCAGTCCTTATCTTGCGTCAAAGTCTATGTTTCTATGTTTCTGTGTAACATGCCATTTGCCTTCAGTGTTGCTTCCTCGCATTGCTTGGTCTTTTTTAGGTCATCTCTTATAAGTACTCCCAGATCCCTTTCCTGTTTAAGAAGCTTCCAGTTTTTCATGACCTAGGTAGTAATCCACTCCCAGATTAGTTCTTCCAAGGTGTATGATTTTATAGTGTATGGTGGAACGTCGTTCTCCACCGAAATCGATCGTTTTCGAAACCTTGTAGTCACAGACTAGTGACGTTCGCAGTACAACAGAATGATGTTTTCTACTGTACTGTGAACGTCACACTGTGTCCTTGCGCAGCATTTGACAGTTAGGGCTCACTCCATAGACAGGACACATGGCGAAGCAGCAATATCGGGGCAGTATTAATGGTTAGTGTGAAACGTTCACAATGTAAATTCTTTTTTCCTTCTAGTAACTGTTTTTTCCCCCAAAATGACATTCCACCATACACTATAATAAGTGAAGATTGTTGACAATAGGAGATTACTCGCGAACGGCGGACGACGGATTACCCCAACTGGCCGTCACAGTGCCAACTCGTGAAAGAACAGCCCTGTTGTCAACCGCCCCCATGCACTATCCTATATGTATTTTTTAATATTTAAGTTTAGTTACCACGCTCTTGTGTTTTTTTTTTTAGCTATAATTTTTTACCTCCTCCTCTTGGCAACCTGTTCTGTTCCCATGTCCTTGCATCCTAATGGGGGATCCAGCTGCTGTCTGCCTCTACCACAACTTCACACCGACGCCCTATAACCCCTGCAGCTTACCCCCCACAGCAGGGTGGCAGGGAGCCCCCAACTCCTCACCCAACATGGATCTAGTCTGGGTACTGCATTAGCTCGCCAAACGCACGGACTGCCATCAAGCTGCTCGAAAGATGCCACTGTTTCCACGTTTTCTTGTCCCTTGGAGTCTGGGGTGTGCAATGATGCCAGTGGAGGGAAGCGCACACGTGTACACACGTGCTCCCTCCCAGGCATCTGCCCAGACTCCTCCCTAAGCTGCTACCCAGTGCCCTGTCCCCCAGCCTCCACCAGGGGGCGACCGGTCACCGACTAGTGAAGACCCCCCTCCCCAAAGAAGGAGGGCAGTCCATCGGATGCTCAATCCTTCTCAACCCCTGCCAACCTCCGGCAACCCATGTTGGTTCCCAAACATGGGTGGCAGCACTCATATTCTCGAGTAAGGCATCCAGCACCTCCAGCCACTGGGCCGGCTTAGTTGCCATTCTTGACCACATTTCTAGAGATTCCAAGTCAGCCCTCACCTTCTCCACTCCTCCTGGGGCGTCAACCCTGTTTCCTATCTTTGTGTCGTCTGCGAACAAACTCACCTTGCCCTCCAGTCCATCAGAAATGTCACTAATGAAGATGTTGAATAGGACTGGACCAAGCACTGAACCCTGTGGTACTCCACTAGCTACGTCTCTTTCCTCTGAGAGTGAGATGTTCACTAATACCCTCTGGGTCCTACCAGTAAGCCATCTTCTTACCCAGCTTACCACCAGATGACCTACTCCCATGCCGTCTAACTTGTTTAGCAGCCTTCTATGTGGGACCGGGTCGAAGGTTTTGCTGAAATCCAGGTACATTACGTCTACCATACCTCCCTGGTCTACTATTTTTGTTACTCAGTAAAAGAAGTCAAGTGAATTGGTTTGACATGACTTCCCTGTGGTAAAGCCATGCTGTATAGTGTCTAATTTGTTGTCCTTGAGAAAGGATATAATCCTCTCTTTGACAAGGGTTTCCATTGTTTTGCCTACAACTGATGTGAGGCTTACCGGTCTATAGTTGCCCGCACTCACTCTGCTACTGCTTTTGTGTAGAGGGATAACTGTGGCTATTTTCCAATCTTGTGGGACCTCGCCCAGCTCAAATGATAAGTTAAAAAGATTAGCTAGTGGAGCCGCCAATTCCTCTCTTAGTTCTCTTAGTAGTCTAGGGTGCATTTTCGTCTGGTCTCATGGCTTTGTTTGTATTGAGCTTCTCCAATTTCTTCAGGACTTTCTCTTTCGTAAAAGGTCCTGAGTGTATACTCCTTTGCCACCTTTATTGTCTCCTGTAATGGTGGGTCCACAGCCATCCTGCTCCTTTGTGAATACAGAGCAGAAATATCTGTTTAGGATTTCCGCTTTGTCCTTGTCATTCTCGGTGGTCTCTTCATCTTCCTTTGCGAGTCTGGCAATATCCCGTGGTCTTTCTTTTTTCACTAATATATCTATAGAAGGTTTTGTCTCCCTTTTTGACTTCTCTGGCTAGCCGCTCTTCTGTTGTTGCCTTTGCTGTTCTGATTTCCTTGCTTGCAGCCCTTTGTTTTTCTTTCTAGTCTTCATGGTCCTCGTCAGATCCTGTCTTCTTGTATTTCCTGAAAGCAGTCCTTTTCCCTAAACCTGGTGGCTACTTCCTTAGCAAACCACAGTGGTTTTCTCTTCTGTTTTGCTCAACTTCTTTATGCAATGGTTTGCAGTCTGAAGTATAGCTCCCTTGAGATGTGCCCAGTACTCTTCAGCGTCCCTCCCCCAAACTATATTTGTGAGCATCTCTTTAAGACCTTCCTTCATTGCCGCAAAATCTGCTCAGCTAAAGTCCATGACTTTAGTTTTAGAGCATCTGGTTTCTGTTTTTGTCCTGACATGAAACTGCGCCATGTAGTGATCGCTGGACCCTAGGCGGCTTCCCACCTCTACTTCCACAACATTGTCCCCGTTCGTTAGCAGCAGGTCAAGGACAGCATCCCCCCCTTGTTGGGTCCTTTACCAGTTGTCTCAGGCCCAATAAGCGCAGAGTCTCCAGATAGTCTTTACTTCTGATTGAACCTGCTGTACAATAATAAGGACAGCAGGCTGCATGTACTTCTTATAGGATCAGCACATCGGAAGTGCTATAACGGGGTAGAGAATCTGACACTTTCAGTTATATTCCATACCAAGGAGTCGTGACATTCACTTTGATCAACTAAAGAAGGTACGGACAATCCATGCTAGGCTAATGGCACGGAGGAGGTAGGGAGACGCCACAGCTGAAGCCACACCAGTCACCTGGGTTCGAGATTGAGCCTGGGTCGTGGGGGGTCGGCTAGCGGGAGGAGGCTGGGCAGTCACGCTCAGCCGCAATACTACTACCTGGGTGACCACAGATGGCAGTGCACTCACAGAGACTTCACAGGCAGCAGACGCCAGTGGCAACGTGTTCCATGCTTGCTTGCAAGCCTGTGTACTACCCCGAAGCTGAGAAGAAAACCAGCAGGGAAAATCCCAGACAGAGCAACGATGGGAGGTCGGAGCCCTTGTAGGCCCCACAGCAGTGACAAAGCCCCTCCCTCCATGAATCAGATCCATTACTCATCAGGTAAGAGGGGGCCAGCAGACCTCACCGTGGGGGGGGGGGCGCTGGAGGGAAGAATGGAAGTTGAGCGAAGTCTCTAGGATGCAAGGTGGTGGGTGGGTGAGGATTGGACCAGGATAAAAGGATCTGTAGCCACCTAGGGCCTATGCAAAAGAAGCTACTACGGCTAGTTATCTCAAAAAGAAAGAAAATTCATTGCAAAAACTGCAACAATGCACATTCTATGATTCCTCTTAAAGTGTCAAAAGGAAAGAAATACGATGCTAGAGTGTTTTTCCTTAACCATAACTCCACCCACCTCACACACAACCCCCCCATGAATCCCACTGAACTGAATGCCAAAACAAAATCCAGATTTCAAAGACACATTTTATCATCATAAATATCAGCATTTTAACACTGTAAATAAATGGCATATTTGGAGAAATAAGGGATATACAATGGTGAGCTGTCAGATAAATGATTTATCTACACAAGTGCTGTTTGACCTCGCATAACCTCACGAGTGGCATAAGCCAAGAGTGAGATGTCTGAGGTCAAACAGCACCAGTGTAAATAAATCATTTATCTAACAGCTTACCATTGTATATTTCATTTATGCAATAAGGATGCTTTCTGTCAGTGCAGGGACATTTGCTTTTAATTATCTTTTTTTGCATATGTTTGTCAAAAAGGTAAACAAAAAATTGTATTTTCTGCTCTTTTTTGCTAATCATAAAAAAATCTGTAAGGTATTTATAAATGAAATACCACTCATTTTGTAGATAATTTTGTGCTGCACAACTTTCATGCTCACAGCACTATGCTATCTTTTTTCGTTTTAAAGTTACTTGCATTTGAATATAGTTAGTACTGGTACTGAGGCTGAACATTCTAAATGAGTTCTGGAGTGATTGTGACATATCTACTATGGGCCGGATATTCAGACTGTGCCAGGCTGTGGCGCAAGCCTGGGTGCAGTGCAACTTGGCTGCGCAGGGGTGTTGACAGGGTGATATTCAACAGAGTTGCGCCATGGCACAGCATCGTTGAATGTCGCACCCTGGCCACCCGCAGTGTGCATGGCGCAGTGGCCAGAGTGGAGCATGGGGATGCGCTAGCACAAGTTCTGTTGCGCTAGGTGCAACAACCGCGATATTCAAAAGTGCACATGCAAATGGGGCCATAATGCATGCAAATGCACAAATGGGGCCATTTGCATGTCATTATAGCCCCATTTGCATGCAGGTGTGCCGATCCCCGGCGATTTGCACCTGGCACCCTGCCAGGCTACAGCCGCCGGGGACCGACGCCCCCTGCACATCGCGCCTAAGTACCCCACTGCCCGATCACGGGCATATGTAGAGTATTAGAATCTTCCCATATCCCTGGTGGTCCAGTGGACCACCTGCAGCCCAATCGCGGGCATAGGTCTGTTTAAAACATTTAACACTATCCCTGGTGGTCCAGTGGACTGCTCGCAGCCCGATCGCGGGCATATGTTGAGAATTATAAATGTCCCATATCCCTGGTGGTCAAGTGGACCGCTTGCAGCCCGATCGCGGGTGTCAGTGAAAAATAATGCAACACCAATACAACCCTGGTGGTCTAGCGGTATCCCCCTCTCCACCTGCCCACTGAGCCCCACCGCCTCGTTCCACCCCGGTCAGCGGCGGGCAGCAGCTCCCCACCCGCTAGCTGCCCCACCACCTGCCGACTGACACCGTACAATAGGGCTGCACACCCATTGGTCCACAGCATGAGCCAATGGGCGTGCAGCCTGTACCATACTACATAGTCCAGATATGTGAACAGCCCGTACCATACTACACAGTCCAGATATATGAACACATATCTGGACTGTGTAGTACGGCATGGGCTGAACGCTGTGGGACCATCGGTGTACAGCCCCACCGCGACAGTGTCAGTCGGAGGCAGCAGGTGGCAAGCGGATGGGGAGCTGCCGCCCGCCGCTGACCGGGGAGCGTACTGGGGCTCAGTGGGCAGGGTACCGCTAGACCACCAAGGTTGGATTGGTGTGCATCATTTTTCACCGATGCCCATGATCGGGCTGCGAGTGGTCCACTGGACCACCAGGGATATGGGACATTTATATTTCTCAACATATGCCCGCGATCAGGCTGCAAGTGGTCCACTGGACCACCAGGGATATAGGACTATCCTTCTTCTACGTATGCCCATGATCGAGCATTGGGGGGGGGCGCCACCACGAAGGTGCAGCCAGAGCTCAGGTGGCCACCCACAGGTGGTAGCTGCCGTGTTACGCCCTGCAATACGGCAGCTCACCTGTGGGTAGCCAGCTGTTGCTCTTTTTTTTTTTTTTTGGCTTATCTGTGTGCAGCGAGGTAGGGGTTACAAGATGATGGGCTCAGCATAATCCCGGTGCTGAATATCGGATGTGCGGAGTATACATGGCATGCCTCTCAACTGCGCTCGCATTCATTACTGATGCGCTCTGGTGCATCGGGATTTGTGCCAAGCTCAATCCCTGTTTGAATATTGCACCGGGGCGCATCAGTGGGTTGCGCATGGCACAACAGTGTTGCGCCATGCACAACCCTTCTGAATATCCCGCCCTATGTATATACTGTGAATCTGTGATGATGTGTCTACTACGTGTATAAATGTAAAATTTTGAATTTATCTCATAGTAGCTGAGATTTATCTCATAGGATTTATGTCCACGCCTATTGCGTAAATACGGTTACACCCCATGATGAAGGTCCCACATGGTGACTCAGGACGTTCTCGACAGGTCTGGCACAGTTTGCATCACCATGCAGGTGCTTCATGAGTGGTCCACATGGTGACTCATGATGTTGGCTACAGGTCTGAGACAATATGTGTCACAATGATATAGGTGCTTTGTGACAACTACAGTGTTTGTTACTGGCAAGTGTGATCATTTGCAACACATCAACTCTTTAGGCCCTTTTACACATAGCCTACCTCTGAGTGTTGCAGTTTCAATCCGCTCCCTCCACTCAGTCTGCCCCAATTACCTTTTTGTTTACATGCAGTTGTTCTGCATCGGTCTCATGGCTCTTCTGGCATTTTTACTAGTTTTCCGGATGGTGGAGAGCCCGAGATGTTGGAGCTGCGGGTGTGCGTTATTATTCAGGATGCACCCGGAGGATCATGCATGCCTCCCAAACTCTAAGTTAAGCTATACACAATCTGTCACTGCTTGAAAAAATGCTTCACTTTTTAAAGTGCATCATAATGAAATCAAAGGGCTACAACAAATAAAAATCAGGTCCAAAAAGCCGAGCCACGATACTGGGCATGCGCCTACACATATGAGTATCCCAAGGTTTTCATTACGGTACACTTTAAAAAGTTCTGCATTCTTCATGCAATGACAGCATGCGTTTAACTTTACCTCAATTTTGTGAGGCGTACATGAGCCTCCTGGCACTTCAGTGCCATTTCCTTATGTGCCTGGCTGTGGTGATCACCAGGGCATCCCGGAGGGTCTCGCAAGACTCTGCTGGAGCGGTGTGAGCGCTCCCATGTGTTTACATGGACGCTCGATCCGTTCCACAAAGATGCATGGAAATGACGAACCCAGGAAAACAGGGAACACCAGATCAGTAAGTGTTCATTTTGATGTGGTGCGAGTTGCCTGTACACACAAAAAAGGTAACATTGCAGTTGCTCTGCACCAATCAGTGCAGTGCAGAGCCAGTTGTGTAAAGGGGCCTTTTGCTACTACTTTCCCTGTCAGCTAGTCGAAAAACAGTTAAGCACAACCCCCAGCAAAGTCAGAGTGGATGCATATTGACTGAACCACTGCTGGCTCTCAGCACTGAGTGTGGTTTCGCTTCTGGAAGAGAGGGAGAAAACAAAATTTACTGCATTGAAATAGGCTGCCTTAGACCCCATGACACCCAGGCACTAAGCTTCAGCTTCCTGTCAGACTTCTCAGCAGCTAGGCTCCATCGCAAAGGACAATTCACAGGAGGAGTCAATGACAATGTGGGGGAAGGGGATGTTCTCAAACCAGAAAGACAAATCCCAGGAGATGGACATGGCAAAGCAATTTTATGTGATCATAGCTATACCCCTTCCACAGGGCAGTTAGATAAAACAAACAACAACTAGAAATGAGAAAGCTAAACCTTTATAAGTAAAACTCAGCAGATTGATAAGCATTCCTGGAAGGCCAACTCTAATAGGTGGGTCTACAGTACTAGATGGCGGGGTTCGGGCACAAGATTAGCCAAGTTTTCCAGAGAATCGGACCCACCACCACAAATGCCCTGTCCCGGGGGGTGTGACCAACAGCCGAACTGAGAACAACCTCTTTCTGCAGCTCTGTAACTAGTAGCAATCCAATCTAGAAAAAAACCTTTCAAAGAAGTTATTTTAAATTTTGCTACCGATCAGTTGATACAGCATTGTCTCCGGATTCTGAGGGTATAAAAATTTCCACAAATGAGTACTTATAGTTGGAGATATGGTGTGAGGCAACAAAGTGGCAGCAAATCCAGACAGAGCTCGCTCTAAGGACTCGATGGTGGGTGGGAGTAAAGATCAGCATCCTGGTGGCAGGTAATGCTCCGAAGCCCAACCTTCTAATGTGGCACTGCTTTGGGAGATTCAAGGCTTGGATAAAAAATGTGCTTTAGCTCAGAGCTAAAACAGCTAAATACTAAGGTGGCAACTGTAGCAGAGGGCACTAAAGGGGCAATGAACACTGTGGAGAAAGCCCTGGTTGTTAACTACGGGACTAAACAAAGAAAATACTCTACTCCGACGGTGGCTTGAAAATTTAGAAAATGCCGCCCAGTCCTCTAACATCAGACTTTTGGGACTCCCAGAAACCACTGAAGGAGAAGATCCTAAGGCTCACTGAAAGATATGGTAGCACAAATTTTAAATCTTGAGGGTGACTTTGAGATAATAAAAAAAGTTTACCGCATCTCACCATGTGGTGGGAAGACTAGAACCACTATGGGAGAAGCCATTCCTTGGACTATCTTGATGGAGCTCAGATCATCAGAAGAAAGGGACTTGATCCTAAGTAAGGCAAAACAATTCAGCTCTCTCCACTGGCAGGACACAAGAGTGCACATTTTCCCTGATTTAAGCTATGCGATCAGAATGAGAAGAAAGGGATTTAATGGCGTCAGATCTCATATTCGGGCTTTGAGACTGCACCATGTTTTATAGATGCCAGCCAGCCAGTCTGAGAATAGTATATGGAGGGAAGGTGTTTCAATTTTCTGACCGCACAGATGCCACCAAGTTACTAGTTAAAATGGAAAGTCAGTTATCGGCCAGAGGTGAGAAATAAGATTCGGATTAAGTAGATGACTAAGACATAAACTGAGCCTATAAATGTTATGAGAGGGGGTGGAGAGCGTTGGCTGAGAGACTGTTTATCTGGACACTATTCACTAACTTTTTCCCTGCTCTGCGCCTACTACCCTACTTCGATGCCCCACTAGCCATCCCCTGCCATTTTGGCCCCCTGACCACGCCAGACACACACTCTTTTTTCCCCCCTTTCTCTTGTGGATTCGGTTGGTGCCTTTTCCACCAGCCACTCCCCCTTCCCTCTCGTCTATCTTATGCCTGTATCCACCCCATTATTTTATCCATGCCTATCCTCTCTCATCTCTTGCCCGCCCACGAATTATGATTGTGGCTGTGTACAGGAGTCTTTAATTTAACCTGGCTTTCCTTTTTTTTTTCCTGCAGATCTTGCCCGCTGAGGGCTCTCCAGCATGCAGCCCCGCCACGGCTTCCCCGACTGCTGACCCACCCCACTGCTTTCAAGTATGGTCTGAAGCCTCTGGATCCTTGGAGTTCTGTGGCATGAAAACCGCTAATTTGATTTGGTTACTTCTGGCTCTTCAAATGCTCTGACTGGCTGCCTCACTAAAGCCTACCGTCTGATTGGACTTTTAAAAAAACAAACTCTTTTTCCCCCGATTTAAGCTACATGATTGGAATGAAGAAAGGGGTTTGATAAGGTTGATAAGGACAGTCTCTTTCAGCTGAGTGGAAACCATAACATGAGGGGGCACAGTCTTGAGCTGGAGTGTGGGAGGTTTAGGAGGGAGGTCAGGAAGCACTTCTTCACAGAGAGGATGGTGGACACTTGCAATGCACTGCCAGAAGAGATAATCTCGTTGAAGACAGTGGGCAGCTAAAGAGAGGCTGGGACAGGCGTAGGGGGAGGGTAAGGGTCATGGATAGGGAGGATGGGAGGAGTGGTTTGGGAGGGACGGGACATTAGCTCAAGCTATGGACCCTGCGATTCGAGCACAGTTGATAGACCAAATGGCCTTCTTCTGCTGGCTTCTTCGTATGTTCGTATTATTTATTTTATCTGCTGCCCGGCGGCTTAACTGTTGAATGTGCTCCTAGCTCCACCTGGTTTTTCGGCCCTCCCCACTTCCATCCTTAATTAAATGCTCTCTCTAGCCACTCCCCCTTTTACTGCTTGGCACATTCTTTAGGCTGCCCTTTCTCTTAAAGGGGACCTGCCTAACAGCCCAATAAGGGAGGCAATATATCGCAGTGGTTTAAGGCTCTGAGCTACAAATCTGGTGACATCCAGCATATCAGAATGGGGTTTGAATCCCACAGCTTCCACTTCCATACTTTCTGACCCTGAGTGAGTCACTTAACTTCCCTGTGCTCCTAGGTCGTGCCTGTAAAAAAGCTTTCAGTTTAGTGTGCTAATCCTGGTTAACCCTTAGGCTGCCGCCGACAAGATATCTTGTCCTAAAAACCTATGCAGCCTAAACTAAAAAAAAAAAAGGCAGATTAAAGCTACCCTTAATGCTCAAACCCCTTATATAGTCCTTTCTACTGTTGGTAGCCATGAAACCCCCCCCTCCTTATCATTTACCGTTCCCATCTTCTGTCTAACCTTTCTACTGATCGGTCGGACAAACGCCAGCACCAGGACATGCACAAGCTTCAGGATCTGGGCAATGGTCCGCTTCCTCAATATGAGACACCATCCAAGTGCACAGGCCCTGCTACATCTAGCCCTCCTTTCCCACAACCTTGACCTTCTACTTACACTCAACTACCTTTTCTTATCTCCACTAGAGTGGCAGCTTATGCTCTCTCTTCCTTCGGCCACCCCACCACCCCTGAACATGGCACCCAGCTATCCCTAGGCGCAAATATACTCGCTTATTAAAAATGACATTAATCTTCCTTAGGAAATTGATACTGCTCCTCCTGCTTTGTTCAGGGAGCGTTGAACTGAATCCTGGCCCACCCCTTACACCAAGTTCTCCTTCTGACCTCTTGCAGTTAAAAAGTTTAAGCTTTCTCCACATAAATGTATGCAGCCTTCTTAAAAAAGTTGACCTGGTTCAAGCATGGGCTTTTCACACGTCTCCAGACATAGTTATGACTTTTGAGTCATGGCTCTCAAATCATATTCCTGATAATACCATTAATATACATGGATACAATCTGCTTAGGTGTGACAGGCTTACCAGAGGTGGGGGTGTTGCCATTTATAGTAAGGATAAATTTCAATTCTCCGTTATTGAACGGTCCACTATGCCCAACGAGTCTGAATGCCTTGACATAAAGTTATCCCTTTCTCCAGCGCTTGCCCTTTTAATAACAGTTTGTTATAGGCCTCCCTCAGCTCTGCTTGGTATACTTTCGCACATACACTCCCTTCTGGATAATACGAATCTTGAATGCATAATTATGGGCGACTTTAATCTTAATTGGTTGGATGGCTGTTCCAATAAATTAAAGGAATTCTGTGATGCACGTGGGCTGTCTCAGATCACGCCTCAGGTCACTCGTCCAAACAAGAAACATGAAGAGCGCAGCTCACTTCTGGATCTCATGCTTGTCAATGAGCCCTATAACATCACCCATGCAGGAGTCTTTCACAGTGATCTAAGTGACCACTGTGCTATGGCCTGTATCAGACGTGTTCCCATCTGGTCGTCCTCCTCCTCCCTTAAACTGAAGAGATGTTTAAAAAACTTCTGCCCATCTGCCTTTCTGGCTGATGTTGGCAACATCATCTGGCAGGATTTTTATCTGTCTGCCACTATCTCGGAGGCCTATAACATCTTCCAAAATCTTCTACTGGGGCTGATAAACATGCCCCCTTCAGGAAGATCAAAACTAGGAAAAGGACCCCTGACTGGTTCACCCCCTCATTAAAGAAAGCCCTCAGAGACAGAGATGTTCTTTGGAAAAGGCAAGAAAAACCAAATCTGGTACTGACCGGCTAGCTTTTCGTGTAGCAAGGAACGCCTGTACTAAACTGATTAGATCCGAAAAAGCCCAATTTTTTCAAACTGCCATTGAGGAAAACATAAACAACTGAGCAAAATTCTGGAAAATCCTCAAAGAGGTCGAAGGACATTCACCAGCCTCCCTCCTGCCCACCAGGATCGTAGCAGGCATTACTACTTACACCGATAGGGCGGACATCCTTAAAAAGTTTAACAATCACTTCATCACAGCTGGCCTAGCATTTGACGCTTCCCCTGCCAGCAAGCTCACTGTTCATAGTGGCGCTACTGATGGCGCTCCCTCCTAACCATCCTTCTTTTAGCTTTTGCCCAGTCTCCTTCAAACGAGTCGAGGACCTCTTACTGACCCTGGGTACGAACAAGAGTGCAGGTGCGGACCACCTAGAACCACTCTTCTCGAAAATAGGCTACTATTACTTGACGGCCCCCGCTACTCACCTATTTAATTGCTCCCTGATGCACGGGGAGCTACCCCGCCTTTGGAAAATTGCTCACATCATCCCCCTAGTTAAATCTGGAGACCCATCTGACCTGAATAATTACCGGCCCACTTCCCTTCTGCCTATACTCTCCAAAATCTGAGAAAAAAATCATCAACTCCCAGCTGAGAGAGAATCTTGACCCCGAAAATCTCCTTAATCCAGCCCAATTGGGTTTCAGACCCAAGCACAGTACGGTGTTTGCCCTTGGCAAAGTATCTGACTGGCAAATTGCTGTAAACGCAAAAAAAAAAAAACATATTTATGCCCTCTTCTTAGACCTCTGCAAGACCTTCGATTCTGTGGACCACAACATCCTGCCTAGCCTCTTGAGCAGTATCGGCCTCGATAGCACTGCACTACAATGGTCCGAGTTCTATCTTAGCAACAGAATGCAACAAATAAAAGCTCAGGGTGACTTATCTCCTCTGAAAAGTCTACCTAGGGGCGTGCCACAGGGATCTGTTCTGGGCCCGATACTCTTCGCTATTTACATTAACAATACTGATGACAGTATCCGTACATCTAACATACATCTATTCGCTGATGATATGGTTCTCTATACCATTAGCTCCTCCCCTGAAACTGCCCATAAGGATCTTCAGGAGGACTTTATCTCCCTTCAAAATAACCTCCTAAGGCTTAAGCTTCTGCGTAATACAAAAAAACCCTAAAACCATGATCATTTCACCCCATCTCTCCCATGCTACAGTATTACCGACAAAACTCAGAGCTATATACTACTTGGTGAACCATTGGAAATCGTGGATATCTTTAAGTACTTGAGATACTGGTTAGACAACAAACTAAGCTTTATGACCCACTTGTCAGAGCTCCAGAAATAAATTAAGACGAATAGGCATATTCTTTCATATTAGACACCTGCTTATATCAAAAGCCAGGAAGAGACTAGTCCAAATGGCCTTCCTTCCTCAGACCGACTACGCTGACTTTCTCTACAGCCACTGTCCCGTTGTGGTCTTAAATAAATTAGACACTCTCTACCACCGTGACTTAAGGTTTGCCCTGAACTTACCCCAACTCACCCATCACCGCCTTCTCTACGAGTTGTCCGGCTGGCCTTCCCTTTCAGTCAAGAAGCAAAGAAATGCTCTCCTTTGGTTTTACAGGGCCATAATTGATCGACTGCTCTCCTATATCTCTAACCTTTCTGTGAAAGCTCAAGGGTCGTACGGCCTGAGAAGACTAGCTCTGGTAACCGCCAAGGTACCTAAAATAGAGGGGCGCTATGGAGCACCCAACATGGCGGTCGCTTTTTCCTAAGCTCTGTCTCAGTTTAATATAAAAAGTTAAATTACGAGACCTTGTAAACTCCTATCCTGCTTCAAAGTGATACTGCCGAAGTAGTGACAGCTAAGGACCAGAAATGGGGCTGAAAAAAGACCATAAACACACTGCTCTGAACTTAGATGCCTACCTCTCATCCACGTCTGCTCCAACACCCGCGACAGAAGCCAGAGCTACTGATGTGCAGCATCCCCAGATCATGGTGCTGCTCCAGAAAATACAAGCTACAGGGGAGGAAACTAATCGACAGCTGGCTGCAGTAGAGGCTGGGGTGGGCTGGGGAGAGGCACTGCTCTGTAGCGGTCCTCGGTGGAGACCAGGAACAGCACAGACGCGATGCGCAGGGAACTGGAGAAGGAAAACACAGAAAATTGCGCCTCCAAATTGCCAGATGATGGCCGCCTGGACAAGCACCTCCTCGGAACTCCGAGAAGCTGACCCGACTTCAGCAGCACCCAGAGCCAATGCCTAGGCCATCAGGCCATTCCGCCTTGGAAGAGGAGGACCCATCTGACGAGAAAGGTCACATTGGGTTACCCCGCGGTGACCGAATGTGGGGTTGGGACAGCATCGAGCTGGGACAATGTCCTTGGTAATTGGCCTGAAGGAGTGTGAAGGCGCAGGGGAGATAAACAAATAACACAAAAAAAAGGAATAAAGGCACAACATGGTTCAGCCGCCACCTACTGCTCTCTCCCCTCTCTTTGGAACACAGCCCAAAAGACCGTAAAATTGTCCTCCTTGCTAGGGCCCCACACTTTCAAAATGCTGCTCACTCGCTATCCAAGGGATATCTGTGCCTGTCTCCTGTAGGCTTGTAAGCACCTCCTCTTACTCCTGACTCAACCGTTGACAACACTAGCACTACCACCACCACCACCAGCTCTTCTCTTCCATTTGCCTTCTTGGCTTTTTTAACATCTCTCTTTTAAGTTGACTTCCTGTCCTCTCAGCCCCCTTTCCCTCCCCTACTTCTGACCTGTGATTCCCTTTTTATCTATGTATCAATTTAAACATATAATTTTTTCATTGCTGGATTCCTTCCAATTGTTATAATGCTGTTACATTATGTTACTGGCACTGTATTGTACTATTAGTCTCTGTCTCTATGTGTATGTTTACTACCCAAGACCATCTTGCAAATGAGCTTGCTCAAGGATGAAATGCCTATTTAAATAAGATTTTTGATTGATTGATTGATTTTGCGGGTGAACTTTATGGGTTTATGCTGGAAATTTATTATATGGCAATATTTTAGTTAATTAAAACCCTTTAGTTCTAACAGAACAACTGTCTCTGAATTGTGCCCCTCCCTCACACAGACTCTTACTTTAAGCTTCAACAGTGTGTAACTGTATAAAATGTTATGGCGCCTCATGTATAGCCGTGTTGCACCTCTGTTTTGGGTGCGCTCAAGTTGATAATGCCTTAATCTTTTGATGCTTCATGTTGAGAAGTATGTTGCATATAAGATTATGTGTTTTTGAAAACAACACGTTTGAAAGGTTCTAAAAATGGTTGGCTACAATAATGTTTGAACTGCATGAAGAGCGATAATTTTCCTAATTTCTAGCAGATGATGCAAGTGGAAGGGGGGACTCGTAACCTGTTTAAGAGGGTGAAAGATATGGTCACCTCATTTACACTGTCCCTACTCATGGCTGCAATGGTCATTACAGAATAATAATTATCTTGAAAATATTAAATTAATCTGGGTTTACTTCCCAGTTCAATGTATATGGGTTAAATGATGGATTAATTAGTATACACACAAGTGGTGTAACAATGCACAGGGGCAAGGTTATTATTCTTGTTACTGTTAACATGATGAGTTTGTGTTGTACAAGTATAAAATCTGTGTAATGCCTGCCTGTATGGAAATATATGTAATGCTTACTTACATAAATTCTAATAAAATATAAGTTCAAAACAAGAAAATGCCCTGTGTCCCCTGAAGATTTTACCTGAGCACTAGCAAAATGTCCAACTCAGAGTGAAGAGAACAAACTAGGGCACATGGGAGGGGGGCTCAGAGGTGGTGACGGCCCTGTCTGTTCAGTCCCTTGAAAGTTAACAGACATGCGCCCCTTGGTGGCCCAGGGGCAGTGAAACGCACCACTGTACCAGCAACTCACGTCTCATAGAAGAGTCAGGCACTTGGACCGGGAGGCTGGGACTGGGAGAAGAGCCCAGGCAGGGAGGGAAGAAGGGGCACCTTATGTCACCAGAACTACTCCTATGGTGAGCCAGAGAGCTTGCATCCCGCAGGGGTATCACTGTGGCATCCAAGACCAGGCAATTGGCCTCCTTTGGTGTGTGGAGGATGGAAAGGGAGAAAATGGGAGTAAAAACCTCAATACCATCAAAATGATGACTGGTAGTACCCTTAGGACCTTCTGCCATTGATCATCACCGTAGGTTAGGTGGAGCTAGCAGAGGAAAGTGATGCTGCCATAGGGGACAGCCCAGGCATGAGGGCTGGGCAGATGGCAATGGTGGAGAAAACAACTTAATGAAAACTAGTTACTGGCTGGCCAAATAGTGCATCAGTAGTGCTACCATTCGCTATGCAGGCGACCTGGGTCTGGGAACGGACTTAGGTCACTCGGAGGCTGCCAATAAGAGTGGGGAATCGAGCATCCTAGCTCTCCTCATTGTATGTATTAGATAGGAAATTACACAGGTCTGTCTTGTAAACTGGATTCTGTCCAAATGACATGTACTACCTGTATAAAAATAAAATTCTACCTACCTACCTCCTCCTTCAAGGGGGGGGCGGGACATAGCATTCCACGGTTTGTCCGCCTCCTAGCGGAGGCCATGAGACAGCACAGTGGGACTGCAGCAAGGGAAGGGGCAGCCACCGGATGCTGACATGCATATATGCTACCATGGGGAGAAAACCAGGAGCTGCAGGAAAAAGCCCTGGCTCGCCATTGCACCGGCACTCTCTGCAGGCCCATGCACCACCAAAACAGTATGCCACTCACCACTGTCATGGTCCTGGGCTAGGGGTGGACAACAACTAAGTCCATGAGAAGGTTGGTGATGGGGATGAGGGGGTGCTATGTGGTGAGTCAGGGAGTGAAAAAAAGCCGATTTAAAAAAAAAAAAAGTTGGTGGTGATGTACCTCCTACTGGATGGCTAGTGCAGGCCACGTGGCACAGGCATGATATGGTGTTGAAAGCTTGTAGATAGCATGACCCTGGCTGCTGTTGTACACTAGCTACAGGCAGTACATACCACCACCCCCCCACAGGAAAGCCCACGCTTAGCAGTATACGTTGCAGTAGTCCACACGTGATGTCTCAAATGTGTGGACAGGTCTTCCCCAGCAAGAGATTATTTCAAACCAACTATAATGCTACACTTTTCAGCTGTCACCTGAGGTAGGGTGATGAAAACTTTGGAAAGGGGGGCAAATATACTATACTACATAAAATTACTAAAATCCTGACAGCAGAGTTTCCATTTCTTATCCTAACACGATACAAAGAGCAGCTCTGCAAGCTGGGGGGGATCTTTTCATTTTCTTCAAACTTTTCAGCTCGTGGACAACACTGTGTGAATGTTTCTGGCAACAGAAAAAGGTCTGCACCATGGCACAGAGTAAATAGTAAGGGGCAGGGAGAGAGTTGTCAGGACGACACAGCTGAACCACACTCTAAATGGAGGGCACAATTTAATTCCCTCACCAACTGGCACTGTTGTGATTGAGGGCAGTGAAGCGTGCCTCAGACATCCATCTCACTGTCCGCTGCTGCTTAACTACTCAGACAACCAAGGATTTATAAACTCCTTTTCATCGCTAAAGGAAACACTAACATGGTGGCAACTTGAGGGTGGGATGGTTGTCTGCCTTTCCAGAGAGCGCTATCCTCATATCACCACCCAGCCCAGATTCATTCAGGTCAGTAACCTTTAAATCACTAGGAGGTGAATGCTGCATCCTCCATAAGTGCCATGGCAGGGGACCTCATCATCTCGGGCCTCTAAAGACTGGGGTTGCACAAAATTCAGACAAGCTTTTTGTGTATGTGTGTGTGTGTGTGTATGGGGGGGGGGGGTTACCAAGGAATACAGCATGAGCCAGCAATGAGACAACAGATCCATAAGCAAAAGATCCTGGGTTCGAACTTCAAGGCCCTTGCCTGCCCAGCTGCAGGAAGCCAAAGTCTGGACATGAACCAGTCTCCTTGGGGCAGCGAGAAAGTTACTTATAGTAACTCTAGAGCTTGAAGAATATCTCCTCCACAGAGCCACACACTTGATCTTGGGGCCAGAGGCACTACGACTACATGTGACTTTGAACTTCTGGGGCTGGCACACACCATGCACATGCATACAGCACCAAGGATGGTGCCACATGCAACGACAGTACAAACAGTGGTGCAAGCCCCAACCACCTCGGTTTCTTTTTTCAAGGAGACAGCACAAAAAAAAAATGACTCAATCAAATATAAATATATAATACATAATCCACTACAGACGTGCGATCGCGCTCCGACGCACGCATACCTTGCTGTGTTTTGTGACACACAAGGCCGCAGTATAGAGGAATCTTGAATCTGGAGTCAAATAGCAACAACCTGCAGAGCGGATTCCAAGACCTTTACTGAATACTTCAATATCTGTCATGAATGGGCCACTTTCAGTCTGGCGTCAGACTCTCCAAAGCCAGTGGACTGAAAAATTAGTCCAGTGGAAGACACAAAACAAACAAAAAAAAAAAAGGTGAAACTGTCCACTGAAGAGGTCGAGGATGCAGAAAATGCCCAGTAGGTTTTTATATATCAGTAATTATCTCTATGAGATTTAGATAAATAGATAACAATATCTGATAGCAACACGTCGGATACAAGGAATTATTACTACTGAGGGGTCTAATGACCTCATAATGCCACAAGTCTGAAGAGCAAGTGGCCTTTATGAGTTCGTAAGGCCCACGAGATGGTAATATTTCATGAGTGCGCAGGATTTAGCCAACAGATGTTTTATTACATAAGGATAGACACAAAAGAGATGGTTTAGAAGTTTTATTACAGTTACACAGTAGTAAGGTAGTGGTTAGACATGTCAATAGCATTATATGAAGGTGGTTATTACAAGTCATATGAATTGTAATACAGTGTGCATTTCGTGTCTGTACTTGTAATAGTTTGTGAATAAGTTGTCTATTATTGTAACCCGGGTGCCATGTACCAACGGGCTACTATCCCTGCCTGGTGACTGTAGTACAGGTTAAGGGGCCTGGGTTCTGTTTCAGTGACAAGCAGGGGTTCTATCCCAAAGGTAAAATAATAAAAATGTGGTCCCTCCATCCAGAGTAAAATAGGTTCCATGTCATAATGGCGATCGCATAACAGTGATGACCGTTATGGCGAGTGTACTGCGACGAAAAGCAAAAAACTATGAACACTTACTGGTGACATTAACCCACACAACAGGAACAAGCATTAATGTGGGGGGGGGGTGTTTGCCCTTCGAACCCCCGATTTTAGATAACCAACTCCAGGGGCTTGCATGTTGGGGATGGGGAGATGGTCCGAAGAAGAAAAAAAAAAATTACGGCAGCAGCAACAAAGTGTTTCCCTGGTCCCCAGCCCCGAACCTAGCCACCCTCACCACCACACCACACAGCTAGCCCAGCAGCAGCAGGCCATACTACCCCACACAGAACCTTCCTCCCTATCCCTCCTCTTCTGGCTGCCATTGTAACCCTCCCTTGCTCATCCCTACCCTCGCTGTCCAATTCTGTCGCTAGCCTTACAGGGTAGCTCACATGTGCAGCGCTGCAAATGACTCACCCTTTGACAGTCGCTACTATCATAGGATACCAGTAAAATATAGCGGTCAGATGGTTGTGCGGTACAACCCTTGGATGCTGTATCAACCACCCCCTTCAGTCACCCCAACCACGGGATACCGACGTTAACTGTAACTCTCTACTTTGCATGCAATTTCTGGCTATAGCTAATAATATGCTAACAACTGACAGTACTCTACTTAGCATGCAATTAATGACTACAATAATATGCTCACAGACAACTTTTAACAGCAACAAGAATAACAAGGTTTATTGAATAGGGAAAGGGGAAAAAGATGATGCAAAATTAAGTTCAGATGCAGTTTTAAACCTTCAGAACAAACAATTTGGCCCAACAATACTTGTGCCAACCCCCAAAAGCAACAGCATTCAAATGTGCCAGCAGAAACAGACCAGCCAATCTATCTAAGTCTGCTCGAGTCTGCAGCTAGCACCCCTAGTTTGCAGCTGCCCCACCCCCTCCTTTGTCATCCCACTGCCGCCCCCACCTCCCCCACCTTCACTCTCCCCTGTTCCCCATCCCATGCCCTTCTAAAGCTGTTCACAGATTTAAATGATACCACCCATTATGGTGGGTATTCCATTTTAATACCACCTCTCGTGAAATAGTGTTTCCTCATTTCCTCCTAAATTTTCCCCTATTCTTAGCCCATGCCCCTGGTGTCTGTCCCCTCCTTAGCTTAAAGACCCGCCTGCCCCATCCTTATTGATTCCCCTCAGATACTTGAATGTCTCTGTCATGTCCCCCCTGTCCCTTCTATACTCCAGGGTGTACATATTCAGGCCTCCCAGCCTGCTCTCATAGTCTCTCCCCTCCATTCCACATATCATCTTCGTTGCCCTCCTCTGCACCCCCTCCAGTAGCCCTGATATTACGCTTCAGGTATGGCATCCAAAACTGCACAAAATACTCCAAGTGCAGCCTTACCAGCAACCTGAAGAAGGGCAAGATCACCTCTCTTCGCCTGGACAAAAAAACCCTCGCTATGCACCCCTGCATTTTGTTCACTTCTGCAGCTGCTCTCCTGCACTGGGCAGTGTTGTTCATGGTCCCTGTTACCATTACCCCTAGGTCCTTCTCCTCCTCCTCAGTGATCTCCAGCTTAACCATCCCCCAAGTGCATAACCCTACATTTTTTTGCACTGAACCCCAGCTGCCACCTCTCTGACCACTCCTCTAGCTTGCTTAGGTCCCCCTGCAGCTGCTTTCATCCCTCCCCTCCATCCACCACTGCTCCCATTTTGGTGTCATCTGGTAACAGACTTACCTTGCTAACCACCCCGTATGCAATGTCTGATATGAAGAGCCCAAATAATACTGGTCCCAGCACAGAACCCTGTGGCACCCTGCTTGACACCGGCTTCAATGCTGAGAGCTTCCCTCCCACTACCACCTGTTGCAGCCTCCCACTCAGCCAGCTTGTAATCCAGTTCGTAATTTTTGCCCCTAACCCTACACCAGTTAGCTTCCCCCCAAGCTGTCCATGAGGCACCGAATTGAAGGCCTTGCTGAAGTCCAAATAAAGAACATCCACCGCATGACTTTTATCCAGCTCACCTGTCACTGTCATATTATTGTATCAGGCTGGGTTGACAAGACTTCCCTGAAACAAACCCATGCTGCCTCACATCCTGGAAGCCGCTATCCTCCAGGTACGACACCAGTCGATCCTTTAGTATCGTTTCCATTTGCCAAACCCACCTCCCTACTGGTACCAATCAAGCAATCATTCAAGTCTTTATTTATCCAGGCGGACACCATTGAGCAATGCTCATTTGCGAGATGGACCTGGTCATAACAAAATCACAGTACAGTAACAAGGTAAAACACAGGACAGTAACAAGGTAAAACACAGTACAGTAACAAGGTAAAACACAGGACAATAACATACAGATAAGTAGAATATACATATGTACAGTATGATAACAGTCGAGCTGGGTACCCAGACTTAATGTGAAGGCCTGTATGTTGCCACGGGTTGGCTGGCGTTAGGGCCCTGTAAAAAATGCAGAAACTTGAATAACTTGAAACTCTTTGAATAACCTCTGCCAGGGTAGGCCCTGGGCTTACTCACAGTTTTGCAGATCACCAGTTCGTGGTTGGGGCATGCAGTCTTCCTGGGATTGGAGCTCCAGAAGCAGCAGCTGATGGAAGGGGACTGAGAGCAACATCTGGCAGATGGCAGCAGATGGTGAAAGGAGACTGAGAGACGTCTGGCAGATGGCAGCAGCTGGCGAAAGGGGATTGAGAGCAATGTCTAGCAGATGGCAGCAGCTGGCGAAAAGAGATAAGAGAGTGACGTCTGGCAGCTTTCTACTCAGGGTTTGAAACCGATGTCTAGCAGCCCCCCCCTTCCGCTGGTTGCAGGCTCTTGTAGCTTGTCACCTTCTGCTGGACCCAAGGATCAGGAGACCAGGGCCAGGGCACCTTCTTGTAAAGATGAGCAGCAGAGGGTGCAGCAATGGCTCCCACTGGCTGACTCCACAGACTGCTGCTGACAGAACGTCAGTCCTGGGCCATGGGAGATCACAACAGTTGTTCCACACCCTGCAGCTGGCAGCAGGGAACATTTAAAGTGGTCAGCGCACCCCTGAGGGCTGAAATTTCACATAGTCTTTTGAAAGGCTTTCTTTACAGAATTAAACTTCACTTGCCTCTCACACTTTCCTGGTCTGTTGGCATTCCCCAGTCTATGGGAGTCCTCTGCAGGTGTCTTCAGACTCTGGCTACATGGTCCAGAACCTTCCAGGTGACACAGCTGAAGACAGGTCAAGCCCTCTCTCAGGCTAATGGTTCTCTCAGACACTGCAGAAAAGAAACTGTCAACTGACCTTTTTTTGTTTTAATTCTCACTGGTTCTCCAGGCAAAAGAAAACCTGCCACACAAATTACTTGCCTTTAGGCTGTTGAAGCCACAAGACAGCTGTCAAACTGTCCCTCTGACACAGTCCTCAGACAGCCCAACTCAGACTACCTCAAGCTGTCAAAGTCTTTCAGTTTTCTCTCGGATCAATGGCAACTTCCTATTGGTGGAAACATGCTGCCTTTTCCAGCCTGGAATTCTGATTGGCTGCTGCTGTGGGTCAGAGAATCACACCATGGCTGCCATACACTATCTGCAGTCTTAAAAGCAGTCTCAACTTTTTAAGTTCTATTTCAGCCAAAAGAAGCATTTTTGGTTTTATTTGCCCTTACAGTCCTGTAGAAACCCCTCTGCCCTGTTAAACAACTGCAAAGTTATAAATTAAAATGCTTTCTCAGCAAACAAACATTTTTAGTACTCATATACGTAATCATAAACATACCCACAAAACACTTCAACACAGATATATTTGCTTTGTAACAACACTTGGTGGAAGAAAGTGAGGAGAATCACATAATAGGGGGACAGGGGAGAAGGCTGGATAGCAGATTTGCCTGCACTGCACCTCTCCGGGATGTAAACCCTGCAAGGGGACTGGCAGGGGGGAATGAAAATTATGAAAGGGAATAATTGAGAAGGAGTGGGGTTGGGGATGGGAAAGCTTCCCCAAGACGCAGAGCCCTAAGGGTATAAACACTACTCAATGTAAACCCAGCTAGTGCTATAGGCTATTGGCATACCCAGGGAGGGGAAAAAGAACATAAGAAAAGAGAGAGAGAGAGAGAGAATGAAAAGGAGGAGTGTCAGGTGCAATTGCATGATGGGGAAACGTAGCAGCGAAGAAGATGGGACAACGAACTAGTAGACGAAGCAGAACGGATATCTAAAGGGAGGGAGTTCTAAATGTTTGGAAAATGATACACGGCAGCTCTCCCTTAAGTGTAAAACGGGAAGGAAGGGAGGGAGAGGATCCTATAGGGGCAGTTGCAAAGAGAGTAGGTGGGGGTACAGGGAATAAAGAGGAGGAAACTGAGGTAAGGAGGCAGGGAGCCAAGCCAGAGCTTCCCAACTGAAGAGGCACTATAGGCACTATGGGCAAGGCATCTGGCCCCGAGGGGGGGAGAGGTCACAGTGGTGTGTATGTGGCAGGCAGGCAATGGCAAAGAGACAGAAGGAGTTGAATAGTGTCCAGTCTGCTAAGGGAGATTTTCGGAGCAATGCTATAAACTATGTCTCCAAAATCAAAG
Source organism: Neoceratodus forsteri (assembly GCA_016271365.2). Lineage (NCBI taxonomy): Eukaryota > Metazoa > Chordata > Ceratodontiformes > Ceratodontidae > Neoceratodus > Neoceratodus forsteri. Next base: position 1,026,861,438 of record CM028134.1, read on the forward strand.
ATTGGGAGAATCCTCTTCTGTTAGGAGCAGTAGCATGATGAGTAGCTTAGTGGGGACGGATATGCGTGCCTCAGATAAAGAATTATGAGGATTACAAGAGGAGGTACTAATAGATGCCGAGCTGTGAGTGGACTGGATGAAACAAAGTGATACTAAGTGAATGGAGAATAGATGAGCCCGGGTGCCAGGGTAAGTGGAGAAGGGGATAGAGACATGAAGATAGTAGAGTGGGGGAGGAGGAGAGGGCCAGAGAATGACGTTGGTAGGGCAGGAAGGGAAGTAGAAGGGATGGATGTAGGAGTGAATAGGAGGGGGAAAATGGCAAGGACAATGAAGAACATAGTGTGAGGGGAGGAAATATGAGGGGAAGGAGACAGGATGGTAGATACGGTGAAAAGTAGAAGGGGAGGCAATGGATTAATGTAGAGGAGAAGGTGGGGAGAGGCGAATGAGAGGAAGAAAATTAATGGAGTATAGGTGATGAAGAGGGGAGGGAGGGAGAGAGAGAGTAAAGGGGAAAAGATTATAGAGGACTGGTAATAAAGCAGAGATACAATTACAGATTTAAACTGCACAGTGGACATTAGCTAAACAGGTGACAATACAGCAAATAAAGCAAAGATAAAAGTGACAGATTTACATTGCACAATGGAGTAGCTAATAGGTGGGGAAGAGGAGAGGGAGAGAGTAAAACAGAAAGTGAATGAGGACTGGCAATAAAACAGAGAAATAGTGTCAGAATTATACTGAACAGAGGATTAGCTAACAGAGCCAGCCAGCATTAACATGGGTAGGAGACTCCAAAATATCTAAGCAGACCCCAAAACTGAGCAGTAACTAGCCAACATTTTTTATTTATTTATTAAATCTCGGATTATAAATACCTTTGAACCACAGACTCGTTTACAAAGGTTCTGCGTCGAGTAAAAACCAAAAAAGTGAACAGACAGCAGTGTATAGTTACAAAACTGAAATGTAGGAAGCAATTAAAATTAGACAACACATCTGACAGCAAATGACCATCACTTGAGGCTGGTTAGGGTAAAGGAGGTTTTGATCATCCTTAAATCCCTGCACTCGAGAGGATCTGGGGGCCCTGACGGGATCCAGACCAGAATCCTCAAGGATGGAGCCCCAGCACTAGCTAAGCCCCTAACTTGGCTGATAAACCGGTCTATTATGGAGGGGTCTGTACCTGAGCCTTGGAAGCGGGCTCTAGTGATTCCCATTCACAACGGAGGGTCTACAGAGCCTATAGGGAACTACAGGCCTATCTCCTTGCTGTGTGCTATTGCGAAAGTACAGGAGAAGCTAGTCTACTCCCAACTCCAAGAATACCTGGAAATCCACCAGGTAATCTCTCCGTCACAGCATAGCTTCAGAGCCAAGCATGGGACAGATACTACGCTAACTAAATTCTCGGCAGAAGTCCTGAGCAATAATGACTCAGGAGTCAGTACAGGCGCAGTCTTTATTGACCTCTCTAAAGCGTTCAACTTGGTAAACCACAACCTCCTACTACAAAAAATGTGTTCACTGGGCCTTGACACCCATGCACTGGGATGGTTTGAGAGTTACCTCGCTGGACGACCCCAGAGGGTCAAGTGGAAGGATAATGTCTCCAAGCTAGCACCACTCAAAGAAGGTACCTCATGGGTCAATACTGCCCCCTTCTTCACACTGTTCATAAATGATCTGCACTCACACTGTGGGAGCAGCAGCGTTATCCAGTATGTGGATGATGCGGTCATTTACAGAGCCTCCCCTAACTTAACAGAACTGGAGACAGCCCTCCAAGAGGACATCCTTCAGATGGAGGACTGGCTCACTCTGAACAAAACGGTTTTAAACACCAACAAAACGAAGGTGATGCTATTTGGTCCTAGATCCGTGGGATCTGAGAGGTCACTGCTCCTACAACTTCAGTCCAGGGGGGATGAAACACTTGAGGTGGTTACCTCCACTAAATACCTTGGACTTACCCTGGACCAAAGCTTCACACTAAAAAATCACATAGACCAAATCACCAAAGTCATCCATGGGAAACTCGGAATCCTCTACAGAATAAAGGACCAGATTATCCCGGAAGCTAGGTTAGCCATTGCTGCTAGCGTACTTCTCCCAAAGCTCACCTACGCGGCCCCAGTTCTCCAGGGTGTGGCCATGACGGAGCTAGGCAGGCTGCAGACCTTGTACAACAAGATAATCCGCTTTGCCACTCTATCACACCCAAGGATTCACCACTGTGAGGCCCAATCAACACTCAGGTGGCCGTCTTTGGAAGCTTGCCTCATCTACCCAACCCTCTGCCTTACATTTAAGTTATTGGGTCCCACACCTCCCCCTCTAGCCTGAATGGTCTCGTTAGGGTTAAAACTAACCCGCGGAGTCTACGCACCTCTGGCCAAACTCTCCTTGCGGTTCCCAAGACTAGGACGGAAACCGGATCCAGGTCCTTCGCGTACACCGCCCCTTCCAACTGGAACAACCACCCCCTGGAGGTACGGGAGGCAGTGTCCATCACCAGCTTCCGGACAAAGCTCAAGGCACACCTGCTCGACAGGAGCATATGCCTATGTTACAGGACCTGACCATACATCAACGCACCTCCCTCAAAGGATGGGGAGCACTTATGTACCAATATATCCCCCTTCCACTATGCCCATAAGGAAGGTACCATATGTCATTAGCAACTTCTTGCCTTTACCTTGAGCACTCCCAATCTCAACATGAACTTGATGTGTAAAATGTTTTCTTTTATGTCTAACTCCTATGTCCTATTGCCTATATGTCCTCCACTACCTACCGCTTGTAACCCTATGAAGTCTTTTATTGTCAAATAACATTATAATTACCCGAGTGTACTGATCTGTTACCTGTATGTAATTGTTACTCCCGGGGTTGCCCCTGAAAAAGGGACCTCCGGGGCCCAGTGGGCCTACCCGGTCATCAAAATTCAATAAATAAATAAATGACAGCGAACATATGAAGTAAGGCAAGGCAAATTTTATTTAAGAAACGCCCATCCCAGAGGCTCTGGGCGCCAAACATTTAAAAATAGAAATAGTATTCATTATAACATAAAATACAAAACAATATCTCAACATAAAATAATACATCAACCAGAAACAGAATTTTATACATATATAATAACTTTATGCACACAGAATCAACAGAGCCCCAGCATATTAAATGATCTTCAAACCCGGGAAAAGTACTCCAGAGTCACACAGTCTGCAGCCAACAAGAAAAACTCACTGAGAAATCCAAGTCGAAGAACAGGAGAACAAGCCAGGACACCCAGGAAACCAGAATTCCACTTCGCCACTCCACTGGATTCCTCAAACAGCCAGTAACAGGGCAAAACTGCGCACCAGGTACAAATACCTAGTCCACAGCCAGTAATTGGACAATCCTGAAAGGTCCCACCCAGTCCCCAAAACCCCGTCCTAGACCCACTCACCACTACGGCTGCCCGCCAGCTACCGAGAGGCAAAACGGAAGTGCCGCAGATACGGCCACCCAATGGCAGCAGCACCACGGCACACCACCGGATAGAGTTTAGGCCAGGAAAGAACTCCTCCCCACAGTCCACTGGCGTCTACTTCCAAGTCCAAAAGCAGCTTGATCCGGTTCACTCCTCACACCACTACCGGGACTCCACGCCCTGCTCTCCACATTCCTGCCCCACCCTCCTCTTCCGCAGCAAGTAATACTTCTTTCCAAATTGTAAGTAGAATGCGGATGTTAATCAAAGCGTCCACTTACTCCAATTTTCCTGTTCGTAAAAAGCCCAGCAGAACTCATATGGACCTGAATAACGATACGGACTGAATGACAGTATGGACGTTTCAAAATAAAACAAAAGACGCAACCTAAATTTAAACAAACCAAATAAAATTCAAACGAAAACACAAAACAAAAGCACACCACTAATCCTGCTTTTCCGACAGCAAGCCCAGCGTGGCCGCCATCATCCAGCAGACCAGTAACAGTTCTTGTCATCCACAAAACAAATAAAACAACATGAAAATATAATCCTAACCCCAAATTAGGAAGAGAGTTAAGTGAAGAGGAAGTGGTGTATAGTGGTGAACCTATGTCAGACAGACAGTGGACAAGGATATCGGGGGAAACAAAAATTGAGGGTAGTAGATGAGACACAAAAGTATACAAGAACAGATGGAGGAGGATGGCGAAGAATGGGGCGGGGGGGCCACGATGTTAGGGAGGGGATAATAAATTGTCCGGTGATAGACAGGGTGGTGAGGGGTTGGATAAGTTAAGAAAGGATGGAGAAGAGCAGGGCAGGAAGCCCATAGTTTGGCAAGAAATGGTACACAGCAGAGGGCCTTGTCTGGTCGGGAGCAGGGGGGTGGGTGAGGATAAGGAGGTGAAGGAAGTGGGGAAGTAGGGCAAGGCAACCAAAGGCTTTGTCAAAAGGAGATAGGGGGATTGATAAGGTGGGAGGTAGGGGTGAAGGACCAAGGCATAGGAGAAGGGTGAGTAGGGCTAAGAGGGAGTAGGGTAGGGGATAAATAAAGGTATGTGGAGGAGATAGAAGGGCAAATGAGTGGAATTGGGCATAAGTGCTGATAGGAGCAAAGGATGTAAGTGCTAGAAGCAGTTGTGGTTGGTGATGATTTGTGGCATGCAGCACAACAACTCAGTGGAAGCAGCCACATGTGTTGTGCTGGATGAGGTACTGTCCAAGGCGGTGTTTAAATGGGCCAAGCTTTTAGATTAAGGTGATCTCACCAGGGAGCGAGTTTAGCCAGAGGGGTGCACAGTAGACAAATTATATTTGTCCCTGGGAAGTACAGCAGTGGGGTAACTGGAAGACATGGTTAGCAGAGCTCCTGGTACAGCCAGGACTGCTGGAGCAGTGGAGGATATTTTGTACTCTGGGAGGTGCCATTCCCAGGCTGACTTTATTAGCTAAAAGATAGGTCTGAAATTTGATTCTGCCTTTTAGCTGAAGCCAGCAAGTCTTAATATAGAGGACGCATGTATGAGTGAGTCGATCTCCTCCTGTGAGGAGCCTGTAGACCTTGTTCAGGGCTGTGGGAATTCTTCGTATAGAAGTGTCAGTGGCAGAGCTATAGATTGCAAGCCCCGTAGTATGGATATGATGGAATTATGGATTGCAATTTTCGGTGCGTCTGAGGTCAAAGTCTGCTTGTGCCTGTGAAGACTCCCGACGCGAAATTTGACAGCCTTGGCAACATGTTCAATAAGATGGGAGAAAGAGAGGGTGCTATCCAGGGTAATACCCAGATATTTAAAATGTTGAACTTGTTCCATGGGGGTGCCGGCAGCATTGCAGATTGTTAGAGGGTGAGATCGGTATTTGCTATGCTGGCCACAGAAGAGCATAACCTTTGTCTTTTTGTGGTTTAGTATTAGTTTATGTCTGTAGAACCAGTCTTCTGATTGCGCGAAGCTATGCTGAAGTGAAAATCACTGCATCATCAGCGTACAGCAAAGAACGGCCTTGGCAGGAGCTAGGTAGTCTGTTCATGAAGATACCGAATAGAAGGAGTCCCAGAATGGACCCTTGAGGGATGCCAGATAGGACCGTATGACTATCTGAGAGGTAGCTGTTGATCCTTACTTGTTGAGAGTGGTCTGAAAGGTAACTTTTGAACCAGGATAAGGCGTCCATTGAGAGACATAATTTCAATAGCTGGGTGAGCAGAAGAGTGTGGTTCACTGTTTCAAAGGCCTTGGATAGATCTAAAAATGCTGCGTCGACATTAGCAGTGAAAGAGTCATAGCAGACAACAGCCTGGTGAGGAGCTGAGAAACATGTTTAACTAGCATTAATCCACAAGCAGACAGCATTGTATGAACCCTACCTAGAACCATAACAGCCCCGTCTGCCAAAAGCTTTCTAACTTAGATAAGGGCTACTAATATATCCTATGTTAACATTTTGCTAGCCGGTAACTCTTTACTGGCACAACTATGCAATCTACAACAGTAATTAGCCAGCTGACAAAGGATAATCTGGAAATAAGCATCACCTAATCCATTTGCTGTCAAAGCTCCTCCCACCCAGTTTCAGGCAGATAGACAGGACCCCGAGCGAAGTGCAAGTTGAGCACAATTCCTATGTATTTAATAGATGTTGGGGGGGTAAGGGGTGGGGGGGCTGGGAAGGCAGTCCACACAGCAGGAGAAAGTAAAACACAAGCAGGAATCATTTAAAATAAAGACAATTGGTTCATGCGGCAAACAGACAGAGAGCCAAGCCCTTCGACCCCCATTCTTTGATTGTGACTCTGCGCTGAATTTGCTGAACTGCTGGTCCAGCAGTTAAGAAGGCCATGTGGAAATTCGAAAGTAGCGCCTGCTACGAGCGGCACCCAATTGGTCCCTGGCAAAGAGAGTCCCGAAAGTCACAAAAAGGCAGTCCATGTGGACGTGATAGCCAGTTCTGAGTGCTGTATCATTTTTTAATATAAAATGTATTACTGAATGATCTCGACTTTTGATCTGGTGCTTTAGGGTAACCTGGCTCCCCAGGTTTCAGCTGAAAGATGAAAGCCATGAGAAAATTGCTGAAGACAGCATGTGAGGTCACACACACTCAGTTTTTAGATGGCAGGTGTTACGTGGAAGGCCTGAACCTAATTACAGGGTGGTAGAAGCTTGAGTTGAGGATATCCATTTTTATAACGTTCCAAAGGGGAAACCAGGTTTAGCAAACTGGTGCAAGGTTGTAAATGCTCCTGTGAAGTCAGTGTGAGGGAGGATGCAGCATGGATCAAAGAGATGTCATTTGAAACACGAGTTGTGCTGTGGCTGCAAAATGTAATACTTTGAAAAGACATCCTGTTTTTTTTTTTTATTATTAGATATGTTTTTATAAATAATCTGACAGAGGAGAAGCTAGATGACCTCACACAAAAGAGGTTGGCAAATACAGTTTACTTTAAGGAGTGACCTCACCCCCCAAGGTTTCAGCTGAAAGATGAAAGCCATGAGAAAACTGCTGAAGACAGCATGTGAGATCACACACACTCAGTTTTTAGATGCCAGGTGTTACGTGGAAGGCCTGAACCTAATTACAGGGTGGTAGAAGCTTGAGTTGAGGATATCCATTTTTATGACGTTCCAAAGGGGAAACCAGGTTTAGCAAACTGGTGCAAGGTTGTAAATGCTCCTGTGAAGTCAGTGTGGATCAGTAAAGCAGCAGCGGCACAGAGCAAAGCAGCTAGAAGAAATTACCAGCTTTTTTAGGCCGCGCTGCTCTCCCACCCTGCCCAGATCATCTTCAGCTCCCCCCAGGGAGCACGGACATCACCGCGGGCCGATAAGAGGTAATTAAAGTACCTCTACACCAGCACCTCTGTGAGGGGGGTTAGCCCGTCGACACACTGCCCCACCCTGGGTCATCATTACCTATATAGGCGCTGGCCTATGACATCACTTCCCCTCTGTTAATTTTCTAACTCCCCCACTTTCCCATTTGCAGGTTATACCTGCCAGCCACTAGAGGGACCCATACCTATCCACCTCAGGTCCACTACCTGTACTCTGCCTACCTCTTCCTGGAATCCTCCTATCGCCTTTTCCTGCTTCTCTCCTCCAACATACCCACCTCTGCCCACACCCTCACCTGCTCCTCCTTTTCTGTACCAATCCACCTCCTGACCCACCCCTCCTCCTCTGTACCAACACCAAGTGACCACTAGGAGTCGCTATATCTCACCCCTGCTGAGGCCCAATCCCAGCCTGCTTTGGACCCCTAGAACGTGGGTCTCTGCCCTCTCCCAGGCACTTTTCTTGCTGCCCTGGCAGAGACTTGAACCCTGTACCTTGTCCACTAGAGTCTGTGTCACTACCACTAATCCAAAGTGGCAGCCACACTTTCTAGCAGACAACCCAGATACTTCAACCTCCTACCCCACTACTACCTGTAAACCATGCTAGTTCACCTCCTACTAAACTCCCTCCCAGTCATCCTCCTTCTGGTACCCTCCTCCCTCCAGCCTGATATCTCCCCTGGGTCACAGGAAATTGCACTATTAATTCCCGCCAACATAGTTCGTCTCACTCTACAATGTCCATGTACACTGGCCTACAGCATCCATCTCCGCCACCCCTCCCTCCCAGCCCATCCCGGGCGGCTCATCAACCTTGCCCTCCCCACCCTGCAATCCCTACCCATCCCCTCCCCCAATGGTCCCACCCCATCTCCTCTAACCGCAGGCAAAATTCATATCACTGCGCCTGGTCAGAGCTGTTGTCCTCCTACTACTCTTAACAGGCAATATCCATCCTAACCCTGGCCCCACCCTGACCTCCACAGCAGGTGGGCGCCCGGTCTGTTGATTGCCTCCATGAATATATGCAGCGCTCTGAAAAATTTGACTCCTCCAATGCTGGGTCACACTGCACAAACCTGACGCTCATTGCGCTGGTGGAAACATGGCTATCTAAATCCACCCTGACACCTTTGTCACCCTCCTGGCTACACCCTATACCGTGAGGATCGAGTAACCAAACGTGGGGTGGCTGTGCTATCTACACCAGGAACTCTCTCACTGGTCTCGCCTCCCTGTTTGGACCTTGTAAGGGGCTCAGGCCCTCACCATTGTTTACCCCGGACGCCGCCAGGCACCCTTATCTCACCACTGCCTATATACCACCCAGGAACCAAAACCCAGCACTATTATCATTAACTGACTATCTTGCCACCCTCACAGAGCTGATCAAGTCATTGTGGGGACCTTAATGTGAATTGGCTGAGCCCCTCCTCCTCCCCCACCTGGAACTCCTTCACAGCCCTGGATCTAACACAACTAGTCTCTCAACCCACACGAGTGAACCCTAAGAGAGGTACCAGCACCCTCCTAGATGTCATCATCACAAACCGCCCCCAAAAAATCCTGGACAGCCAAGTCCTCCCTGATTCACTCAGTGACCATTCCCCAGTGCTGTTCCGCTGGATGGCCACCTCACCCCGACCCACTGCCCGGTGCACACTCCGCTGGCGTTTCAGGCCGTGTGGTCTGAAAAACCTTAAACAATACCTTGACCAGCAAGACTGGTCCCCCATTCACCACGCTCCTGATATTGACACTGCCCTTGCCTTCTTTACCCAAACCTTTAGTAAAGCCTGTAACCTCTTCGCTCCCCTCTCAGCCGTCCGATCCAAAAAACATAACCTGCCCTGGATTACTCCTGCCCTTTTACAGCTGCTCAGGCACAGGGATAATCTTTGGCACCGTGCCACAGAAACCGGGCGACCAGCAGACAGACAGGCCTACAATGCTGCGCGGAATAAGTGCACATGGGCAATCAGGAAAGCCAAGGCCGACCACTATCAGGCCACCCTCACCGCCTCCTGGGGGTGCTCCCATACCTTCTGGGACAATGTCAAACAATTGAATGGGAACACTCACTCCCCTCCCCCTTCCCAGATTACTACTGACACCACCACCGTTACAGACCCTGCTGACATTGCAAACCTCCTCAACACCTCCTTTACTGACCTTAGCCCTATCCTCCCCAGTAACTTCTTTGACCAACCACCCTCCCAACCTGCCCCTGCCCTCCATCGCCCTAGCTTCTACCTACATAGGGTAACTGCCCAGGAAGCCAGACCACACCTGACCTGTGCACTAAAAGACAACAGTCCCGGTGACAACTCCCTGGACCACAGAATTCTTCGGCTGGTACTGGATCAGGTCCTCACCCCACTCACCAGCCTTCTCAACAAATCCCTCTGCCTGGGACAATTCCCCACTACATGGAAAATTGCCACTGTTACTCCTATCCATAAAGGGGGTGACAGGTCCTTAGCTGGGAACTACCGACCTATCTCCATACTCCCACCCCTTTCCAAAGCCCTGCAAAAACTAGTTGCCTCGCAAATCACTGAATACCTGACCAAATACAACATCCTCTGCCCTGAATAGCACGGATCCCGTGCAGGACACAGTATTAGCACAGCTCTTGTTGAATTCACATCCTTCCTACGCTCCTCCATGGACGCTGGCTCCCTAGCAGGGGCCGTGTTCCTTGACCTATCAAAGGCCTTTGACACGGTCTCACACCCCCTCCTGCTGGAAGCCCTCTGTCACTCTGACTTTGTCACTGGACCACTTGCCTGGTGCTCCAGCTACCTATCTGCACGCCCCAACGTGTCAATATTGTGGGACACTTCCAATCCACGCCCATCCTCTCTGGGATTCCACAGGCTCCATCCTGGGACCCCTACTCTTTTTCGCTATACCTAACACCCTGCCCAGGTGCATGTACTGGGAAAATTCCTCGTATGCTGATGACGCCATCTTCGCCACTGACCATAACCCCACCTCCTCCAGGTTTCCTGCAATGTTCCTATAATGACACTGAAACCTGGTTTAAAGAGCATAGATTGTCCTAAATCTTAAAAATCTAAACCATGCTCTTTGCCCACCCTCAAACAAAGCTTACAACTCCCTCCGTATCCTCTCCAACTCCAAACAGCAACTGGAGCAAGTCCACTCCTACAAGTACCTAGGGGTCTCCTTGACTCAGCCCTCACCACCACACCCACATCAAGCACTTGCCTCTGCTACCATTATACTGCTTGGTATCTTGTACCGCACAAAACTGTTTCCGATGCCCTCCGGCTTGCAGTTACATCCCTATATTATCCCTAGTTGACTATGGGCTACCTGTTCACGGTGCTGCCAACACGACTGCCCTAAACAAATCCACCTCATCCTAAATAAGGTATGCAGGTAATCATAGGGCCCTAGGCTCACACATCGTGCCAGCTTTATGACATGGCAACAGTTCTAAACCTTGATGAACGGCTGCAATACCAAACTTGCCTTATAGCTAAAAAAAACCCCTGCTAGGATTCTTTCTCCACCTGGCTGACATCCTCCTCCTCCTAGCCCAACCCCTAGTCAGTATTCGGACCTCCCAAGGCCACCTTCCTGTTCCTCGATCTAGGACCTCACATGGACAGAGGTCTCCGCCACAGAACCCCTTCTTGGTACAACACGCTCCCTCTCTCCATCTCAGAAATCCCCACTATCTCCAAATTCAAAACTGCACTCAAAAGCGAGCTGTTCAACAAGCGCTGCTGCACCTGTGCATAACGGGTGTACAAGCACCTTTGTCCTGACAATGCCCTCTGGCTGCACCCTCCGTGATCGCCTTATTCCTACCACCTACATTACTGCCATATCCAACTGCCTACCTTCTACTATCAAGAACGTACCATGTATGATAGAATCTTATTATACTGCTTGCTAAATTGTCCTACTAGTATGCACTACTGTTACCGAACCAAACTACCTGCTGTGCTGTCCTTGTCACATGTTTTACTATCTCTGTAACTAATACCATGGAACCTGTTTGACTGTTTCGTTTTGCAAATGTCATACATTTATGCTGCTAAACCCTGTAACCAACCCTTTTGTCTATAATACCTGAATCTGCACCTTATAATGCAACCAATGTTAACCTGTACCCAGGATCCATGTATGCCTGCATCTTTATGCATATGTTCTCTTATAGTATGTATTTTGTACTTGTGTTATCTTCTCTTCTCTTGACGAGGTACCTTCGGAAATGATCCTCTGGCTCAAAGGTTGTAAACTGATTGCAATATAAAATAAATAAAATAAAATAAATAATTCTGTTTTACTTAGTCACACTATTACCTAGACTCTGACACGGAAAGATCGTGAGCACTTTTAAACAGGTATTTAGAGAGAGAGTCAAATCTAAGTACTGTAAGTAGGAATTTGCACTGTTTAAACCTTGTTCTTTTAAAAGATTTGTATGTCTTGTGATAATACAGTTCTGTATTTTGTGTTTCACATATTTTTATCTATTGTAGTAAAATTCTTTTTAGAACATACTTGGTCTGTCTTTGAATTTCTTTTATTTGTAAGCAGACACCAGGCATAGCTTGAAGGGTGATATCAAACTGGAAGAGAAGCATTTTAAATCTGAGGTCTTTATTAAAGTTTACCTAGTTAGGTGCCCATAGGCAAAGATATCTGGCCCCCGAAGACAGATATATCTGAGCCTGTGCACTGGGTACGCTAGCAAGAGGTTCACAGTTTGAATCCCTCCAGAACTGAGACCAAAGGTTGACCCGAACTCACAAAAACAGACAAGAGGGTTACCTTGTCTGTTAAACTGTTCACAAGACTGCGCTCAGAGGTTGGTACTTTGGGAGTAGAGGGCCTGACCTGCTGAGTGGGTTTGTAACAGATTGGTTGGCAGCGGTGGTATAATTTTGGTATCACAAGCTTGTACTGTTCTGTGTCAGCTTGACACTGTAAGCTCTTTTGCAAAGAAAGAAAAAGAGAGTTTTATTTTAAAAAGGAAACAGAACTATATATCACTTGGCATACAGTCAGGTTCCTACCCGTTTTATTTTTTTTTCCTAAAGTGCAAGTCAGAGTGGCCGTAGTCAAGGAAGAAGATGGCTTCTGACTACAGCAGGCATACTGAAGATTACCTGAACCAGTTGTGTGGGGACAGAGGAGTCCCGTTCGAGGTGACAGCCAAAAGCAGAACCTCATAGAGGCCCTGATGGTAGCAGATACCCAGTGCAGCAAGTCATCGACCATGACTGAAATGGTCCAGACCTCGAGTGTGGCAGGGCTAGCGGCCAGTGCTGTGTCCAGGTCTGGTGAGGAGGACAGCAGGGCCACTGTCAGTGAAGGGCCACAGCAGCAGGGGATGGTCACCAGTATCCTGAATCCAGAGGTACTCAGGCTGCAAACTGAGTTGTGCAGGATGGAACTGGAGGCAGAGCAAGAACAGACAGAGGCTGACCGTGAGGCACAGCGAGAACGCTGAAAGGCAGAGCGAGAACAGAGAGGCGCAGACAGTGAGAAGCGTGAGCGCCAGCGAGATGCTAAGCAGAAGAGAGAACGAGAATGCTGAGACACAGACCGTGAGGAGTAGGAGCACCAGAGGCAACATGAACTGGAGAAGATACAACTCCAACCACTGATCAGTGCAGTGTTGTGTATTTGAGTTTAACTGGGACTGCAGGACTGGGTTACAAATTGAATCTACAAATTAATAGAGTCGAAGTTTAAAGGGGAGGACATGGATGCCTTTTTAAATTACTTTGAAAAAGTTTGTATTCAGGCTAAAACTCCTAGAGAGTCCTGGAGCTTCCAGCTATCCCCGCTACTTACCGGAAAAGCTCGGGATGCATTGGGTCAAATGGGACAATGAGGACAGTAATAATTACAGCAAACTAAAAGCTACACTGTTAAAAAAGTTTGAATTGACTGCTGAATCACACAGAGCTAAATTCCACAAGCTCAGGAGAAGCCCTGATATGAGCTACGAGGAGCTAGCTAAGAAACAACATCAGTTTTAAAAATGTTGGTGGGAAGGAATTGAGGCAAACTCTGTTGATAAAATTGAAAATGTGATTTTATTAGAACAGTTTTATTGGGCTTCCCCAGCCGAGCTAAAAACCTGGCTAGAGGACCGAGATCCAAAAACAGTGCAAGAGGCTGCTGAACTCTTGGACCGCTATGCCAACAGCAGACCTGCTCTGACAGCAAATGGGGTGGACGTGGCAGCGCAGAAAGGGAAAAGCACGCCTTCAGGGCAGCTAAAACCCTCACTGCCTCCACCAAAACCAGTTAGCCCCAGGTTTCAGAGAAAAGACTTCTCTGAAGTAAGAGATGAATGTTGGCTGTGTAAAGAAACTGGGCATATTGCCAGACAGTGTCCCAAAAAGGCAAGCCATAATACACAACTGGGTGCTAGAAAAGAAGTGGGTTGTTTGTGTGTCCCTGGAAGCATGCCAGTGAACATGAGGGAACACATGCACCCAGTCATGGTAAATGGTGTGCAGACGCAGGGGTTAAGGGACACCAGGGCATCCCTGACATTGGTGAAAAGGGATCTGAACAACCTGGTCAGCTTACACCCAATAAATATGTCACGGTACAGGACTTTACCGGTGAGACAAAAACATTGCCCCTCGCTAATATTCTCTTAAACTGGGGTGAAACAGGGGGAACTGGGCAATAGGTGGCAGTAGCCAAAACATTAGCAGTGAATGTGATCCTGGGTAACAATCTCCAACAGGGGATGGTACGTGCAGTTACCCATAGCCAAGCGGCAAGGGAAAATTGCGCTTCCCTGAACCTCACAGAAACCAGTGTGGAGACCTCCGAGAGGCTGGTTCCCTAGCCTGTGTCTCCAGATGGGGAGACTGATAAAAAGGGGGTGGAAATTTGCCTGGTAGCCAGTGACCACACAGCTACAGAAGGTTACTTCGAAGAGAGAAGGGTGGCCCATGGCCAGAGGGTTGGGATTGACAGCGATCCTGAGTGCCCTGACGCTAGTGCTAGGGACCCTAGTTTAGCGACTGAAGGGGACCTGTCCCGTGCCTTGGGAATGTGTGAGGGGTTTGCAGCTGCTCAGAGGGGTGACCCTAGTTTAGAGAAGTTGAGGGCTTGGGCAGACTCTGATGGCACACAGGGAGGTGACTGCAAACATAAGGTTTATTGGGAAAATGGACTTATGTATACTCAGGCAGTGCAGACTGAGGGAGGGATGCTAGACAGGCAGCTTGTCGTTCCCCAGGGGTATCGTGAGCAGTTGCTCAAAATTGCACATGATATTCCCTTGTCTGGTCATCTGGGAATCACATGCACAATGCAGCGGTTAGCCCAAAATTTCTATTGGCCTAACTTCACCCAGCAGGTGAAGGAGTATTGCAGGTCTTGTCATCAGTGCCAAGAAATAGGGAAGGCGGGCAAGAAAACCCAAGCTGCCCTGGTTCCATTGCCCATAGTGGAGGAGCCATTCCAGAGGGTGGGAATGGATATTGTGGGGCCTTTAAATACCCCCAGCTCCTCAAGGAAGAGATTCATCCTGACTGTGGTGGATTATGCCACCCCGTACCCAGAGGCAGTCGCCCTATCCTCACGGAGGACGGACAAAGTGTCAGATGCCTTACTTGGGATTTTCTCCCGTGTTGGGTTTCCGCAGGAGGTTATCATCGATCGAGGGGGTTCCTTCATGTCGGACCTGATGAAATGTTTATGGGAGAAGTGTGGGGTGGCAGAGATGCACGGCAAGATCACCCACAAGCCAATGGACTTTGGAACAGTTCAGTGGTACCCTAAAGTCCATACTTGCCATGCTTGCTGAACAGCATGGGAGGACTGAGAGAAATTCTTCCCCAACTGTTGTTTGCATACAGGACATGCCCCAAGAGTTGTACAGGATTTTCCCCTCGAACTCTTACATGGACGCTGTCACGTGGGGCCCCTAGACTTGATCCGGAGGACTGAGAAGGCAAGCATGCCACCCAGGGAACTCCCATTGTGGATTACGCCCTTAGGTTTAGCGAAAGGCTGAAGGAGCTTATGGGACAGCCCAGAGCAACCTAGCAGCTGCCCAACAGAAACAAAAGGTGTGGTACGCACAGAGCCAGAGCTCGCCGACATGGTGGGTCAGAAAGTCTGTAGTCCTTATTCGTCCGAAAGACAAGCTGAAAGCTGAGTGGCAGGACCGCATAAAGTGGTTAGGAAGGTAAATGATGTGAAATCTATATTATAGAGTTGCAGATGGAGACAGAAGAAAGGATGTACTATGTCAACATGATGAAGCCATATGCAAATAGGGGCTGACATGGTGTTTGTGGTGTGTGTAGCTGCGAGGGGAGGGATGAAGGAGACCCCTCCTGACTTGCTGAAGACAGTAAGCAGGAGTCCTCTGTGGAGGCAGTAAAATGTCTCCCAGCTGGCCCCGGACCAGGTCCAGAAAGTAAGGGAGGTTTTAGTAGACTTTGCCCCTCTGTTTGGTGCGCAGCCTGGACTAACCTCCTAGCTATTCATGACGTGGAGACAGGGACACAGACACCTATGCATGGACAGCATATCGGGTGTCAGAGGCTGTCCAAAAGGACATTAGGAGGGAAGTTGAGGAGATGCTGGATTTAGGGGTAATCCAGAGATCCCACAGCCCCTGGGCCTCACCCGTAATCCTTGTGCCCAAGCCAGGTGGTTCAACTCGTTTCTGTGTGGACTATCGTGGACTGAATGCAGTCACGAAAGTCAGACGCCCACCCGATGCCCCAGACAGATGAACTCCTGGACAAGTTGGGAGGGGCGACCTACCTTAAGACCATTGACCTGACAAAGGGGAACTGGCAGATAGAACTGACAGACAGAGCCAGGGAGAGGTTGGCCTTCATCACTCCGATAGGCTTATTTGCGTTTTAAAGTAACGCCTTTCGGAGTGAAGAACGCCCTGGCCACTTTCCAAAGGTTGGTGAACCAGGTGTTAAATGGTGCTGAGGAGTACACTGTGGTGTACCTGGATGACACTGCCATCTTTAGTACCAGCTAGGAGGAACACCTATCCCACCTTAGGGAAGTGCTGGACAGGATTCAGAAGGCCCGGGCTCACTGTCAAAGCCGAGAAGTGCCAGGTGACCATGGGAGAAGTGTCATACCTCGGGCATGTGGCAGGCCAGGGACAGCTCCGTCCTAATCAAATTAAGATAGAGGTGATCCAGGCATGGCACCAGACCAGAAACCCTGAAGCAGGTCAGGAGCTTTCTAGGGACAGCAGGGTACTACAGGAAAGTTGTACCCAATTATAGTGCCCTGGCTGCTCCCCTATCTGACCTGACAAAGAAAAAGATGCCACAGAAAATTATCTGGGGCCCAGCCTGTGAGGAAGCCTTTACCAGACTAAAGGAGGCACTGTGCAGTGCTCCTGTTTTGACAAGTCCTAACTATAGCAAAACCTTTATAGTTCAGACGGACGCCTCAGACATGGGTATTGGAGCAGTACTGAGTCAGACGTCCAGCCAAGGGACAGATCACTCAGTACTGTACCTGAGTAGGAAGTTGCTTCCCAGGGAGCAAGCATACTCCACGGTGGAAAAAGAATGTCTTGCCATAGTGTGGGCCCTAAAGAAGCTACAGCCATACTTATATAGACAGCATTTTGTGGGGCAGACTGACCACAACCCCCCGGTTTGGCTGACGCAGATGGGGAAGAACAATGGCAGACTACAAAGATGGAGTCTTGCTTTACAAGGGTATGATCTAAAAATCGTACATAGGGCTGGAGCGAATAACCAGAATTCAGATGGGCTGTCTAGGGTCTATGAGGACTGAACTGATTTGGGAAGCTCATCCCATGTAGGGGATAGAACCCCCAAATTCAGTCTAGGAGGGGAGGAATTGTGACATGGACAGCCAGTTCTGAGTGCTGTATCATTTTATTTCAATATAAAATGTATTACTGAATGCCTCGGCTGAAAATCTGGTGCTTTAGGAGTGAACTCGCTCCCCTCCCAAGGTTTCAGTTGAAAGATGAAAGCCATGAGAAAATTGCTGAAGACAGCATGTGAGATCACACACACTCAGTTTTTAGATACCAGGTGTTACGTAGAAGGCCTGGACCTAATTACAGGGTGGTATAAGCTTGAGTTGAGCATATCCATTTTTATGACGTTCCAAAGGAGAAACCATGTTTAGCAAACTGGTGCAAGGTTGTAAGTGCTCCTGTGAAGCCTGTGTGAGGGAGGATGCAGCATGGATCAAAGAGATGTCATTTGAAACATATGAGCTGTGCTGTGGTTGCAAAATGTAATACTTTGAAAAGACATCCTGTTTTTTTAAGTAGATATATTTTTATATATAATTTGACAGAGGAGGAGCTACAGTAGATGAACTCATACAAAAGGGGTTGGCAAATACAGTTTACTTTAAGGAATAATTCTGTTTTCCTTAGTCACACTTTTACCTAGACTCCGACAAGGAAAGATCGTGAGCACTTTTGAACAGGTATTTAGAGAGAGAGTCAAATCTAAGTACTGTAAGTAGGAATTTGCAATGTTTAAACCTTGTTCTTTTAAAAGATTTGTATGTATTGTGATGTAAGAGTTCTGTATCTTGTGTTTCACATATTTTTATCTATTTTTAGTAAAACTCTTTTTAGAACATATTTGGTCTGTCTTTGAATTTCTTTTAGTTGTAAGAAAAGTATATATGGTTAAAGCAGACAATAGACTTAAGCTTGAATGGTGATACCAAACTGGAAAGGGAAGTGTTTTAAATCTGACGTCTTTATTAAAGTTTTTAAGGGTTCATCTCTATATACCTGGTTAGGTGCCCGTAGGCAAAGATATTTGGCCCCCCGAAGACAGAAATATCTGAGAGTGTACATTGGGTATGCTAGCAAGAGGTTAACAGTTTGAATCCCTCCAAGACTTGAGACCAAAGGTTGATCTGAACTCACAAAACAGAGAAGAGGGTTACCTTGTTCTGTTAAACTGTTCACAAGACTGCGCTCGGAGGTTGACACTTTGGGAGTAGAGGGCCTGACCTGCTGAGTGGGTTTGTGACAGTCCACACAGCAGGAGAAGTAAAACACAAGCAGGGACTATAAATAAAGACCCCATGCAGCTCCGGTGCAGGGGAAGGGTAAACAGATAGAGAGCCAAGCCCTCCAACTTCCATAACATATGTTTGTTACAGCGCCCCATTCGTTAAATCGAGGCACACTGGGAAACAGTCAGTCAGTAATGAGCTGTATGCAATAGCACGCCTCTGCTTCGCCATTTCAAAACAGCTACATCTCATGTGAATATACAGCACCTTTATTTAAATAAGTAATTACAGTAATTCTGCCTGCACAATCTTTTCAAAATCGCTGGCGTTCATCCCTTCTGCTCTCTCCCCCGACTGACGGGCAGTTCCCAGATCCCCTCATCTATCACACAATCTGCTGAATTATCTATTAAAACCTACTGCAGCTCGGGGGGGGGGGGGATACAAGCAGCATCAGAGAGACTGCAGTGGAGAAACTGTTGAGCCTGACCGTTGTGATGCTGTTTGTCCCAGAAGCTCAGCAAATGCAGCAAAATGGTGAGTACTGTAATTAGTAGTTGACTCCCTATCAGGAGGGGGAGCAGATGTGTTCACAGGTGCAGACATAAGTGTTACTCTCAAGTCCGCTATCCCCAAAGTTACAGCAATAAAGTTGCTTTGCAGGTTTTAAATCTGTGCTGATATTTGTACATGTAGTAGCAGCACAGCAGTAGTCAAAAGCCAGTCTGGAAGTTGAATGCCAGTCAGGGCGGTGTGCAGCATTACGGTGTACTGTAAGCTGTACGTTAGAAAGCAATATTTATTTATTTATTTATTGAAATTTCGGAACAACATTTGAGCCAGGGGCTCGCCTACAAAGGCTCCACATCATATCATGAGGGACACAGAAACAATAACAGGGTACAAAAACAAACATGATTTGGTTACAAAGCACAACAGTGAAAACAGTAGAAAAATTACCACAAAAGAAAAATTACAAAGTAAGTGCTTCAAGGTTCCATCAGATTGCATGGCACAAGTACAAACATGCAAGGATTCAGAAATTACACTGGTTTCAAGATTTACATACAGCGACTTCTGGTGAAGTCACCGTGCCATGAGGCAGCGCTGAAGCGGAGCTCCGTACCCCCATGACCTAAAAGTTTAATTTAACTTCCCTCAGCCAATTTTACTTCCCTCAGCCACTAATTTCTTCCTAAAAATTGTTTTGGGTGTCTCTACTGCATAGCCAGCCGAGCAAAATCGAAACCTGGACCTCCGGGTGGTTTGAAACAGAAGCTTGACCTGCAAGCCCGGGGCCCCCACAAGGCCCCTCCACCAACAAGGCCGCCCAAAACCGCAGTGCCAGAGTCGGAGGGCAGCTCCTTAGAAGATGAGGAGGCTGTCATGATTACTTCTCGGCAGCTCTGTAGGGAGCTGCGATGACTCACCTGCTCCATGGATGTCTTCAGAGAAGAGATGGCTGAAAAGAAAGTGAAGCTCCTCCAACATGACCAACAGATTCAGGCCACTGAGGAATCTCTCTCTCTCTAGTCAGTTGATATCCTGGACTTGCATAATGGAGCAATTATACAGCTGCATGACTGATCCCAGTTCCTCTTAGAGAGATTAGAGGATTTGGAAAATCGGTCGGGAAGAGTAAATCTATGGATCCACGGTCTACCGGAGCATACAAAATTGGGGAATATGCCAGAATTTATTGAAAGTTTTCTGAAGGAACTACTGAATATTGACAAGGATTTATCTCTCAACATCATTCGAGCCCACCATGCTTTGGCGGCCCCACCAAAAAACCCAAAAGCTAGGCTGCTTGCTTTTTTGGACTACCGCATGAAGGAGATGAGTTTGTGCAAGGCCTGGTCACAGAAGGAGATAGTTTTTGGCGACAAGAGGCTCTACACTGAACCAGATTATGCCCCCATGACCACGGTGAGGAGGAATATTTGGTTTCTGGTCGTTAAAGCGCTCAGAGCCAAGGGCCTGAAAGTTAGCATAGACTTTCCTGCAAAGTTGAGGATCACTTCAGACAGTGGAGTAAAAATCTATGACTCCCCACTAGAAGCACAGAAATATTTGGCCTGCCTAGATACAGCGGTGGACGAGATCATTGCTCCGGGCCTGATGAAAGAGATAGACCGTACATAATGGCTTCCAGCTAACAAAAAATCCACCAAGGCCCTTGCAAATGCCAGCCCTGGACCGTGGCTCAGGTTCCAAGCTGCGGCCACAGCGAGGAAATGTAACAGAGAAGAAACATAGATGACGGATGGCAGACGGGACTGTGCTGACCCTTCTAAGGACTAGAATTCCTTGCTAAGGAGACATTTGGTATCTCTACAAGGACTAATAGTCCAATTTGTGGTTTGTGAATTAACCAGATTGGGGGAGGCTGCTAGGCCTTATTTCCGTGACTGTGTTGGGGAATTGGGCCTTTTGGCTCGGTCTGACCAAAATGGGTACTATTTCTAGCATGCTTAAGAGGGGGGCCCTGTTGCCTCCTTCCCCTCCCTGAAACTTTTTTCAATATTTTAAAGTATTTGGGAAGGCATAGTTATTTTAAGGGGCAGGTTGTGGAGACACGAGGGGTACTCCTTCGGTCTCCATCGACCTGTCCCAATGACCTAATTCAGCACCATATTCGGGGGCGTTTTGGTGCCTGCATCATGGGCGCATGTGAGACGCCAGTTGCTTCTCTGACCCTGATGGGGCGAAGAACATGGTGTTGGATTTAATCCTGCAACCCCCCACCGCTTACACCCACAGAGTGGTGTGATCTGCCAACACTCTTGAAGCAGAATGTTGCTTTAACATGTTCGTTACTGGTTAGTTGGATCAGTTTGATCCGAGTAATTTTTAAATTTATTTTGTGGTTATGTAGTTATGCAACTCCTTTTCTTTTGTACGCTTGGGCTGCATGTCCCCTGCTGCTTCTCCTTTCTGAGGACCGTTCCTTATGGAGGGGGGGATAATCTGCTGACAGTCCCTACAGACCCCTTTAGATGTTTACCATGGGTGACCTAATTATCACAACATACAAGGTCAGGGGTTTAAAGAGCCCCCTCAAAAGAGCAAGAGTACTCAGAGAGTTGAGCAGGATGGGAACCCACATTGCATTGCTTCAGGAAACCCTTCTTACTGCCCCACAGTAGAGGCACTGCTATTCTCATTCACAAGTTGTGCCCCATTCAGATCACTGTCTTCCAAATTGATTCAGAGGGATGGTATGTCATACTACAGGCACTCTTGATGGCACACCCCCTGCACCATCATCTGCCTATATTTATTTATTTAAGAGTTTTACCAGGAAGGCATGCTGATCGGAGACCACTCGATTTCAGATGTGTCCTGGGGAAGGGGAAGAAGGGATATATACAGTACAGTAACAAGGCAGAAAAATACAGTACAATAATAATAATAATTTACGCCCCTAATGATGACAAAGCAGCAGCTTCTTTTTTTAAGGAATTTTTTTAAACACTCTACACACTACTGACCTACTTAGTACCCTAGAGGGCGACTTCAATACTATTTTGTCCACATCACTGGACAAGCGGGGGGATCTCTGAAAACCAAATTGGGGTCAGCAGGGCACTCTTTGCTTCGTCTATCACAAAATTTAGGTTTAGCAGATGTATGGAGGAGGCTGAATGGGAGATCAGTGGATTTCTCCCACTTCTCCGAAAGACATAACTGTTATACCAGAATAGACCTACTCTTTCTCACAGAAGAATGGATGCACACGGTAACATCCTGTCGAATTATGGCCCATACCCTCTCTGACCATACCCCAGTTAAGCCTGCAATGAAGCTATCACCCCAAATTCGTAACTCTCATTGGAGGCTTAATGTGGGTCTTCTTAACAACCAGAAATTTACAGATCTAGTAGCCACCACAATACAAGCTTATGAACGACAGAACCCTGCAGGGATGACTTCTCATGTAGTGCGGTGGGATGCCCTGAAGCCCGTCCTCCGTGGGGCTATTATAGAGTTCTCTTCAGCTGACAAACGATGTAGGGCACAGAAGAGGGTGGAGCTAGAACGAGAACTGGCAGACCTAGAATTCTTACATAAAATTTCGCTGAACAAGCAGACACAAAAACTCCTAGCCGAGAAACGCCTAGCCCTGGAAAAGTTGTTCACAGCCTACATAGAGGCATCCTACAGAAGGGCTTGGCAAACTTATTACGAAGGGGGTAACAGGGCAGAAGGGTATTAGCGGCCACTCTCAGACAATAACAGTTAAGCAGGTTGATCCCCAGACTTAAAGACCAGACAGACCCCAGGAAAATAATTTGCCATCCGGAGGAAATAACCAATAGATTTGCAGATTTTTACAGAAATCTGTATTCCCAAGAACCCATCCCAGACTTTAAGGAGAAGGTCTCTTCCTTCTACGAGGGCCTCAATGCGAGCCCTCTCTCAGTCAGCTCTTGAACACCTGGATGGGGCCATCTCCAGGCCCGAACTCCTAGCACAAATTACTAACTTGAAAAATGGTAAATCACGCGGGCCAGATGGATTTCCCTCAGTTTTTTTTAAACTTTTGCTGACCTTCTCCTGACTTTTCTGTTACCAGCTTGTCAGAAGATTATGGATGGTGGGGCTACCCCGATTCATGGCAATTAGCCCATATCTCGGTAATTCACAAGGAGGGTAAAGACCCGCTGGAGTGCGGCTCATATAGGCCCATTTCTCTCTTGAATGTGGACCTTAAGTTGTTCTTGGGCCTGCTGGCAAAGAGGCTCCAGACTCGGGTTGCCTCACTGGTGCATGAAGACCAGATGGGCTTCATTACAGGGAGGTACTTATTCGATAACATCAGGAGACTTCTCAATATCATCTCCTCTCACGCCGATCAAAGACACTTTCAAATAGCCATTTCCATAGATGCAGAGAAGGCATTTGATAGGGTTAACTGGAATTTTCTAAAAGCATCCATGGAAAAAAGGAATTTCGGCCCCAAATGTCTGCATACAATCTCCCAACTATACTCCAGACCACAAGCGTTGGTAAGAGCAAATGGAGTGAGTTCTCCCTTTTTCCCCCTTAACCAGAGGCACCAGACAAGGTTGTTCCCTTTCCCCACTCCTTTTTGCTCTCTGACTGGAGCCCCTGGCCACCAGGGTCCAACAGAGTTTAGAAATATCAGGGATTATGGGGGGAGGGTATTAGAGCAGAAACTTTCTTTATATGTTGATGACTTTTTTTTTTTTGTCCTCTCCAGAGAAGTCAACCCCAGCCTTGTGTGAGATGTTGCAGACCTTTGGAGAAATTTCGGGTTATAAGATTAACTTTTCAAAATCTGAGGCCCTGACCTAACGTGGAGCAGCCCCACGGGGGTTTAAAGACAGCTTCCCTTTCAAATGGGCCCCTCGGGGCCAAATCCGATACCTAGGCATCCAGGTACCCACTGACCTTTCAAAACTTTTTGCCCTTAATTACAGAAGGCTTTGGGAACAAGTGGGCAGAGATTTGGTCAGATGGTGACTCCTTCCCCCCCTCTCTCTGGTAGGTCGAATCTCAGTGCTTAAAATGAATATTCTCCCCCGATTCTTGTTTTTGTTCCAGAGCCTTTCACTGAGATTGCTGATCTCTTTCCGGAACAAACTGTTGAGGGAGACTCAGGGGTTTGTTTGGCAACATAAGAGACCACGGGTGGCCTGGTGTTTTCTTTTCCTTCCTCAGGAGAGGGGAGGCCTGGCCTTACCCAATTTCTATTTTTATTATCTAGCAGCTCAGATGACGCCTGTTCTCTCTTGAGCTAAGCAACGGGTTGAATCCAGATGGTATGAGAAGGAGGATAAACTACCAGAGGGAAGACCACCTTACACCATGGTGTTGGCCCCACCATCTTCGGAATACATCTGGCTCATTAGAAATAGATGGGTGATGCAAGGATTGTTTATCCTGCAGAGAGTCAGAAGGCTGACCAGTACCCTAGACGGGGTGGGCTCACTATCCCTTATTAGACACGAACCGGACTTCTTTCCCCACGCTGGATTTGGGGTTTGCCGGATGGGATAGAAGAGGAGTCACCAGGTTCACACAGTTAATTGAGGGGGAACACTGCATCTCATTTCAGAGAGCGAAAGAAAAGTTTAATTGGAATAACAGAGAATTTCTTAGATATATGCAGGTCAGGCATAAAACTCCTCAGACCATTTACTGAGATTAACTAGACCATACTCGAACTGGGAGCAATTCCTACTATATGAATTGGTAACTATCTCAGCTAAGGTTAAACCAGTGACAAACTTATATAAACTATTATCGGAGGGGAGAGGAGATTCCTTGGAAGAACACAGAACACACTGGGAAAGAGAAGCTGGTATTACACACAGAGAAACTGATTGGAACCAAAGACTGAAACTGGGCTGGAAAGTAACCTCCTCCCCAGTATGACGCGAGTTTTATTGGAAAATCCTTATTCGATACTTCAGGGTACCCCTGATCACTCAACACTATGCAGGAGGCAATGCCTCACGCTACAGAGAATGTGTGTGTGTGTGTGGGGGGGGGGGCAATCATTGGCACATTTTTTGGGCTTGCCCAAGACTGGCCACCTTTTGGGAAAACTTGAGAGAGGCAGTGGGGCAAATACTGGAGGTGATACTTCCTCATACTTTTGAGGATTGGATTTTGGGGACCCCTGCAGCAGTGCGCCTAAAGGGAGACGCTCGAAAAGTGGCGCGCTCATACTTCTAGCAGTGGAATTAAAGTGCATTACCTCAAGATGGCTGAATAAGGAACCTCACACTCTTTCTAACTGGATTACCAGGGTTAAAGATGTGGTGTCGATGGAGTCCCTTACGGCCAAACTGCGGTTGCATCAGGACAGTTATTTGCAGCGTTGGCAACAATGGGAGTCCTGGCTACTGCAACACGAGGAACAACCATAGGGGCCTCCTCCTTTTTTCCCTTTCTGGATGGAGCAGAAGATATCCCACACATGATATATTATTGTATACTCAGCTACCTTCTCGTGGACACTATTGGGGGGGGGGGGCAGGGAGAATTTAGTGACACGCAGCCTAATTGTTAAGGCCATAGAAGTTCTTATTAGTATTGTTACTTTTTAATATCAGTTTACACATCACTGAGCTTTAATCTGGGATTGATCTCAGGGTCAGCCTTGAAGGGCCCAGATCTACTGATTTTACTTTGAGTTGCCACTGATCAGATGCATAATACATGTATTTCAGGTACAATCCGCATGTAACCTACCTATGTTATTTTTTATCATATGATATGTACTCTTTATGTTTTAAATGCAAAACAGTGCCATCTGGCTTCTAATAAAGCTGAGTTAAAAAAAAAAAAAAGATTTACATACAACAAAAATAAGCGACCACGTGATGATCTTGTCAGGACATATAGGTGAGAAGCCATGGGGGGGGGGGTGTAGGGGAGGATGAGAGGACCAGCCAGGGGGTGCAGAGAGTTAAAGCAGCCTGAGAGAGGCATTGTCCAGGTGAGATCCTAGGTGCTAGGGCCCACAAACAAGATGTAGAGGGGGTAGGAGGTAGATTTAAGGAAGAAGAAACCAATATAGAGCGTGAGGGGGTGTTTCCAGAGGCAGGAAACAAGGGAAGGAGTGGGAGGGATTTCAGCTGTGGTATAGAAGGGGTAGGGAGTGTGGAGGAAACTGGGGGAAAGAAGAAAAGGGTAGGGTAGGGTAGGAGAGGAGGAAAGTAGAGTACATAAGGCTATGGGTGAGAGGGTATGGTCGACAAACTTGGGGAGAAAACAGGAGGTGGAGGGGAAGGGGGGGGCATGCAGAGGGAGAAAAAGGTAAGGGTGAGGGAAAGGAGTAGAAATGGGAGAAATGGGGGGAAGAGGGAGATGGGCGTTAGAGTAGGTAGGACAAAAATCAGGTATCTTAGTGGGGGACAGTCACAGCTATTCTATTTCAGCGAATGCAGTCTAAGTTTGATCTTGAAAGGGCCCGACCTGGAGACAGCCAGAAGGTCAGGTGGCAGGTTGTTTGACTAACTAGGAGCCCAGTACATGAAAGTTCGCTGGGCTTGGGCAGTATGGCACAGACGCCTCTCTATCCCCAGGCATTTCCCTTGGTTTTTCTCTTTTATTTTTCCCCCTCCATATTCCCGTACTCAAGTCCTCTCTTCTCACTGATATCCCTGCCATCCTTGTTTCCCCTCCTGTTACTTGGCATGTAATTGTTCACCTAGTTTGGACCCAACTCTCCCTTCAATTTAATATTTACCATAAACACATGTAGTTAGTCCCCAATGTACATACATTACGCCACTTGATGTCAGCATTGCATACATCACTAAAGTCAGCTCCTAGAAGAGAGATGTTTGCCACCTGCAGGAGTTACTCCTTTCCATTATAACTATTCATAACACAGGCGTCCCGCCATTAGCGCCAACATGCGTGATATTCTTGGGCCGTCTAGGTGTCGCTGGGGTTTGTCCATTATACTCCATATGAGCACAATCCTGTCTCCCTGGGGCATACTTAGTGAACCAGTCTCTGCACCAATTTTCCTTTTTGGTTCCAACTCCCCCACGAGAAACAGACCACGGTAAATTCGGCCATCGTATGAGGTTATTAGAAGTTAATACTAATCCAAAGTTACTCACTAGGGGATTCAGCTGTTGGATTTATTTATTTTTGTCCCACCCATCTATGCATTCTTGCAATTTTGATGGCTCTCAGAATGAATATATCGCTCTTTCCCATTGGAGCTCGACAACAGCCGGGTAAGCCAGAAAAAATTCTATGCCCCGCTCCCTTAGCTGATCCATTTGGCTACTGAATTGTCGTTTCTTCTGGGTCCTGGTCAAGAGGTCTTGGTGCAAGGTTATCTTGTGCCCATCAAAGGTGAGATCCTTCAGATTTCTGTAGGCCGCCAGGAATGCCTGCCGATTGGGGTAATGGTGCATTCGGAATATTATTTTGGTAGCGTGGGAGCTGGTCTCCTGGGGGCTTTGGCGCCAAAGCTCTATGTGCCCTCTCTATTTTTATCTTTCCTGCTTTGGTCTGTAGATTCAGAAGCTTGGGTAAAGTAACTGCACAAAATTCCACGAAGTTTCCTCATTCTGCCCCTTCTGGAAGCCCCCTTATATGGAGATTGTTGCGACGACTGTAGTTCTCCAGATAGTCCAAAGCATCTTTTAATTCTTTGACTTCCTGCTCTAGTTTGGCTATCTTGTCAGGTACATCCCGTGCAGAGTCTTCTATATCTGATATTCTCTGCTTCACCTCCTGGATCCTCCCCGATTGCAATTTAACTTCTGAAGCCAGGTTCCCGATGGATCTCTCCACTTTGTCCCATCTCGGCGTAAGGTCTGCCAAGATTTACTCGGAGACTGCCTTACTGATTACAGTGAGCTCTGTTGCGGAGAAAAATATTGGGCCCAGTCCACATGAGGCAGCTTGCTCTGATACAGCAGATCTTTTAGCACCCTTGCCGCAACAATTTCCCCGATGCCAGGTACTCATCCACTGCAGTAGTCAGACAGCTTTTTTGATGTTGAAATGAGTGCTTTTTATAAGCTTTTTAGGTAATTTTAATACTTTGTGGTGTGGAGCTCTGGAGAGTTGTGATCATTCGCGTTAGCTGCTCATTAGCGCCCCCTTTGAGGGGGTTACATTCATTTTAATTTTGTTGTATTTTTTTTTTTTTGTAGAGGATTTTTTGTGGTCCCCTGTGTCTTATTCCGCTATTCAGAGCTGGTTGTCCAGGTTGGTAACTTGGCTGTTAGGGATGTGACATCCCTACACTTGTGGCATGCATTCCTATTGGTCAAAAGTCCCATTTGGAAGGGGGATTTTCAAAAAAAAAAAAAACCATGGAGGCAGTTTTACTCACTTAGCAAGGAGATACAAGGGGTTGTGTTACATTTTTTGTATTATTTAAAATATTTGGTTGATCCTGTGTTTGGGCTACCGAAAGTGCGTAGAGTGTGACAGAAGTGTGCCAGAGTGGATACGGAGTGAGCAGTGCAGTCAAGAGAGACAGAGAAAGAGAGAGAAGGCTGTGAACCGGAGTAGCCAGGTACTGTACTGAGTGGGATATTGTGGTCGGGTAAGTGTGCAAGTTGGCTACGAGTTGGGTGGCTGTGGAGACAGCAGAGTCTGGCGTACTAAAGCCAAGGCTCTGACTTGAAAGTATTGAGGAGAAAGGTTATTTTTAAACTAAAAAAGGCAACTGTTTTTCAGTAGTTCCAGTCTTGTGTGTAGGGAGAAAGTAATGCTGTGGGCGAGTGGTGTATGGGGAGGACAGCTGGTGAAACCGCAGCACTGACTGACATGTATAGTGCCACAACATAACGTAATGTGACAGTGTTCGAAAACAAATGGCGGACTAAAAAAATAAATAAAAGATAATGCAGAAGCTGATATCTGAAGCCATTTATAGGGGGGTAGGGAGAACAGCAGGTAAGTGAAGTACTATATAAAGAGACAGTGAGTAACCAGTGCCGGGGGAGACAGCAGGTAAGTGAAGTACTATATAAAGAGACAGTGAGTAACTAGTGCTGGTAAGGGGAGAATGATGAGGGGGTAGGGAGAACAGCAGGTAAGTGAAGTACTATATAAAGAGACAGTGAGCAAGTAGTGCTGGTAAGGAGAAGAATGATGGGGGGGGAGGGTAGAATAAACAGGGGCTCTAAAATTTAATACCAGTGGAAATAAATGACTATTTAACTGATATTCTGTCCACACCTATTGCATAAATATATATACTGTATATATGGCAAAAAAATGAAAATTACATGCTTAACCATAATTGTTAATCCTCCAAAATATCTTCACCACTGATTCACACTTATTGGTTGGAAGCACCGGGACGCTGCAGGAACAAACTGTTTGCAGGGAGGGAACAGACATCAGCTACCAATGGCAACGAATAAGAGAAGGCTACCGAGTTTCTA
Source organism: Neoceratodus forsteri (assembly GCA_016271365.2). Taxonomy (NCBI): domain Eukaryota; kingdom Metazoa; phylum Chordata; order Ceratodontiformes; family Ceratodontidae; genus Neoceratodus; species Neoceratodus forsteri. The sequence continues at coordinate 1,026,890,695 of CM028134.1, forward strand.
GCCCAAAGGGATATGGAAAGAACATAGGAGTAAACAAAATAAAACCCGACTACTAACTTGAGTGTATAAGGGTTGGGCCCTCTATGTGGCACAAGGGTTGTTGGGTGTAAAACAGCAAGAGCCTCATACCACTAGCCAGACAGGAGGTGGACAGTGGCAAAGAAAAACATGGCAGCAGCCCTAAATGTATGGCTATGGCAGTTGCAAGAGGTGGAGTCCAAAAATGGGACCCCTTTTGCAAATGAGATGGCACAATGTGCCAAAAAAAGACAAAAATGATACCTGGACTCCTAAAAAGGACAATTCCATGCTACCAGATAAGAAAGGAGTAAACTCCTGAGTAAACCAATGTCCTTCTTTTTCACATCAGAAGAAGAAAAGTGGACCTGGTGTGCATTTGGAGTTGCAGCACTGGGCAGTCCAAGGCCATCGATATCGGGTTATCTCCTCGGGCATCCGTAAAGGTAGTGGGCCATGGCCCAGAAGCATATATAAACATAGAAGTTGACGGCAGATAAGGACCGCAAGGCCCATCCAGTCTGCCCATTTCCTTTTCTACCTTATAAATGTGCCATCGGCCTTTGCTCTGTCAATGGCCTATCTATTCACACTCATCTGTATTGCTCCCTTATGCCTATCCCACGCCTGTTTGAAGCCCTGCACAGTATTCATATCCGCCACTTCCTGAGGTAGGCTGTTCCATACATCCACCATCCTTTCTGTGAAAAAGAACTTCCTCACATTACCCCTTAATCGGCCTCCCCTCTAATCTCATGCTGTGTCCTCTTGTCCTGCTATTTTTCTTATATTGAAACATATTAGGCTCTTTCATCTTGTTAATGCCCTTAAGGTGTTTGAATGTTTCAATCATATCACCGCTCTCCCTCCTTTGCGCTAGGGTATACATACTGAGCTCCGTTAATCTGTCCTCATATGTTTTCTGATGCAGTCCCTGCATCATTTTGATTGCCCTTCTATGGACTGCTTCAATTTGCTTAATGTCCTTGTGAAGGTGTGGCCTCCAGTACTGCACGCAGTACTCCAGATGTGGCCTAACCAGTGTCTTATAAAGAGGGATTATTACCTCCCTTTTCTGACTTGTGATACCCCTACTAATACACCCCAACATCCCTCTAGCCTTACCTACTGCTTTAGTGGTCTGCTTGGATGATTTCAGGTCATTGGTGAAGATGACACCCAAGTCTCTTTCTTCCCTTGTGACTGCCAGCAACTCCCCTCCCAGCCTATAGATGGCTTCAGGGTTTCTCCTCCCTGTATGCATGATCTTGCACTTCTTTGCGTTAAACCCCAGTTGCCACTGTTCCAACCATTTTGCTAGTTTATCCAGATCTCTTATTCTGCCCACCCCATCTGAATCACCTACTCTGTTGCAGATCTTGGTGTCATCTGCAAACAGACTGACCTTATCCTCCAGTCCACCTGCAATGTCACTGATGAAGATATTGAAGAGGACTGGCCACAGGATTGATCCCTGAGGTGCCCCACTTGTGACCTGCATCTCTTCTGACTGTATACCGTTTACCACCACTCTGTTTTCTGCCCATCAACCAGTTTGCCACCCAGTTGACCAACGTCTGACCCACCCAGCTTATTAATCACTCTTCTATGTGGAACAGTATCGAAAGCTTTGCTGAAGTCAAGGTAGACGACATCAACTGCTCCCCCTTGGACTGCCACTCTCATTACCCAGTCAAAGAAATCTATGAGATTAGTTTGACAGGACCTTCCTTTTGTAAACCCATGCTGTTTTGGATCCTGTGCTCCTATGGATTCCAGGTGTTGCACTATCCTTTCCTTAATGAGTGTCTCCATAATCTTGCCCACTATTGAGGTAAGACTGGCAGGTCTGTAGTTTCCTGCCTCCTCCCTGCTACCACTGTTGTGGAGCGGGATCACATGAGCCCTTCTCCAGTCTTCTGGGACCTCTCCTGTGCTCAGAGACTCACTAAACAGTTCTGATAATGACTCTGCTAGTTCTACCCTAAGCGCCTTTAGTACCGTGGGATGTATGCCATCAGGTCCCATTGCCTTGTCCACCCTGAGCTTATCGAGCTCTTGTAGGACCCTTTTTTTGTGTGAAGGGACTAGTGCACACCTCCCTCCCCGTGTCCATGGTGCTGAGCTGTGGGCCCTGCCTTACCTTCTCTTCAGTAAATACTGAGTAGAAGTAACTATTTAGGATAGATGCCTTTACATGGTCCTCCTCCTCACATGCCCCTTATCCCCTTTGATCTTAGCAATACCCCCGCTGGACTTTCTCCTTTCACTAATGTATCTATAGAAAGTCTTGTCACGTTCTTTTACTGTTTGTGCTAGTGTTTCCTTGGTTTAGGCCTTTGCTTGCCTTACTGCCTTCCCTGCTTCCCTTGGGGAAGTTTGGTATGCCTCTCTATCTTCATCCTGCTGCATTCTCTTATATTTCCTGAAGGCCAGCCTTTTGGCTCTGACCTTTTCTGTTACTGTGTTTGAGAACCAAAGTGGTTTCCTTCTTGTTTTGCACTTCCTTTTCTCAGTAACACAATGGGATGTTGTTTCAAGTATTGCATTTTTAACGCTTGCCCACTTTGCCTGTACCCCCTCACCTGTATTTCTTTTTAACAGGGCTAACTTAACTCTGTTGGCCATCTTATCAAAGTTCGCTCCTAAGAAGTCCCATATTTTTGCCTTGGAATGGGTTGATTTTGTTCTAGTGGCCAAATTGAACCATACCATGTGATGGTCACTGGCACCCAGGTGACCTTCTACCTGGAGATCTGTGATCCTTTCCTTGTTAGTCATTACTAGATCTAGGATAGCCCTGTCTTTTGTGGGTTGTTGTACCAGTTGTTTGAGGCCCTTCCCCTGCAGGGAATCCACCATGTGTCTAGTTCTGGCAGATGTCCCTGCTGGTACTGACCAATCTGTATCTGGCATGTTGAAGTCTCCCATTATCAGAACCTCCTCTTTAGCTGTCATGTTTTGTATATCTTCTAACAGTAATGTGTCTATGTCCTCCCCCGGTCTGGAGGCCTGTACACAACCCCAGTTCGTATGGCTTTCCCATTTCCTGTTTCCTGGGTGACCCACAGTTTTTCTGGCTCCTTACGTGTAGTCTGGATTTCTGTAGCTTTGATATTTTCATTGACATAAACGGCCACCCCCCCCCCCCTTTTTTGCACCTTGGTCTCTTCTGAACAGTACACAGCCAGGTACTGAAGTTTCCAAAGTGTGGTTACTAGTAAACCATGTCTCGCTAATGGCTACTATGTCCAGTTTAGTCTCTGTCATTATTGCCTGCAGGTCTGGGATCTTGTTTCCCAGACTGCGAGCATTTGAGTACATGATTTTCCACTGGCCAGATTTTGGTGTGTTAGTTGTTGTGCAAGGTCCAGCGTTTCTCCTGTGCATCGTATGGGGAGCTAGACCTTTTTCTTTACCTGGTGATGCAAATGAACTACAAACATGCTGAACTCCTGTTTGACCACTAGCAGAGGGGGAAGGGGTGTTCTTCCCATTTGACATATCAGGTGCTGCACCCTCTCTCCATTTGCTAGTTTAAATATTCTGCAAAGACGTCAAACTTCTGCCCCAATGCACTGACTCCCTCCTTAGTCAGATGCAGTCCATCAAATTTAAAGAACTTTTGCTCCCAAAACTGCTGCCAGTTCTCTACAAATTTGTGTCCTTTTTATTGGCACCAGCACTTGAGCCACATGTTTAGCTCCCCTATCTCCTCTTCTCTGACCTTCCGTCCATCTGTTCCCCTCTCCCAGACTGGCAGGATCTCAGAGAAGGAGATGCCGGACGAAATGGATGATAGTTTGTTACCCAGCCTGGTCAGGTGTTCCTTGGTCACCACAACCGACCGGCTGGCAAGATCGTTAGTCCCTATGTGTACCAGGACGTCAATGTTTTCTCCTGCTTCCTGAACAATTTTAACAATGTGGTCAGTGTCTCTCAATGCTGATGTCCCTGAGAGACATCTGCCCTTACTCATGGCTGAAGATAAGTATCAACTCCCCAAATCATGGAGTCTCCTATGATCAGAAGTTTTTTGGATTTCCTTTTTGCTTTTTAGTTTTGGTTCCTGTTTTGGGAGAGTTTTGTTGTGCTAGCTTCTGTGCTGCAGTGTCCTCTGCCCCTTTGTTTGATTTCGGAGATAGAGGAAGATACCTGTTTGTAGTTTTTATATGGTTTGTGGAGGTGATATTTTATTTATTTAGTTTTTGTTGACCGGGTAAGTGCACTAGACAAATCCTGCCTATTTTCAGGCATGACCCGGTGGAGGGGGATACAGATGAATGCCAACTGACCTTGAATCAGAAAGCTGTTGGTGGTATTTTTAGTGAATGAGGGAAATTTGGCCAGGACACCGGGGAAATTCCCCTAATCTTTTTCGATAAGTGCCATGGGATCTTTAACATCCACCTGAACTACCACCAATCCAGGCAGATGGGACCTCAGTTTAATGTCTCATCCGAAGGACGGCACCTCAGATATGTTGGACAGCACTGAGTGATGGGGCACCCGATTTGCCCCTCCTAACCACCTGCCAACCTCCCGGACCAACGACCCTCTGCAATCGAGGTGCTTCTGTTGGATGTTTGGGAAATGGCGGGCGGTTCTTATAATAGATTTCCTCTTGAATATGCAGTTTGAAGCACGCAGTCTCTGCCCATGCTGCCTGGAGCTGATCCCTTAGATCTCCAATGGCCCAGCATGTAGGACAGCGTCCTAAATCTTGTATAACTGCCCTTCTGAAAAGTGTTCCTCAGTACCTGCAGTTAATGATATCCATTCCAGATAAGTTGTTGGCTTTATAACCTGGTCAGAGTAATTAGAAGGAAGAAAATGAAAGCAAAAGTTTGATTCTGTGTTTTGTTTGTTTTTGTATAACTTGTTATAACAAGTTAAATTACTAGTGACCCTGTAAATGAGGTCACTGGTGGACAACCCTCTGATCCACTCCTTCCTGCTTTGCTACAGGAAATGTCCCAACTGTGCTACCCTATAAAAGAAGTGTAGTGTGGAGTGGTTGGGGATGGGGGTGGGTGGCTGGGCCCTTCCCCTGCCGAAAAAGAAGAACCACGGATGAAACAAACAAGGAGGAAGAGCAGAAACAATCAGCCAGCAACAAATGCAGTAGCACTGAAAGCTTATCCTAATGACAGATAAAACTGTAAAACCTGAAAGCACCACATGTAATAATTTCACAGAAGATATACCCTGTAAGAAACACTTTGCTACAGAGAAAAATAAAGCAGTAACAGAAGATATATCTTGCAAAAGGCAATTTGAATCAGATGATTACAGCAGTAATCTGTTAGCACACACCTGTAGGCACACCATGTAATAATGCAGCAGAAGGTATACCCAGCAACAACAATTTGAATCAGAGAAAAATAAAGCAATAACATGTTAGCAACAAACAGTAACAATCCCTGTGAGTACAAAATAAAAATAACAACACACAGTAAATCTGCCTAGCCAAAAGAAGCCTTAAGCCTTATCCTTGCTCTGGTAAGGTTCTTTGCTCTGTCCTTTCAAGCAACCTAGAAGAAAAGAGCTCAATGACACAAAGCACATCTTCTTGACCTGGAAGGACACTACTTCTTTATTCAGCTGTGAGCTGTGTGAGAAATTCTATATTGCACTTGATATCTGCAACAATGTGCACTTTTGCTCAATTCTGTGGGAGGTGAAACTAACTACCCTTGGTAATTGCTTTTTATTTACATATTTATTTAGTGTTTAACCAAGAAGGGGCTTGTGAGTAATTTCAGAAGGATTTAAATACTGCATTTGGGTAGACCACTGGAGGTAGCTAGATTGTCTACTAGGATTTCCTGACAGTTAAACTATTTTTAAATTTACAGGTGGCTGAGGAGTCGAAAAAGGAGCTTGCAAACTCTGCTCATCTTGGAAGTAACTTCACAAGGGTTTGAATACTGCATTTTGGTTGTCCCTTGGGGGTAGCTGGATTGACTACTAGGATCTGGGGACAGAAACTAGTTTTAAATCATTTACTGGTGCGTAGGAATTTGTGATAGTTAAACTATTTTTAAATAAGTTACTCGAGGTTAGTTAAATTACTATAAAGGGCAGTACTCACCAGGGTGGTGGAGCAGTGGTGTATTTGATTGTTTCTAACAGTCATCTGTGGTTGTGGACTACCCACCCCCTTTTCCCCACACCCCACACCCCCAGGCGTGGCATTTCCTTTATAGCCAAAGTTCTGACATCACTTTCTCAACAGGTCTTGGGGCATAACTGTCATTCTTAATAACCCATCACAGTGCATAAAGGGTAAGTACACACAACCAAAAAAAAAATTATATATATTATATATTGTATATTATAAGGGAGAGGAACATGTGAGGAGTGGTGCAATGCACTGGCTGTGGGGCAGCAGTTTTCCAGGAGACATTCTGGAAACTGCGCTGCTGTCCTATTTGCAGGCAACTTTCAGTTCTGAGGGAGGAGATTGCCCACCTCCAGGCTGAACTGCCAAGGACTAAGGAGGCCTCCCCCACCCAAAGAGCACCACTGCCACAACCACTGTCTCAGAGGTTGCCAAGTATGAAGAGCAGTTAGACCACAGTGGGTTCTGGGAGGGTGCGGGTGGTGGAACAGAGGCGAAGCCCCCTAGTTGTACCTCTACACAAATCATACACCAGTCTGGCAGAGCAAGGTTCCTCTATGATGGCACCCTCAGTGGAGACCAAGAAGAATGCTGAGGACATCCACAAGGGAGACCCACAAAAGGGTGGCAAGGGACACCACAGGAGAAAGAAACGGCTTCTGATAGGGGACTCAGTTGTTAGCGTTGTAGAACTGGGGAAGGGAGAGGAGATGGACGTAAGGTGCCTGCCTGGTGCAATGGCTCGGAGAGACAAGAAGCGAATCCTCACAATTGCAGAAGCAGCATCACAGGAGAGGGAACTAGATATCATTGTCCACCTTGGGACAAATGACCTAGCTAGGCATGGAATCAGTGCAGTGCAGGATGAATTTGTGGAGTTGGGGAAGGGCCTCAGACAGGTAGCAAGCACGGTTACCTTCTCAGAGGTGCTGCCAGTCCATGGCAGGGGTGAGGCTAGGGTACTGCACACCATGCAGTTTAATGAATGGCTGCAAAACAGGTGCAGAGCACAGGGATTTGGCTTCATTGAGGACTGGGGGTACACCTGGAGAGATGAAGGTCTATACTGGCACGATGGTCTGCATCTGTCCACGAAGGGAACCAAGCTCCTAAGTGACAGATTTAAATGCTTCCTTGGCAAGCTTTTTAAACTAGCAAAGGGGGGAGGTGATGATAAGAGGCAGGAAATTTCAAGCCTCCCCCTACAAAAGATGGCAGATAGTAAGGTAAACACTGAGGTACAGAGCTCAACAGAGGGCAGGACTGGGGTAAATGGAAAAATAGACAAGGGCAATAAGAGCAGAGATGGAGGGAAAAAAGGATAAAGCCAACATTAAATGGAGGGCAATGAGTACCAATGCCCGTAGTCTGGGAAACAAGCTTCCTGAGCTAGTAGCCCTGATGGAAGATGAAAAATTGGATATTGTGGCAGTCACAAAAACATGGTATATGGAGAACCATGACTGGGATGTCAACATACCAGGATACACAGTCTACAGAAGGGACAGGGAGGGTAAAAGAGGAGGTGGAGTAGCTCTATACGTAAGGGAAGGGATTAAAGCTACAGAACTAAAAAGTAAAAGGGGAGGACAAGAGACACTCTGGGTCACCTTGGAGACAAGGAATGGCATCACAATCTGCACAGGGGTTGTATACAGACCCCCGTCTCAAGGGGAGGAAACGGACAAGAAAATGATGGAGGACAGTCTCAAAATGGCTGAAAAGGGGGAGATACTGTTGCTCGGGGACCTGAATATGCCAGATGTTAACTGGATGACATGTACTGCAGCCACATCCAAGAGCAGGGTCATTCTCGATGCCCTGCAGGGGGCAAGCCTTAGACAGCTAGTGTTGGAACCCACTGGGAGGAGCAATACCTAGACCTGGTACTCTCAAATGGAGAGAGGATCATAAATTTAGAAGTCAGCAGACATCTGGGAACAAGTGACCACTGCACAGTGTGCTTCACAATAAGCACAACCATGGAGACAAGCCATACAAAAACAAGGATACTGGACTTTAAAAGGGCCGACTTTGGCAAAATGGGTGAATACCTGAGGAATGCACTAGCAAATGGCCAAAAAGGAGGGGAGGAAGAACAATGGAGAAAAATCAAAACTGCTATCATAGAGGCAACAAGCCTTTGTGTGAAACAAATAAAGAAAACAAAGCGGAGTAAAAAAACACTATGGTTCTCGAAAGAGGTGGCAGGGAAGGTTAAGGAGAAAAAGGCTGCATTCAAAAAGTATACGGAATCACAGACGGAACACGACAGGGAACTGTATCAATTAAAGCAGAAAGAAGTGGGGAAGGCAGTCAGAATAGCAAAGGCCCAAACCAAGGAAAAAACAGCCAACTCGGTTAAGAAGGGGGATAAAACCTTCTATAGGTACATTAGGGAGCATAGAAAGGTTAAGGGAGGAATAGTGAAGATTAATAAAGGAGAGGGAGGTGGCAGACGGAGACAGTGAAAAGGCAGAGATATTGAATGAATACTTCGCTCAGTATTCACAAAAGAAGAAGAGGAGGAGTTACCTAAACCAGACAATAGAAGCACTCTGGTAGGGGTTGACACCAGTCCATTTACAAGAAGAAAGAGTCCTGAAAGAACTCCTAAAACTCAAGGTGGACAAAGCAATGGGGCCTGATGGGATTCACCCTAGAATCCTAAAAGAACTAAGGAGGACCTAGTGACACCACTGACCACACTTTTTAACAAATCTTGGGAGGATGGGGTGGTACCTGAGGACTGGAGGAGGGCAGGTGTGATTCCCCTTCACAAAAGTGGGAGCAAGACAGAAGCAGGACACTACAGACCTGTAAGTTTGACCTCAGTGGTAGGGAAAATGATGGAATTACTTCTGAAAGAAAGAATTGTTGAGTACCTAGAGGCCAGAGGGGCAGAGGACCCAAAGCAGCACGGATTTACAGCAGGAAGGTCATGTCAGATGAATCTAATTGATTTCTTTGACTGGGTGACCAAGTAATAGACCAGGGAGGGGCTAGGATATAGCTACTAGACTTTAGCAAAGGCATCTGACACAGTCCCGCAAAGAGACTAATAATCAAGTTAGCCAGCCTGGGAGTGGGTTCCAGGGTGGTAGCCTGGGTAGCAAACTGGCTGCACAACAGGACACAGAAGGTAATAGCGAATGGAACACTTTCCGAAGAAAGGAGGGTTACTAGTGGAGTACCTCAGGGCTCAGTACTGGGTCCAGTCCTCTTTAACATCTTTATAGGTGACACTGCAAAGGGTCTGGAGGGAAAGGTATGCCTCTTTGCAGATGACACAAAGATCTGTAACAGAGTTGATACACAAGGGGGTAGAAAGGATGAGGAGAGACTTGGCAAGGTTGAAGGAATGGTCAGACATATGGCAACTTAGATTCAATGCAAAGAAGTGCAAAGTAATGCACCTGGGAAACAAAAACCCAGGAGAAGAGTACACAATAGCAGGGGAGGAACTAACAACAACAAAAATGGAAAGGGACTTGGGGGTAGTCATATCAGATGACCTAAAGGTGGGTAAGCAATGTGAGAAGTCAGTAAGGAGAGCCAGGGCATCACAAGTAGAAAAACAAAAGTGGTTTTCCCTCTGTACAGATAGTTGGTGAGACCCCATCTGGAATACTGTGTGCAGTTTTGGAGACCCCATCTACGCAAGAACATAGACAGGATGGAAGCAGTCCAGAGGAGGGCAACTAAAATGGTGCAGGGTCTGCGTCAGAAACCATATGAAGAGAGACAGAGAGCTTAATATGTATACCCTTGATGAAAGGAGGGACAGAGGGACATGATAGAAACTTTTAAGTACCTTAAGGGAATCAACAAAGTCCAGGAGGGTAGCATCTTTCAGAAAAAGAGATGTGTAAGAAAAAGGGGGCACAATTTAAAGATAGAGGGGGGACGGCTCAGGGGTGATGTGAGGAAATCTTTTTTCACGGAGAGAATGGTGGATACATGGAACCGCCTTCCTAGGGAGGTTGTTGGGTCTAAAACAGTGGGGGAATTCAAACATGCATGGGACAGACATAAGGCAATTGTAGTGGAGGGCTGCAGGAAGTAGGCTGTTGGTTAACTAGAATCTGCAGCTTATCCAATAGGAAGGAAAATGGGCAGACTGGGTGGGCCAAGTGGTCCTTATCTGCCGTCAAAGTCCATGTTTCTAAGCTAGGTGCTTAACCTAGCCAGCAAACCTAGTCTTCCACCCCGGCCTAGAAGTACAGAGAGAAGAATAAGGGGTATACCAACCAAAAAAGTTTAACATGGTTAGAGAAAGGATTATAGTAACATGACTCACCTCTCCTTTCAACCAAAGGGATGTAACCCTGTGTGAAAGCTAGAGTATTGATCCGAAATAAAAAAAAGGGGGGGGGGGGAGTACAACAACCTCACACATGCAGAGCAGTTGCTTAATGGAGTTAGGGAGTAGGAGGGCAAGGAAAAGGAGGGAAGGGGCTGCTCAGTGGAGTTAGGGAGAAGGATGGCAAGGAAAAGGAGGGAAGGGGCTGCTCAGTGGAGTTAGGGAGAAGGAGGGCAAGGAAAAGGAGGGAAGGGGCTGCTCAGTGGAGTTAGGGAGAAGGAGGGCAAGGAAAAGGAGGGAAGGGGCTGCTCAGTGGAGTTAGGGAGAATGAGGGCAAGGAAAAGGAGGAAGGGCTGCTTAATGGAGTTAGGGAGTAGGAGGCAAGGAAAGGAGGAAGGGCTGCTCAGTGGAGTTAGGGAGAATGAGGCAAGGAAAAGGAGGGAAGGGGCTGCTCAGTGGAGTTAGGGAGAATGAGGGCAAGGAAAAGGAGGGAAGGGGCTGCTCAGTGGAGTTAGGGAGAATGAGGGCAAGGAAAAGGAGGGAAGGGGCTGCCTTCCTCACCTACAAAACCCTTTTTTTTTTGGTTGGTGAGAGTGCCACTAAAGATCCTCGCCCCATCTATAAGACGTATATGACAGAGAAGATGCCCAACCAGGAATAAGTGATGCCGCCAGCACCCACAGGGTGAAATGCCCAGAGGCCCTGCTCTGACTGAGTGGGGGATGGTGGGCAGCCATGAAAATCAATGGTGAAGATATTCTGGAAGATCAAGAATTACAGTAAGTATGTAATTTTCATATCTTTCAGGAATCAGTTTTCACCATTGATTCACACTTATGAGTCTGAGTGCCAAGTTCTCCTTCATGTTAGGGAGGAGTTGACTCACCCTGAAGGTAAGAAAATACCCTCGGCCCCTGCATGGGGGAGAACACCTGAGGATAGAGACGTCATACAAGTCTGATAGGACCAGAAACTGAGCAGGAGTTGCCCTGACAGCTCCTACCTGACCCTGCAGGAGAAGAAATGAGCCCCTTGGAACTGCGAGTTTAAGCACTTATGTCGGGCCAGAGGTGCCAGCCTTGAAAGTTGAAGCCATGCCATCTGCCTAATGCAAACTGCAGTTCCCACCAGCCTGGAGACCACCTCACTGGCACCATATGATCCCACTGAGTGGTCCCTTGCCAGTTACAGGCCCTTGGTAGAAAGGCAAAAGACCTGTTTGACTAACTTACTAGGAAGCAATGCCGCTAACCACAGGCTCCTACTGAAGCCTGCCTGATGTGCCATAATGCACACCATTGTACGCGCCGAGGTAAAAACCTTTGTCCTTAGAGCATATGCCTGAACAGTCAAGCCTTGGGAGGTTGGTCATGTGTAGGGTGTCAAGCCCTGTCAGGGTCTGCAAGACCTTAAGCCCCAAAGTGTGGTGTGGTACTGTCTCTGCAGATCCTGTGGGTGTGAAAAGTCCTCTGAGAGCTACTGGGCACAAGAAGAAATGTCTCCAGATTGCCTTCATGCTTCCTCAAAGGCTCAAGGCCAAGGAGGATGACTAAGGAGCCTACACTGAAGGCTCCGAGGAGTTCCAGCTGCAAGGATATGGGACTGCAACCAAAAAAAAGAGCCCACTTCCAGCACCTCTAATATACCTAGCAGGAATCACTGGTACAGGGTGTTCTCAGCGGATGAGGGTTGATTCAGTGTCCTCTGAGGAGGACACAGATGGAGAAGAGGTGCTGGAAAGCAAGGGGGGGTGGTACCGGGAAAACAGGTCAAAACTGGACATTGCTGCATTCTTATGGTACTGGTATAAGGCACCAGCCACTTCTCTGTCTTGAGACCAGGTGATTGACCCCAGAGGCCCATGAAGTTCAGGCAAAGATGGCAGAAGTCTGTGGGAAGAAGGACTCAGGGAGGGTCCTGAACCTCTGCCTGGGCTGCGGGGATGTGCAGAAGACCTCGTCTAAGAGGAAAGCCTGGCAGGACCACCCAAACAGAGTCACCCTATATAAAGGAATGACCCAACTGGTACCCATGGGGGATTCCCCCTGGTGGTGAGAGTGGAGCCACACAGTCCCCACAGGGTGCCCAATCTCTTTATGCTTTCTTGTCATAATCAAAAATAGCCTCTACAAGAGGGCTATGGCAGGAGGCAAAGGTGGCAGAGGCCCAAGAGAAAGAAGGGAGTGTGGGACTCCAAGGCCTCTGCATGGGCTTCAGTAATGGAAGGGAACCTTGCCTGAGGGGAGGAGCTGACGGGATCACCTGAGCAGGACAGACCTACCTCAGACAAATAATCCAGTCTCTGCCATGGGGATGGTACCCCAAAGTGGGAAAGGTGGAGCTGTAAAGTCCCCATAGGCCAGCACCACTCCCCAGTGGTGATGCGGAGTTACTATGCGGCTCCGGGGAGAACTCCACCTCTCTGCTGTTGTCTGACCCTGAGGTGGTGCCACATCTGGCACTGGGCCCAGGACCGACAACTGGAGACAGGTTCACCCCCATTGCCATGGGTGGCACTGTACTAGGTGCCGGGCCCAATATCAACACTGTAACCATTACCACCACCAGCGCCATGAAAGGCACTGAAATGGCCCCAAGGATGACACCACCACTGGTGTCACATACTGTGCCAGGCCCAAGGCCCAAGACCAACACAATGGCCGCTATCATGTCCATCGTCACCACCCCCCCAATGTGGTTAGCAAAACCGGGGGAAAGAAAGAAAGACCACCACTTTGGCACCCGAATGCCATACAGCCCTGGTGGCAGTCCCTCTCCTGAGACCATGAATTGTGTCAGGAGGTAGCCCGATGTTGCAGTCGACACAGCCCTACTCATAGATACCGCGAATGGTATTAGAAACTAGGTGGCACCAGGCTGTGACACTGCAGTTTCCATTGAGCAAGACAGAGCGTATAGCTGTGGCCTCACTGCCGGAGACATTTGATGCCAAGAACAGTCAGACTGGAGGGGTTCACAGCCGACCGCCCAGAACCAACCAGATGTCAACCAGACACACACACACACAGACCTCCAACACTTCGGCGGGGCAAGGTCAAGGAGAATCCTTTACTTCCATGACACCAGAGGTGCCAGGAAAGGGCCCAGGGGAAATACCCAGAGAAAGCACCTTGATCTTGAGCCGAAACAATTTCAGCAGTGTTGATGCCAGTCCATTGCATCTATCGACAATGCATGATGGAAGACTGCTAGACTTTCTTTGTCTTCATAGCCCCCTTTCTTTTTCGGCATTACAGAGATGAAAACTAACAAAGAGAAAAGGCATTGTGAACAAAACAAAAAACTAAATAGTGATGCAGTTAAATTCAGCGATGGCTAGAATGAGGTGCTGACGCTACCACAGTATGCACTTGGTGGAAGAACAAAACCGAGGTGTGTGAGGAAGGCGGCGTCAGAGGAAGGCAGCTCCCTCCCTGCAAAAAATATGTTCTAGCAGGTCCTAGTACTTCTGGCCCTAGACCCATAAGTAGGAAATCAATGGTGAAGACTGATTCCTTGAATATCTACATTAATACTCATTACAATTTCTACCGTACAAAGCTCAAACCACAAACCACACAACATTTGGAAATAAACTATTAGGGTTGTAATCACAATGCCCACAAAGCCTGGAAATGTGCTATTAGGGTAGCTACTCCCAAATCCCTCCAACCCCATCCTCTACCCTCATGACCCAAAGACAGTCTACAGATACAGGGCCAAGCATCAACTGTATGGTACCTCATACAGGACAAACATATTCAAAACTGGTTTTACTCAAATAAAGAAAACACACTGCTGTAAAAAAGTACTACAGAACCAATCCACTGGCGTAGTTGCAGCACTACCTCTTGCAAGGCTGACGACCAGGGTTCAGATGCAAGCCTCCGTCCTCGACGGATGGTTGAGGGGGGAAGAAGAAAACCATCTCCATTACAACAGTGTCACCTGTGTGATCACGGGTCGCACTGCAGCAGAGGTACAGTGGGGAGCACGTCATGAGGGCTCTGCTCTGGCACTTACTATGTATCAATCAATCAAACTTTATTTTTAAAAGGCACTTTTCTCAAAGCCAAAGTGCCTGTACAGTTTCATAAATCAATAAATACAGCAAAATTACAATTTATGTAAATCATCAAAAGCTATATTAAAAAGGTGGGTCTTCAGAGCTCCTTTAAAACTTAGGACAGTCGGGCAATTTTGCACCTGTATGTGGGCCTGGAGCCCCTAGCCTGCTAATGTCCTGAGGGATGGAGTGCACCAGTACACAGAAACAGCCCTGGCTCATGGGGGATGATATCAGACCACACTGAAGTGCCAACCCCTGCCACAGGTCACTCTCTCTACAGCCAGGGTTCTCCTGCCTAGAGAAAGTGGGAGGTCAGAGTCTGGCTTGGCTGCACCCTGCCATGGGGGTGGCAGTAAGCCCGAGTGGTTCAAGCTAGAGAGAAGTAAGCATCAGAGACACAGGTGGACGGGTCTGGACCTGACCTGCAGAAAGACAGCTGAGCCAGCAAGGGGAGCATAAGCAATAAAATATGAAAAAAAAAACACCAGCTGGGCAGCTAGCGCTGGGTAGAACTACTGATTGCCATCCAGACAACCTGGGTTTGCGCCCAGAGTCCGGGACGTCTGGTGTCCTTTGGATGCCTCCTGCCGCAGGGAGGGAGAGCACCTCATTCTGATGCAGGACCACCCCCTGGTGGCCCAGGGAGAGAGGGGGGTATTGAGCGGCAAGGAATAAGTGGTCCCCCTCTGGGGTGACCACACATCAGCAAGTACCCACTTGCCTGGCAGGTAACGCAAAGGCATCACCTGCTCAAAGTAGAGGCCAGAAGGGGAGCACCAAAGGAGGGATGGAGCCTACCCATCTTTCCAACAGCCTTGCTAGGCTGATTGCCAGTCACCTCTCAGGACCACGCCCTTAGGTGGGATAAGGGGAGGGCTTAACAGGGGGACAAAACACTCCCAGCAAAAATACCCCCAGCTGCACCAGGCCAATGAAGTCACCCTGCCCCCATACCACAGCAGGGTCACTTTGACTCTGCCCATACCAGGCACTGACCGGCGAGTGAAATTGCTCCTCCTGGCTTGGGGAACTAGGAGGTCCCGTCCATGGAGGACTAGCCATGGGTTACAGCTGGGGTATCTGGGGAGGTTGTAGAGCAAAGGCTGGTAGTGGGCAGGACCACTGAAGGACTACTGTGTCAAGCATAAGGGCTTGGGTAAGTGGAAGGAGGTCTTGGCAGCTGGCAAGTCGAAAATGGGGTACAAAGATAGAAAATAAAAAAAATAAAAATACCGCCCACCTGACAACATTTCATTATTTGTACTCTTTTGAATTTGGTTTTACTCATCTTACTTTGAAAATGGTGAGTGCAAAATTCACACCTTAAAATCTTATCTGGAGCACTAAGTAGGCCAACAGCATTTTGATCCTACTTTCCCTACTGACAGTCCCAAACTAAGTTAAGCGTGACCTCTGGCCAATGGTTCAGAATTTATTTCCATGAATTTCTGAGTTGGCAAGATCTGTAAAAGCTAATGTAGCAGTCACCGTGTGCCACATGCTACTCAGAGAAGCATGTTTGTGTTGGGACAATGATATTTCTGTAGACTTGTGCATTTGCCTGGACAGTCAGCATGCCACTTCAATCCAGCATCCTCGGAACTGCATATAAACTGATCTATCAAGGTTGATTCCATTATCTACAGAGGCTGTTTTTTTCCCCCACTTTGTATTCATCACCCCTGGTCACCGGCCAGCCCCAATCAGTTCCGGTCCCCTAAGCACCATCACCCACCTTCTCTGGGACTTGCCATCTCTGCTGTGTCCCCCACGAGTAAGCTCCTGTGGTGGGGCTATCAAGGCTGGCCAAGTCGATCTGGAGCACAGTGAGATTCCAGAGGAATGCCCAGTCACTGATGTGGAACCTGTGTGAGGCCAGAGCTTCATCCTGCCCAGTCAGGTTTATTCCACTGTAATTTTTCACTGCTAGAGCTTCCGACTGTGCACAAAACAGTGTCCTTCAGCAAGCCTTGCCCCATTGTCAACACTCCTGCTGTCACCTGGCCTCTGCCAGGTGGCAGACATGTAGTAGAGTTACCTGTCCTCCTCCCCAACAGATGAAAGCAGTCCATGGGAGACCCCATCCTCTCTCTCTCCCCTGGCTGGCCTCCATGTGACCCAAGCTGGCTCCTGAACCTGGATCGCTGTCACAGCAGGCAGCAGCACTACCACCATGGTACCAGGCTGGCTGTTTCTAAAGAGACCGTTATCCTCCTAGGCCAAACAATGTGCATCCAGCTACAGAAGGGGAATGGGATCTGGGAGTTACATCAGTAACTCCCTTAAACAAATGAGCCAGTGCAACAAGGCCTATAGCAAGGCTAACAGGATGCTGGGATGTATTGGGAGAGGTACTGATAGCAGAAGAAAAGAGGTAGTACTTCCCCTCTACAGATACCTGGTGAGGCCTCACCTGGAGTACTGCGTCCGGTTCTGGAGCTCTCATCTCAGAAAGGACAGAGGTAGGTTGGAAACAGTGCAGCGCAGGGTAACAAAAATGATTCAGGTCCAGCAAGACAGATCCTATGAGGAGCTCCTCAAAACATAAAATATGTACTCACTAGAAACCAGAAGGAAGAGGAGACATGATAGGGACCTTCAAGTTCCTTAAAGGAATTAACAAGTTAAACTGTGGGGAATTATTTACCCTGAATACCAACTCGAAGTCACATGGTCATGAGTGGAAATTAAGGGTGGAAATTAACAGGAGGAAGGTTCAGGAAGGACATGAGAAGCATTTCCTTACTTCTTTACAGAAAGGGTGGTGGAACCTTGGAACAGTCTGTCGGCCAAGGTGGTGGGTGCAAACACAGTCAGAAGATTCAAGCAAGCATGGGAAAGAATAAAGGGACGACAAGACCGGGAGGAGAATGGAGACAGGATGGGGAGGTGTTAGTACCCTGGAAGAACAGTAGGTTCCAGGGAATTTGGGCAGACTGGATGGACCTATGGTCTTTTTCTGCCATCATGGTCTATGTTTCTGTTACTTTCAAGGGGTGACCTCCCAATCCCATTACCCAGAATCTACCTCTCCATGGTTCCCCTTTTTCACTCACCGGCAGTCTTCAGGGCAACTCCCCATTGATGAAACAATCCAGCACGAGAAAACCAGTGTGGGTGAGAGGTCCAAGAGTGCCCTGTGGCAGTCATATAGATGGACATGTTCTCCTTCAGATTTATTGCCCCTGGTAACCTTTTTTTTTTTTTTTATGTAATACTTTTTGCCACCTGCTGCGGCACACTACCGGCTTGGGGCACCCAGCCGCCGGCTCCACCAGCCTGGAGAACTGGGTAGCTCAGACTGCACCCAGGAGGATCCAGGATGGCCATCTTGCCATCCCACTGGAGGGCTCCCCCTCTGCCTCAGCCAGCCAGGACAGCCCCGGACCCTCCCCGACAGGATTCCGCCAAAGTCCTCCAGGCGGCTTGGAGCGTGGCCATCAAGCTGCACGCTCACGCCCAGCCATTTTCCTCCGATTGGTCCCCTGGAAGGCGGATGTACAATGACATCCGGGCACAGCGTGCCGACGTCCGCCACGTTCCCGCTCCAGATCGCCAGCACTTGCAGTGCTCCCGAGCATCCCCAGGAGCCGCTACAGCGTGGCGAGATTCCCCCAACCCACCACAGGACTGGGAGAGAAGTCTACGGACGCTCAATCCCAGTCCTCCCCTGCCGACCCCCAATGGCCCGGGCTCATTCCCGAACCCAGGTCACTGGCGTGGCGTGAGGTGTGGCGTCCAGCGCCTCAACCCTCAGCACCACCGGGCCAATGCCCCTGGTAACCTTTAACCTCAGTCGTCTCCAATGTCACTTACAGCCTCTCAGCACCCTAGGGCTGACGCAGCAAACCCCCAGCAGTGGAACACACTCACTGGCCTTCCAATGGGAATTACTACAGTGCTGAATCTAGGCACCAACACTCCAAAGGCAGGGAAGCACTGCAATTAAAGGTATTCCCCCAGCTGACACTCTAATCACCAGCCTGCTGAGTTTGATCCCCCAAGTCTGCTACAGCCATTGGTCAGCCCCAATTATGTTTAACTCTATTAGAATATACAACATGATTACACTAGCCTGCTGAGTTTGTGGGATCTGGAATGTTAGTGTTGGCCTTATGCCTGTTTGACGTTACTTGGTTACAATTCATACTTATAATTAATGTTCCTCTCCAACAGGTTTGACTTTGTACAGAAGTCAGCATCCACCAGAAGTTCACATACCATATACAAGACAGGACTGTTAATACGTGCAAGTTCCGTATCTACTTTTGTTTCAGGTGGTGTAGGAATACTGTACTTTCAGTAATACAGTAACATAGCAATTTAAGGTCAGAAGGGACTCGAGGTCCATCATATCTGGAGAGGTGTAGGCTTTGACTACCTCTCTTCTTCTCTTCTCTCCGTCTTCTTGCCCGTCCCCTGTCCCCTTGCAGGGTTCGCAGCATCAGGTTATTGGTGTCTGTCTATCTCTACCTCCTCCTCTATCACCCCTCACCCCCCCTTCCTCTCACCCTGCCGACTTTCTCTTCTGACTTTGCAATATAGCTCTTGTTATCCTCCCTCCTGTATTCTTAGCACTTTGGTAGCCATATGCAAATTCTTTCTGTCCACCTGCTTGTACCCTCGTGTACGTAGCATTGTACTTGCCTCAAAATACTACACTGATGTACCGTTGCCTGCACTTACGCTATATTTTCATTAGTTTGGTTGTCCCACATGCCGTGTCTCACATGTATGGTGCTAGTATGGCTTCACATCACTGCTCTGTGTTACACTGCTGATATTGGATACATTGTGTCTGTACACTACTAATGTTTTAATTTGCACTTCCCCCCATTTGTAACCCCTTCCCCCCAGGACGCTTCTGGAAACTAGCTGTTCACAGCTCATGTTGTCTTTCCTGGTGAAAGTTTTCTAAATAAATAATAAATAAATAAAATCACCCCCACTTCATAAGCAGTGATAAATAAGTATGCTGTGGCCAGTCCACAGCACAGCAGTAGCACTACTGGCCAGACGCTGGCGACCTGGGTTCGGAACGAGCCCAGTTCATCGGAGGGCCAGCCGGGGGGGGGAGAGGAGGCTGAGTGTCCATGGGACCGCTTGTCTTCTCTGGGGAGGGGGGTGTACTGACTCGATACTTGTCTGGCCTCTGGTGGTGGCCAGTGGCACAGCAAATCCAGGTCCACACTGGGAGGGGAGGCGTGAGGCAGCTGGCATACTGCCTTGGCGATCAGCGTCATGCCTCCACAGGGGTGTACACACAAGAAAATGCTTGGCCTGGTGCTTACCGACAGAGAGACCTGAGTAGCGGCTCTCACCTGCTGAAGCTGGCCTGCCTCGAGGACTAAGACGAGAGGTACATTCATGGGAAGTAAGGAGGGCCTCCACCACATCTCTGCCTGGGGTAAGGCCAAGGCTCCGTGGGGATCCTCAGGTAGCGGCATTTTGCAGGGAAGGTTGGGTGACAGCACCGGTGTAGAGGGGCATAAACTGCAATAAAAAAAAAAATGAAATAAGTATGCTGTGCAAACATGTACCTATTTGTAGAGATTTCCTACTCACTGCCAGCTACACCCATGCAACTCCTTCCTCTGACAGCTGAAGACAGTAGGAGGTTATATCCAGCTTGATAAAGACCCCACCACGGAGATGCTGTGGCAAGCCAATGAGTTAAGTAATAATAGAGCAATCCAACCTCCCAAGACAGCAGACGTCCGTGATGGACTCTCAGCACTAGCTCTGCAGCTGCATGTGTGACAAAATCGGGCTTGGACTCGAACCTGGGTTCTAAACAATGTGTGCCATACTGCTTATTATTAACCAATCAGGGTGGAGGCCTCCACAGTTATTCTTTTAATCTGAAGGCAGATTAAACTACCTCCTACGAGAAGTGCATGAGAAAGTCTCTACTGCACTCTAAGCGCAGCAAAGACTCAAGACTGATAATGCAATCCTGCAAAATATGACCCTTATCCCAGTTTCAGCGCAGAACACAATGTCTGATGGCTCTGCTTCAGTTACAAATGTTGAAATGTTGCCACCAGTAGCAGTTATGAAGGCTCCTCTGACATTTGGCCTATAGCACGCCTCAGTGGGCGATTCCCACATGCACATCAGAATAAGTTACATGAGCACTGAACATGTGCTGTCGCTCAGCCTCACAAGGCACAGCAAATCATACAGGAGAGAGGAAAAATGTCATGTCAAAAGGAATTTAAAAAGGTACAGGCCACACTTCAGGTGTAGCCTGGACTCCTGCGTTTTACATAACATTGTGTTGTTTTGTATTGGGGGACTGGCTTGTCTGAGCAGCGGTAAAGTTATGCTGGTTACCCAGGTTCAGGAACAAACTTGGGTTGTTGGGGAACAGCCGGGTAGATGGAGTGATGACCCCAGAGGATGCTCGCCCCCTTGTAGTAGGAAGTAGTCCTCACCCTGTTGCACAACCCCACCAGAGGATGCTCAGACAGTGCGAGTCAGCCAGGGATGGCAGTGGGAGGGGAGACATGGGGCTCTGCAGCATGCACACCCATTCACGGCATAGTGTCTCAGGAAGAGAGAAACATAGGGAGAAAAACACTCTCTTAGGTCGGTAGGACAACACCTGCACACTCAGGCCCCATGCCACCAGCCCACTATGCAGGACTCCACCACCACCGAATTCTGAGCACAGCAAACACGGGGTCTGCGTCTCCCTTGAAAGGAAATACCATGGAAGAGTTTCCCCACAGAGCAGGCTAGCTGGGTTCTCTGGGATCTGGGACTGCGACTAGCTGATGGTTGCCATGGAAGTGAGGCAAAAATTAGTAAATGAAAAACAAAACACAGTTTCTTTTCTTTTTCGGTTCTACTCCAGTACGTTTCTTAGCTCTTAAATAATTACAAGTAACCCTTTCTAAATATGCTTGCTCCTAGGTTGTAAGCATTATTCTCAGCTGTTCTGTGACCAGCTGGGGCTTTGATCATCACCGAGTTGTGCCTCCAGACTACAGACACCTCCCCTGGTCTTATGGGATAATCAGAATACTGGAGGCAACTCCACACTGCGCAATTCTTAAGTTTCAGTATGATGCTATTATAAGGCACAATACAATGTGACACAACACACACACACGTGTGTGTGTGTGTGTGTGTATATATATATATATTTTAAACACAAGCTGCCACAGGTAATTGTTTGTGTGTATGTGTGTGTATATATATGTGTACGTGTGTGTATATATATATATATATATATATATATATATATATATATATATATATTACACACACACACACACACTTATATATGTGTGTATATATATATATATATATACACACATATACATATATATGTATGTATTTATTTTTATTTATTTATTTTTAAACACAAGCTGCCACTTTAAAGGGACACTACTAACAAGCCCCACCCTGTCAGCCTGTTTAAGCTGTTTGTTTTTGTTCCCAAGGTACACAGAAAAATCATTTGTCCAATAGATTATTTATTCATAAATAATAATAATATAATAATAATCTTTATTTTTATTATGCCTTTCAAAAAATCAAGGCGCAGAACAGTCTTTAAAATACATCCAAATAACAGATCATAAAAAATCAATAGAATAAATATCAACCACATAATAAATAATAAAATCAAATTGGTTCAATATCTTCCCCCAATGATTTCCTCCACAGATAGGATTTCAAAGCTTTTTTCCCAAATAGCCCTCTGCTCTTTTTTGTGGGCTCACAGTTACAAGCACATTCATGCTTCCAGCAAGTAAAGATGCAGTGTGACCAGCCCACCAGCACAGCGGTAGACCTACTGCTTCCTACAAGCCAGGTTCGGGAAAGAACCCGGAGCATTCTAGGACCACTTTTTTTTTGGGGGGGGGAAAATCAAGCATCCAGTACACAGGATGTAGCACCCAGAGATAGCCCAATACGAGCTGTGGGTTGGAGACCCTGGGAATACTGTAGTGTGAGAACTGGAGGAGCAGCGGATATTAATGCATCATGAGCTTTAAGTGTGCAAGATGCTGTCTGCACATCGCTGCACATTTACTCATCCAGAGACTCGGAAAAATAGGGCACAAAAGCTGCAGCTGGACAGGTGATACCACACCCTGCCACCACATCTACCGCTGGATCTCACCCAACTGATCCCTGAAGATAAGCGTAGCCTTCACCTTTGCAAGGAAGAACACCAGATGGAGAGGAGAGTGTGCTCTAGCACTGAAGGCAACCCCACCTCAGAAGGCAAGCTGATGCTGAAACCCTGCTGGTGAATCGTGGGTGGGCTGAGGGGCCAGGGATCCAAGTGGGGGGAGGTCTCAAGAGGACATGATAGGTGCTGGGTGATGGCCAAAGGAGGTCCCAGTTGGAAGGGGAGATGGGATAAAAGAAGAAATTCCATCATGCTTACCATAATTTCCTTTTCTGTTAGCTCCAACATTGTCAGTGGGGAAGGTGGTTAATGCATATGGGTAATTTGCTCCCAAACTAGGGAAGGGATAGTAGTACAGCCCAAAGCTGTGACCTAGCATGGAATTCTATGGATGTATACATTCCGAATACAGCAGTCACCTCAGTTCACCTCTGTCCACACAGCACCCCAAATATATATAAATATATGTATACACACACACACACACACAGCTCAAACTACACATCAATCAGTGTCCCAGCATTTGGCAGATTATGCACTTACTCTATGAGCATAAGATAGTCCTAATGACCTGTATAAGAAAGGTCAACAAACCAGTAACACTGTCTTCAGAGCCCAAACAATGAACGATGAGTGAAAGACGAATAAACCATACTGGAGTGAGCCCAGAACATGGCAGGTGGGCATGTAAATTAATGGTGAAG
Source organism: Neoceratodus forsteri (assembly GCA_016271365.2). Taxonomy (NCBI): domain Eukaryota; kingdom Metazoa; phylum Chordata; order Ceratodontiformes; family Ceratodontidae; genus Neoceratodus; species Neoceratodus forsteri. Next base: position 1,026,914,062 of record CM028134.1, read on the forward strand.
ATACTCCAGGAAGATCAAGAATTTAGGTGAGGTTGTAATTTTCCTGTCTTCCAGGAAACCATCTTCACCGCTGAGTCACACTAGTGGGTCCGAGTACCAAGCTCAGACAAAATCCTCTGACTAGGATGGCAGGAGCAAAGGGTTAACTCAGGACAGGTGTCCATTCCGGACTGTCCAGCCAAAGGTGGCATGCTGCCTGGCATGGACATCCAGGGCATAGTGCTTAACAAAGGTGCGCACTCTGCTCCAAGCTGCACCTCTGCAGCTATCACTGACAGGTACAGAGCAAATCTCTGCCAGGAATATGGCAACTGCTCTGGTCAGGTGGGCACATACCTGACATTCCAACTTGACCTGAGCCATGGCATAGCAGTGGTGTAGGCAGTTCTCTGTCCAGGAGGAAATGCACTTGATTGTAACAGGCTGTCCCCTTTCAACTGGGATTGAAGGAGACAAGGAGCTGTTGGAGTGCATGAAGTCCTTAGTTCTGTCCAGATAAAATATAAGGACCCTCTTAACATCCAGAGAATGGAGAGTATACTTTCCTTCCTTTTGGAAGCTGGCAAAAGTAAGTAGGCAGCACTAGTGGCTGATTCAGATGAAACTCTGATGCTACTTTTGGTAGGAACTTAGGGTTGTGCATTGAACTACCTTGTCCTTGTGGAAAACTGTATATGTGTGTTGGGGGCGGGGGATCTGTGACCAAGGCATGGATTTCAGACACTCTGCAAGTAGAGTGATGGCCACTAGAAATGCTGCTTTCCAAGTTAAAAACGTCAGCTCACATGTCCCAAGGGACTCAAAAAGCTTGCGGGTGAGCATATTCAACACAAGACTAATATATCCCAGGCAGCCACTGGCTTCCTGATGGGAGGCCTTGTGTGTAAGATGCCCTCAAGGAACCTCTTCAACAGTGGCAGCTGTGCCAAACAGTGGGTACAAACAGGCTTGTGGTATGCAGATATAGCACACACATGGACCTTAACAGCAGCATACTGTAGGCCAGCATCCGAAAGGTCCACCAAGTACTCCAGAACTTTGTTAACTGGGCACACAAAAGTATTTCAAGAGACCCCCTTAGATACTGCGTACCTGTTCATGTTTATCTTTTCAGGAGTCAGGCATGAAGCTTAAGGGGGCACAGGTTGTAACTGGGATACACCAGGTGTCCCCAAGTCAGTAAGTCCGTCCTGAGTGGAAGAATCCTCGGTTTGTGGACTAACAGTCTGTTCAACAGAGAAAATCATATCTGTCAAGGCTAGCAGGGGGCGATCAGTATCATCTTGTCCATGTGCGCCCCCAGTTTGAGAAATACCCTCTGCACTAGAAGGATTGGTGGGAATGCATACAGAAACAGATTTTGCCATTGCAGTCTAGATACATCCAAACAGAAAACGCCATGTCCTGGAGGCAGCTTGACATTCGGTGGGGATGCAAAAAGGTCCACATCTGGGGTGTCTCACTCACTGACTAACAATCTCATGATGTATGCAGCTAGTGAGCACTTCTGAGGATTGGCCTCTGTTCAGCTGAGCTCATCTGCCAGAGTGTTCTGGGCTCCTAGCAGATAAATGGCTTGAAGCAGGAATCTCAGCTCCAGGCACCATTCCCACACTCTCATCACCTCCCTGCAGAGAGGGTAGGAGTGTGCTCCTCCATGTTTGTTGATGTAACACATGACTGACTTCTTGTCTGTCTGGAGGAGGACTGTTCTGTGGTTGACATGATTAACTAGGGCTCATAGGCCGTACAAAACAGCTCGCATCTCCAACATGCTGATGTGGAAATAAGTCTCTGACAGGTCCCAGACACCCTGTGTTTGGAGGTCCAGACACCTACGCCCCCTCCAGCCCAACAGGGAGGCATCCATGGTGAGAGTCATCTAAGACTCTGGATGGGAGATGGGAAAACCCTGGAGGAGACTGTCTTCCACAGACCACCATGTGAGTGACCAGCCCAGGGGCTTGGTCACATGAATGGGGGAGGTCTGAAGATGTGACGTTTGTGACCACTGAGCACTGAGTATCCATTGAGCTGTTCTCACATGCAACCATGTCATGGCCACTGTGAACACTGAGAAGGCTACCAGACCCAGCAAGTGTTGAAGGGAGTGGGCTCGCACAGTTCTGTAATCCATAAAGTGACATGCCATTTGCAGGATCTCCTGCATTCTGCTCTCTGGTAAAAAGGTCCTGGCCTTGGTCGTATCCAGAATAGCTCCTATGAACAACAGCTGCTGTGAGGGTTGGAACCGAGACTTCTCTAGATTCAGCAGAACCCCCCCCCATGGAGGTGAGGAACCGAGAGGCTGTGACCACTGCTCATTCTGTCTCCTGCTTGAATGGACTGGCTATCAGCCAGACATCCAGGTAAGGGTAAACCTGGCGTCCTGACTTTCTCAGGTGTGCTGAGAGTACTGCAAAGCACTCTGTAAAGACTCAAGGTGCCGAGGAGAGCACACAGAGCAGGACTCTGAACTGGCAGTGCTGCTCCAGCACAAAAAAAAAATCGAATGTATCCGTGGTGGCTGGGGGTGTACCAGTATGTGCTGTACTGCAGGCATTCAGAGCACTGTCATTAGGGCACTGAGCCATTAGGGAGCCAAAATTGGGATTCGCCGCCCCCTTCCTGAGATCCGCCTGCCCCAGAGTTGGTATCTATAGTTAGGGTAGGGTGTGGGGGAGTGCAGGGGGCACAGCCCTCTGCAAAGACAGTGGTCGGTGACATTGCCGATTGGTGCCCTAATGGCTTGGTGCTGTAATGCTGGCGCACATCGAGGATGGAACCTGTATCTTGAACATCCAGGAAAGCTAACCAATTATGAGGGTTGAGGAAGGGAAGCAGTGACCCCACAGAAATTATTTTGAATTTTTCTCGATCCATAAACTTGTTCAGGTTTCTGAAGTCAAGAATAGGGCAAATGCTCCCTGATTTCTTTGATACTAGGTAGTGGTGGGAGTAGAAGCCTGTGTTTCACTCTGACTCTGGCACTATTTCAATATATTGAAATATTGCCTTTATTGTAACCTTGAATTTCATGTCTACTTTCTCTGCACCCTGCACTACCTGACTGTACTGTACTGTTTCTGTCTCCCGGGTCGCCCCTGAAAAAGGGACCTTCGGGGCTCAGTGGGCCTACTCGGTCATCAAAATTCAATAAATAAATAAATAAATAAATTTCCACTGCCCTGTTGTTCAGAAGGCCCGCAATCTCCTACGCCAGAAGCTCCGACATATGACCTGGTGAGAGGGGTTGCCTTCTGGGTGGATAGTCCGGAGCAATTTCTGTGAAGTCCAGGAGCATCCTTCCCAGATGATCCTGAGGACCCACCTGCCCATTGTAATGAACTCCCATTGATGGCAAAACTGGGTCAAGTGCCCCCACACTGGGGAGGGGAGGTCTGCACCTTCAGCTGCGTCTTCTTCCGAGGCTGGGGAGGTGGAGATTTGTTTGGGGCTCCTTTACCTTTTCCACAAAAGGACTGTTTCTCCTAAAGAAACCATGTCTTTTCCCCCTCTGAGGGCTAGAAGGGGCTAGCTTGGAAGTCTTAAGGGTCATTCTAGTCTTCTGAGATGCCTCAAGATACTTCTCTACCTTTTGTCCAAACAGTACGTTTCATAACCTGTTGGTCATCTTGTGAAAAACCAACTATTCAGAGCCAGGAATGACTTCTAATGCAGATGCCTGCAGTGGCAGAGCGGGTGGCAGTGTCAAAGGCATTCACAGCAACTTTGAACTGATGACCGTTTTACTCAGTTCCATGTGTGGCAGTCAGCAGAATATTTTGCTTAATCTCAGAATCTGGCAGGGACTCTGCCAGAGACTTAACCAAGCTCCAAAAGAGAGAGATCCTCCTAAGCAACAGAAGAAAGGCCCAAGTTTGAAGAGTCCACGCTAAAGAAGAGTCTTCGTCACAGCCCTCAGAAATGATAAGGTCGAGGTCAGACTCATCCTCCTTCACATCCTCCCCAGCGGGAGGGTCATAGAGGGGGATGGACTGCAGGCCCTCTAATTGCAGAATGCAACCTCAACAACACCAGTGACACCAGCCCCACAGGACAAGGGGCCATGCCAGGGGCAGCACTGGAACCGGAACCAAGGAGATCCTCAGAACTGGCGCCGGGGTCAGCGCTAAGCCAGGCCCCAAAGGCCCAAACCCAGCGTGGGCACCAGCCCCAGCATCAATGACCCAGCCAGCACTGAAATGACTGACAGTGGTACCGCCGCTGGTCCCACCACAAACACACAGGATGGGGGTGCGGCCAGTGGGACAGCAGTCGGCGACACGTTCACTAGTAAGCCCTCAGGGGCTGCTGCCAGAGCCACAAGCTCTACCTGGCTTGAGGGGCCCGCCTGTGGCTCCAGTTTCATCGACCCTGAAGAGCCAGGAACCAGCTCCATGGGTAGAGGCACACGAGCTAAACACTGCACCCATTTCTCCATAAGAGATGCCCACCGGAGTCCCCACTTATGGACAGAGAGGGACTCTGGGTATGAGGCCCCGACCTCCCAGTATGAGAGGCCCCTGGGATAATGATGGCGCCAGTGAGGACTCTGGCTCTGGGAGACTGAAGATCTTGTGGCAGACCTCGCAGAGGGTGACCTTGAGCAGTACTGTTTCTTTCCCTACTGAAGAGAAGAGAACAAACTTGAGGCCGAGTGGCACTGAAAACCCGACCGGACCAGGAACAGGCACGCATCTTTTTGTGCTTTCAGGAGGACTTCCTCCCAGGCACTGTACCACCTGTGGTCAGAACCCTTCCCCTACAGGGAAAGTGGACCAAACATGTCCCTGCTGCTGCAGCAGTTTGTCTGAGCAGGCTCCCTATCGTCAACCTCCATGACTGTTGACTCGGTAGGGCTGTGAGAAAACTGACAGACACTTTATTTGTAAAATCACTAAACTGGCACAAAAATAAACTCATACTTTAAACACTAAAACTGAGAAGCGCTGAATGCTGTTCTAGTACAGACGTAAAGTTATGATTCCTGGTGGGCAAGCAACATCGCTAATGATGCGGGATGGCAGGAGAAAAGAAACTGAGGCAGTTGAGGGCTGATGCTGAGGTGAGCCATGCAGCACGAGCCAGTCTCACAGTGCCGCACGTGCAGGGAGCATATCTCAGCCCTAGCTCTCTTGAAAGGTTCTGGCTCCTGCAGGGTCCTAGTGCCTCCAGCCAAGACTCACTAGTGTGAATCAATGGCGAAGACCGATTCCTGGAAGATCCTCGAAAAACCCATGCTTCCCAGGCCACCTACCGTATAGGACTACTGCCTGTATTCTCGAGCCACACACCATGTGGCTTCCCACTGGCCTTGATTGTGTGAGAGAGTGGCAGATAGCACGTGAAGGTTGCCAGCACATGGGCATAGTGGTAGTCGGCCGGGGGTCATCATATGACAGGCCGGGCAGGTTATGCACCAATACTGTCACATGATAACCGGCAAGTGATTAGCAAGCCAAATGCTTCATCTCCTCAGCGCCAGCCTTAGCTAGGTGCAAACTGTACCCCAGCACCTTGGGGGGCCCATACATTTTTCTTCAGAAAAGAAAATAATTTAAAACATTTAAAAATGTCTAAATTTTGCTAGAGACGAAAATGTTTATCAGCAAATGAAAGTGGAAGACAACTGGTTCTGTTACTATTACAAAAAGTGGGGGCAGCTTTGCTAATGGTGTTAATGGCCATACTTTACACCTCCCGGGTTGACTGCTTTCACAAACAAAGGGCTATACTGAGAAGAGAACTTGTTTGTAACCTGTACATGTAGCTGAAACAATTAATCTTATGGCAAAATCTGTTTCAAAAGTATGTGAGCGCTCAAAATGGCTCAAAAACTGACCAGCACAGAGCAAAACTGGATTTCCTAAAAGGGACCCTGAGAACTTGATCACCAGGTGAAAAAAACTGACAGGTGGCAACCTTACTGGTGTTCCATGATAATCCTCTCTATTCTCTCTCACTCACACCTCCAGAAAAGTTGTTTAACTTGTTTATAAATCAGAATATTGGTGGTGTGAGTGTCCAGTGATGATGTCCCTGTCCTTACAGAAATTAATACGGCAATAGTACTGTACTTATCTAAGTTCTTGCTCCCGGCTCAGTCAAATTAATTTCCAATGGTGAAGCCAAATAATTCAGTCCAGTCAATGTCACTAATTAAAAGATGCTGGTTAAACTAGCAGACTTGGTACTGTTTTATTAATGCAGGACAGGAGGATTAGTTAGGTATAAAAGTTGGATGTGGGGGGGGGCACTGGGAATGGAGTGATGGGGCCTGACAGGGGGCTGCACAGGGGCCCAGAATGGTTAAGGCCGGCCCTGCTTCTCCTTGATGCACTAACCCCCCTCCACACAGCTGAAGAGTAGAATTTTGGTGCTTGATGCAAACCCCCGTTTCCCCAGTGAGAGTGCCATAGGCTGGCCCAGTTTGTTTTCAATTAGTGATTTAAACATACAGGTTGAAAACTTAACTGTTACACCACTAGCTGCTATCAAAAGAAGGCTAAACAGTTCAGGGGTTATAGTCTCTCAGCATTTGGCAGCTCTTGGGAAGGGCGTCCTCCAGATCTGTGGCTTCCTCCAAGAGATTTAGAAAGTGAGACCCCAGAACCTTTACAGCCAATTCAATGAGTTACTCAGACCCAGCCCATTGTCTGAAGGAGTGCACTGTGTGTGATCCCATGTGAGTGACACGTGTTCACTATACAGACCTGCTGTGTGTTGTGGCCCATAAAAGCCCCAGAAGTGCTACGTGGGCAGCAATCTCAGGCTACAGGGGTGGGTGGGGTGGGGTGGTAGCGTGCTGTGTTGCTATTACATTGTCACCTATGGAGAGTCACGAGCAGCATAGGGCACTGTGGATGAGAACACAATGTCCTGCCATGAGGATGCCTGAATGTTGTGGGAAGTGAGTGGGACAAAACAGAGGAAAAATGCTTGTTTGATGGCATCATGCATTCTCCATGCTACCAGCCCCAGAAGTCATCTCCACTTCCTTCTGTCATTGGTGGGCTAACTCACGCGAAGGCCAGAGGGCTGGTACCCCTCCATGGGGTGGCAGATCTGGACCAGTGCAGGAAACACACTATGGTGCTGGCGGTAAAGGATGTACTGGGGCTGGAGATAAGTAAGTGGCTGGTGGGGGGAGAGAGACAATCCAAAAGGAAAAAAAAAAGTTTCTCACCTTTGCATTTCGGATCCTCACAACCTTCTCGTCGATAGTGACAATTATTCTGGCTCCCTCTGCACTCTCTCTGCAGACAAAGGGAAAATACGAAAGGTGAGGGAGGTTCCCCTGTTCACTGGTTTAACTGTAAATACTTTTTAAGTGGGGGTGGCTCCCCACCTTTTTTTAATACACAATCAGCCAGATTACATAAAAATAAAGGTTTTGCGACCATACTTCTACTACTAGCATTCAGTTCACATTCAGACTTAGGCAGACTTCCACTGAGCATGCTCTGTCTTCAACCTTAACTGCTCCTACCACCCAACCACGTCATTGTGAACTGACTCTACTAAGTCAGAATGAGCCTTTGTTTCCATAGTCAATGCATAATTTGGAGAGTGGGACAAACCAGTGGCTGTCCCCAAATGCCACCAGAACTTGGTGAAATAGGCAAATGGATTTAATTATTTTGGCAACCCTGATTTGCACTGGATACTGAATTAGTGTTTGTTCTGAATGGGACATGGCTAAAATTGACAGCTTCAGAGGCAAGACCGTGCTCACGAACATACGAAATGCCAGTAGAAACAGGCTTCATGGTCGATAGAGTCTGCTCGACTGTGCAGCTAGCCCCTCAACTTGCAGCTGCCCCATCTTTCCCATCCCTCCTCCCAGTCATCTCCCCCCCCCACTCTGTCCCATCCCCTCTTGAAACAACCCACCATCCTACAAAAACAGCTCCTCAGGTAGGGTGTTCCACTTGTCTACCACCTGTTCAGTGAAAAAATGTCTCCTGACATCCCTCCTACATTTTTCCCCCTCCAACCTCAGTTGATGCCCTCTTGTATCCCTCCCTCCCTCTTCTGACCTGGAATATCTCCCATTTATTAGTCTTGTTTATCCCCTTCAGGTACTGAAAGGTCTCAATCATATCTCCCCATCCCTCCTCTCCTCCAGGGAATACATGTTATGCATGTTCAGCCTTTCCTCATAGGATTTTCCTTCCAAACCCTGGATCATCTTAGGCCCTGTCCACACTACACCGCTTAAACGCTACAGACGGTAACCGTTACAGTGCGTCCACACTGCCGGCAAACAGTCCCGATAAAGGTTTGGAACTGTTACAGCCCATCCACATTGTGGGTGCCGTGTAACTGCTATGGCTGCACCCTATCCCACAATGCAGTTTGTGCTGCACTGGGGACTGCTGCTGGAGCTACTGCGCTCACCCAGCGTCACACTATGGCGATGACGTTACGGGGCAGAACCATTTTACGTAACCTGCTGAAACCACCTACAGTGGTTTCTAATAACGGTTACTTAAATGCCTTTCTGTAATGTTACAGGTGTAAATGCAAATCATTGCGGTAACGGTTTGGGCCCTCTGTAGCATTACAGCGGCATAGTGCGGACAGGGCCTAAGTGGCTCTGTGCTGCACCCCCTCCAACAATCTGATGTCCTTCTTCAGGAATGGGTGCCAGTACTGCACGCAGTATTCCAGGTGTGACCTAACCAGTGACCTGGACAGGGGAAGGATCACCTCACTACTTTCAGAAGAGATTCCCCTCGCTATACAGCCCAGCATCTTGTTGGCTTTCACTTCCACCCTTTCTGCACCGAGTCACGTTGTTCATATTCCCCATTATTATCACCCCAGGTCCTTTTCCTCCTCTGTGCTCCCCAACTGTACCCCTCCCAGCTGACAGCTCCTTCTCTGGTTCTTAGCTCGGAAGTGCAGTACTTTGCACTTCTTGGCACTGAACCCCAACTGACATGTTTCCGATCACTCCTGTAGTTTAGTCAGGTCTCTCTGCAGTCCCCTCCACCCCTCAATGTCATCCACCACAGCTCCTATCTTGGTATCGTCTATGAACAGACTGATCTTACACTTAGTCCTTTGTGAGATATCTGCTATAAATATCCCAAACAGCACTGGTCCCAGTACCAATCCCTGTGGCACCCTGCTTGTTACCGCTCTTGGTGATGAGAGTTTCCCCCTCCACCACCACCCTTGGCTGCCTGCCCCTCAGCCAGTTAGTGATCTATTTGACCATGTAGTACCCCCCTATATATTCCAGCTTTCCCCCTAGCCTCCCATGCGGCACAGAATCGAAAGCCTTGCTGAAGTCCAAGTACAGGACATCCACTGCATGGCCCTTGTCCAGTTCCCTGGTCATTAAATCCTAGTACTCAATCAGGTTCGTCTGGCAGGATCTGCCTGAGACAAACCCGTGTTGTCACCCGTCCTGGAGACCACTGCCCTCCAAAAATGTCACCAGCCTCTCTTTAAGGGTTGTCTCCATGAGCTTTCCCACAATTGATGTGGGCAAATAAGCTGGGCACCTTAAACCCTAGAGAGAGGCAGTTTGCCATATTGGTTAGGGCACAGAGCTCTGAACCTGAAGTCCCAGGTTTGAATTTACTGTAACCCTGAGCAAGTCAAGTAACCTCCTTTTGCCCAACTTCTCTGAAATCTCTTATCTCTGTGCTGTTTATTTATTCAGTTTGGATATACACCTTTGAGCACAGGTGCTCTGTGGTCTACCGAGTCTGCTCAATATGGAGGTCCATGCGCCTCTTTTTGGATCATGTCCCTCCACCCACTCCCTGTTTGAAACTCCCTGTACAGTTTGGATAAATGACCAGGACAATATAAAACCAAATTCGTTTCATGCAGCACTGGTACACAAATAGTGGGACCCTGGTCCAGCTGTGGCCCTCCAGTGCCTTTTCTGTGGACTCTGGCCTATCATATGAGCAGTCACAAGTCATCAGGCACTCTCTGTAACGTTTGCCTTTTGAGGATCCTGGACTCCCATAGGAACATAGAATTCTGCTAGCAGAAGGTAGCCTTGTAGAATATCAAGTCTGCCCAATATACAGCAGTAGGGCTACCACTTGCAACACCAGTGACCCGGGTTAGGGAACGGACTCGAGCAGCTGGAGGGCTGGCCAGGGGGAGAAGGACTGAGAGCCCACAGGCTGCTCTCCTTCTCCGGGGAGGGGATGCCTGTCCCACTGCTCTACCACCACCTGGGTGACCACGGGTGGAGGTGCAGTGGGACGGCATGAACAGGAAGGGAGGATGTCGGCGGAGAGCCAGGGCGACAGCACATTGTTACGTACCCCGCCCCTTGGCTCTCCAAGCGCGTCGGTATCCTGAGGGGAGTGGTGACACCACAAAAATGGAAAAACCTTGCAGTAGACGCCTGGAGACGGGACCCGGCTGCCTGAGAGAAATCCACAACCAGGCTTCAGAATGAGCCTATGCAGCATACCCGATGCTCACTAATGGATGGAGGTCTATGTACCCCTTACAAAATCATGTCCCTCCACCCCCTCCCTGCCCCTCTTATCTATCCCCTGTACTTGTCCCACCCTCACCTGAAGCTCTCCATGATCTTCACGTTAACCACAGTCTCTGGCAGTTTGTTCCACCTGTCTGTCCAGAAATATTTCCTGGCATACCTCCTGAATTTACACCCCTGATTTGTAGCTGCTTTTTCTGGTGCTTCTAATCTCACTGGGTCTACACAAATCACTACAGTCCACCTTGCTAATACCCCTCATATATTTTAAGGTCTATATCATGTCCCATTTCTCCTTTCCGGTCTCTAGAGTGTACATGTTTAGGCCCTCTAGCCTCTATTTGCATGTATTCCCTTGCTGCCCCAAAAACATCTTTGTGGCCCTTCTCCGTATTGCCTCCCACTTTTTCATGCCCTTCCTCAAGTAAGGGATTCCCAATATGTAAGCAGTAAGACACGAAGGGGTGAGCATTAGACATTCCTAACTCACCGCCAAGGGTGTAGTGAGACAGGCCGCAGCCTGAGTGCCTTCATCCCAGGCCATGCGTTAGAAGTGTATAATTCACACCCCTGGAGCATCTTACTGTCCTTACAAGACGGGGCAGTTTATTGTATGTGCATGTAAAAATTAACATGACTAGGGTTAAAAACTAAAATAACAAGCTCTTTGAAGTATTTTTATGTAAAATAGTTCCTCCAGCTGTTTATTTTTCGTTCCCTTAGTTTTGTCCTACTGTGGCCACTGTAGCTTAAGGTGGTTGTCATGGTTTCTTTGACCCCCCCACACAGAAATGCAGATACATTTTAAAATATATTTTGATTAAATAAATGTTTATTTGCAGTACAACTGGTACGTACATGTACCTGCATGATTTTAACAAGTCCTGATAGGATATCCCGTTATGGTATTATTATTAGGGAAAGCTGAGGACTGGGAGGCCATCAGTCGGGACCGGGACACTACAGTGAACAAATGCCAATGGTTTACACAGCAAAAGGCTATTGGCAAGTGCTTTTTTACATTTTTCCCCAAATACCTTCTAAGCTGAGCAAAGTGCTTCATATGAGGCTAAGAACAGTGTCAGTGAGTGGGGAAGCGAGTGGGAGTGAGTGGCTGGTTGGTGGGGACAGATCACAGTGCTAACAGCGGGTGGGAATGAGTACTTAGCAGGTGGGGCAAGTGCTTGGCGGTCGGTGCCACTATAAAGTAACCCCGGTCATGCGGCCAACAGTTCATGTTTTGCAAAAAGAGTGGCTGAGGCTGTCACCAACAAGAGAATGGTGCTGCGGCAGGACTGGGGGGTGCAGTGACCGTGCCACATACTGGATAAGATGTCAGTTTCAGAAGTAAATGTGATAACGTTTGTACATCCTTATCAGGTGGAGTGGGAGAAAAAAAAGTTACTGGGTAGGAGAGAAGTTGAACTGTATGGGACACTGGCTGTGTGTGTGAGAAAGTCTGTTATGGTTAAAAAAAATAGTTGTTAAATACAAAATAAAATGAATATTCTGAAATCGGCACATGGATTTTACTGTGTATGCTGCATCCAGGTTGTCAGCGCTTGTTTCTACCCGTGCATTAGACAGAACTAATGCACAGGTAATAGCCAATTATATTTTAGGATTTTCCCTACACATTTTATAAAAAAATAATTGGGAGTCCTTGAAAAGATCTAGAAGTCTGGCAGCATTCCTTTGGAGGCGCTTGATGAGTTCCTTATCCATCATTTCCCTACAGATTATGTATTTTTTTAACCAGAATGGGACTCCATAGGTTGGGAGTGGAGGGGACCCAGACCCTTTAAAACAACTATTTACTAGACTCTCTGCTAAAGAAACCGGACAGAGGATGGGAAGCCTGGGGGGGTGGGGTAGCTGCCTTCCAGCAACTGGACAGACGTCTAAAGGCACTGGAGACGTGGCCCTCAACCTCTTCCCTTGGACCAGGAGCAGCTGTCACTGTTTACTGCTGTGCTGTAGCATTTGGCTAAGTACTGGAGGGGGCGCTGGAAAGGGGAGGGCCATCAGAAAGGGTCCGGCAGGGAACAAAGGAGATAAATCTAAAAGGGAAAACAAACAGAACAAGTCTTTATGAAATAGGCTGACGCAGAACTAAAATGCAGAAAAAGTGAAAAAAAAAAAAAAATGTAAACTTTCACTTTTCACATGTCAATATACTAAAGATGCAACAGCACCATATAGCTATAGTAAAATGTATATTATACAATGGGCAAGCAAATCCACACAAAATCCTACATTCTGACTGGCACCTTTTTTTTTTAACCTTATATTTATCCACCAACTTGCACCGTCCTTCCACTCATTCAGAACTCCTCAATTCACTGTTCCGACGTCCCATGGTGCCCCAAGGAGTCTGCTCCTAGAGTGTCCGTCCACTTAGAGAGACCCTCAGGCAGCCCAGTATACCCCCCGAGTGGGGCGGGGGAAGGTAACCCCAAGCCCTCCTCCTACTAACAGCAGAGCGAGCGGAACACAGCGGAGTCTGCCCCCAGTGAGCACTGGTGACGCGGTCTGGCTGTGGAGGAGTCATCACCTAGGAGTGACGGGCTCCATTTTCTTCTGTTCTGGCCCCTATCCCTGCAGTTACTGGCACACTAGAAGAGCCAATGAGGAGGAATGTGTAAACGCAGATCCTCCCCGGGCCCTCAGCCAGCACTGCCCCTCCCGTTGTGCATCCTGATCCGCACCGCCATTCCTGGGTTCACCCAGAAGGTGGCGATATAGCTGTGGGACAGACCTGCAACCCTCTCCAGAGAGGGAGAGCCGACTCTGGGCACTCGATCCCTCTCTTCCCCTGCCAACCCCCCATGGCGCAGGCTCGTTCCCGAACCCGGTTTCGCTGGCGTGGAGCAAGGTGTGGTGTCCAGCACCTCAACCCTCAGTGCCACAGAGATGGCATGGCTGGTACCTTTTCAGTGTTGTAAATCCTAGTATCACCTCACAGGAAAAGGTGCCAGCTGCCAGTCAGCCACATCAGGAACTCCCACTAAGATCAATCCGACCATCATCAACCTGGGACTGGCAATCCCTGCTAAATGATAACGCCCATCTCACACAACTGTTGTTCTGTTCCAGTTTCCGATCCAGTCTGAATCAGCACTTTCAGCAGAAACAGAACTGAATGCAGTCACGGAACACAACTTGGGGCATAACACACAATATAACAGTAAGTAACTCATGAAAATGCACACAAAAATCACAAATAGAAAGAAATCTCTCCTCCATGAAGAGAGGCACAGAGCACCCGACTGACCTCTCGCCACATGTGCCGCTATGACCTCCATTTCCCAGTCCCCATGACATCCGTAGCTAGCAGGTGCGGTATCAAATTAACTGTACCAAAAACAATAGTCTACTTTTTATTTTGCTGTAAAAATGTAATCTCTCCGCCTTTTAATGAAGCAGAAAGACTGCAACACTGCCAGTCCAAGTCAGACAGAGACACGAGAGTGAGCGGTTTTAAAGTGTTGTTGGAAACATGAACTGCCGCAGCCTGACAAGAACAAGCAGGCAGTTAGAGGTTGGTATGGAAGTGCCGAAAGCGATTTAACCACAAAGACATGAGCGGTCATCGTTTTACGTTCGTTTCCTTGCTGTGGACTACCTAGCTTGATTTCATTCTTTCTTTAAGGGGGGAAAAAAAACAAGGAAAACAGACTCCGGCAGTGCCAGTGCAAGTCAGACAAAGAGATGAGGGTGGGGGATTGTAAAGTGTTGTTGGGGGCGGTTAGGGTCAGAAAGTGCCTCACAGGTTTTCATTCATTTCAAATTGCTTTTTTTTCTTTGGTTCTTTATCTCAGTGGATCAAATGAGGCATGGGGAAAATCACAATTGCAACTCCGGCAAAGGGACACTGTATTCATGGTTTGAAACTCAGGACTATTTTGTCTGGCGCAATATATGAACTAAAATTATTTAAAATGCAGAAAAAAAACTATTTGTCTTTGGAACAAAAATAAAGGGGTACATTGTATAATCGCAATGCACCACTCCAGGGTGTGGGTGATGCCTGGATTTACCCATGCCTGATATGGTTTACTCACTCTACCTGTGGCCTCGTGACCGAATCACACCAAGCGTGGGTAACTCCTGGCATCACCCACACCCTGTCGAGGTATACTGTTTAATCAACATACAGACGATGGAACACATAGTATAGAGTACATTTGCTATTTATCGATCCACACACAACCTTTTCTAGTTTGAGACCAAAAAAAGATAAATGCAGATTCCAAATGGGGAAAAGGGTATCTTTCAACAGTGGAGAAAAAGGGAGATCTAAAATGGTATCAGTACAAAAGGCACTCTATAATATGAACTGCTGCTTTAATCTGCATTGCTTAATCACCTGCCCACACTTTGTGAACAACAGGCACTTTTTTCCCCTCCCTCAAGATTCAGAGTTCTTTTCTGTTTCTTTCAAACATTTTGGTCCCTAGTAAGCACATGTCACCTTCATCCGATGACTCTGGTGTTCCTAACCCCTAACCCCACTGCCACTCCCCCAACTATTCGGCCAATAGAGTTTCACATTGGGAGGAGTCCAAGGGCACCGGCCTGTCATCATCAATGGGGACTAGGGCACACATATCCTTCTCTCCCTTTTCCCCGCCCACCTCCCAGATGTCGGGCAATGTCCAGAAAGACCTTACCCACACCTAGCGTGTCCTATCTGGAGAAGGCAACCTCCCTGGCCCACTACAGGGGCTGCTACTGCAGCAGAACCAGACGTTGTCTCTCCCTGGCTGGAAGCACTGCCATCGAGTGGCCCCTCGGAGAGTCTTTCTCAATGATATGACAAGGTGTCCCACAATTACTCTCTTTTGCCCACCTTTGGGTTATATAAAGGTTGTAAGATTCAGCTGGCTCATCCTTTTTGTCTGAGCTATGACTACCATTACACCTCACTGATGAGTCCAAAACAGAGAAAAACCTACATCTAACCTGCATCTGCATTGCCTCCCCCGATTTCCTCAGGTACCAGCTGAAACTCCTTCCCTTCCCTTCCCCCCTCACTCCTGTTGTCCCTCTCCCTGACACTTCCCCTGCAACTGCTATCCTACCCAAGCACAGGTGCAGCTGAGGCCCTTAACTGTTGTTGTTTCCCCTTGCGTATTCATTCTGCACTTATACCTGTATTCACCATGTTATTCTGACTGCACTTTTTGCAACTGCGAACTGTGTCTGCAGTGTACTGTATTTTGTATCCCCTTCCCCTGGGTCACACCTGGAAACAAACCTGCCCTCAGCTCAGTGTGCCTTTCTTACTCACCAATTTTTAAATATTTGCTTGCTCAATCAGCATCTACAGACTGAGGGGGTCTTTTAATGCATGAAATTGGAGCACACCCAATACCTATCAACAGACATGGTCTCATTTCTGTATGCCATCTGTAGACATATTCAAAGGGCCGATGCATAAGGCCTAGTACCATTAATTTCCCACAAGTCATCAGACACGTGGGGTAAAACTTATGGAAGTCATATACAAAGTTTTATAATACTTTGGTGGGATACTGCAACTTTGCACTTATTCTGGTCCCGATTATGTGGATAACAGTAGTCACAAAGGAAGTCTATGACATGTGCTGGATTACAATTCATGTAATTGTAAGGAAAGCTGACTTTCTGTTAAATAAAGTGTACAAAAAAAAAAATACCCCATTTGTTTTGATTATCCTACCACAGCATCCCTACACACACACACACACACACACACACACACACACACACACATTTTCATCTTGCCCCCAGTCCCCTGCCACAGCAATCTCTGACGTCCATAATGCTCTTTTCTCCCCGCCAGCCCGAGAGTTGGATCCTGCGCTTGCATGAAAACCACCAGTCCAGAAGGCAGCGCTATGTGCTCCGTCAGTTCTGCCACACCACTGGATCAGCCCTTAGTGTTCTGCTCACGGCAAAGATCCATCACGACAATTCGCACAGATTACCAGATATATTTTAGAGCAATGTACATTAAGACAGTGATTTGGCACCATACCTACCATGGTTATATTCGCCTCAGTTTTATCTTCTGTTTTTGCTAACATTGCACTTTACTACAGCTGATGAAGACTGTGTGTGTGACATGTATACGCTACTTTAGTGATATAAATCTCTTCCCACCCACATTTGTAATTGTCAGCTCTATCAACTGTGATCTCGTTACCCAGCTTGCTCTGGTGTGTTACCACTCTTTTGTATTATCACGCTGCCGCTGTTTTTACTGTATTGTACCATTCCAGGTCATGCCTGAATACACACATCTTCATGCTCAGTGCAGTTACCTGGTGAACAAAAGTAACTAAAACTAGAATACACTTGTATTCCATTCCCTCAAAAGATATGCCATATCTTCCTTGTGAAACTGCCATTTTGCTGTAACGCCACTCTGAGTCTAGTACTGGTAGAAATCATATGCACATGCCTTGTTTAGTTGCTCCGGCTGAGTATGTTGCGCTCCCATGCAGCATAATGGGTCTGCACTCAGAGTCATACCCAACTCCCCATGCCCCCAGCCAGTGAAGCTCTGTTGTGGAGGCAGCATGCTCAAATTCCATGTGGAATCGTGGTGTCCACCTGCCATACTAATGCCTCTTGGGGGACGTGGAGCGGTCTTGACGCCATAAGTGACCATGCAATGTGCCCCCCCACCAGTGCTGAAGGTGGAGCGAAGCATTTGTATCATGGGTGGTGGAAGGGAAAATGGGAAGGGTTAAAAAAACTGTCAGATGCCCAATGATGGCTGGCCCCCCACTTCCATGTACACAGCCCTGGCTCCACCCACTCCTCTCCCTAGCACCTGGCTAATATACATATCTTTGTAGGCCGGCTCATTCACTATCAGTCCACGCCCTACTGGGAGGGGTACATTTACAGGGTCCCTTGCCAAGAGCCAAGGACTTCGCCAGGAGGTAGGTGGTATGCGCCACTTGCAGGATGGACACAGTGATGGCTGGAGCTGCCTGCCTAAGAAAGGTAGGAGATATGCTTGGGATGAATAATGTTTGAATTTAAAAACAAAATAAAAAAAATTATATGCACACTGAAAGAAAATGTAAATCATGATCCTTTTTAACCAACAACTGATGAAACTGGAGCAAATTTCTTTGCAATGGGATACTATCTGAAACATTCATGAACCATACTAAACAACATCTGGAGCTGTACAAAATGGTTTACTGCAGGTAGTGCCCCCCCCCCCCCATACAGACTGGGTAGCAAAAGTCTGTCCTGCCTAGATTCACTCTGAAAGTGATAACATACAGTCATCCAACTCTAAACACCCCTGTAAGGATATTATTGTAAAGCACAAGCAGGAAGATGACTGCAACACGAAAGACACCGGGGACACCCTCTGAAATTAAAAGATGGTTCAAAAGAATCACAAAAACATGTGCATCCATGGGCAGGGTGTGAGGCATTCCCATTAAACTCTGCAGCACTGTTCACCATAGGTAAGATAACTATTGACAAACACAGGGCCAGTAGTGGTAAACCCAAACATTTGAACCACTAGGATTTCATTGTTGACTAGCCGAGTTCAGTTCACTTCTAAAGCTACTTCATTCCATTCTACAAGCTAATTATTGCAGACTGCAATACTTTTTCTGCACTAGACCAAGGACAGCATAGTTTGTATCCCTTGAGAACATAAAAACAGAAACAGAAACATCTTATACAACTGCACAACATTTCACCTCACGTTTCAGAAATGAATGGGCCACTTTTCTCCTTCCATTAGATTCCTCCAGGGGCCCTGGCAGCTCCCTTGCACATCCGTCTCGTTTGAGAAAGCAGCTGGACCCAAAGAGTGCTGGCTTTATTTTGCTGCACGACTGTGGTTTTCCATTTTTTCCCCCCACCCTGACCCCTGCAATGCCACCAACTGGTGCTCCAGGGTGTGTGTTCACTCACAATACATAACTGCATCACCAGAGTCCGAAGAGGTCCCCCTACACCACCACCACCCCATATGGCTTCAGCTGCACGGTTACCTGTGGTCATCCTGGTGGTGGTAGAACAGCTGAGCACACTTGTAATCCTCCCTGGCAGAGGAGGGACTGCCTCATCAGGGCCATTCAATCCCCCCCGACATACCAGGCCTGGTCTAAAATCAGCATGGCAGGAATTGCGAGCAGCAACACAACCTCTTCCCAAACAGCCAGCACCACCGAGACTAATACAAACAGAGGTGAGAAAGTAGTAAGTGCCTCAGCTAGGACTTGAACCCAGGCCGTCCGGAATACCGCTCCGGTCGTGCTAACCAGCTGTGCCACTGAGACAACTGGATCCTGGGCTGTCCCCGAGCACATTACTCTTTCTCAAGTGCACAACCCAATGGCAACACAAAGATTTTACTTGTGTAGCAATCACACAAGAGTGTGGTGTGCATATTTATGGAACACATACAAACAGAGGTGAGAAAGAAATAAGTGCCTAAGGGAAAGCGCCACTGAGACTAATTCTGTTTTCCTTGTGGTAGACAATTCAGCTCATACAAGTAAGTATAAAGTAAATATTAAAAAAAAATATTCCAGATATGTAGATAGTAACTGTGGGCATTCAGTTAGCATGTCTGTGAGGAGGCAATGCCAGTGGGACATTAAGCTGACTAAATTACAGCAATGCATCAGATAAAATGTTATACCAAGAATTGTTATTACTGCTTGTATGTTCTTACCTTGATGTATATGCTTATCTGATCATCCTGTACTTGTTTATTTGTTTCACCCTGTTCAATGCCTGTATTTCACTATATTGTAATCGTTCTCATTCTGCTTGTAAATCTACTCTTGTAATCTCCCGGGTTGCACCTGAAAATAGGCATCCCTTGCCTAGCGTGCTTACCCAATAAACAAAAGCTAATAAATAAAACAATAACTACTTAGAGCACTGCAGGTAGGGAACACATCAGAGCAGCAATGAATCTACAGACTATTAATGCTAATTATACAATTGGCATCTCCTCTCAGCCAATCAGAACACAGAATTGCCATCAGTTATTATCCCACAAACTGCACCGGAGAACCCCCAGAGTCGGGTTATTCAGTCAAACCCCACCCACAGTCATTTAATCAACCCATAGCCATGCCTAAAGTCGTTTAATCAACCTACTTCCATGCCCACAGTGGTTCTGATTCCCAACCACGAGACTGCAGTGAAAAACACAAAAACAAAAATGCTACCTCCTGCCACGTGATCTTCGCTTCCAAGTTACCGGACTCCAGAAAGACAAAAACAGACTCCGCAAAAAACAACGTATGTGACTCAACTTTCCTAGTGCGACTGATTAACCCTTCAAATCACATGCACTATGATCTGTGCTGTTAACGAGCCCACGCGATAGGGGCACAACAAAGTAAGGAACTTCCGGGCAGTTGACAAGCTATACGAGAAACTCCAACTCGTATAATAATGTGTCCAGAGATGGAGTATATACCAACGCTTCTGTGCATGATTAAATGCCTCAGCCGCCTCGGCATTTAATCATCCACAGAAGCAGGGTATTGCTTCGTATACTCCATCTCACTGGATGTTATCACTTAATTATTAACGATACAGGGGACTATTAAGAGCTCTCTTTTTGAACCACTGTTTGGTCTTGCGTGTGGATACTGCTGGCTGCCTGACCTTGGAGTTTATCCAGCAGTGGGTACGGGCCTAGGTCCCCAGCGTGGAAAAAAAATGCAATAACTAATCCTTTCCCAGGCACCTACTGCCCTACTTTCGAAATATTCTTATCACAGGCACAGAATGTGTTAAACACATTTGAAAACAGGACCCATAAAGTTAACGGGAAAGTACCAGTTCAGGGTACAGTATAAAAAACCTCCCCCAACAGCACTCAGAAAAGATGATGTGAAGACCCCAACTCACCTTTAAGGAAAGTATCACTAATTCTACATCTCCACCCCCTGCCGACAGCTATGCCTCCGATTAGACTTGTCATGTCTGATTTTAGCAGTGTCTTGTGTTGCCACAGGACACATTTATTTTATGCTGATATTATTTTTATATTTATTTTTAAGATTTATTTATTATGTGGATAGTGTATTTTAATGTAAGGTGCCCAGAGCCCCCAGGATTGGGTACCTGGAAAAATAAAATTTGCCTTGCCTTGAAGCTATTATAGTATATGGTTAGGTTTTATTGTGGATGGAAAACGATGGCTTACAAAATCTTGTTGTAGTACAGTTCAAAGGTCAAAAAAGTTGTTGTACTATCGTTCTGACGTCACATCGATAGTACAACAACTTTTTTGACTTGCCCTACCACCTGATTTGCTGATTCTCAGCAGGGATTAAAAAAAAACAGAAGGAAATGGCGTTGTCATTTAGCGATCGGTCAGGCGAGCAGTTTATAGCTACAGTTTGGACACGGACTGTGTGATCAGCTCTGTGTGTCCAAACTGTTTTCAGTGTTCTTTTTTTTTTTTTTATTTACTGCCGCAGTTTACGGTTGTTAGTGTGGCGTGGGATGGTAGCGAGGAGTCTAGCGAACCGGTACCTTCTGGGGCAGGACTGCATCGAGCACTGGAATCCTCAGGTACGAGACTGCAGAAAGAGAAAGGAAAAAAAAAGCGAAATGTGAGCATAGGTATGAACCTTGCAAAATTGTGAGCAACCATATACTATATAAAATAGTGGATGGTTGACCATCCTAAAAGCTTTGTTTTCCATCTACAAAGTCAACGGCATCACAGAAACCTCTCGAGGTTTCAATGACGCGATCGACTCCCTCGATGGAAACACAGCCTTGCTGTGGATGGTCAACCATCCACTACTCTATATATCCAAACAAAACACAGAAAAAGGCTCCGCTCCTTGTCTTATCCAAAATGTACACCCATTTATTACATCCACAATGTCTCGTGGCAAAGCCACTTCATCAGGCACGGTGATGTTATATTTAAGATTAAAAAATGGGCTTTTTATTTCCTGGCATCTGATTGGCTGGTACCCTTGCCACAGGGGTACATTAACTTACAATAGATGCCCAGAACATAAAAAATGCCATCCCCAGTGCCCCTTCACCCACTCAGGTATCCCTGTGCTCACCCTGCTTCCTCATTGGCTGAAAACGCCCAATTTAATTTGAAATCACCGCCATTTTTTCTCTCACTTAGTGAGAGATTCTGCCTCCCACCAATGCTCTGTACTTCAGTTCCAGCTGCCTGACAATACCACTCACAATCTTAGCTGTGCTTACTTCCAGCTAACCCCAGTTACTGGTACCCCCCGTGCCTCTTCAGAGTTTCATGTTACAGAAAAAAAAAAAAAAAAGTTTATTCACCATAGTGCTATTCATGTCACTTGCCCACCATGTCTGTCTCTCCAGCCACCTGCAGTAAGGAACAACAACCTAGCCATTTTTTGGGGGGCTTAGCAAGCGAGTGAAGCCCCCTGCTCGATTCTCGGTGTTAACTCTCTTTCACATTTAAACCACTGTAAAACACAACATCCCTTTTTAGTAAATACATCTATTTTTCACTCCTCTCAGCTACGCTCTGCTTCCTCACCCGCTCGTGCTCCATGAATCACCCTCCATGCCTGCTGCACTCTATCCCCGTTCAGTAACAGACTCAGACCATGGACTCCAAAGGAAAAAAAAAAAACACAACGTTTAAAAGAAAAAACAACGTTTCAATAGCAGCATAACAAAACCAGACTTTAAGCCTTACCGGTAACAAAGCAACCACATGTAACTCCTTCACCCGGCATGCCATCGCAGTACAGATGATGAAGCAGGATCTGACCGTGCTCCACTGAAAGCTGTTCCCGTTTCACATAATAATAAAAAATGGGCCATTGGCCAGCGTGTGTGTGTGTGTGTGTGTGTGTGTGTGTGTGTGTGTCTGTTTTGGAAGGGGAGGGGGCAAAGCACGGGGGGGCAGTGGCAAAAGTTAAACAGCCTAACAGACACAGAAGTCTAATAGGAAGTCTATAAAGAAAGAAGGAAACAACTGTGAAAGACTGCAGTGCCCTCTACTACCAAAATATACCAGTTGAGGGACTACATTATCAAGAAAAACCTTTACAAACTTTTTTTACACTTCAAACAAAATGTAATTGTCACATGATATGCCTCATGTAGCCCATTTTCTAAGTGCAGTAATACCCCCAGGGTGGGTGGTATTGGGGAATACCGGACCTTACAGGGGCTATAAGGCCCTCCGCCTGCAGCATCAGGCCTCATTACAGCCCTGGGCAGTCTGGTATTCCCCAACACTGCCCACCTTGTTGGGTATTATTGCCTGCTTAAACTCCTGTAACTGCACACATACTGCAAGGGAGTGAGGAGTGTCAGGGACACGCATTAAGAAGGGCACAAGTAGGGAGCAGAGAGAAAATAAGGGGGGAGTGGTGTCGAGTTCGGGACTAGTAGTTTGGGTATAGGCGAAACACCCTATATAGGGTAGTATTAAACAAGGGTATAAAGAGAGCAAAACAAAAACAAGCAAGGTAGAGGAGAGTTAGGGTCAAGCAGTAGTTTGGGCAAGGGGTAAAAAGGGTCTAAAGGAGGCAAAACAGAAAAGCAGGTACGGTGGGCCATAGTTATGCTGGGAATGGTGCACTGCAGTGGCTGTGTGGCGGCAGTCTTTCAGGAGACTTTCTGGAGACTGCGGTGCTGCTTCATCTGCATGTACCTCTCTAGACTGAGGAAGGAGGTTGCTAGACTCCAGGCCGAGTTGGCTAGGATTCAGGGTGCCTTCATCCCCATCCAGGGACCACTAAGTCTGCCGTGGTGGCCTCAAAGGATGCCAAGAACAAGGAGCGACTGGACTATGGTGGGCTTGGAAAGGTTGAGAGTTGTGGGTCACAGACACTTCCACCACATGGTCCCACTACAAAAATTCCTACACCACTCTGGTAGGGCAGGATGGTCCCTGCAATAGTGACCAAGGAGGATGTGGCAGTTCTCCGTAGTGGAGACCCCATGTTGGGCGATAGAGGACCCCAGAGGAGGAAGCAACTCCTGTTGGGGGACTCAATTGTTAGGAGGATAGATTTGGGGACAGGTAAGGAGAGGGAGGTTAAGTGCCTACCTGGCGCCACTGCTTGGAGGGATGGGGAGTGGATCCTGAAGATTGCTAGGGAAGCAGGACAGGAGGGTCAGCTGGATGTCATGGTCCACCGCGGGACCAATGACCTAACTAGGGACAAAGCTAGGATAGTACAGGAAGACTTCAGAGAGTTGGGAAGGGGGTCTTAGGCAGGTAGCATCGCTGACGACCTGAAGGTTGGCAAGCAATGTGAAAAGGTGGCACTTTCTGCAGGTCTCACCTTAAGAAAGATGTAGATAGAGACTAGACAAAGAAGGCAACAAAAAGATGCAGGGCTTAAACAGCTCAACATGTATTCTCTGGAACAAAGAGGGGATGGAGGGGGCATGATAGAGACATTTAAATACCTGAAGGGTATCAACAAGGTACAGGCAGAGGATCTCCTTCAGGTAAACAACTGCACCCGAACCAGAGGTCATAATATATGCCTAAGGGAGGCAGGTTCAGGAGCAACACAAGGAAGTCCTTTTTTTTTTTTTCTTCAGTTTTTGTTGACCAGGTAAGCGCACTAGATAAATTCTACATATTTTCAGCCACGACCCGGGGGAGGGGGATACAGATGAATGCCAACTGACCTTGAACCAGATTAAGCCGCTGGTGGTAGTTTTAGTGAAATGGAAAGGGTGGTGGAGCCTTGGAATGGCCTTCCCCCATAGGTGGTGGGGTCAAAGACAGAGAATTCAAGCTGGCCTGGGACAGACAGTGTGGAAAACTTAACACAGCGGCCTGATCGGTGGGGGAGCAGTATAAATGGGAAGAGTAGATGGTCCACACGGACCCCATCTGTTGACACTTTCTATATTTCTAGCAAGCTCAGTGGCCTTTTCTAAGGTGCTAGACACATGGTTGAAAGAATGGTGCAGAGAGAAGGGGTTCAGCTACATTGGGGATTGGGGTCCCACCTGGAGGGATAGAGGCCTATACAGGGGAGATGGGCCGCATCAATCCGGGAGAGGAACCACAGTCCTCAATGAACAGTTTAAATGTTACACTGATGGGCATTTAAACTAGCCGAGGAGGTAGGCGGAAGGAAACGGAGACAAACTATGCCCACCGCCTCAAACTGAAGTAGGCAGTAGGGAGAGATCCAAGGAAAAGAAATCCCCAAAGTTAACCAACAAAAAAGGAAACAAAGTGGTAGAAGTGAAGAAAGATGGAACTGGGAGCAGAGGGGGTAAGGAGAGGTGGCAAAAGGGGACAGGGGATGATGGCAAACAGGGTGGTAGCACATTCTAGAAGGCCATGTGTGCAAATGCTCGAAGTCTGGGAAACAAAATCCCGGACCTAGAGACCATAATGGCAGAGGCTGACCTAGACATTGTCGCCATTACTGAGTCATGGTGCAATGAGAACCATGACTGGGATACAGCCATACCAGGCCACACTCTGTTCAGAAAGGACAGGGTGAGAAAGAAAAGGGGGGGCCTTTATGTGAGGGGGAAAGCATAAAGGCTACTGAGATACAAGGAAATTAGGAAGGGGTGGAGGTACTGTGGGTCTCAGAAATATTGCCAGGGTTAAGCCCCTAGTTCCGCTCATGGACCTCCCCACCTTAGTGTATGCCTCTGTGGCATCCAGACTTGACCACTGTAGCGCACTCTACCACAGGGTCTCTGAGAGAAACCTCCACCGGCTGCTGCTAGTGCAGAATGCAGTTGCCAGGTTGCTGACGGGGCAGTCTAAATTCTGCCACATCACCCCAGTGCTGCATAATCTGCACTGGCTGCTGGGGTGGTGGAGGATCATCTTTAGGGTGGGCTTGCTCACCTTTAAGGCCTTACACGAGCCGGCCCTGGCTATCTGTTGGACCTTCTTACACCTGCTGCCTCGGCCTGCTCCCTCCAATCCTCCTCCAGGGGCCTCCTAGCAGTCCCCAGGATGAGGCTTAAAACTGCTGGCGACCGAGCATTTAGTGTCGCCGGCCCCATCCTGTGGAACTTGCTCCCTCCCGTCATCAGGGAGGCCCCTTCAGTTGAGGGTTTTTAAGGCCTGCCTCAAAGCTTACCTGTTTAGCCAGACCTTCCTGGACAATGTCTTCTAGTCCTTCCAAAGTGTCCTCACCCTTCTTAAACATGTACACTGTATTTAGGGATCTGTGCTACCACAGCCCATATTGATTCTATGCGGTTTTATTATTTGTGAGTTTTTAGTATTTATGAATTTATAGCGATAGATTGTTTTACTGTACGGTACCCAGAGCCTCCATGATTGGGCGTCTAGAAAAATAAAATTTGCCTTGCCTTGTCACACTAGAAACAGGAAGGGGGCGGAGTTAGCAGCCTAGCCAGAAGCAGCTATTTTCTGGCGCTCCTGAGAGCAGCTCTTTTAAACTGCTAATTTAGTTGATTTCTACCTTGGAACTCAAACGAAGATATTCAACATCATTTAGAGGGAAGTCTGCTGTACCTTTGGACCAAAAATCAAGCTGGTATGGGCCATACAAAACCATTTAAACAAGACTTCTTTCAACCATGGGCCTCAGCAGCCAAGCATCTAGACCACGCGGAGGAAGAGTCTACTGCAAATAATACAGAACAACCTACAGACTCCTTAAACTCATTACAAATTGCAGTAAATGCACTCACTAAGACGGTTCAACAAATCGACCAGAAGCTGGACACCTTTGCACAACGTTTTCAGATGGTGGAATCGCAACTGGATGCTATGGGGGAGATCACATAAAATGCAGTGGCTACAGCGGGAAAGGCCCTGGCCACCACTTCCACCTCACTTAAGGAGCAGGCGGCCCTTCGTATTCGCTTAGAGCAACTTGAAAACACAATCCGGGTGGCAAACATCAGAGTTTTGGGTCTTCCCGAAGGAGTCGAAGGGGAGAATATGGTACAATACCTGAATCCTTGGCTCTCTGACATCACAGGACTGTCAGAATTTAAAGTGGTGCGGACGTATAGAATTACACCCCGTCGGCCGACTCTAATTAGTGCAACTTCACTAACTGTGCTAGTCTCTCTTGCTTCTGCAACGGAGCGGGACATAATTCTTGGGGCGATCAGAAATAGAGGCCTGGTCTATCAGGATGAGAGTCGTGTGCTTTTCTTTCTGGATCTCGCCTACACCACCAGAATGAGACGCAAGGCCTTTGATGGAGTGAAACGCAAACTGAGAGACTTGGGCATTACTTACTCCCTGGCCTTCCCTGCCCGTTTATGCTTCACGGATGGTCGAAAGCAATATAGATTCACAGACCCAAAGGAAGCGGGAGTGTGTGTGGAGAAGATTGCAAGTCGGCGATCACCAGAACCACTGTCTGAGGATGATTCAGAGGAAGACTGAAAATCAGAGGCAATGGACTGTAAAAATATGGAATCGTCAGACTGGTTTGCTTAAAACTAATTTTAATCGTTAAAATTACTTTGATGGTAGAAACTAGCTTTGGCTTTCTCTCCCTGAGTCTTCCAAGTTTAAGAGGTCTTCAGGGCTAGTTAATCTGTCTAAGTTAGCAGTTTTTTATTACTGCAGTACATATCATATCTTAGTAAGTTAATTATTGGTTTCCCATTAGGAGAAAGGATCTAAATCTTTCTGGCATAACCTAGAAGTTACAGTTTTATTTGAAGTGAGGGGTCACCTCCTCAAATCTAGAATGTTAGGGAAGTCAATTAAAATAAAACTAAGTTACATAACATTGTATGCTTGATTGAAATGAAAAAAATTTGGGTGTTGGCTGCAAGTAGTTCCTGAATGTTGTATACCTATTCTTGTGTATGGTAATAGTTAATATTCTCCCTCCAATGCTGTACCATTTGTAGTATGTAATCAACATCCTTAGTAATGTATACAATCGATCTACATACTCAGAATTAATGTGTTTTGTGCATATGTATGAAATACTAAATAAAAATTAAAAAAAAAAAAAAAAGAGGGAAGGGAGCTACTATTCACACCGCATGATCTACAGACCTCCAACCCGGGGCGGGTGGATAAGGTTCTAGTGGAAGCCATCCAAAAGATGGCAAACAAGGGAGAGGTGCTGCTGGTGGGGGACTTTAATCTGCCAGATGTAGATTACAGTGTCCCAGCTGCAGCTTCAGCTTGCAGCAGGGACATCCTGGACTCCCTGCAGGGGGCATTTCTCAGGCAACTAGTAAAAGATCCCACTCGTGAAGGGGCAGTACTAGACTTTGTACTCACCAACGGGGACAGTGTTGCAGACGTGTCAATATGGGCCACCTAGGGACCAGTGATCACCGTACAGTGTGGTTCAAAGTAAGTACTGCAGCAGGATCGAATCACACAAAGGCGAGCATCCTGGAGTTCAAGAAAGCTGATTTAAAATAGATGGGGGAATGGCTCAGGAATGCCCTGGGGGGAGGGACTTGGGACAAGTGGAGGAACAGTGGGCAAATCTAAAAGGAGGGTTAGAGAAGGCAGCAAACCTCCGAGTCAGACAAATAAACAAAAGCAAGAGGAAAAAGAGACCTCTATGGTTCTCAGAGGAGGTGAGGTGGCTGGGAAGGTCGGGTCAAAAAAGTTAGCATTCAGAAGGTATAAGGAGACACAGAGGGAGGAGGATAGAGAGGGGTTATCAGAAGAAACAGAGGAAGGGAGGCAGGGAAAGCAATTAGGAGTGCAAAGGCACAGACAGGGGAGAAAAAGGCCCAGGAAGTGCAGAAAGAGGACAAGGTATTTTTAAGGTATGTAAGTGAGATGAGAAAGACCAGGGGAGGGATAGTAAGGAAGGAGGGGAGTGTGTGGAGGGGGATCTGTAAAAAGCAGACATCTTGAACAACTACTTTTTTTCAGTGTTCACAGAGGAAGGGGACAGAGAGGGACCACAGATAAGGGCCAGGAGCATCAAAGGAGTGGAGGTACGTACCAGTCCATTTACAGAAGAGAGGGGTCTGAGGGAACTTGCAAATCTGAAAGTGGACAAGACAATGGGGCCAGATGAGGTGCATCTAGAATAGGATACTGAGGAAACTCAGAGAGGTGCTGGCTGCACCTCTGACAGCCCTGTTCAACCACTCACTGGAGATGGGAGTGGTTCTGGAGGAGTGCACATGTAGTCACACTTCACAAAAGTGGAAGCAAAGAGGGGGCTGGCAACTACACGCCAGTGAGCCTGACTTCAGTGATGGGGAAAGTAATGGAATCACTACAAAAGGAGATTATGGAATGTCTGGAATCCAGTGGCCTTCAGGATCTGAGGCAGCACAGATTCACTGGAGGGAGATCATTCTTTGACTGGGTGACCAGAGAACTGGATCAAGGTGGAGCAGTAGATGTGACCTGCCTAAATTTCAGTAAGGTATTCAACACCGTGCCACATAGGAGTCTCGTAAACAAGCTTGAAAGCCGAGGAGTAGGTCCTTAGGTGGCAAACTGGGTGAGAAATTGGTTGGAGGACATGAGACAGAGGGTGCTGGTAAACAGAGTTCACCCTGAAGAAGGGAGGGAGACAAGTGGGGTGCCACAGGGATCAGTACTAGGACCAGACCTCTTTAATGTCTTTATTAGAGACACTGCAGAGGGGCTACAAGGGCAGATGACACTAAAATCTGTAATAGGGTAGACCCTTAAGGGGGATGGACAAAATTAATAGGGATCTAGAAACGTTAGAGGAGTGGTCAAGGGTGTAGCAGCTAGGTTTCGATACAAAGAAGTGCAAAATCATACACTTGGGGCACAAAAACCCTAGGGCGGAGTACAAAATGGGCAGGCAGTATTAACTACCACCAAAAAGGAGACAGACCTGGGAGTAATTATATCTGATGACCTAAAGATGGCTAAACAGCATGACAAGGCAGTGGGGAGAGTTAGCCAATCAATCAGTCAAAATCTTTATTTATCCAGGCGGACATCGTTGAGCAAGGCTCATTTGCAAGATGGACCTGGGGATAATAAGGTCAGGTACACAAGGAAATTTGTTATGTTTAAAAATATACATACACAGATATATATACATAGGCCCAGATGTTAAGACTGCGCCAGGCTGTGGCGCAAGCCTGGGCGCAGCGCAACATGGCTGCGCAGGGGCGTTGACAAGGTGATATACAACGGAGCTGCGCCATGGCACAGCATCACTGAATATCGCACCCTGGCCACCCACAGTGTGTATGGCACAGTGGCACTGCACCAGCGCAAGTGACCAGAGTGGAGCAGGGGATGCACTAGCGCGAGTTCCGTTGCGCTAGGCACAACCACGATATTCAAAAGTGTACATGCAAATGGGGCCATAATGCATGCCAGGCACAAATGGGGCCATTTGCATGTCATTATGGCCCCATTTGCATGCAGGTGTGTCGATCACCGGCGACTTGCACCTGGCGCCCTGCCAGGCTGCAGCCATCGGGGACCAACGTCCCCTGCACATCGTAGAAAAGTGCCCCAATGCCCGATCGCGGGCATGTGCAAAAGAAGTACATGTCCTATATCCCTGGTGGTCCAGTGGACCGCTCACAGCCCAATCACGGGCATATGTAGAATAAAATAAACGTCCTATATCCCTGGTGGTCCAGTGGACCATTTGCAGCCCGATCGTAGGCATATGTTGTAAAATAAACATCCTATATCCCTGGTGGTCCAGTGGACCGCCGCAGCCCGATCGTGGGTATATTTAGAATAAGATAAACGTCCTATATCCCTGGTGGTCCAGTGGACCGCTTCCAGCCCAATCATGGGTATATGTTGTAAAATAAATGTCCTATATCCCTGGTGGTCCATTGGACCGCTCGCGTATCTGGACTGTGTAGTACGTTAGTTGCAGCCATTGGCTCACACTGGGGACCAATGGGCGACAGCCCTTATTGACGGTGTCAGTCGGCGGGCGGCGGGCGGTAGGCAGGTGGGTGGGTGCTGCCGCCCGCCGCTGACCAGGGGAGGCGGGCAGTGGGGCTCAGAGGGGCGGGTGGGAAGGGGTACCACTGGACCACCAAGGGATATTGGACCTCTCCTTTTTTATTACATATGCCCGCAATCGGGCTGTGAGTGGTCCACTGGACCACCAGGGATATAAGACGTTTACTTTACAACATATGCCTGCGATCGGGCCAGGCTCAATCCCCATTTGAATATCGCGCCGGGGCGCATCAGTGGGTTGCCCATGGCGCAACACTGTTGCGCCATGCACAACCCTTCTGAATATCCTGGCCATAATATACAAGTTTGCATTTAGTGAGATGCTAGGGTGCATAGGGAGAGGTATCCTAAGCAGCAGGAGAGCAGTGGTGTTACTGCTGTATAAGTCATTGGCAAGACCACACCTAGAGTACTGTGTCCAGTTCTAGAGACCACATCTCCGGAAGGACATAGACAAGGTAGAGGCGGTCCACAGGAAGGCAACCAAAATGGTACAGGGCCTGTATCACAAGCCCTATGAGGACAGACTGAAGGACCTCAATATGTACACCCTGGAGGAAAGGAGGGAGAGGGAGGATATGATAGAAACATTCAAATACCTCACAGGTGTAAATAAAGTTCAAGAGGGAAGCATTTTTCAGAAAAAAGATGCTCAAGAACACGGGGCATGCTATGAAGCTTGGGGGAGACTCAGGGAGATGTGAAGAAGTACTTCTTCACAGGAAGAGTGGTGGATGCCTGAAATAGCCTCCCAATGGAGGTGGTGGGGTTAAAAATGGTAACAGGCTTCAAGAATGCATGGGATAGGCACAGGGGAACCTTAGAGGTAGAGAAAGGGGTTGGGGGGGGTAAAGCCAGAGATCAAAGTAGAGTCTGCAGTGTTATAGCAGGTAGAGAAAAGGGCAAACTAGGCTGGCCCAGCGGTCCTTATCTGCCACCAATATCTATGTTTCTTGGAGGGGGGGTCAATGGCAAGCTTGGACACCACAGCAACCCTCGCGGATGAGCCAGGGAGCTTGCCCTCTCCGCAGGGGAGGTGCTGCATGTGTGCAAGGCTGACAGGAGACTGCGCTCACATTGGGGAGGGACCAGAAAATGGGAGAAATGCCCATGGCTGTCTGAATGATGGCTTGTGCTCCGGACTCCCCTGCATCTTAGTGCCTGCTGGCACTGAATACTGGTCCACATGGCAGACTGCCTCAGGAGAAGGATGGCCCTCCCTCCAGAGCCCCTGCCAGGGAGGGCAGAACCATGGTGGTAGCCAGGGGAGGCCTGAGACACAGCCCCAAACATGGTACACCCCTGGGACCAGGGTATATCCCTGATCGACCGACATGGCCAAGGAAAGAAAAATCTCTATGGCTGATGCTAGCGCCAGTACTGGTTCCCAGAGTACTAGGATCTGCTCTCACTCATAAGACCCCCACTGTTCCATTCCTCCCTCGGCCAGCGTCCTTTCATCCATAAAGCCACTGCATCCTGGAATAGTTTACCTGCTCACATCACTATCAGTTGACAGAATACATTTAAATTAAATGCATAAGTTTAATGCCATATGATTACTACGTGCACTGTTGTATTGTACTGTCAATGTGCAAGTGTAATGTTACCTAATTACTGGGTATGCTGTTGTATTGTACTGTCAATGTGCAAGTGTAAGGTTACCTGATTACTGGGTACGTGTGACAGGGTTGAATAAGGCCCTGTTCCATTTGTTATGCAGAAGGAGTTGAACACAAGGATCTGTTCTATCCTCTACTTTTCTGTCTCTTGTCTGTCTGGTTGCACAACCAAATGTTCTCGTGAGACCTAGGAACTTATTACTCTGACTGTCTCACGATTCTCCGCCTCTCGCTATCTCTCTGCCTTCACTTGCTGTTTCTTTTCTTCTCCTTACGTGTCTGCAGTTACAAAAATATATGTAAGTCTTTGTGCGACACTGGGATCCCTTTGTTTGAAACTGTATATATGATTGCAAAAAGCTTTTCTTTAGTTTTTTGTTGACCGGGTAAGTGCACTAGACAAATTCTGCCTATTTTCAGGCCCGACCCAGGGAAGGGGGATACAGATGAATGCCAACTGTCCTTGAAGCAGATTAAGCTGTTGGTGGTATTTTTAGTGAATTGGGGGAAATTTGGCCAGGGCACCAGGGAAATTCCCCTACTCTGCCTGCAGGGGGCGTTGCTTCCTGTGAGCAAGTTGGAGGAGGGCCAGTTCTGGTGTTACACAGATGGAGATGGAAGTGCAGGAGGTTGGGGAGCTGGTCTCCTACCCTTCCTCAGCATTGCTAGAGACAGACTGTGGAGAAGATATGTTTTTGTCAAAGGAAGAGTTGAGCAACATCATGGAAGATGGAAAACCCATCCAAGAATGGGTGTAGGCAGGCATACTCCAAGCACTCCATGATGTGCAATTTTATTTAAGGGGGGTAGCAAATAGGCTCTGAACTGCTTCCTTTTCCCATGAAAACTAACAAAGAAAATACTGACCTTTTCTGTAATTTTATTCATAGGAGTCGAAACTAGAAGAACTGGTCACTAATACTCTCTTTGCATCCCAAGGACAATACAACTGTATAGGCTCTGGGCTGGTATGTGGGTGTCTTAAGGAACAATACATGGCATTTGTATTTACCCATGCATGGCAACAAACACGGTCCTGGTGTACATTTGTATATTGTCTGACTACACCCGGGGTTAGCAGTGACTCCACTTGGTGTGCAGATCTGAAGTCACTGGCTACACCCCTGCATCCAAGATATATTATCCCTGAGTGAAGTCAAGAAAGGGATGATTAAAGGGCTAGAGGAAGCGGAACGCCGACACACTGAATACACAAAGAAGCTGAAAGCTGAACTTGCTATGTTACAAGGAGAACCTGGCCTTGACAGAGGGAGCGGCCCGACTGACAGGCAAACTAATGACGCAGCAGCATCAAAGGAGAACGCTGAGGAGCGCAGACCGCGCCCCTCCCAGGTACAAACAAACCTTTACAAACGTCTTCTAAAGGTTTAAATGTAGCGGCTGGCAGTGACAACGCTAAGAGCATGTGCCAAAAGTCACAGGGTGATGTTTTTGAGGTAAACCTGGGGGGAAGAAGCGATCGTAGGAATTTCAGGAGACCACATTGTAACAAGAAACTCAGACAAAGAAATAAATGGGAAAATGGAAACTGACTTAAATAAGGACTCGAGTTCAACATTTTCTGCATCTACTGACTCTGTTAATCCAGGTACCAAAAGGGGGGACAAATACAGTGCATACATAAAACATACTTTTGGTCAGATAACTCCAGGTCCCATCCAAACAAAACTAGACAAAGGAAATATAATTCACCAGACAAAACCAACTTCTCAGGAGGAAGCCACGGTTTTCTCTTCTCAGCAAAAAAAACAGAAACTGGGTGCTAAAGACGAGAAGAGAAATAAAAGTACTGCAATTACTTTAGCAAATCGAAATCTGGTAGGGAGGCCTGCTGAAGGGCCTAAAGGGCAGATGGGAATACTGTCTCAGAAATGGACTGGTCTTCCCAAACACTGTCAACCACAGAGGCAATTCGAAGAGCTTTTTATATTCAGGAAATTCAAATGAAAAACCAGGACCCTTTTTCAGCATGGTCCCCTGAAAAAGCATTGAAGGAAGCTGGGTGGAAGAAAATGCCCAGCGGCCAGTGGCTACCAGACCCAGAATGGCAAGACCCCCTTCTCATGTACACCCCGGAATGGCACCCATCAATACAAAATCAGGAACCTGCAACGATTCCTAATAATTCAGAACCCTGGGAGGTGCAACTACAAGTTAGCAAGAAACATTACTGTGCAAAAGAAAATGAGCCATCAGAGAAGAGTCCAGGAGTTTCCACTGAAAGAGCAACAACGCGCCCCCCCCCACCCCCGTTGTGGGGCTTTCAAAATTAAAACCAGGGGAAGAACTTCAACAAAAAAAGGATGGACTTGCGGAAGAAAACATAAATGGAGATGCCCCCCTAAAGACCCTTATTATCTGAACTGTTTTCTAAATCTAAAAAAAAGAGGCCGCCCGTAAGAGAAATGCGGTCAGAATCAGATACAAAGGGGATCTGGACATAAGGCCTGATGGGCAGTATGTGGGGAGGAAACTTTTGAAGGAGTCTCTTCATTTTTCACCTAAAGAGGTGTTTGCCTTTACAAATATTTCTGGGGAGAATAACTATGACATAAGATTTAGATGAGCCTGTGCTCTGGAGTTGTTTTGGCAGAGGTACAACCAGGTCAACCCCGTGGTCCCTTCCTGGTGATACCGTGACAAAACCACTCATAAAATATGTTACTGTCATGTTTCGCAATGAAGGGGTGCACGTTGAGGATATAACATACTGTCTGTCGCAGAAATGTGAGGTTTTTTAGTTCCCCCGAAGCACTGTTAGACTCTGAACTGTTTTGGACAGGTGGGTGGAAATACAAAGTTAAGACAGGTAGAAAATGAAACAGAACATATTTCAAATTCGTCTCTGTTGGGCAGGGATAGAGTGGTATATATATGGGATATACAATGGTGAGCTGTCAGATAAATGATTTATCTACACAAGTGCTGTTTGACCTCGGGGAACTTCACGGTGGCGTAAGCCAGTGGTGAAGGTCAAACAAACAAATAATAGATAAATCATTATCTGACAACTCCTATATATATTCATTATGCAATAGGGATGCTTCTTATCAGTGTGGAACATTTGGTTTTGACTGTTTATGTTCTTTTTTAAATGGCAATTTCTGGGACTTTCTGGGACTTTTGGTTAACTTTCTGGTGTATGTCCGCCTAAGCGGTGTGGTTGCTATTAAATGAAACACCACTCATTTTGTAGAGAACTTCTTGCTGAACAAATGTCATGGTGACAGTATCGTACCTTTTTGTTTTAAAGTTATTCACATTTGTTTGATGAAAAAGTGAAACAAAAATTTAATTTTATGCTGTTTTGCTAATTATAAAAAAAAAAAACTAAAAGGTGTTTATTAATGAAATGCCACTCATTTTGTAGATATTTTCATGCTGAACATTTTTGTGCTCATAGTACCATGCTATCATTTTTAGTTTTAAAGTGATTCACATTTGTTTGTCGAAAAGTGAAAAGAAAACTGAATTTTATGCTATTTTTGCTAATTTTGAAAAACTAAAAGGTATCTCTGAATGAAACACCACTCATTTTGTAGATATTTTTATGCTGAACATTTTTTGCTCACAGTACCATGTTATCATTTTCATTTTAAAGTTATTTATATTTGTTTGTCTGAAAAGTGAAAAGAAAATAGGATTTTTGCTGTTTTTGCTAATTATAAAAAAACTAAAAGGTATCTATAAATGAAACACCACTCATTTTGTAGATATTTTTTGTCCAGAACATTTTACGTGCTCACAGTACTATGCTATCATTTTCGTTTTAAAGTTATTCACATTTGTTTGTCAAAAAAGTGAACAAAAAAGCTTTGATTGACAGTTTGCATTTATCCCACATATGTGGAAATAAATGGATTTATTCAATGGTTTTTGGTCTCACACCTATTGCATAAATATATATATTTAAATTACTCTTTATTCTCCCCATCACTGGGCCCGCTCCGCCGGAAACGCACACACAACTCCGCAACTGCCTTACCTGTAACCCGATGGACCCCCATGGAGCTGTGGCTGTACCCCCAGTGGAGTGAGGTGGGGACCGTACACCCCAAGAATTCAAGTTTCGTCGGGTCCCTCCGGTGGCCAGGCAGGTAGGAGCCATTAGGGTCCGCTTAGGTACTCCTTCATCTCGGTGCTCCAGCGTGTTTTTCTCCTGTTCTAGAGGAGTGGCACGCACCCTGACGTCATGGCGTCACCGCCAATGTCACCACCCCCCCAACCGTCTCTGCATGCATCAACGCCTGCTGTGCCTCTGGCCTCTACCAGAGACCAGTCAACCGCCGAGCTTGGGTCCCACCTCCCTCCCAGGAGAACAGTTTGTTTTTTTTTTTTTTTTTAGTTGTTTAACCAGGAGTAGCACACTAAGCTGAAAGCTTTTTTATAGGTGCATCCTGGGATCCTGGGAGCACAGGGAAGTTAAGTGACTTGCTCAGGGTCACACAGTATGTAAGTGGAAGCTGCTGGGATTCAAACCCAGGTCTGGTCTGCTGGATGTCACCAGATTTGCAGCTCAGAGCCTTAAACCACCATGCTATACTGCCTCCGGACGCTCAGTCCTCTCCCTCCCCGTCGGCCTGGGCTCATTCCCGAACCCGGGTCGCTGGCATGGCGCAAGTTGTGGCATCCAGCGCCTTAACCCTCAGCGCCACCGGGCCGACTCAAGGGGTATATTTTTACTCAGGGCAACCATGTGCATGTTACAAGTGTGGGGCTCGAACCCACCTCTCGAGTATTTGTGATAGACCACGTTGTGACAACTGTGGAGAGGTGAGTCACAGCAGCATGCAGTGCACAAATTTAACCAGGTACGATTTGTGCGAGGTGACAGGACACACATTTCCTGAATGCCCTTGGGCTGCAAGGAATAAAGCCTCGGTTATAAGCCCAGAACTGTTGATACAGCAAGCTCAAAAGGGAACCTCAAACCCACAGGAACTAGCGACACCCAGTTCCGAGAAGTCTACTGACCCACCCCTACCCCCCCTCATCTCCACCACCACCATGCAAACCCACATCTCTAGGGCAAGATAGGATGGTAGTAATCTTTGACAAGCCAACAGAACATGAGGGACAGGAAGAGTTAGACCCTTCTCCACCAGGACAGACATCATTGGAGGAATTTCTACCTGTCTGCTATTCAGACAGCCCGAGAACAGGGAACAAAGGGAACCCCCCGATGAAGCACCACTCACCCGAAGGAGAGTAACTAAGAACACTAACCCCCCCCACCCAACCACAGGGAGTGGAGGTAACTAACCCTTAATAACCTTAACTAACCTTTATACCTGAGGTTGTGACATCATTTCCTCGAGTGCAAGGTGCATTTCACTGTCATATCCTCTCTAGCACACTGCACTGACAATATAAGCATACACATTGTATAATATATATATTTCTATATAATGAATCACACACGCTTGCGCACACACACACACAAATACAAAAAAAAAAAAAAAAACTAAACATGTGGGAGTAGTGCAATGTAATGGCTGTGGGGCAGCAGTCTTCCGGGAGTCTTTCTGGAGGCTGAGATGCTGCCCTATTTGCAGACAACTATCTGCTCTGAGGGAGGAAGTTGCCCGTCTACAGGCCGCACTGGACAGTAGTAAGGAAACCTTCCCCCAGGCCACACTGGACAGTAGGAAGGGAACCTCCTCCATCCAGGGAGCACTAGCGCCACCACCACTACCTCAGAGGTTGCGAAGAAAGCACAGCAGTTGGACCACAGTGGGCTCAGGGAGGGTGAGGAGGGTGGAACAGAGGCACACCCAGTCAATTGTTCCACTCCACAATCCATACACCATTCTGGGGGAGCATAGCTCCCCTATGGATGCACCCGCAGAGAAGACTGATGACAACTGTCACAAGGGAGGCCCACAGGAAGGAGGCAGAGGACACCGCAGGGAAAGGAAGCAGCTCCTGGTGGGGGACTCAATTATTAGGGGTATAGAACTGGGGGGAGCTGGGAAAACTGAAGTAAGGTGCCTGCCTGGTGCCATGGCTTGGAGGGACAGGAAGCGCATCTTCAGGATCACGAGAACAGCTGCAAGGGATTCTGAGCTGGACGTAATTGTCCACCTAGGGACAAATGACTTGGCTCATCATGAGATTAGAGCAGTGCAGGAGGACACTGCAGAGTTGGGAAGGGACCTAAGACAAGTAGCACACACAGTATCCTTCTCAGAGGTGCTGCCTGTCAAAGGCATGGGGGAGGCGAGGGTAATTGGCACCATGCAGTTTAATGAATGGTTGAAAAAATGGTGTGGAGCACAGGGGTTTTGCTTCATTGGGGACTGGGGTTCCACCTGGAGGGACACCAGCCTATACTGGCAGGATGGTCTGCATCTGTCCAGGACGGAACAAGTCTTTTGAGCAATCGGTTTAAATGCTTCATTTGCAAGCTTTAAACTAGTCAAAGGGGAGGCACTGACAAGCAGCAGGAAAATCCCAGCCTCTCCCTACAAAACAGGGTACTAAATGAGAAAAAGACTAAGGTAGAACGGTCAGTGGGGGATGCTGCAACAGAAGGTAAAGCCATCAAAAAATGGAGAGCAATGAGTACTAATACCCGTAGTCTGGGTAACAAGCTTCCTGAATTAGTGGCCTTGATGGAGGAGGAACATCTGGATATCGTGGCAGTCACAGAAACATGGTACACACAAAACCATGACTGGGACATAAACATACCAGGATACACTGTCTACAGGAGGGACAGGGAGGGTAAAAGAGGAGGAGGAAGAGCAGTTCTTTACATAAGAGAAGGAATAAAAGCAACAGAACAAAAGGGTAAACAGGGAGGAGAAGAAGCACTGTGGGTAAATTTGGAGACAGGCAATGGCACCACAATACGCACAGGGGTTGTATACAGACTCCCTTCTCAGGGGGAGGAAATGGACAGGAATGATAGAAAGTATAAGAATGGCAGAAAAAGGGGAGATATTGCTGATGGGTGATCTGAATATGCCAGATGTTAACTGGAGTGCAGTTGCAGCTGCCACTTCAAAGAGTGCAGTTATTCTAGATGCCCTACAGGGGGCATGCCTTAGACAACTAGTACTGGAGCCCACTCGAGAGGAGCAATATTAGACTTGATTCTCTCAAATGGAGATGGAGAGAGGATCACAGGATGTAGAAGTGGTAGCCATCTGGGAACTAGCCACCATCGAACAGTATGGTTCACAGTAAACACAGCAATAGAGTCAAGCCATACAAAGACAAAAGTACTGGACTTTAGGAGGGCTGACTTTGCAAAATGGTGAGTGCCCAAGGAATGCACTAGCAAATGGGAAGGAAGGAGGGTGGAAGAACAATAGGGAATAATAAAAACTGCCATCACAGAGGAACCAGCCTTGTGTGAAGCAAATAAACAAAACAAGACGATGTAAGAAACCACTATGGTTCTCAAAGGAAGTGGCAGTGAAGGTTCAAGAGAAAAAGAAAGCATTCAGGAAGTACAAGGAATCGCAGAAGGAGCAGGACAAAGAATTGTATCAGTTAAAGCAAAAGGAGGCTGGGAAGGCAGTCAGAACAGCAAAGGCCCAAACCGAGGAAAAGATAGCCAACTCAGTTAAGAAGGGGGATAAAACCTTTTATAGGTACATCAGGGAGCACAGGAAGACCAACGGAGGGATAGTGAGGCTTAATAAAGGGAGGAGGGTGGGCAGAGGAGACTGTGAAAAGGCAGAGATACTAAACAATATTTTTACTCAGTATTTACAAATGAAGAGGGGGAGGTGCATAAAACAAACAGTAGTAACACTCTGGATACAGAAGTTGATACCAGCCCATTTACAGAAGAAAGGGTTCTGAAAGAACTCTTAAAACTGAAGGTGGACAAAGCAATGGGGCCTGATGGGATTCATCACAGAATTCTAAAAGAGCTAAGGATAGAACTAGTGACACCACTGACTACCCTTTTTAACAAATCATGGGAGGATGGGGTGGTACCCGAGGACTGGAGGAGTGCAGATGTGATTCCCCTTCACAAAAGTGGGAGCAAGGCAGAAGCAGGAAACTACAGATCTGTTAGCTTAACCTCAGTGACAGGGAAAATTATGGAATCACTTCTGAAGGAAAGAATTGTCGAGTATCTAGAGGCCAGAGGGGCTCAGGACCCAAGGCAGCATGGATTCACAGCAGGAAGGTCATGCCAGACAAATCTGATAGATTTATTTGACTGGGTGACCAAAGTAGTAGATCAGGGAGGGTCTGTGGACATGGCCTACCCAGACTTTAGCAAGGCATCTGACACAGTCCCACACAAAAGATTAATATACAAGTTAGCCAGCCTGGGAGTGGGTCCCAAGATGACAGCCTGGGTAAAGAATTGGCTGGAGAATAGGACACAGAGAGTAATAGTAAATGGAGCCCACTCAGAAGAAAGGAGGGTTACTAGTGGGGTACCGCAGGGTTCAGTATTAGGACCGGTCCTCTTCAATGTCTTTATAAGCGACATTGCAGAAGGACTGGAAGGAAAAGTACGTCTCTTTGCAGATGACACTATGATCTGCAACAGAGTTGATGCACAGGGTGGGGTGGAAAGGATGAGAAGGGACTTGGCAAGGTTAGAGGAATGGTCAAATGTATGGCAGCTTAGATTCAATGCTAAGAAGTGCAAGGTAATGCACCTGGGAAACAAAAACCCAGGGGAAGAGTACACAATGGGGGTGAGATACTAACAACAACAAAATGGAAAGGGACCTGGGGGTAGTCATATCAGATGACCTAAAGGTGGGCAAGCAATGCGAGAGGGCAGTAAGGAGGGCTGGGGGGATACTGGGATGCATAGGGAGAGGCATCACCAGTAGAGAACAGGAAGTTATTATCCCTCTGTACAGACAGCTGGTGAGACCCCATCTGGAGTACTGTGTGCAGTTCTGGAGACCCAATCTCCACAAAGACATAGACAGGATGGAAGCTGTCCAGAGGAGGGCAACTAAAATGCTGCAGGGTCTGCACCGGAAGACATACGAAGAGAGACTTAAGGAGCTTAATATGTATAGCCTTGAGGAAAGGAGGAAGAGGGGGGACATGATAGAAACTTTCAAGTACCTCAAGGGAATCAACAAAGTCCAAGAGGGTAGCATCTTTCAAAGAAAGAGATGTGCAAGAACAAGAGTGCACAATTCGAAGATAGAGGGGGCGCGACTCAGAGGTAATTTAAGGAAGTATTTTTCACAGAGAGGGTTGTGGATGCATGGGAATGGCCTCCGAGGAGGTTGTGGAGTCAAATCAGTGGTGAATTCAAGCATGCATGGGATAGTCATAAGGCAATTCTGGGGGGTGGGGGTAAGAAGAAGTAGGCTGCTGGTTAACTAGGATCTGCAGCTTATCCAGTAGGTAGGGAAATGGGCAGACTGGGTGGGCCAAGCGGTCCTTATCTGCCGTCAAATTCTATGTTTCTATGTTTCTATGTAACCCCTTCTCCGTCTTAGCACCTGCACATGAAGAGTCAGACATGGATCTGGGTGAAACTGACCCCCCCACTCCCTCCACTGCACAAGATCTAAGAGGAAGTCAAGAAGTGATAAAACACAAGGGGAAGAAAAAAAGAAGAGATGAAAAGGACCATAAACTCACAGCATAGGGATGAATAGACTGGTCATAGGGTCTTGTAACTGCCAGAGCCTATTGAACACCTCTAAAATACACACCCTATTTCAACATTTGGCGGATAATAACATAAATATCGGGTTTCTACAAGATGTTTATCTCAGACCAGCTTAGATCCTTTAAAGCAGAATGGTGGCGGGGCCCCTCCTCCTGGTCATTTGGAGCAGATAGGGCAGACGGGGTAGGAATAGTCTTTGACTCCTTCTCTTTTAAATTGTCTAAGATTGTTGAACTTATTCCAGGAAGATGTTTTATCCTAGATGGTTACTGGGAACAAGTGCCATACAGACTAATAAATGTGTACGGGCCACAGTCTAAGGCAGATAGAGTGGCCTTGCTTTCTCAGATACAACCCTGCTCATGTATATCTTCACACGTGGTTCTTGGGGGAAGATTTCAACTGTGACCTACCTCATCACAGCACAGGCAGGGATGGTAAAAAGGCCTATTGTGATACCAATGCCCAGAATAAAGGTATAAATAACTATGGTACAGCTTAATGACTGTGTTCAGTATCAGTCCCAAGGCCCAAAATACATTTACCAAAGAGGAAAATTAACCTCAACAATAGACCATCTTTTATTTCCTAGAACTTCCCAACCCCCTTCTTTTCAAACCATTCCCACTGAATTTTCGGACCATTTACTTATACAAAATTTCTTTTCAAACTCTCCCCCGTCATGTTAGACAGTATAAAAGATGGAGACTGAACACCTCTACTCTCCAAGACCCCAAAGCACAAAAAGAGGTTACTACCCTGCTATGGGCTAGGATGTCAGTAAGAGACCTCTATGAGGATTTGGGTGAGTGGTGGTTGGAAACAAAGCAAGAAATATCTAAATGGTTTCAGAATTATGGGAAGAACTCAAATAGGAGCCAGTTTTTCCAATATCTAAAATCAAGGTCCACATTACAAAATATCTACTGTAAGCATTCCGCCCCTAGACAAGACTATAATCCCCAAACAGAAAAAATTAAAGAAGAGATGAGAACATTTCAGTATGACAGGGCAAAAACTTTAAATGCAGAGTTACAATATGGAACCCAAAAATCCCTGATAGGCGACCCTGTTGAGGCTTGCAAGACTAGGAAGAACAACATGGACTTCCAAAGCCTAAAGGATGAACAGGGGAGAATAGTGGAGACAGAAAAGGACTACCCACAATGATACAGGGATTAA
The DNA here is from genome assembly GCA_016271365.2 of Neoceratodus forsteri. NCBI lineage: Eukaryota > Metazoa > Chordata > Ceratodontiformes > Ceratodontidae > Neoceratodus > Neoceratodus forsteri. Next base: position 1,026,956,892 of record CM028134.1, read on the forward strand.
TGGGATCCCATGTAATGCTCCCCCCCAGAGGAGAAAATTACTTAATATTTAAAGAGATTCAACAGCTTAGCCCCATGCACCACACAGTTTGATGCATTATCTGCCACAAATGCTTCTGCTATCTGTTTGTTAAAAAATGTACATACAGTTTCTCTAAAAATATCTCGTAAAATCATCCCCGCAGGAGACACTGGCACTTCGGTTGTGTAAGATCCACTCTGGCACTGCCTGCATAATAGCGTTATGAGCGTGATCACAGTGACAACACGGGGACACGTGCCATTATAACCTATGGGGCACCTTTTACAATCTTTTTTTTTTTTTATTTTTTATTTTTTACTTATAATGGCAATTTAGTAATGAAATGTGGGTACTGGTCGACTAACGAGACCCTTGTTAGTCAACCAGTGCCATGCTTCATTACCAAATGGCCATTATACGTAAATAAAAGATCGTGAAAAGGTGCCCCTATAGACCAGGTAATGGCATCGCTGGCTCGCGTTTCCCTGTGATCTTGTCATAATGTTATTGAGCGCTGGGCGGTGCCAGGGTGGATCTTACAACCAGGAAGTGCCAGTGTCCCTGCAGGGATGATTTTACGAGTGATTTTTAGAGAAACTGTACGTACATTTTTTTTTTAACAAACAGACCAGGAGCAGGACCATTTGTGGCAGGTAATGAACCAAACTGTGTGGTGCACATTGACAAACAGAGAGATTGGTGAATCTCTTTAAGAGAGAGACAACAAAACCTTACAGAAGTAGAACAGTTAGAATTAAATTCTCCACTAACAGCAGAAGAAATAGAAACAGTAATAAAAAAAAATTTGAAACTAGGGACCTCCAGGACTGGATGGGATACCCTACGAGTTTTATAAAACTTTTCCCAGCAAAATGTTTATTAGAAGTTTTTACCTCCCTGTTTCAAAAAGGGTCAGTCAGCCCCCTCGAATTTTACACCTCTGCTTTTAATTTTTTTACATGAATCAGGAGACAGATCGGACTTTTTAAATTGGTGACCCATTACTCTACTAAATGCGGATTTTAAAATTTTGTCACAAACTCTAAACAATAGACTAAGGAAAATAGCTTCAAAATTAATCTACCCTGCCCAGGTTTGCGACCTACCGGAAAGAAACATCCAGCATGTCCTAATGATAATTTGAGATGTTACAGACTACCACGAAAGGTACAAGAAAGAAGATTGTCTTTTGACTCCAGATCCCAGCAAGGCCTTTGATAGGGTGCACCACCCTTTCTTATTTCATGCATTACTGAAATATGGCATACTGACCGGTTTTGTAAATAAAATAAAATTATGTTCCAGGGCACTGGTACACCCTATCATTAAAGGAAAGATTGCAGAGGGTATCACTATTGTTTCAGGAGTAAGACAGGGGTGCCCTCTTAGCCCTCTGCTTTATATTTTTTCCCCTAGACCCATTTGTTAGAAAACTAAACACCACTCAGGTATGGGAAGGGTTACAAGGGCCACAAGGACTGGTCCCTATTAAAATCCGGGCATATGCAGTTGATCATTGCCTATTTTGTGCCAACCCAAAGCAGATCCCGGCTCTCATCAAACAGCAGGAGTACTCTGAAGTTTCCAACTCAAAATTAAATACAGATAAATGCAAAGGTCTTTTCCTTGAGAATGCAGGACAGACATCAGTAACCATAGATAAAATTCATATATCCACTGAAACACAAAAAATCTTAGGTATTCTTTTTGAGTCATGTAACCTACCCCTAGAAAACTGGGAATCTGCACTTCCAGAAGTGGAATCCAAAGTAAACAGATGGAAGACCTGGAGGATGTCCAAAATAAAAAGGATCCATATTATCAAACAATTTATTACCCCTTTCTTCCTGTATGTAGCCATGAAATTCCCGCCCCAACCATACTGGAAACAAGACTGTATTTGTGTTTCTTTCAGATGGTATGGGGCAGTAGGTTAAACCTGATTAAAAGGTGTTTTACATATTTACCTAAGGCCCAGGGAAGACTAGGAATGGTTGACCCCATTTCCTTTTCTTACGCCTTATTTTTATATCTTAGAACTTCAAAACAGGCTTGGTTCCATCTCACAGCTTAAAATATTTATGGTTTAGCAATAACCTCTCCAACTACCTGGCATTATGGATCGAAAATGGCCCACCAAGACTATCCTCCAGACTACATGTCCCAACCTTCATTAAACCAGCAGTACAAAGACTTCAAAAATGGGGGATAACTAAATCACAAAACTGTAAGACACCAGGGCCACAACTCTACACCTATATAATGTATGGTAAGTGCCTATTAACCACCATAATCAGCAGTCACACAGCTTTGTTATGCACTGTTTAGAATTTTAAAAGTTGTTAACCACATTTCGGAACTTCCAAACAGTGGCATAACAAAAAAGAATGCACCACAGTTCCATAATTCTCAATCTCACACATAGAATGCAAACAGTGTTTTTTTGACCATACACTATAAAAGATGATGGCTGGGGAACGGGTGACAACCACGCTGAAATCACCTCTCGTGGTTGCTAGGGCTACAGTAAACCTCTCGAGCTGCGCTCTCGAGGTTTACCATGTTGCCCTAGCAACCACTCAAGGTGATTACAGCGTGGTTATCACCCGATCCCCAGCCATTATCCTCTATATTATGTCAGAAATCCACCCAACAGAAGCGGACTTTAAAAACTGCCCTCACACACACACTTTAAGAGAAGGAGTACTGAGACAGCTAAATAATATCAGGACTCCCATACACATGTGGGAAATCTTGTGGCTGTCCCTGTATGGACGTCTAAATGTAAGAAGTAATGCAAAACACAAGGCACAGGAGGAGTGGAACTGCCCATACAGTGGGTGTCAAAATATTGAAAAAACTATGGAAAACATTCTGTTCGCATGCTCGTAAGTTCAGCCTTTATGCGACTTTATAGCTAACAGATGGAATATGAAATGGGTATTAAATTTATCTTACGAGTCTTTAATATTAGACATTGTCCACATTTAATAAGCAAATATGATTACAGTACACTAATGGTGTTTTTCTGTTGCCTAAAATTCTACTGGTGGCAAGCAAGGTGTCAGTGGACACTACAACAGAAACTGATGCCCTACGAAACGCAGGGATTTATTTAACCCTAAAAATTGATTAGCGTTTTGCTCATAAAAGTGCTAAATCTTTGTGAAAATGCATAGCTCTTGCCTTACTGTGTTTAACAAACAGAGCACTTCTAGAAAATCTACATAAATACTTTCTGTACTGTTAGTATAGTCCCAAGAAAAAAACTGCTAATCAATTATTTAAAACCCTGAAACGTATGGTATTCTGGTAGAACAGGCTATGTACAAAGTATATACTAAAAGATTTTCAGAAGAACCCCAACACATCTAAAAAGAAATGGTGGAGACAGTTGGTAAGATTTATTACATTTAAATAGGGAGCAGGAGGGTAAACTATACCACGCGCATACAGGATGGAAGGTATTATGATTTAAAGTAGGAGAAAATTAAGAAAGTGATTTATTTGTAACTGAAAATGTAAGGATGTTTTTGTTCCTATGACGAAATGCTATAGTTTTTGTATTTGTACATGATATGTTTTTGATGTGTAACCCCTGGGTGGCGCTATCCCCAGTGTCACAACCCTGCCTACTACCCTGGACATAGGATAAGGGGTTTAGGTTCACTAACTAATAACCATATTCTTAAACCTTTACGCAGTGCCTCCACTCAGGGTGCTTTACGTGGGTAGCTGGTGATGGGTGTAGCGCCCTGTGATGCTACACCACCCAAGAGGACCATCTACCTTTCCCAGACATGCCCCAATAAACATTTCTACACTTTGTATTTAAAGGGTCTCTCTAATAATATGCTCACACCAAACATTTCAACAACAATAACAAAATATTTATTTAGGGGGTTATAGGAATTAGGAAGGGGAAACAGGAGTAGTAGAAGTTATGCAGATCTCTATTTACAAAATGTACAAGGTTTTGCTGGTGAACCCTCCAGCTGGGTGGCTACATACTAATAGGCAGAAAGCAATCAGTGTTTACCATTCGACTTATGATACCCAGAGCCCTGGCTATCTAGCTGCTGAAAAATCAAATGGCACATAAATAATTATAATTATTACCCACACTGGTACCAGTCCCAGATACAGCAGAAACCCCACAATCTCATACCATACTGGTTAAGCAGATACCACAGTCCAAGATGTTGCAGGCCTGGTGAACGCTGCAGCTGGTCGAGTTGGCCGGCTATAGATTTAAGGGAGGGGCAACTTGGAGACAGACTGTTGTAAAACTGCAGATTACTATTTACAACAAAGGCAGAGATTGCCCTGCAGTTAATAGGAAGACAGGGATTGCCCTGCACTTGCAGACTTCCGAACATTCCAGAACAAGCTACTTGGATTTAACATCCTGAACATTCAGCACAATATCTGAAAGTCCAATCCAGAGTACTTGGTAGGCGATACTTTTATCAAGCATCCAATATTCAATTGAAACCTGGCCACATCCAGCACATTTATAAACCAAAAAAGGCATCCATCCAATATATGCAGAAGTGACACTTTTTCCAAACATCCTAAATGTAGTTACATGAAGTCACATCCCGTACATTTACATAACAACAGCACTCATTGGCAAAGTCCCATCCAGTACATGTAGACATGTTACACTTATGGCAAGCGCTCTCAGAAGACATCCGGGTAAGACAACAGTAATATTTCTCTTCAGAATAACATACCCAGTACGCTCTAGGGCCTCCTGTCTCATGAAGTGGCAAATGCAGCTCGGCAGACAGCTCCACGGAGGTAGGACTCTAACCCACAGCTACAACAACTTGCAACACATTTATATGATTCACTAGCCAGGCATCTTGCTGCACCTGTGATTTAGCCATTTGGGCCACAGACAAGATGCATTCATGTTAACTTTCACTGACTAGACAGTCTCTGATGGGGTTAGTAGCCCAGACTGATAACTTCAACAATTTCAGAATTGACAGAGAATATCTGTTAGCAGGGCTTGGGACCCCCAAAATTACTTTTAAATCTTCTCCCTCGCACTGGGGGATACAAGGGTACTCACTCAGGTCCTCTTTGGGTCTCCTCCATAATCGAAGGTTTCCTGAAGACTCTTCAGGTCTCTCACCGCTGAGGCATAGTAGATGGCTTCTTGTTCCACATCTTTCCCCGACGTGGGAGGGAGGGCTAGCCTCTGGAGGACATTTCTGGCAACCTCCAGACTAGCTGTTGCAGAAGTAGATTTATTTTATATTTAAATTTCAACTGGACAATAATAAACATCCCCTGATGACTGGAGGGCATAGCTAAGTGGCCCAGGCCTGGTGGCATGGCTGGGACCTGAGCCCCAACCCCTGTGGGGGGCTCCCAGCAGGCTGCAGCCTGCTCTCCTTCTCACTCTGGCAGATCTGAAGAAAAAAATGGCGAACACTGTCTTTTATGGGGCTCCTAGTTTGACTCCTCATTGGCAGCAGAGATCGGGTGACAGGTCTCCGAATAGCTAAGGGACCTGTCAATCAGAGTATTTATTTATTTATTTATTTAGCTTTTGTTGACCGGGTAAGTGCACTAGACAAATCCTGCCTATTTTCAGGCACGACCCGGGGGAGGGGGATACAGATGAATGCCAACTGACCTTGAACCAGATTAAGCTGTTGGTGGTATTTTTACTGAATGAGGGAAATTTGGCCAGGACACCGGGGAAATCCCCTACTCTTTTCGATAAGTGCCATGGGATCTTTAACATCCACCTGAACTACCACCAATCCAGGCAGATGGGACCTCGGTTTAACGTCTCATCTGAAAGACGGCACCTCAGAAGTGCAGCACCCCTCTCATGCTGCACTACAGTGTCAGTACTGGGATATTAACCCAAGTGCCAGATGTGGGAACTGAACCCACAGCCCTCTGATCTCCCGGCCTCAGAGGCGAGTGTGCTACCTACTGAGCCACTGACACTGTACACTACTTGAGGCTCAACTGGATTGGAGAATTGATGCCTAAAATTATGTCCCTGTAAGTCCCCATGAGCACTTGGGTGGCTACCCATGAGGTGCAGTAAATGTCCCACAAGTCCTGGCTTTTTATTTCTGGCTCCTAATTGGCTGTACTGCTGGCAATGGCTGCTTAACCCACTGTCCCTCATAGCAGATCAGACACAGTCCTGAATAATGTGCTGGTGCAGACAGAAAGAAATAATTATTTGCCCCAGACGCCCCACAGTTTTGCAGCTCAGAGGCTATACTTACAGTCACTGCACAGATGAAGGGTGTGGCTCCTTTGGTTTTCCTGTCACTACTGCACTTCATAAAACTCCCCCTGCAGCAGCTGACAGGCTGACACACAAGAGTCCCAAAATGCTGGTGAAGGCAGGAAAAAGTATTTATTTTAAAGTTAGACACTTTCCCCCACGTGTACAATAAATCCCCCCATACAGCAACAGTTTACAACATTTAAAACATTCAATTTCTTTAATTTTTGGCAAAAGCTGAACATAGCTGCCCTGGAGGCAGCCAGACACTCGGTTATTAATTATACAGATGAATGGGGCCCTGCTCAGGCATTGTTGCCCTGAACTCCGATCAAACTCTTTAAATTTCCACCAGAGTGGCCCCCATCTGGCTGTCCGTGGTCACCGGGTCCCAATTAGGTGGAAGGGATCCCGGGACCCACGGCACAGATCCCGAAGCAACCTCAAACTGAGCGGTTCAGTTGAGGGCAAAAATCACGCCATCACGAGTACCGCTGCCCTGGAGGCAGCACTTTTACTATGGTGCTCGCGAGTGCTGTTTTTAAGCCCCAAGTGCTGGATTTTCAACCGGGCTAAGGCTGGGCAGGGCACTGGAAGAGAAAACAAGACCTGGGGGACCAGAAACATTTGGAGGCCAATACGGGAGAAGCCCGGGAGACAGCAAGAGGAGAACAGAAGGACAAGGCTAAGGTAAGCCCAGGCTAGCATTTTTAGGAACCCCCATCTGCAAGGAGGTTACAGATGTATTCTTCAATAAAAAATTCCCCTACTCTTTTCAAGAAGTGCCATGGGATCTTTTACATCCACCTGAACTACCACCAGAACAGGCAGACGGGACCTCGGTTTAATGTCCCATCCGAAAGATGGTACCTCAGGAGTGCAGCACCCCCCTCATGCTGCACTACAGTGTCAGTATTGGGATTTAACCAAGTGCCTGGTGTGGGGATAGAACCCAAAGCCTCCTGATCTCCCAGTCTTAGAGGCAAATATGCTACCTGCTGAGCCACTGACACTGAAAAGCTATGGAACTCAAGAGATTAACATTGCAGCATAAACTTTTGCAGAGCTGTCAACAGGAGGTCAGTTCTAGGACACAATGTTCTATTTTGCTGCACCTGCAAGGAAATTGACAAAGTTCTAATACATTTTATGAGAAACAGGATGCTGGTTAATGAACTGAGGTTGCAGAAGTTAATTACCAGGCAAAGACTTATTATAAAAAGAGCAGCAATCTTTTGCTGGAGAGAAAATGAAACTTGGAATTAGAGATACCCTCAGGTATAGAACTTTGTTTTCTCTGTTTGTACTGCCTTTGTAAATAGGTATACTGACAGTTTTTATTGTTTATTTTCCTGTTACTATATATATATATATATATATATATATATATATATATATATAATACAATGCTACTGGCAAATTTTATAACTGCTCTTGGTTTTCCTATGCTTCCTGACCTGTGCCTCAATGACAGTACGCTGTTGTACTCTACTGTACTGTCAATGTGCAAGTGTAATATTATCTGACAGCTGTGCACTCTGTTGTACTGTCAATGTGCAAGTGTAATGTTACCCGATTACTGGGTACACTGTTGTATTGTAATCAATGTGCAAGCGTAATCTTACCTGATTATTGGGTACGCTGTTGTATCGATGTCTAGGACCCATCTGTTTGATGTGGTTTGAACCCATTTCTCGAGAAAATTTTAAAGTCTGCCCCCTACTCAAGGATGGGCCCAGATAGCTTCATTATGAGTTTTTGTTGTTGTTCCCGGTGTCTCTGGTGCCAACTCCACCACCGGATCCTCCTCCTCCAAAGTTGCATTGGATATGCAAGGAGAACCATGTTCTCTTTCCAGAGAAATTAGAGTTTTGACCCTTGTTGTAACCTCGGTCATGAAAATTGCATCTGGGGCCTGAGGACCATGATTTGCCCCTGCTTCTTGACTGGGGCATGTGAACTTTAGCCATCTCCCCGGATTCCTTCACCGCTTCCTTCAGAGCTGAGCCAAACAGGAGATGACCTTCATAGAGGGCATTTACCAAATGGCTTTTCAAGGAGGCATCTGCTTGCCAGGCCCGAAGCCAGAGGTTGCGGTGAGCCAAAGTTTGATAAAACATGGTCTGTGTGGCGCACCTGATCGCCTCCTCTGACACGTGTGCTGCGTAAGCCGATGCCAAACCCATTAATTGCAGCTGATGAATAATAACCTTGTTCTTCTCTGGGTCCTCAGCGAATTGAAATGCTAATTCTGAGGCCCAGGACAGAGCAGTTCTGGCCCAAAAAAGATTGGCAGTTGCTGCCTTGAGAGAAGTTGTTGATGCTTGGAAGGCCTTCTTGAGTGAGGCATCCACTTTCCTGTCCACCAGGGCCCGGAGAGATGCTCCTCCTTCAGCTGGGATGACCGTCTTTTTAGTGAGGTTCGAAATTAGAATGTCGATTCAGGGGCAGTCTAGCCAGAGTTTTGAGATCCTTCCTGCATACCTGCATCAGGAGGTACAGCCCATTTGTATGGAAGACCGGAGACCAGCTTAGGAGAGAGAGAAAATAGATTTCTATAGTGTAGGTCCCCACCCCAAATCCCTGATCACCCAATCGCCAACCCGGTATGAAAAAAACCTATGTATAATGTAGTGGCCCCTCCCTGTCCCTGATTACCCACCCGTTGATAAAACCCCTCCCCGTAGAGCCGGCCCACTGGTTGCCTTACCTCCTGCCACGCCGGCGACCCGTGTTCATGGTGCAAGCAGGTCGCTGGGGGTCGGCCGGGAAGGGAGAGAATCAATTGTCCGAAGGACAGCTCTCCTCTCCCGGGGAGGGGTGGGACTGGAGATTGACGCATGCCTGGCCACTAGCGGTGGCTGGGGGCTGGCACACAGATTCCACAGATGGGGGGGAGGAGATGAAGCAGACGCCCGGTGTGCCACATGCGGAAATGCGCATGCAGCTCGGCCATTGCCGTTACTGCACGCTTGTCCCGGACTCAGGGGCAGGGAAGAAAACTGGAGGACGAAAATACCACGGACCGGTGGGATGATTCTGACCCTTCGCAGGCGCCCCACCCGGCTAGCTGGCACCTCAAGCATGGGGTGAGTACCAGTGAACGCTGGAATGACGGGGCTGGGAGGGCCGGAGGAAAGGGGCCAGTCCGGGAGGAGATAAAGAAAAAAATAACAAAAAACACCTCCCCATAATGTAATGCCCCCCATCCCTAATCACCTGCCTGGTAAGAAATAAAAGTGGTAGTAATGTAGTGCCTGCCCCGATCCCCAATCACCCACCAAGTAATAGAAAAAAAATGAAACTTTGCCGTAATGTAGTGCCACCCCCCCGAACCCTGACTGCCCACCCGATAAGTAAATAAAGATTTCCTGTAATGTAGTGGTCCCCCGAACCACGATCACCCACCCAATAATTACAAAAACTGTTTCCATATTGTAGTGGTCCCGCCCCATTCTCCGAAGGCCTGGTCACTCACCCGTTATCACTGGAACCCCGTTTCCATAGTGCAGTGGTCCCCCAACCCCCCACTCACTCTGTTAGGCACACACCACCCCGCTCCCTCCACCCCAGCAGTGCCCCCAGTTGGCGAGCAGTACAACCTTCCACACACCTCCACGGCTGCCCACCGACTTAACTGTCAATGAATGACAGCTTACAGTATTCACTACAAGCCCACTGGTTGAACAATGGGTTTGCAGTGAATACTGTTAGCTGTCATTCATTGACAGTTCAGTCGGCGGGCAGCCGTGGAGGTGTGCAGAGGGCTGTGCTGCTCACTGACCAGGGGCAGTGCTGGGGCAGAGGGAGCAGGGTGGTGTGTACCTAACATAGTGTGGGGGGGGTTGAAGGCAGGGGTGTGCAAATCCCACTGCCCCCTATCCAGGGCAAATAAATTTCCTTGAAGGGCAAGTACAAAAAGAGAGCTAATTTCATTGTAATGAATAGGAGCAAGTGAAAATTCAGCTACAGTAAGGGCTGGGCAAGTCCCAAAAGTTTTGATTTGAACACCCCTTGTTGGGGGGACTACTGCACTATGGAAACGGGGTTCCAGTGATAATGGGTGGGTGATCAGGCCATCAGGGAACGGGGAGGGATCATTACACTACGGAAACAGATTTTTTTTTTAATTATCGGGTGGGTGATCGGGGTTCAGAGAGGCCACTACATAACAGGAAATCTTTATTTACTTATTGGATGGGTGATCAGGGTTTGGGGCAGCTACTATATTACAGAAAATCTTTTTTTACTTAGCAGGTGAGTGATCGGGATTAGGGCGGTACATTACAGATAGTTTTGTTTTTATTACCAGGTGAGTGACCAAGGACCGGGAAGGGCCACTATACTACAGAAATGGGCTTTTTCATTATATGATCAGGGACCTGGGAGGGGGGTGGGACACTATACTATGGAAAAAGGGGGTTGTACATGTTCATGACAGTGATCGGACTATGGGGGGGTCTGCAATTCCTTCACATCCCTCTGGGTTTGCGGGGAGTACCGCCAGGTTTTCCCAAGTGATAACTTGCTCCACGCAATGGCCTTTGTGAAAGGCCATTGTGTGGAGGAAATGTTTGTGAATGGGATTGCGGGGATATGCAGGTCCTCTCCCACTCATTTACACTTCGGCCCCCCTCACTGCTTTGCTTGGGCGCAAACCCAGTTTGCAGGGCAAAGTGGGCTTTGTGAATACCAGCTATTCACAAAAGCCCAGTTTGCCACAGGCAAACTGGTGTTGCGCCCGGACAAAGCTTTGTGAGTCCTGCCCCTGATTACTGGGTTCACTGTTGTATCGTACTGTCAATGTGCAAGTGAAATGTTAACTGATTACTGGGTACGCTGTTGTATTGTCAATGTGTAAGTGTAATGTTAACTGATTACTGGGTACTCTGTTGTATCATACTGTCAATGTGCAAGTGAAATGTTATCTGATTACAGGGTTTGCTGTTGTATCATATTGTCAACATGCAAGTGTAATGTTACCCGATTACTGGGTACACTGTTGTATTGTATTGTCAATGTGCAAGTGTAATGTTAACTGATTATTGGGTACACTGTTGTATTGTACTGTCAATGTGCAACTGTAATGTTACCTGATTACTGGGTACGCTGTTGTATCGTATTGTCAACGTGCAAGCGAAATGTTGCCCGATTACTGGCTACACTGTTGTATTGTCAATGTGCAAGTGTAATGTTAACTGATTACTGGGTACTCTGTTGTACTGTATTGTCAATGTACAAGTGTAATGTTAACCGATTACTGGGTACGCTGTTGTATTGTATTGTCATTGTGCAAGTGTAATGTTAACTGATTACTGGGTACTCTGTTGTATTGTCAATGTGCAAGTGTAATGTTTTATTTATTTAGTTAGGAAATCGGAATTACAACCCCTTGAGTCATAGACTCGTTTCCAAAGGCTCCACATCAGAATAAAACATGGACACTCATACACATACAGTACATAAACAGAATAAATGTGGGTGAGCAATCCTACAGAGTATAAGTACAATGAGCACTGGTTCATGCCTATACATTTGGTAGCTAAAACAGGACAGAGCTATCGTCATATTTACCTAATGAGCGGTTAAGACCTTTACAATTGGTAGCTAAAGCAATGCATGATATGAGTTGGTAGTAAGCCGCCTCAGGGAGGCCTTGTCTTATACATAATACAATGCAATCATAGTCCAGTGCAACTATAGGTAACTGAGGGAGGTGAGGAGCCTGTAGGCTACAAACAGTGAAGGCTCTCCACTGCCAGGCCAAGGGCAGGTGCATGGCCTAGCGGCGCGGTGCAGGATCCACAGGTTACAGGTTACACTGGCATTGACGTGAAGAGAGGATATGGGCTTTTAAGGCAACTTTAAAAGGATCGAGATTGGTGACTGATGTGATGGCCGGTGGGAGGGCATTGTACCAGGATGGAGCTTTAAGGGGGAAGGATCGCTGGGCCAGGGTGGTCCTGACCCTTGGCACGTTCCAGATAGTTTTGGGGGCACCCCGTGTGGACGCTAAGATGGTGGCTGCCTGAAGAGAAGCCATGACACCTACTGGGGTTAAACCCAGGTGGATCTGTTTGGTGAAGAGACAGGTCTGGTATAATAGTCTTTCCTCAAGGGAGAGACATTGGTGAGTGCATATGGGTGCAGGTATCTGTAGTTTCTGTCGGCTTTTGAGAACGGCGTGAGCCACTGAAAGCGCCATGAGGTTGGTGGCAGCATAGATTTGAGGCCACAGTCCACCAGCGATAAGACTGAGGAGGTAATGGTTAGGTGAAGTGCTTCAGGTGGCAGGCAGTCTTTATGTCTGTAAAGAAGACCAATGCAGGTGTTGGTGTCAGAGGTGAGGATTTTTATATGTTCGTGGAATGACAGGGAAGACTCAAATGTAATGCCTAGATACTTATACATTTGGACCTGTCCCAGTGGGATGAAAGAGATGGAGAGTATTTCCAGGGGGAAATCCTTTGATATGTTTTGGTGGTGGGTATAGAGCATCGTCTTAGTTTTTTAATGTTGACCACCAATCTGTGTTCAGTAAACCAGTGTTCAATCTGAGAGCAGGAGTTTTGTAAGGTACGCTGGAGAGAGAGACAGAGAGAGAGAGAGAGGATCAGGATGTGTGGCGTAAAGAACAGCATCGTCCGCATAGAGGAGAAGGTTGCCAGGGCAGGATTTAGGCAGGGCATTGAGGTAGATGCTGAATAGCAGGGGACCCAGGACAGATCCCTGGGGAACTCCTCAGCACACAGGCAGCATAGTAGATATGGCATTATTAATTTTAACACATTGGGTTCTAGATGAAAGATAGCTGGAGAACCATGAGAGTGGACAATGAGAGACCCCAATTTGTTGTAATGCGTTAAGGAGGGGGTGAGAAACCATGTCGAAGGCCTTTGAAAGGTCTATAAACAAGGACCTGTGAGGTGCCCCTTGTCAAGCGTGGAGTGCAGGGAGTTAGAGAATTCTATGAGGGCAGTTGTAGTGCTATGACCAGCTCTGAAACCATGCTGCTCCCTCCATAAGAGGTTGTGTGCAAGGAGGTAGTCAGTGAGCTGATTGGCCATGATCTTTTCAAGAGCTTTAGAGAATGGGGGGAGAATCGAGATGGGCTGGTAGTTGTTTGGGAGGGAGCTGTCACCACATTTTAATATTGGCGTTATTACTGCCATTTTCATGAGGTTGGGAACTGGTCCAGGCGCAGGGACATATTTAGAAGGTCTGTGAGCGGGGAGATAATGGAGTCTAGCGCAAGGTATAAGATACGCATACTGAAGGCGTCTTTGCAGTAACTGGAGCCTGGAGGGCTTTGGACAGGTAGGCTTTGCTTGTAGGGGTAGTGACCTGAGTTTGAAAAGGTGGAGGAGCCTGTATGTGTGAGGTAGGCTGAACTGGATCTAAAAAGTTGCTAGGAAGGACTGAGCTGAGGTCTGAGAAGGTGGAGTTGAGGCAGTTAGCTATGTGAAGTGTGTCTGTGGTGGTAGTACCGTTAATACTAAGTTGTGAGGGGGGAGGAGAGCGGGATTTACCGTTAAGCTCCTTGATGTTATCCCAGAACTTTCTTGTGCTACCCCAGGACGTGGCTAGGGTGGTTCTGTAGTGCTCCATCTTGGCCTTGTGGATTGCCCAGGTACGCTTATTGCAGGCAGCATTATAGGTCTGCCTATCGCTTAGCAAACCGGAGGCAGTGGCACAATGCCAGAAATTGTCACGCATTTTGAACTTTTGTAGGAGTTCTGGGGTGATCCAGGGGGCACTACATTTCTTAGTGGTCACTTTGATGGTTGGTGCAAAAGCATCACAGGCGGTATTACAGGTGGTGGTGAAGCAGTGCAATGCATCATCTATGTGCTGGGCTTGGGAAATAGGGGACCAGTCCAGTTAATTAGATATTGTTTGAGTTTGGCTATGTCTCCTGAGCGTAGTCGATGACGAAAGGTGATATTTGGTGGTGGTTTAGGTAGCCGACAGGACCAGCTGAAGATGACTGGAGAGTGGTCATTTAAGGCGTTGGGTAGGACACCTAGGTTGGTAATATGGTGGGGAAGATTAGTGAGCAGGATATCTAGAAGGGTGTGGGTTCCATTAGTGGGGTTGACCCTGGTAGGCTGGGATACCAGTTGGGTCATAGCTAATGCAGCAAAGGTATCTTTGGCGTGTGTTGATGAGCTCACCAGCTAGTTTATGTTGAGATCCCCAACTAGGATTTGCTCCATTTTGTTAACCGATTACTGAGTACACTGTTATATTACATTGTATTGTCAATGTGCAAGTGTAATGTTACCTGATTACTGAGTACACTGTTGTGTTGTATTGTATTGTCAATGTGCAAGTGTAATGTTACCCGATTACTGGGTACACTGTTGTACTGTCAATGTGCAAGTGTAATGTTAACTGATTACGCTGTTGTATTGTATTGCCAATGTGCAAGTGTAAGGTTACCTGATTACTGGGTACGTACGCTGTTGTATTGTATTGCCAATGTGCAAGTGTAATGTTACTGGATTACTGGGTACCCTGTTATATTGTATTGTCAATGTGCAAGTGTAATGTTACTGGATTACTGGGTACCCTGTTATATTGTATTGTCAATGTGCAAGTGTAATGTTACTGGATTACTGAGTACCATGTTATATTGTATTGTCAATGTGCAAGTGTAATATTCTCTAGCCTAAATGTATTAGAGGAAATAATGAATGCGTTGAAGGTTTCTAGAAAACAAACAATGAGTAAAACATTCTTCAAAATGGAAGATATTTTAATTTTGGTGTGCACCCAGAAAGATAATTCCAATGCAGGCGGGTCTGCCTACAGTCCTGGGTTACCTTGTGCACCTGCAGTCCCTGGCCTGAGGTCTTCGACCCTGAAGGTGCATTTAGTACCAGTTTCAGCTTATACATCAGCTGGCAAAGGAAACATCATGGCCTCACAACCTATTTTCAAAAGATTCTTTTAAGACTTCAATTGTTTGTACTCTCCTGTGAGGGATCTTAAAATGTGTGCTTAGCCCAACTGATGGAAGCTCCCTTTGAGCCTATGGCTACTGCTGCCCTTAAATATGTCACTTGGGAAACAATATTTCTAGCAGTGACATCTTCTAGGAGGGTGAGTGAGCTCCAAGCTCCCAACACAGATCCAAGCTACATGATCTTTCATAGGGATAGGATAGTCCTTAGGACAAACAGGAAATTCCTCCCAAAGGAGGTGCCAGAATTCCACCTGAACCAGTCAATTGCCCTTCCTGTGTTTTTTTACTGAGTAGTCCAGCACAGGGGAACAAAAACGCCACTGCCTGGATGTGAAGAGGGATCTTGGTCACTAACTGGACCACACAAAAAATGTCAGGTCCTGCACAACTAAGCTTCTTGTCACCTATAGTGAAGTGGGGAAAAGGCAAACCAGCATCCCAGAGGACCATTCTCTTGCTAGATAGTCTCCTGCATACAATTCTGCTGTGAGAAAGCTGGCAAACTGCCTCCCAGAGGCCTTAGTGCACACTCTACATGGGGTACTTCTGCCTTTGTGGCAGCAACAAGGGGCATCCCCTGCAAGAGATTTGCAAAGCAGCTACCTGGAATGCAGCGCACACACCTTCACAAAACATTACTGTCTGGACACAGAGTCCAGGAGAGATGCCAGCGTTGGCACTGCTATCTTGCTGAACCTTTTCCCTAAACAGATTCTGGACCCAGCCTCCCAAGGTACTGCTACAGAGTCTGCACTTTGTGAATATATACTGATGGATTCCTGGGATTTCGGTCCAGTTCGAGATTTTATTGTACGATCATGGGTCATTACAATTGTTACAAATGTTAAAAATGAAAACATATTACAGAAAATATTCAAAAAATTAATATATATATATATATATATATATATATACACACACAATACAACAACACAGCACATTTAAACAGTCTAGTCAATGGATCGCACCAATGTATGAATTATTAGACTACAGTATAAATTTCATTCTAATACACAGGGTGCTTTTAGTTTACACCACAGTTTATCTGTTCTATTGTACATTCCCAACTGACTTTATATGCATTTCATTTTCTAGCTCTAGCCATTAAAGACAACAGTGCCTAAGCCGACCTTGAATAAGCTTAAATATGGGGACCAGAGAGCCCACTCATTCATTTCCCATCTGACAACCAAAATAGTTTTCCAAGACATGGAACCAAAATGGAAAAGCCAAAAAGAAAGTGAAGGAGGGCCGGCTCCGTGGCACCGAGCGAAGGGGTTCACGTGGAATGCTGGCAACCCGTGTCTGCACCCCAAGCGCGGGTACCAGGACCAGGGACCGGCAGGGAGGGGTTTCACAAACATCCACTGGACACTTCCCTCCTGGGGGGGGCTCCTGTAGGTGGATTGCTGGACAAGCGTGGAGAGCGTGAGAGCCTCGACACGCCCTCCTGCACGCCCCTACCTCAGGATGCCGTTTATGGCTGGGCTACACGGGCGGCAATAGAAAACTGGAAAACTGGGCTCCTGCCGACTGGATGATGAGCACCTGGTCCACACCATCACGAAGCCTCAGTCAGCCTGGACCGACCACGTGGCTGCCTCCTGGGGTATGTAGCTTGCCAAATGGCACTTACCCCTCGTGGGAAGGGACCCTCCGACACAGGGAAGGTTGGGTTTCCCAGGTAAGGAGAGCTCCAAGGCTGGTCGGGAGATGGTGGTACGGGCAGAGGTGGGGTTGGGCGATGGCACTCCGAAGGAGTGGCCAGCAGGGATAACACAGGGAAGGAGCATAAATAAATAACACACATAAAAAAAAAAAAAAAAAAAAGAAAATCAAGGCTGAAAATCAGCAGGAAACAACTGCTTATCTCCAGGAACACTAACTTTTCTGCAACCCTTCCAGACTACACCTTGCCACAGTGTTGCTCCAAACCACACCGGGTTTCCACCAAGTAACGTATCCCACTATATGTCAGCCGAAGCTTCAAATAATAGCACGTAGTAACCATCTTTAGCAACGCTGTACTACTCTAAGCCATGATAACTAGCCTGCCCTAGGTAAAAGAGCCTGGGTGGCTTTCCATCCAGGCTACATCAGTCCTGACAACCAAATACCAGGTGAGAAGGCCAATAACAAGGCTTGTATACTGACAAGGTGCAGAACTACTCCTGGTCCTGTCCCAGTACCTGTTTTGTGCAACTCATTACACCAGTGTTCTTTTTTTTATACTTCATCTTTATTATATGCATTATCCAATAACAGTATTACATACTTGTATGATACATTCACACCTGAGATATTCATAGCAGGTAAATAACAGTATGCCAGGGAGTTCCCATTTTCCAGATTACTCTCGGCTTCCTTCTTATAAACAGGAAGTTTGCTATTCACTAACAAATGATTGGATTAAACACAAACCCGGTAACAAGACCTTTATCTAAGTAATTAAATATCTGTATCCAGTACTACGTGTTACAACTAGACAGTAAGTCAAAAGATATTAATTGATAAAGAATAAACATAAAGAACAAAGAAGAGCAAAGATACAGAGGCCAGTGTTCTATCTGGAAACCCAACATACTAAGGCATTTGTTGCTGGATTTGTAAAACCACATCCTATGTAAACCACCTCTGCTTCTGGCTACGTTGAATAAGGCCTTACTCCATACAAACCATTCCCAAAGTCAGGGATTCCATTTAGCGAGCAAATCAATCTCAGCCCCATTTTTCTTCATCAGTTCATCTTACTATTACTTGTGTTTTATAAATGTTACATGTATTAAGAAATTATACAATATGGGTCCGTATAGTGTTCTATATTGCCTATATATATATATATATATATATATATCCAGAGTAAACACCTAGATCAACAGTTAATACCCTATTCAACTAGTTTCCTAAACAGTTGACACTGTACAACCAAATCACCCTATCAAACTGTATGTGATAAACATGCTGCGTTTGATTTATGCAATAAATGCGTATAAAGTGTCCTAATCTCTCATGAGCCTCCTTTGCACCCACATTTTATGCACTGACCCCCAGGCATAACTAAACCTAACTAAAGTTACAATTAATTCGTAACAACTGTGTCCCAGGTCTCACAATATGATAATTACAAACCAAAACAGGTTCCAAGACATCTACATAGAAACACAGAATTTGTCAGCAGATAAGGATCACTTGGCCCACCCAGTCTGCCCATTTTCCCTAACTACAGTATCACTGTAGACCCTACTCGATCTCCGGCTCTTTCTCCCACTCCCCATTCCTTTCCACTATGATTCCCTTGTGCTTCTCCCATGCATTCTCAAATCCCAACACTGTTTTCGCCCCCACAAACTTGGTAAGGAGACTGTTCCAGGAATCCACCACTCTTTCTGTGAAAAAGTACTTCCTCACATCCCTCCTGAATATACTCCCTTCTAACTTCATGGCATGTCCCCTTTGGTTTTGTGTACCTTTATGTCTGAAAAATACATTCCTCTTGTACCTTATTTACCCTGTGAGCCCCCCCCGGAACTCTTTTACTTGCACCTCACCTTGGGAACTCTCTCCAGCATCTTCTGCCACCGGTCCCTACCTCCCATCTAAGGCCTTCTCCGTTATTTCAGCCGCCTGCCTGACACATCCCCGGATCTGAACTTCTAGGGAGGGGCACTTATCACCAGGGAGCTCTATCTATAGTATAGAGTTCCGGCCAAGTGGGGTCCAGGAGAAGAGGCCAGGTGTAGGGAATGTGGTCTGGGGCCGAGGTGCCTTCGCCTATCCCTGAGGGAGGGGATTTTTCACTTAGTACCCTCCCCCTAGCGTGGGACACGCAATGCCACCCAGCCCACTACGTACGCGCTCCTGCGCACATTCGGAAGATGGCCGCCCAACATTCCCTTTCCAGCGTAGTCTCGGTCACCACCGGGTGCCACTGTCTGCATGAGACAGATCCCCCCTTCCCTCCCAGGAGAGCAGAGCAGTCCTACGGACACTCCATCCTCTCCTCCCCAGCTAACCCCCCCGAACCCGGGTCGCTGCCATGGCGAGAGGTGTGGCATCCAGTGTCTCAGCCCACAGCATCACCGGGCCGGCCGCCTCCTATTTTACAGGGTGCACATACTGAGATCCATTAGTCTCTCCTTGTAGGGCTTTTGATTAAGACCCTTCACCCCTTTAGTTGTCTTCCTCTGGACCTCCTCTGGACCACCTCCAATCTTATCTATGTACTTCCGGAGATGTGGCCTCCAAAACTGCACAAAGTATTCTAAATGAGGTCTTATCAGTGATTTATACAGAGGTAGCACCACCTCCCCCTTCTGCTGATGATACCTCTCCCTATTTTTATTTATTGTAATGGTCAACCAGGAAGGCACATTGAGCAACAGGTTGCATGTCTCCCAGTGTAACCTGGGGGAAAGGATACAACAGGGATAAATAATTTTACATTCAAGTTACAAAGATCAACATAGCGTACAATTAAGGCAGTTGTTACAGCGTTGCTTATATATGTAATTTGTGAGAACAATTAATAAGTGCAATGGTAATAAGTGAACAAGTACTATCGCAAAATAAGAGGTAAAGGAGAGAGAGGACGAGATGACAGATAATGCAGAGTCATGTCCCGGAGAGACCCTTTCAGGGTGCAGGGAACCCTGCAAGGGGACAGGGGACTGGAGTAGGGATTAGAGAGGGGGAGAGAGAGTGGGAGTAAGTGTGACTATAACATGGGCACCTATATATATTAGAGAAATGATTGGTCAATAGTAATCAGGTGATCATCCATCAATTACTAGTAAACGAACAGTAGGCTCAAGTGGTGAAAAGGTGCCCAAGGAAACAGCAGACCAAACTAATTTCAAGCCTGTGTTAAAAAATGTCATTAGTAGCCATATGGAAATGCACGTTAGCGAGTCTACTCACCCACCCACGCGGGGACACTGACAATCCTAGCAAACACTTTATCTTCACAGAAGTAAAACCGAGTATCACAAAAAGTATGTGCAAGCTATACCGGCATCAATAAAATAAACAGAAACGTCTATATCTACCGAAGCAGTCAGATAATCCGAGTAGTGATGTGTTCTGCATCTTGTACAGGTCCATAAACAGTGCGGTTTCATATTAGGATAGAACAGCATCTTAAGCTGCCGCAGGGGTTTGTAAAAGCGGCTTGCACTCCTACTGACCATTGCATCTACTGTCCAAAAGTAGGAAACATGCAAAATTCTCCTTAGGCCCCGTTCACACTATAGCACGGTTGCGCAAAACGTTTTTAAAAGTGTATTAGCACTTACCGTGCTGTAGCATTCATACTGCAACCCCTTTCCTGTGATCCGCATCAGGCAATGCATTTTACAGCATTCATACTGCGGCAGAGATCCGTGCCCACTATGAACCGAATTCAGCAGCATGGAAAAGCTGCTTACCGTGATGCTTTGCACGCTTGCTTGAAGTGCATTAAAAGGATACGAGCTGGTGCGTCGCGACTCTAGGTAAATCGCTTCATTTTAAATGATTTTCGAAGCGCGTCAAGCCCAGGTCATCAGGGCTTGAGCGCTTCCAAAATTTGATCTAAAAGTGGGTTATGTGCGAACGCGATCCGGGACAGCACGCATTTGAAACGGTTCAAGCACTGAGAACCGTTTCAAATGCCCCAGTGCGAACGGGGCCATAGAGTATACTCGATTTCACTGGGATACTTCCATTGCGCTGTGTGACCATAAGATGGACCATGGTGCTCCAGACATGGAGCAGTACGGACTGCAGGTTATTAAGCGAATGGGCAACCTGTCTGAATACCAATGTGTTGTACTGGTGTTATTTGTGTGGACTGTAGTAAGGGCAGACAGTGCAACTGGAACACCATGTATCCGTGGTACTGTGATGGGGGAAGTTAGAAGGAGTCATACAAGAGGAGGAGAAAGAGCGAGAGACAAAGCCGTGTTGTCGGGAACATTTTTTTTTTCCACATAACGATATAGTGCAGACGTTTTGGACCATAACAGCAGCACAGACCATACTGGTGTATCTAAGTGCAGGTTTTCAGTCCTGCAAAATACGATGTAAACTTCTGTTGTAATTCCACGATGTGTAATGCACAGAGCGACAGATGATAGGAAGCATAATTCCGGGAGGGAGGCAGTTATGCGCAGCAAGCAGCATTTCACATGCATTCTGTAGAAACCATGACACTTCGGCATGTGGGGCATGTTAAGTTCCGTTTTTCAATCGTGCTGAATGATGTCTGGGTGTCAGTTGTGCCATGATTTGTGGGTAGTGGGGAGCTTCAAATGTCAGTGTCGGGTTGGGGGGGGAAGCGATGTGCAAAGTCACTTATTGACAGACTGCAGTGTAAGTAAAAAAAAAAAAATACATGCACTGTGAGCACAGAATAGCAGTAGAGAAATAGAGCAGCCTCTGTAGTTTTGACAGCACAATAATAAGTTCCGCCTGCTGCTTGATACTATAATGTGTGGCCTGTTCACCACAAACTTGTGTACGTTGAACTATTTTTACTGTGGCAGAACACAGAAATACAGGTTACTCACCTGTAACAGGAGTTCTAGGAATGGTATATGTTGTTCATCCACACTCATTGGCAGGTATCCTTGCCGCTTTAAATCTTGCCGGAAGGTCTTCAAGCTTGCTCCTCCCACCCACCCGGGTGGTATAACTCTCGGCTCCGCCCCATGACGCCAGATCTGGCCCGCTGGAAGCTCAGGTTGTGCGTCGAAGCCGGGGAGGTCGGGTGGAGTGTGTGGATGAACAACATATACCATTCCTAGAACTCCTGTTACAGGTGAGTAACCTGTATTTCTAGGACATGGATATGTTGTTCATCCACACTCATTGGCAGACTCTAGCAGTTCTCCGGGAGGGAGGCAACAACACCCCAATACTTACTTGGGAAAGAGAGACTGGAGAACCGAGGCCCCAAAACCAGCATCCCGCGTGACTCAAGGTCGATGTGGTAGTGGGTAATGAGGTGTTTGCTGACTTCAGGTAGCAGCCCTGCAGATTTCCTGGATAGGGACGTCCCTGGAAGCAGCCACCGTTGCAGCAGTATGGCGGGTAGAATGAGCTCTTATCCCTCTGGGAGGCTCCATGCCCGCCAACTTATAGAGAGATCTATGCAGGAGGTTACCCACCTGCTTATCGTCGCTTAGCTGCAGGTCTGCCAGATGCGGCTTCCGCGGCCAGAGTGACAAACAGCTGGCGAACCTCTCCCGAATTTCGGCAAATGCGCTCCTTATAATAAGCGGCCTTCTAGGGTCCAGAGTATGGAGCCTATATTCGCCTCCGAGGTGTGATTGGGGTAGAACACCGGCAGAGTCAACACCTGGTTAAGGTGAAACTCCGACACCACCTTGGAAGGAATTCGGTGGGGGCGAGGACAACCTTGTCCTTGTGGAAGACCAGGTAGGAGACTCGATGGAAAGCGCCTGGAGCCTCCCATCCTTCTGGCTGACGGATAGCCACCAAGAAGGCGGTCTTCCACGACAGGTGAGAGAGACACACCTGTGCATAGGTTGAATGGCTTGCCCATGAGCTTTGCCAGTACCAGCAGTAGATCCCATGGAGGTGGGGTTCCGCACTGGAGGAAATGTGATCAAGGCCTTTGAAAAGCGCCAGACCACCTTCTCCTGCCACCGACTGCTTCCGGCCCGCACCGTAAGCAGAGATGGCTGCCAGGTGCACCCTTAGGGTCGCCGACCTAAGCCCTTGACTAGAAAGGGACCATAAATAGTCCAAGATGCTTGCCAAGGAACAGGAGGAAGGGTCCAAGCCCTTGCTTGACACCAAATGGAAAACCTTTTCCATTTGAAGGCATAGCATTTTCTGGTCGACTCCTTACGGGACGCCTCAACTCATTGAGGACCTCGCCGAAAGACCCAAGGCCTGGAACTCTAGCCGCTCAGGAACCAGGCCGTCAGGTGCAGGATTGAAGGTCCGGATGGAACACCTTCCCTGATTGACTGAGAGCAGGTCCGGGCGAGCTGGAAGCTGCCGCGGAGTCCTGGAGCTGAGACTGAGGAGATCTGGGTACCAGAACTGGCGAGGCCAGTCTGGGGCTATCAGAATCACCTGCGCCTTGTCCCTCCTCGCCTTGAGAAGCACCTTGTGGATCAAGGAAATGGGAAAAGGCGTAAAGAGCCCGGGGTCCATTGCCTCGAGGCATCCCCTGCAGCGAGCCCTGCTGAGGGGCGGGGCATGGAACAGACTCAACCCAGCGTTCTCCTGGAGGCAAACAGGTCCACCTGAGGTGTGCCCCAAAGGAGAACAGATGCTGTACTACCTCCGACAGGAGAGACCACTCGTGGGATGCAGCCCCTATCCGGCTCAGGGCATCGGCCAGGGTGTTGGAGGCTCCTGCCACGTGAATGGCTAGGAGATCCGCCTCCAGGCTGCATACAGTGACCAAATGCGAGGAGCTTCCTTTGCATAGAAGCATGGGTAGCGTCCGCCCTGGCGGTTTAGATAGTACGTAGTGGTGGTATTGTCCGTCTGGACTGGACCACTTGACCCGGAGGAGCGGAGCAAAAGCGGTGAGAGCTAGGCGGACCGCTCGGAGCTCCACAGGTTGATGTGGCATGGGACTCCTGGAGGACCAGGGCCATGAGCCCGGTGTTCCCCAGATGGGCACCCCAACCCATCAGAGAGGCAGCCGTCGAGCAGAGAGACCGTCGACAAGAGGCGGACAAAGCAGGATGCCCTCCTGCAAATGATCTGGAGCGGTCCACCACTGGAAGATTCCACATCTACTGTCCCGACACAAGCTGGTCAAGGGATGCAGCGTTGTGACCACTGGCTGGCCAGTCCCCACTGAAAGGGCGCATGTTCCAGGCCCCAGCGGACCAGCATGGTGCAGGCCGCCATGAGACCCAGGAGGCGCAGGAAGTCCCGGGCAGGCGCAGTACCCAACCCAGAAATGATCGGGCAAGGAGGAAAGAACCTCGGCCCCTGTCCGCGGGAGCCGCTCTGGCTGAAGAGAGTCGAGCTGCGCCCCGATGAATAGAATCACCTGCTTGGCTCGAGGTTCCGACTTGGCCTGGTTGATAAGGAGGCCCAGTTGAGCAGACCTGGAGGGCCAGATCTTCTGGACCCTCCGCCTCCTTCCTGGAGGAGCTGCTATCAGCCAGTCGTCCAGGTAAGGTACCCCGGACCCCTGGCACGCAGAATGCTGTCACACAGCCATGCATTTGGTGAAGACCCTGGGAGCTGGAGACAAGCTGAAGGGCATGGCTTGGAACTCGAAGAGGATCCTTCCGCTCGGAGGCGAAGGAATCTCTGGTGGGAGCAGATAGGGGCGTGGCAACGTCCTACAAGTCAGAGAGGCAGAACCTGCGCAGCGTTCAAGGATGGTATTATCTGAGCCAGAGTGACCATCCTGAAGGTTGAGACCTTAGAACTTGTTTAGGTGGTGTAGGTCGAGAATGGGGCAAGCCCCGTCCGTTCGGAACCAGGAAGTACCTGGACACAAACCCTGGGTCTGAAGGAGGGTCCACACCTCTCTTACACCTCCTTCTGGATGAGGAGGCGATGTATCGGCTCGACGAGCAGCCAGTGAGCTGGGGATCCGAAGCCCCGAGGCGGCGGCTCTGAAGGGTGGTGCCTGCTCGAGATTCCAGAGGCAGGCCTCTTCCACCACCTCCAAGACCCACCTGTCCGTGGTAACAGCGGACCAGGCGAGCAAGGAAGTGCGGAGCCGTCCCCACGGGGGACCCAGAGAATGAGTAGCTATGGGAATGAGGCGACACCCTCAGCCCGTCACTGGGCAGGCTTGGAGGAGGGACCGGCCGAGGACCTCCTGGCCTTTCCTCCCTGCCTCCTGTTAGAGGCCGGTGGCTTGGGTTTGGGATGCCAAGCCCGGGCCTGCTGGCCCTGATGTTGCTGGGCCGGGCGCGGGGCTGGAAGGGCGAAAGGGCTTAGGCTGAGGTTTGCGGCCTTTGTCCTTCTGAGCGGAAGACCCGAGTCCAAGGTGGCATTGGACTTCTCGATCCTCTGCAGGTGACCTTCCACCCCAGGGCCGAGAGAGGTCAGTCCCAAAAAGGGAACATCCGCCAACTTGTGCTGGGTATCCAGTAAAGGTGGATATCCTCAGCCAAATAACCCGCGGCAACATAGCCCTTTCGGCCACCACCCGATCTGGCACATGAGTCCCCTATATCCAAAGCAAGTCTGGAGCTGCTGTTTGGCCACTGCCCTGCCTGGTCCGCACCTGCTTAACCGTAGTCTGCAGATCCGAGCGGGAAGATGAGGATAATGACCTCATCAGGGGAGCCCAACAGGGCATGAGAAAAATGTGCCATGAGGGCGGCGAACTGGCCTGGCGAAGGCCGAGAAGAGGGCATAGCGTAGACTTTTAGCCCGACATAGTCCAATTTCTTGGACTCCTTGTCAGGAGGTTTGTCCACAGCCCTGGTCGCATGTGGCGAGCAAGCTGTCGATAATCAACCCTTCAGCAGAGGGGTGTTCCGAAAAACCGGACAAGGAACCGGTGGGACGCATACTTCCCTGGCATCCTGGCCGGCGCAGGGCGAGAAACGAGGCGCACCAAGCTCAGTGCCGGACCCACTGTGGCCTCGGCCACGGAAGAGCCTCCGTCGGAGAATCCCTCGGTCCAGAATCTCCGTGAGGGGATACCTGGCCCATTTGGAAGCGAGTTCGAGCTCCATCCCGGTAGACTCCGAGATGAGCCGAAGCAGTCCTAGGAAGACGACGGGCTATCGTCCATTGACTGACCTCCTGAAGACTCCAAGTCCAGTCGCTTGGAGAAAAGGAGAATCATCTTAGGACTCGGAAGAGTCCTCGAGAAGAGCTACCTCTGGCCTGAGCCACCCTTCACCTGCCGAGGTGGGTGGGAGTGAGGGTGGCTTGACAACCGATGGGGTAGACCCTTGCGACCGAATCCTGGTGGAGCCCCAGATTGGTGGCTGTGGGCGGAGGTTCCACCAGAATCGGTGGAGCAACTGGTTTTGGCGAACAACGGCCTGGGTATGAGCTCCTCGGATAAGTGGAGGTTGTGTCGACCGTTCGGTGACAGCCACTAATGGCGGGGAAGGCGAGGGTCGGCTTATTCCGGCCAGAGACTGTTGCAACATAAGGTCCTCGTGCCGTCCGGCGTAATTCACGCAAGCCTCCCTCATCCGAGGAGGAGGCGAGGCCAGCGGCGCCCGCTTACTACATGATGCCGAGACCCGAGACCGCCTATGGCCCAATTAGGATCGGCTGGACCCATGAGGTCAGACCGAGACACGAAGTCCCGGAATTTCCGAGGTCGGTGCGGGGAGGTGTCGGCGAACCGGCACTCCCTTCGCTCGGATGGTCCATCCGAGGGCTCCGGAACCCGGAGGCACAGGCGAGCCACGATCCTCAACTCCTCCCGGGGAACCGGGAGAGGGAATCTCGCTGCTAAAGCGACAGCCCGTCCAATGGGTCGAGAAAATCTCGACTTCATCGGTGGGAGTCTCGGTCCAACTGACCTGGCACGGGACACCGTGAGGCCAGTGGCGAAGCGGCGGTCGACAGAAGCCGGCGGTCGGCCGGGAGAGGGACCTTTCCCGCTCCCAAAGGCGTCAGCGGAGGGACTACCCTGTCCTCTTTTTGGACCGAGAATAAGGTCCAGCAGACACAGCCCTTCTCCTTTAGTGGAGAGGGACAGACAAAGCTCCTTAAAAGAAGCCGTGTAGGAAGAACCCAGAGAGAGGGGATAAATGCAGCGCCGAGAAGATCTGACCAGCGCCGCCTCCTCTGAGGGCGACCATCCGCTCGAGCTGATCCGCCGCGCCGCCCCATGACACCGCGCCAACCGGCCTCCTTGGACTTCACCGGAGGGAAACGCTTCTCGGGACGGCCCAGTTGCACTCGGGCAGCACGGTCTTCGAGGACGTAGGCCGAGAAAGATGAGCACAGGTCGCAAGCCTGCGGGTCGTGCTCAAGGCCTAAGCAGTAGACACACGTGGAGTGTGGATCCGTCCGAGACATCTTCTGCCCGCATGGGCATCTCCGAAATCCGGGAGTCGATTTGTCCATCGCAGCCGCGAGGGATAGAAGACTGAAGTCTTTTGCAAAATTTATTTTAAATCCGCAAACGGAGAAATAGGAACCAGTCACAAACGCAGAGCGTTAAGGAGGGAACCTGAGCTTCCAAGCGGTAAGGAAGATCTGGCGTCATGGGGCGGAGCCGAGAGTTATACCACCCGGGTGGGTGGGAGGAGCAAGCTTGAAGACCTTCCGGCAAGATTTAAAGCGGCAAGGATACCTGCCAATGAGTGTGGATGAACAACATATCCATGTCCCTAGAAAACTGTGGTTCCATGGCAAAAAATAGTGCAGGAACACTAAATAGTTCCCACATGTTTTCAGTCTAATAAGAACAGTTTGTGTGCATTTGTGTACAAATTTGGCCCATGTTATGTGCGCAATAACCCACTCCAGGGTGTGCAGTTATTGGGGATTAATCAACACCCCGGGTGCTGTGAGGACACTTGGCCTGTAGCCTTGTGCCCAAGCAACGCACCCGGGGTGTTGATTAATCCCCAATAACCGCACACCCTGGCGTGGGTTATTGCTTACTTAGCACCTAGGAGGGGAAATAAGGCCTGACCCAAAAAGAGAACCCTTCAGGATGCGAGGAACCCTGCATGGGGGCAGGGAAGTTCAGGAGATTGTAAACCCTCCTGCGGCTTAGGCATTGTAATTATAGAGGAATAGTGAGAGGGAGAAAATGAGAAATAACACCTGGGAGGGGATATAGCCTGATCCAAGGAACCCTCCAGGATGCTGAAGACCCTACAAGGCCAAGGATAGGTAGATGGGTGAAGAAAGGGTGGCAAGCCTAGGCCCTATAGGACCCCATCAGGATGCTGAGAACCCTGCAAGGGGAGTGTGAAGGCTAGGGAAAAGGGGTTGAGAGTAGGGGAAAGGAGAAAGGTATGAGAACTAGCACCTAGGAGGGCCTAGGGTCAGTAGAGGCGATAGAGGCACTGGGTAGATTATGAAAGGGGGACGAACTGTAAGGTGCAAGATGAAGGAAATTAAGGCGGGTCATGACAAGAACAGTTAGGTGCAAGATAGCTGGAGAGGGCATGTGGCAGTATTGAATAAGACCCTGTCCCAGTTGTTGTGGAGAGTTTAAATGCAGGCATCTGTTCTATTCTCTCCTTTCCTGTCTCTTGTCTGTTTGGTTGCACAACCAGATTTTCTTGCGAGACCTAGGACTTGATCACCCAGATGGTCTTGAAATTCTCTGCTTCTTGCTATTTTCTCTACCCTCACTTGCTGTTCTGTCTTTTCTCCCCCTTTGCATATCTGCAGGTATAGAAATATATGTGAATCATTTTGTGGAAATGTAATTGATACTGGGATCCCTTTGTTTAAAACTGTATATACTTATACTGTTGAAATGATTGCAAAACTGAAACTGTATATAGTTATACTATTGAAATGATTGCAAAGATATTTGGAATTCAAGGGGTTAGCCAGAGACATAATTTTTAAGCCTTTTGCAGAAGATGTAAACAAGAGGTTAGTCTGGATCACGATGTACTGTTATGCTGCACCTGCATGAAACTGACAAGAACATTGGAAATTTACAAGAACATTCTGTGAGAAGCAAGATCCTGGACAGACTTATAAAAAAGGAGCTGCAATGTTTTGCAAAACAGACACACAGAGACTGAAGGAAAATTCAGATGGATCATCTCTGTTTATTCTGCCTTTGTAAATAGTTATTCTGAACAATTTTTTTTTATGTTACTGCTAGTACTAATAAACACTTTTTGCAAATTCTACAACTGGTCCTGGTTTTTCC
This sequence comes from Neoceratodus forsteri, assembly GCA_016271365.2. Taxonomy (NCBI): domain Eukaryota; kingdom Metazoa; phylum Chordata; order Ceratodontiformes; family Ceratodontidae; genus Neoceratodus; species Neoceratodus forsteri. The sequence goes on from CM028134.1 coordinate 1,026,985,956, forward strand.
TATGCTTCCTGACCTGTGCCTCGACAACAGGGCAGTGTTGATGGAATAGAGGGAGGAGTGACAGATTTGGGGAGGTAGAGAGTTCCATATTTTTTGGAAACAGTGAGAGTACCCAGACTGGCCGGAGAGGGTGTAATGGCGGGGGACAGTTAGCAGTGCGAGTGTCAGTAGATCTGAGGAAATGGGAAGCAGGAGGTGGTGTTATAAATGGGAGGGGGAAGAGGTAGGAAGGGAGTTCACCCAGCCAGTGTTTAGCAGTGAATTTAGCGCAGTGTGAGAGGCGTCTATTTGTAAGGAAGGGGAAGGAAAGGGCTCAATAGCAGTCACAGTGGTGGGTGCGAGAGGGAGCAGACAAGGAGGTAGGAGAGAGCAAAGCGGGGGCAAGCGTCAAGCTTACAAACCATTTCACCATACTATACCCAGGAGCTGAAGTGGAGGAGGATGGTGGAGGGGGGCAAGTGGACAGAGAGGGTTTGGTCAGTAGGCAGGGGGAGGGAGGAGGAGACAGAGGAGGAAGCCTGAACCAAAGGAAAGGACGAAGGAGGGAGACACATGAGCCTAGGTTGGAGGGAACTATGACAGATGGGGGGGACACTGAGTGAGGACAGGGTGGAAGGAGCTAGGATTGGGGACAGGCCGGTGTCCAGACTGGGGAATTCAATCAATAAGGAGAGGGAGGTAGAGAGTTCTCTAGTCAGGTCAAACTCGAGACATGAATCACTGGGTGAGGTGGAGAATAGGGTAGCGAGAAATACAGCAGATGGGGTGGGAGGTGCAGGTCCAAGGAGGGGGGAAGTAGTGGGAGGTTACTCGGGTGAGGGATTGGAAGATAATAGCTCAAGAAGGGAGATGGGGTGAAATTGGGGGGGCAAACTCTGGCCACCCAAGAGATTGGGGGGGCAAGGAGTAAACTGGCAGTTGCAGGTAGAAGGAGTGTGGTAGGGCTCACATATAAGGGTGACCCCCCTGGATGATGGGGGGGGCAAGCAGGGGGTCATTGATAGAAGGAGGAGCCTGGAAGGTACTAAACGGGCTAATAAGGACCCTCACGCTGATTAGAGAGGTAGGAGCAAGCAAGGGTTTGATGATAGAAGGAGGAGTCTGGAAGGAATAAAGTGGGCTAATAAAGTGGGGGGTGAGGTGAAGGTGATATTGCTGGGGGATTCCATGACCAGGGGTATCCACTGGGAGGGGTAGGGGTAGAATAAAAGCAGCCCTGTCAAGGCTAAATGTATACCTGGTCTATCTGTACACAAGGCCAAATTCCACCTATACTCGTTAGCATTGGATTGCGGCGGATCCCCAGACTTCCTAGTACATCTGGGGACAAATGACTTGGAAGGTAATAGCGAGCTAGAAATACAGGCTAGATTCCGGCAGCTGGCAAGGGTTTGTCACTCTATAGGAAGCAAAATTTATTTCTCTGAGATTCTGCCGGTACCAAGGGCAACCGGTGAGACCAAGCTAAAACTTAGAGGGGTGAACCAGTGGCTCAGGGACCGGTGCAGGGCAGAGGGGTATGGGCTGGTAGGTGACTGGGGGGATACTTGGGAGGATAAGAGGCTACGTGACAGGGATAGGTTACATCTCAACCTGGAGGGCAGCAAGATCTTGAAACTAAAACTTGCTAGATTTTTAAGTGAGAGGTGGGGTTTAAACTTACAAAGGGGGAGGGTCAAATAAAAGAAAGGACTCAGGGGCTGTTTGAGAGTATAGATTTAGGGCATCAGAGAGTCTGCGGGGGCTGCGTTGCTAATCCAAGGAAAATTGGGCAGAAAAGGGAGTGCTCAGAGCTGGGGGGACTGGAGAGGGGGGGGAAGAGCTCGGGGTCGAGGACAGTCCTGATCAATGCTAGGAGCACAAGCAATAAAATGCCTGACCTTCAGGCTATGCTGCCTGAGGGAACAGCGGATGTGGTGGCAATTACAGAGACATGGGCCACCCAGAGAAATTATTTGGATCTAAATTTGGAGGGTTACAGGATTTACAGGAAAGACAGGGGAGTGGGAAGAGGGGGAGGCGTTGTGCTGATAGTCAGAAAAGACATAGTGGTTAGTGGAGTGGAGGAGGCTAGAGGGGGTGTGGAGGCGATATGGGTAACCCCGCAAATGAGGGGAGGAAAAAACTTGATAATAGGGGTGGTATACAGGCCCCCGCAATGGAGGAGGCTCTGGAGGATAAACTGGTTGAGGACATCAAGTGTCTCTGTGACCTTAGTAAGGGTAGGGTGCTGGTCATGGGTGACCTTAATATGCCGGGGGCGGATTGGGACACCATGACATCCTCTGTAACCAGGGAACAGCGACTGATGGATGTCTTTCAAGATGCCTTTCTGGTGCAACAGGTGGGTGAACCTACAAGAGAGGGGCGGATATTGGACGTTGTCCTAGCGGACAGTGAACAGATAAGGGGCCTGAAGGTGTGCAGTCCACTGGTAGGTGGGGATCATTCCACGGTCTGGTTTCTGCTGTATCTGGTGGGGGAGGAACCACACTAATACAGTAGTGGTAGATTTCAGGGGAGCGGACTTTTTGGGTATGGGTAGGATTCTACGGGAGAGGTTGGAAAAGATTAGGCCGGACATGGATGCTGGAGGTTTATGGGAGACCATTAAAAAAGAGGTGCAGGAGGCTATTAGGTCCTGCACAAAATTTAGGCGAAAGCATGGCAGAACCAGCAGGCCATGTTGGTGGACCAGCGATGTGCAGGAGGCGGTGAGGGATAAAAAAGGCTGACTATGCACATTTTAAATGATCAAGGGGGGATAAGGAGAGAGGAGAGTATGAGCTTTTGGCCAGGAGGGTCACCAGAGTGGGAAGAGGAGCCAAGGCAGGGACGGAACAAAGCCTGGCTAGGGATATCCGGAGGGGGGAAGGGATTCTATAGATACATAAGAGAGAAGAGAAAACAGAGGACACAGATCAACAGGATTAAAATTGTGGGGAGATGGGCTCAGGAAGCGGGGGATAAGGCAGAAGTGCTAAATGAGTACTTTGCCTCAATCTCTGCAGATGGGAAAAGGGGATCCTTACAGATTAATGGGAGGGTACAGGAGCCAGCAAAAGCGAGAGGTCAGTCTGAGTCCAGAGGATGGAGAGAGGTTAGGGTGCAGGCAGGGACTGACTCAGAAGGGTGGGCAGGTTGCATGAGGGGGAGGACTGGGGGGGGGGGAATCACGGTGGAAAGGGTGATGGAGGCCCTTCGGAATCTAAAAACTGATAAGGAGCCGGGGCCAGATGGGCTACACCCAAAGGTTATGAAGGAACTGGCAGATGAATTGGCAGCTCCATTGGCTGCACTCTTTTAACATCTCTCTGCAGACAGGATGGGTGCCTCAGAACTGGAGGGTGGCGTATATAGTGCCTATCCATAAAGCGGGGGGGTCTAGGGAGGAGATGGGGAATTATAGGCCTGTCAGCCTAACGTCTGTGGTGGGCAAAGTAATGGAGGGCTTTATCAAGGAGAGACTTGGGAGGCAGTTGGAAGGGTTAGGGTACCAGGATGAAAAACAGTATGGCTTTGTTCCAGGGATATTGTGTCAGTCCAACCTCGTAGAGTTTTATGACTGGGTGACGAGGGCTTTGGACAGACATAGGCCGGTGGACGTCCTGTATCTGGATTTTAGCAAGGCGTATGATTCAGTACCCCATAAAGGGCTGATAGCAAAGCTGGGGGAGATGGGAGTGGGAGGACAGGAGCTGAAGTGGGTTGAAAATTGGCTTTGGAGGAGAATTCAGAGGGTAATGGTTGGAGGGATAGTCTCCTTCCCTAGGAAGGTAATCAGTGGGGTCCCTCAAGGTTCAGTGTTGGGGCCACTCCTATTTAATGCCTATGTCTCGGACATAGGGAGGGGGGTTAGGAGTAGGCTAAGTCTCTTTACAGATGATTCCAAAATGGGAGCACTGGCAGACTGGGAAGAAGCAAGAGAGGTAGTTCAAGGGGATCTGGATACCCTGGAGGGGTGGTCAAGGAGCTGGGGATTGAAATTTAATGCCGGGAAATGTAAGGTACTGCATTTGTGGGTCTGAAATCCAGGCCATGTTTACACCCGGGGGGGTCACACTGCAAGTCACAATGGGTGTGTGGGATTTAGGGGTGGTGGTAGACATCAAAATGAATAATTCTGAAAACAGTATAAGAACCGCAACCAAAGCAAACAGGATACTGGGCTGCATAGCCAGGGGAATTACGTCCAGGAAGAGGGTGGTGATCCTCCCTCTATACAATGCCTTGGTCAGGCCGCAACCTGAGTACTGTGTTCAGTTCTGGAGACCTCATCTGAAGAAGGACATAGCACTGTTGGAGACAGTCCAGAGGACAGTGACCAGGATGATTCAGGGAATGGAGGGAGGACCTATGAGTAGAAACTGAAGGAGTTTGGGATATACACACTGGAGGAGAGGAGGGACAAGGGAGACATGATAGGAGTCTTCAAGTATGTAAAGGGAATAACAGAGTGGAAACAAGGAGCTGTTTAGGCTAAAAAAGCGGGGAACAACGAGGGGGCATGAGTGGAAACTGGCCGGGGGAAATTATAGGGGGAACATAGGAGGCATTATTTCACTGAGAGGATGGTGGAGCCGTGGAATGCGCTTTCCATGAGGCTGGTGGAGGAAGGCACAGTGGAGGGCTTCAAGAAGGGGTGGGACATGTACAAGGGGATTTTAAAGCCAATGAAGACCCTCTTGGGGGCTTGGGGGGGCAGGAAAGCGAGCAATTACTAGGTGGCTGGCTACTGAGCGGACATGACAGACCATTAGGCCTATTCTGCTGGATATTTAGCATGTTAGTAAGGGCAATGCGGCAGAAGGAGTTAAAGAGAGTGTCCAATCTGGTCAAGGAGGACTTAGAAGCAGCACCATAGACTACGTCTATGCACTATGCACCCCAGCATCCTACTAGCCCTCCCAACTGCCTTGCCACACGGACTGGACACCTTTAGGTTATCAGATATTATTACACGAGGTCTCTCTCCTGCTTGGTGGGTGTCAATAACACTCCGCCCCTGGGTTTCTGTGCCTCAAGTGCATTATTTTGCACTTTTTCACACTGAAACCCAGCTGCCATACTCTGTACCACTCCTTGAGTTTTCTTAGATCTCTTCTCATCGTTTCCACCCCCCGGAGTATACACCCAACTGCAGATTTTGGTGTCATGTGCAAAGAGACAGACCTTCCCCTCCAGCTCCTCTGCAATATCACCTATAAAGACATTAAAGGGAACTAGTCCCAGTACTGATCCCTGAGGCACCACACTGATCACCTTCCCCACCTCAGAATGAACTCAGTTTACCACCACCCTCTGCCACCTATCCACTAACTACTTTCTTACCCAGTTTACTACCGCTAGACACACTCCTAAGCTACTCGGCTCGCTTAATAGTCTCGTATGTGGAATAATGTTGAATGCCTTACTGAAAATCGAGGTAGGCCGTGTCCACCACTCGACACTGACTGAATTCCTTGGTAACTCAATTAAAGAAATCTATCAGATTCATTTGACATGACTTCTGCCCCATGAATCCATGCTGTCTAGGGTCTTCTAATCCATTAGATTCAAGATATTGCACCATCCTCTCTTTCGGCAGTGATTCCATTAACTTTCCCACCACCGATATCGAGCTGACTGGTCTATAATTGCCAGCCTCCTCCCTGTTACCACTTTTGTAAAGTGGGACTATGTCTGCCCTCCTCCAGTCCTCTGCAACCACTCCTGTTTCCACTGAGCTGTTAAACAGGACTGTCAGTGGTGTAGCCAGTACCTCCCTGACCTCCCTCAGTATTCTAGGATGTACCCAGTCTGGTTCCACTGCTTTGTCTACTGTCAGATTTGCGAGTCCCTTAGGACTCTCTCCTCTGAAAAAGGACCAGTGTCTTACCTCTCTCCCTTCAGAGCTCCTATTACTTTTTTGTGGCCCCACTTTTTTCTCCTTCCACTGTCAATACTGAAAGATATCTGCTGCCTTCTGGTCCCCCTCTGCACAGTCCCCCACCCATCACATTTTTTTTTTCTATTATTTGTTTTAGCCGTTTTTCCCTGTTTTCACCCATTCTCATGTCTTCGGCATGAGCATGGGTGTGGAGGGCATGCGGCGTTGGGATGCCCTACCATCCCAGTGGTCCATTACCCGCCTGCGCCACCACTGGGCCACCACCCAGATGTGGTGGGACTGTGGGAGGGCAAGCCCCCTCCCCGGGAGAGGAGAGCAGCCGTTAGGCACCTCGATCCTGCTCCCACCCTCTTCCATGCCAGCTCCCAGACAACCACAGTCTGTTCCCGAACCTGGGTCGCCGGCATAGTGCAAGGTGTGTCATCCAGCGCCTCAACCCTCAGTGCCACCGAGCCAGCTCCCCCATCCCATTTTTAACCTTACAATCCCTCCCTGGTCTTTCTCTTTTCACATTACATACCTAATAAATGTTTTGTCCCTTCGTTACAGTTTTGGCTATTCTGTCTTCAGTCTGCACCTTTGCGCTCCCTACTGTTTTCCCTGACATTCTGAATCCCATATAACATCTTAAAACATAGACAGAATGCCAAATGCATACAAACCCAGAAGCCTTACATCCAAAATTCATCTAAGGCATTACGTCCCAAGCCTGAAATTCTGGTGCATTCAGTTAACTGCAAAAAGGTAAGCCCCTCATACGATGCTATCAAGTATAGGTAACTGAAAGAGTAACTCTTAGGTGGAAAAATACTTCCAGGTTTCACTCATCGTGTTGCTATTACAGAATAAAGGGTCCCGGCCACCGGAATCAATGATGACTCACGTAACCGTGAATGTCAGGATGCCGCAGCAAAAGTTTAACATTCAAATTTAGCTTCTTCCTCTCAATCTGAGAGTCCCTTAGTTTCTGCATTGTAAGTTTTAGGCCTCCCTACCACCTACCAGATCCCTATTAGGGTCTTTTTCACACATCTGAGTGCAGAGCTTCCATAATTCTGGTTTTCCAACTTCCCCAGCTTTGGCAGCTACCATTATTCACTTCTCCAATCTTCTCCTCTCTGGAGAGCCTTACTGCCATTTTACCATTCACAGGGAGAAAAGGTGCCTATCCGCTCATTTTAGTGCAATCCGTCTGGCTCATCAGGAGCCTCAGAGTTGCTTCCGAGGTCTTTGCCCCTTATTCCCTGTTAGTTCTCTAAGCTTCCATTAGTTGGCATGAGTCCAGTGCTTATAGAGCTAATAGCAATAGTCCCAAAGTAAAGTGCCATTTACAGCTTTTGTTTTTCACTTTTTGGAGTCCGGCACAAAGCAAATACTTTATGGGCTGCTCAATATTCAGTATGCTGCATGGCGGTAATAGCAGCACACCACATGAGGAACGCTGACAATCAATGTCTCCTTAGTTCTTGGGGTTACAAGAAAATATTACTCACCGTAGCAATGTTGTTTCTTCTTAAGGGCTTCATCACAGTAATAATTCACACTCCCTTACCCTGCCTCCCTTCCAGAACCTGGAAACAGGTTCACACAAGAATTGGGTCTTTTTCTTTTGGCTTGAGCATTACTTGCTACAGTGCCTTTACAATTCTTGCTAAGTGGTCTATTTGCAAAGTTTTTTATATGTATCTTATTGATCTTCCTTAAATTAATATTTTAAAACATTTTAGAAAAAAAATGTTCATTCTATTTGTAGCCATTTAGTTAGTTTTGTGGTCACAGCTCCCCCTAGCTTTAGAAACTATTTTTTTTTGCATTATTTCTTTATTAAATTCACCGAATATAACACAAATAGTGCATTAATAAGTCCAACAATAACATTCATCTTAACTATATACAAAGGGTCCAGTTCATTCATTCTTCGCCTTTCAAGATAAAAAGTAAATTACAGATAATTTCCAAACTATAACTTAATAATCTCTGAACATTTCATAGCTATAGTTTAAATCACAGTGGTCTCTTTAGCTAATAGAAGTCAGGGCCAAATTAATTGAAATAATACACTCCAACGGAATGGTGGGAGACGCTCTGCTTCGTTGTCGACTTCCAACATACTTAACCTATCTCCTTTTCACAAAACAAGTTTATTGCAACCCCTCTCATAATATCTGAGCTCCCATAGGGGATAATGAGGATATGAAAGGATCCCAAGTAAGAAAGAATTGTTCACCCTTCCCTTTAACCACAAAAGAGTCTCACTCTAAAGCCAAGCTCTGGATTACTAAATTACGCCACTGTGAAACCGTGGGTGCAACTCCTGACACCCAAGTATTTAAAATACAGTAGCGTGCCAGTATCAGCAACACTCGAGACCACCTTGGCAGCACCTCCATCCTTCCGCTCCCAAATCCTCTATACCAAAGAGCAGCAACAGAGGTGTTGCTGGGATCGGTTGCCCCATTAGGGCAGACAGCTCTTGTGCAATCTCAGACCAGAAGATCTGCAAAACAGGGCGGGCCCAAAAATAATGAAAATAGCCCAATTCCACAGAGCACCTCCCACACATCTGAGACACAGCAGGGTTAAATGTATTTACTATTAAGGGCAGACACTACAATCTATGTATGAATTTACAGAATGACTCTTTATACTTATTGCAAATTAAGATAGCCATATGTAGCTTCAGAATCATCTGCTAGTTCTCGTCCCAAATAGACATCCCCAAATCCCTCTCCCATAGGGCTTTGGTCTTATGTGTAATGTCTGGGAGAAATTGCCTCCCTTGGTGAAATGCTTTACGGATAAGACCTTTGGGGTCCTGCCTGGCAGCATATATCAGTTGTTCAATTTGAGCCGAGGGGAATCGACAACTTGTTCACGACCCAATCCTCTGCTGTAAGCCCTGACTTGCAGGTACCGGAAAAAATGAGCACAAGATAATCTCGTGGCCTCCCGCAGTTTTTCAAATGACCGTAGCCCTTCCTTAGTATATTACCTGCCAACACACCTCACCCCTCTGTCTTCCCGGTCCTGAAATCCTGGGACCATTAACCCTGGCAAGAAAAAAGGGTCCCAGCCACCGGAACCAATGATGACTCCTCCTCGCCTACTCCGAACAGGTGCCTTATTTGTTCCTATCCTTCCACATGAAACAAAATTGACCTAAGTTTGCTGAGGGATGTGAGACCACAGAGCAGAGTTTGAACTCCATTCTAATTATATAGGATGCTGAAAGACATAAGACCACAGAGCAGAGTCTGAACTTCATTATTCTAAAGTTCCATAATTTGCATAAGTTCTATCTCGGGGCATCGCTGTCATTCAGTATTACTATGTTTACATGAGTTGGTGATCAATTACCTAGCCTTCGATTCTAGGTAATCGATTACCAACTCCGTTTGCGTTTACAAGGAGGGAACCAATCGATACAACCAGAAGAGAACGGGTTTACATGCAGAGTAATATTCGATTATAAGGTAACTGATTACCTCGTAATCAATTTTACCCTGCATGTAAATGGGGTATAAGTTTACTAAGTCTGTGCGCTGGATCGGTTCTAGCACCGATCCTATTTACATGAAAGTTAAAAATTAAAGTTCCTGGAATCGGTGCACGTATTCGGTGCACTTGGATCTATTCCTGCATCAATGCAGGAATACCAGAAGCAGCGACTTACATGCGGTTTTGGGATCAGTTGTATGAACATCGATCACCCTACAACCGATTCCAAGCCTGCATGTAAACAGGGTAAATGAATACACTTTGTGAATATCACTGATGGATCTCTTAAGATGGAACAACATACTACGTTGAGTAATTTTTTCTTGTATACCTCTGAATAGATTTGAGTTAAAAAAAGCCACAGGTGAAGAAGCAAGTATGAAATAGATGCAACCCTCGAATATTGTCCTTCGCTTTAAATCAAGGAGATATGGTACTTAGGCAGTAACATTATAACTCTCTAGTGAGAGTGAATCTTGAAGTAGCACCACAAAACTTAAAAAGAAAGAAAAAAGTTTTGTTTCTTTTAATGTTTTTTTGCCTGCATTACTTCAAATGTGATTGCTGTCTGGTTTGAGTATGCTGGACTCCACACCACACCATCAGCATGCCACCGATACAGAAGTAAGACACACAGGAAGGTATACGGGCACTCAGCTGTAACTACAGAATGCGTGAGTGTAAATGCCTGTCAAACAGAGGCTGGCCACAGTGGTGAGCAAAGGACTGTGCCAGTAACTACGATGACTGCTGTACAAGGGTACCGGTGTGACCAGGCTGGGGGTGAAGTGGAAGGAGAGAGTTCTGATCAGGCAGGTCAGGTGTGGTGCTGGTGACCTTGAGGGTGGCGTATCACATGTCTGGTGTTGTGTTACAGTCCATGTGACAATCAATACAGGATACATTAATGAACAGCAACTCTGTATTGCTGCCTACAGTGCACTGTCAAATGATTGGGGTGGGGGACTGCTAGCCCACCAGGAAGGTTATCTACTTGTCTACAGAGTGTGCTAACTGCCGCACAAAGCTCCTGTCTGTGTGGCACAGACGTCTCTGCATATAATGCCAATGGGTGTTCAAAAACAGCTGAAAACAATGATGAAATCTTGGGGCTAGCCACATTCTTTCCCCCTTCTGCCCCCCCCCCAGCATCCCTATTGGCCAGCCCTGAGCTCCCAGTCTTGTCACCTGCCTTATCCAGGACTAACCCCTGCCTCCTTGTTCCTCCCTGGTTTACCTAACCCTCAGGGCACAGTTGATAGGGGTGGGCCAAGCATCCGCCGGAGGTGCTACTCAGTCCAGAGGTGAGTGCTGAGTTGGCAATGTGGGGTCTGCGAAGCTGGGGTTAGTATCATCCTGCATAATGTAGGATTTTTTCATTGTTTTTCCCTGCCCCCACCCCTGGGATGATGACCAGCCAGAGCTGACAACGTGTGCATGTACCAATGAGGGCCGGCATATCACAGCTCCATCTGGGTCTCCTCTCCCTGCACACAGCTCCGTGTGCATTGCCACCTGTGGTCATCTAGGTAGCAGTAGTGCAGCGAAGGCTGGGAATCCTTCCTCCTGCTGATGTGAGCATCCTCTGGGATGCCTGAATCTCCAACCCAGACAGACCACTACCAAACCCGAGTTGCCAGCGCCACGGGAAGCAATGCTACCACTGCATCAGCGGGCCAACCCTCGGAGCTAACCATAATATAACGCATGCCCCTTTTAATTATTTCAGATCTTAAAACAAAACCTAAAGCAGACTCAACATGCAGAGCAAAGGGCATGAATCTTAAGACAGGAGGAAAACAGTGATCACAGATGGAATAAAAAGTTACACAGCGGGTTCACAATTTTCACTGCAACATTCCTGATGCTTCAAGTACTTTGGTACATTGCTAGGTTTGACTGGGCCTCCCCAGAACAGTCTGGGAATCTCCACTGGGAGCCTGGCCTCACCATTTCAAAAACACTGATCTAACCAGCTAAACATCTGCTTAGTTCAGAGCCTTGAAGAATACCTCGTGCCTCCCCACTAAAGTAGCTGTAAAATGGGATACGAAATCTGAGACACACTTGCTGGCTTCCAGGTTCTAATGTTGTGTGCTAACACTGGATCCAATCCAATGGATTAAGCAGCATGCCCCACTCCAACGGCCTTTGTTGATGGAAGATAATGCCCGTCCCAGATATCACACACAACAATGGGTAAAGACATCCCCTCAAATGAGAAGCCTGCTGGACAAGGGGCTTATTGTTTCTGCAAACCCGCTGAAAGCTTAAAGTAAAACACACAGAGCAATAGACTGGAGGGGAGGAGAAAATACTGCATGGTAGGAGTTGGTCTGTAAGCAATGAATCAAAGTTTTAATTTGTGAGCTGCGTTGGGCTATACAGAAAGCTGGTGATGTTAAAAATAAGCCAGCAAGAAAAACTCAAGCACCACCAACTGCCCACAAAATCGAGCACAAGCTTCAAATGAGCTTAATTCAATAATTTATTAAGACACAAAGTTATAAATACAACCATATAAAAAGTGCCAGTAAACACAGAGACCTGCCCCAAGCAACACACAGAGAGAGACCCATTGATCTCCTACCGGTTTCGCTTCACAGCGCCATCAGGGATGTTAAAAATAAAACTTGTAGGACTGATCAGATGCTGCATCTTGTGTTCAGTGGGATCCTGCTTCTAACCGGTTTTATAGCGGAGAAGGCTGCAACACAGAAAACTCGTATGACCTACTCAGTTTCAAGCAGTGTGCCAGTGGCTCTATTGGGATCTCAACCTGGAATCTCCAGGCTCCCAGTTTTTGTTCTAACAACTGCACCACACTCAGCATCTGAAACTGATGCCAGATGACCATTCAAATGCAGATAGATTTTTATTACCTGGACAGTACATTTCTCGTGTAACTAACCTTGCTGACTTGTATTCTTAAAGAGCAGATATCCAGTCAATCTTTGTTTTTTTGTTTCAGGTTTTTACCTGTGAATTTCAGGTAGTGACACCGCAGTCTGCTTCCTGGAGGATGTCCCAGTCCCTCACTGACTCATGGCTGATTGACAAAGCTCAGAAGTCTTTTTACTCGCAGATGCTTCGATCCCATTTTAAAATACTACTGATGTTACCCACACTGAAACCTGAGCCGAGAGGACGTCAGAACGTGAGCGCGCAGTGAAGCCTGAGCACAATACTGTTTTTGACATCATTTCAGTTCGGGTTTCAGCGTGGGTAAAAATCACTAGTTTTTTAAAACGGGATGGAGCGTCTGCAAGTAAAAAGACTTCTGAGCTTTGTCAATCAGTCATGAGTCGACGAGGGACATCCTCCATGAAGCAGACTGCGGTGTCACTACCTGAAATTCACAGGTAAAAACCTGAAACGAAATAACAAACATTTACTAAATATCTGCTCTTTAAGGCAACATTGTAAGGGGAATGTTTGTGAGGCCAGCTGATTTGGGCCACCCACTAACCTCGGTGGCCAGTGGCTGTGAAACTTGATTTTGACCCCAGGCATTGCTTAACAAGCACGACATCAAAGTGCATTTCCTCTGCAAAAATATACTGTAAATTAACTACACTGTTTTCCTGTATTTCATTTTCAAACTTATTTAGTTTATTTTTTATTTTGTTTTTGCTAACCTGGAAATTCCAGGAGGACTAGGAAATGCTGACTATTTTCAGTCTTGCCGCGGGGGGGGGGGGATAGAGATGGAAATAAACTAAGTGGTATTTTTTAGTAAATGGGGAAAATTTGGCAAAGATACAAGGGAAATGGGAAATACCCCTTCTCTTCTTGATAAGTGCCGTGGGATCTTTAACCGTTGATGTGCCACAGACTGATATATCAGTCCAGAATAGCTATGCGTTCTAATTCTGTCAGCAGCCTAAGGGTGAACGTCCACCTGAACAACTACCAGAACAGAAAGATAGATGGAACATCAGTTTAATGTCTCATACAAAAAACGGAAGGGAGGAGCTCTGTAATTCACCACCCTGGGCACTCGGATGCTTCTAAGACTATCCCACTACTGCATTAGCCTAGACCACCGCCCCAGGCCAGCAAGATGGATTACCACCCCCTCCCCTGCCAGGTGCACCCCCTCGTACTTCCTACAATCCAGCCTCCCACTGTGAGGAGAAGCACCCAACACTGTATCTGTGAGTGGGAGGAGGACCTCTGTGGGACGTGGGTGGGTGGAGTATCATCTGCTCAGTGGGAGACCTCCCATTTCCACCAGATTTTCACAAAACAGGACAGACCTGATGCCCCTTATATGCATACTCTCCACCCGCTGCTATATCAAACCTAGGTGACAGTACTGCAACAAGGACAGCAACTCATCCATCCTAGAGAAAAGCATCCAACAAGACACTGAATCCCTCCTCCTGCCAGCCCATGCCCAACACAGCCCAACAGGCAGATCAATGCTTCCTCTTCATGGCAAAACAGGCCCTTCCCCAGCCAGCCCTAGTGTGGGATTCTGGGGTTTGCACATGAACAATGGTCTCCAGCTATGCTACTGGGCCAGTCCCCCTATGAGAGATGGCTTCCAATGGCTGAGAAGGTCAAAAATTTTGAAGTCATTGTGGACCAAGGACTGACGCTGGAGTACCAGGTGTCAGCTGTGGTTCAGAGCGGCTTTTACCATCTACGAAACATTTCCCAGATTAAGCCTGTTTTGGCAATGGATGACCTGAAGACCTAGTGCATGCTTTGTGACATCTTGGCTGGATTACTGTAACGGTCTATATCCTGGACTATTTGCAAGGTTGATGCACCACCTGCAGCTGCTGCAGAACACGGCAGCCACATGGATAGTCAGTGCAACTCACTCCAATTGTATCTCGCTGGTGCTCCATGATATTCATTGACTGCCAGTTCAGTGATGCACTATTTTCCAGGTGGGTTAACACACCTATAAAGCCCTGCGCTGTACGGGTCCAGATTACCTGCTAGAGCTCTTAAATCGTTACATGTCAAATTGCCCTCTCCACTCAGATGAGCAAGGATGTCAAAAGAGCAACTTTCCTGATGCTCACACCAGAAACTATTAAGAACCCTTACTTGCCCCACTCAAGTTATACGCTGCCAAAATCAGATTTTTTTCCGTGCCCCTATTCTGGAAGGGAAGGGATTGTAATTTGGCTCCAAGAAGTCTTGTTAGTTGAGCAGTGCCCTTAATTTGTTCACGATGGTCATCTAAAATATGTAAAACGGAGTTTAAAAAACTGCCCCATTTATTTATTTATTTATTAAATCATCAGTTTACAGACCTTTGAGTCAAAGACTCATTTACAAAGGCACCTCGTCAAGAGTGCAATACATCACAGCAAACAAAACGGGCGGGTACAGTACATAATGCTTAGATTAAAAAAGCAACCAGTGTTACAGGAATTCACCGGTGGTACAAGCTTGGTAATAGGTAGATCACAGTAGTCATAATGTAGGTACACGAGTACCATGTCAGGTAGCGACCAGAGATATTTTATTACATTAGTCAGCAGATGTTGCTTGAGACCCCAGGCACATACAGCAAAAGTACACAGGGCAAACCCAGCCTAGGGGTGAGGGGCAGCAGAAAGGGCATTGGTATGGGAAATCAAAGGTAATGCCCAGATACTTGTAGGAGGAAACCTGCTCAACTGGGTTTACTGTGCTAGGCAGTATCACGAGAGGGGCACCACTGGCTTTGCTTTGGCAATGCGAGAAGAGCATAACTTTGGTCTTTTTTAGGTTCAGGACTAGCCTTCGTGATGTGAACCAATGCTCAGTTCTATCAAAAGCTTGTTGGAGGGTGGCCTGGAGTGTGCTGGGGTCAGAGGCAAAGAGCACGGCGTCATCCGCATAGAGGAGGATCTTACTTGGGCAGGCCGAGGGAAGGGAGTTAAGGTAGAGACTGAAGAGGAGAGAGCCTAAAATGGAGCCTTGGGGAACTCAAGAGCGAACAGGTCGTGTGTCAGATAGGGTGCTATTGATTTTTACACACTGAGGTCTGGCAGAGAGGTAGCTGGTGAACCATGCAAGGGGGCCGGGGAAGAAACCAAGGTATCTGAAGGAGTCAAGCAGGAGGGGATGGAAAACCGTGTCAAAGGCCTTGGACAGGTCAATGAAGACGGCACCAGCAGGACGTTCGGCATCAAGAGCAGAGTGCAAGAAGTTGGAGAATTCAAGTAGCGTGGTTGTGGTGCTGTGACCTGCACGAAAGCCATGCTGTTCAGGGCACAGGATATTATGCATGGCCAGGTATTCGGCAAACTGGTTGGCAACTACTTTTTCAAAGGCCTTAGAGAGTGGGGGGAGGATGGAGATAGGTTGATAGTTACCTGGGGTCGATCGATCACCGCTCTTTAGGATGGGAGTGATGATGGTTTTCCATGTGCTGAGGAACTGCCCCAGACACAGAGAGCGGTTCAGAAGCTCAGTAAGTGGAACCAGGATTGCACCAAACGTCAGATGAAGTAGCCTGGTGTCCAGTAGGTTGGTGCCGGGGTTGTTACTACTAACGGCTTTTTGCAGAAGGGGTCTAGTCTCCAGCAGAGAAATGGTACTTAGATAGAAAGGAGGTCTCTGGAGAGTGGGCAGGGGTGCTACTGGGATGGGGTCAAAGAAGTTACTGGGCAGGACTGAACTTAG
Source organism: Neoceratodus forsteri (assembly GCA_016271365.2). Classification (NCBI taxonomy): domain Eukaryota; kingdom Metazoa; phylum Chordata; order Ceratodontiformes; family Ceratodontidae; genus Neoceratodus; species Neoceratodus forsteri. The sequence continues at coordinate 1,027,001,977 of CM028134.1, forward strand.
GTATGAGAAAGTGTAGTTTAGGCAGTCTGCAATGCCAACGGGATCAGAGCAGACAGTTCCATTAAAGGAGAGTTGAGAGGGGTTGGGGAGAGGGATTTCCCATTCAGCTCTTGTACATTATCCCAAACGTTCCTAGACGACCCCCAGGAGAAGAAAAGAGCGGATTGGTAGTACTGGGCTTTGGCCTGTTGAATGGCCCAAGTACATGTATTGCGCTCGGTGTTGTACACTTGCCTATCAGCTGGCTTGCCAGATTCCATGGCAATGTGCCATAGGTTATCTCTCATTTTAAGTTTGTGAAGGAGGGAGGGGGTAACCCAGGGCATGCTTTGCTTTTTGGTGCGATTTCTAGTGAAGGGGTCATAGAAGTCACAGGCAGTGTTAAAAGTATGAGTGAAAAATTCCAATGCCTCGTCTATGGACAGTGCAAGCCTGATTGGGGGCCAATCCAGCTGTGAGAGGTACAGTTTAAGGCGACGCAGGCTGCCTGGGAGTAGGTGACGTCGCTGGGTGGTTTGTGGGGCAGGCTTGCTGTTGGTAGCGGACCAAGAGAATACGACCAGGGAGTGGTCATTAAGTGAGTTGGGAAGTACACTGATATCGAGCACTCTCTGGGAGCAGCTGGTAATGGTGATGTCCAGGAGGGTGCTGGTGCCAGTAGAGGGGTTGAATCTAGTTGGGGTGGTGATAACCTGAGACATGTCAAGGGCGGCAAAGATATCTCTGGTTTTGGAGGCCATGGCAGAGAGCCAGTTGATATTCAGGTCACCAACAATTATCTGGGTCATTATGGGTGGTAGGCCAGAGAGGTACTCAGCAAGCGCCTGAATGGCGAGGACTTGCTTTCTGGGGGGGAATACAGGCAACGGTGAGAAAGAGTGGCCCCTTACCAGGGTTGGGAGAGATTTTTAGCATGAGGACTTGCACCCAGTTATCAAGCTTATGTGATGGAAGTTCATGTCCAAGGAGGGAGTCACGCAGGCAGACAGCACAACCACCTCCACGCTTACCCACCTGATCTTCCCTGAAAAGGGTGTAACCAGGGAGGGAGATGAAGGAGACAAAGGTGGATTTGGATAACCAGGTTTCGATGAGTGCGACACTGTCCAGTTGGTACTGAGTAACAGAAAAGTAGGTGGATCACAGAATCTGGAAGTGGAAAGGGATCGGCGGCTCAGCTCCACAGAGCCCAATTACAATCCCTTCCCTTCCAAAATAAGGGCACTGAAAAAATCTGATTTTGGCACCATATGACATGGGGGCAGGCATGTAAGGGTCCTTCATGGTTCTTGGGGGGCAATGTTGAAAACAGCAAGAAATGTGCTCTTTAAGGCCCAGAAGTCAAAATTAAAACAATCAAGGGATCAAACTTTTACAGTTGCCATGCTGATCCTCTGAAATTCTTCGCCTTGGGACCTCAGAGAGGTCCCACCATTGATGGGGTTTAATTCTCATTCAATGTGTCATCATTTCTCTTGGTCTTCCCAGATTCATAATGAATACAAATTGTTGATACTGACTGTCTGTACTCGATTTATGCATTTATAGAACTGCTCTAAGCCCTGCATAACAGGTATTTTACTTTTTAAGTGAACATGGAACTTGAAGCAATATTAACGGTACAGCTTTGTGTTTTTTTTTTTTTTTAAATACAATTTTTGGCCAGGAAAGGTACACTAAGTCGAAGCTCATTTCCAGGTGCATCCTAGGAGCACAGGGAAGTTATGGTCACACAGTATGCAACTGGTGGCTGTGGGATTCAAACCCAGTTCTCCAGGTTAGCAGCTCAGTGCTCTGAACCACTACGCAACACACACACATACACTTTGAGTTAATGCATATTTATTTTGGATCCTGCCCACAGGCTTGTCAGGAAGAGTGTTTTCTAAACAGGCCAAGGCTCCAGGCGGACTTTTAAACAGAATAAAAACTTTCCAACAGCTGATCTTTATCACTGGGGAACAGATAGTATGCCAAAAGTTTTAAAAAAGTCTTGATTTTTTTTTTTTTTTTTAACAGCTAAAACGTGTCTCTGTGCAGTAAACTTACAGCTTGTGAAAGGGGAGAGATGGAACGATACTCAAACTGAAACGCTCTCCTTATAGACCATAGACAACAGCTGGTACAATACAGGCTTCCTACCAAAACCCCACCTATAAATACCCACCCAGAGATGGGAGGGCACGTGTTTCCAGAGGTGCGCCAGAGACTCCACAGTGCCCTTTAGGTAAAGATAAGTTATAGCTGACACAGTTTTTAAGTGTTGATGTCTTTCTTAATTCATGTTTAACACAAAATAATGCGTAACAGTTCTTGTGACCAGTAGATGGGTCTGAGGAACCTCTCTGGAACCAAGCACAGAAATTAAATAATGTGGGCAGAAGGTATGAAATCATGCACAAATTAGACTGAAGTGTTTTTTGTTTTTGTTTTTTTTTAAAAAAAAAAGGAAAATCCTTAATAAAAATTACAGTAAAAAAAAATTTAACAAAAAAAAAAAAAAAATGTTGCCCTCCCCATCCAGGAGCAAATATATCGGTGGCCCATTCATCTGGTATGAAGGACAACACACAGCGGGCAGGATTCACAAAGAAAGCTAAAAATCCCACAGCTGTGGGAAAAAGTCTTGCAGCACTACGGAAACACAGTTGCGTGATATTCATAAAGAAATACTGAGCAGGTGCGGAATTCCGTAAAATCCCCGCAGCTGCGGAAATTGAGCAACTGCCGAAAATCCGCAACTGCGGAAATAGCTCAGGAGGCACAGCATCAGTAAACCTAATTAGCTGGAGCAGCAGACTTTAACAATGCTGCCACAGCATGAAGCTGAAAGCACCCACAAAAAGACCAGCGGTCAGTCCCTTAACTGGGACCACTGCAGCACCACAGCTACCAGCAATACCATGGCACCACAGTGGCTGACTGCCACTGCTGTTCCTCCCTCCATGGGGTGTTCCTGTTGCCTGCAGGGGTAGCATTCACTGCAAGCTGGTCAGGCTCTACTGCCTGTGGGGCTCCGTCATAGGGTTACCACCTGTCCCTATTTTTGCAGGACAGTCCTGATTTGGGCAGCTGTGTCCTGCAGAAAAAACATGAAAAATGCTAAATGTCCTGACATTATTGTAGAGAAAAATATTTTCTGATTTTCCTCTAAATGTTGCAAAAAACTATAATACCTTAACTAAAATACCTTAAAATAATGAAAAGCACAAGAAACAACTGAAGAACTACAACACGTAGTCTTAATTCTGATTATTTAGAGAAAACATGTCTGTTGCATTGGTTGAGATGACATATTGTCCTGCGAAAAATCCAGTTTCAATAAGAAATGTCCCACTTTGGGCTTCTTAAAAGGTGGTAACCCTACTCCGTCATGGGCTGCACTGGGTCTGGTGGTTGTTGCTTGTTGCAATATCATGGCAATGTATGCTTTTGTTGCTGTTACAGCAGCTACTGTTATGCTATCTGGGATGCTATTACCTGTGCCTCACCTCCACCTTAATTGATTCCAGTTGTTAGGGCACTACTGCAGTTTGCTGAGGGAGAGTTACACCTCATTCCACTGTGTGTAACATTTATTCCTCAACTGTGGAAAACACTGGTTTTGAATAGCCTTTCAGCGGATGTGCCTTACTTATCTCACACCTTTTTTTCCTCACGGACTTCTGCAACTGCACTTTTTTTTACATTCCATAGTGTTTTTTGGTTTTTTTTCGCAGCTGCAGAGGGTTTTGTGAATAGTACTCAGTGCAAATTCCCCTTTGTTTCCACAGCTATGGCAGTTTTGGGGACTTAGGGAAGGTTTTGCACCTTCAGAAAGCTTTGTGTCTCTTTTTACCGTGGGCCACCTATTTCAGCACACAGCTTGTCCACAGTTGACGTGGCAGTACAAACACAATTATGTTTTGGGCTACCCAGATATCCAAATGGAAGTGGTGTAACATCATGGAACACTGGAAGTGGGTGCACTTTTCAGTACTATTAGGATGCCTCAGAATATACCAGTTTGTTATTTTTCACCTATCTTATATCGCTAATGTGTAGCTCTGTACGGTTAGATAAGAACTGCCATGTCCGCACAACATGGAGACTGAATCACACTGTGACAGAACCAAGAAATGTCGCTTGTATTGTTGTATGTGTCACATAAGTATGAAGCTGCAATGCAGAGTCTGCAGTTCTGTGCCAAGACAACAATGCTGGTTGCCATACACTCTGTTTTCAGATTCTAGGCAGAACAATGCCAGTTTTTTTTAATTACTGCTTTGCCAAGTCTTTGACAGCAACAGATGTGCTAGGGAGTCTTCCCAAAATGAAAACTTGTCCTCAGAAAAATGTTTATTCAAGAAAGCAATATCAGGGAGCGTGGTCTGGCTAGAGAGCAAGATGGATGCTTAATCCAAGAGCTCTGATCTGATCCACTGATTATTTCCTCCATCCCCTGTGTTGAGTATTCGAAAATCACTTATTTTGCCAGCCTAATTCATCCTAATGCTGTCCTCTGCTAAATCACTTGAAAGGCAAGCAAAAATCTCTTTCAAACCACCGCAGAACCCTACAAACGAGCTGGGCTATATCTTCGACCCGACCTGACTTTCGGCCCAGGAACATCCACAGAACCAGCGTGGGGACTGACCGTCTACCTCGGAGCCCCATATGGAAACAGACTGTACAGTGGTCATGTCGGAGCGCTACCAATCTTTAGAACGCCTCATCAAAGATTTGAAGTATGATCTTGGAACCCACATGGAGGCTGGTTTCGATAATGTGTCCTCCCAGCTACAACATCTACAAGAGACGGTTAATACCGTCTCCAAAACTGTGGACTCCCATGAAACTCAACCTGGGCGAGTTAGAAGCAAGACTGGGGGCTCAGGAGGACTCCTCATCATGGCTATCACTCTACTTACAAAGAGCCCTCTGAGAGATAGACATTTTAAAGCAAAGTATCGACGAACATGAAAATCGTGAGAGGAGGTGCAACATTAGAGTTGTGGGCCTACCTGAAAACTTAGAAGGAAGAGTTTGCGCGGCCTATATGCTCAAATGGCTCAGCAGGCTCTGCAACTTCCACCCGAAATCACCTTGGAGATCCAGCGGGCGCACAGGTCACCGGGAGCCAAACCACCCCCTGAGCAAAAACCGAGACACGACCTTGTCAAATTTCTTAGATATCAAGACCAGCAAAGAGTATTAGAAGCAGCGAGGAAGCACAGCCCTCTGATAGTGCAACAGGCACGGGTGAGCATTTTCCCCAATTACTCCCGCCAGCTTCAATTACAGCGTCGGGCATATGCTGAAGTCAAGAGAAAACTGCATACCTTGGAATGCCCGTTTTCCCTACTCTATATGGTGAGGCTGATCGTTAGACCACCAGGGAGCATCCAGCGATCCTTTAATAGCCCAAAGGCAGCTCTGGAGTTTGTGAACTGGCTGGAGGAGGAGAAGAGACAGCAGCACCAAGCCCACCCAGAAAATTAACTCTGGGGTCTTCTCAGCAGCTCACTTTGGGAGCCACTATTTCATGTTGCTCCTCTAAAAGACGGGGGGGCAGCTTTGGCACCGTGATCCGCAACACTTTAGGTGGCCAATGAGGGCTGCATCCTCGGGCTCCCCGTCCTGCCTGCGTTGCCCTCAGTGGAGAAAGGCTGGATAGAATTCTAGGCCCTGCTGAATTATATCTGTTGTTGGACTGCACCAGAGTTGAGCTACGGGCCACTTGATATGGTGGGACTCTCCACGTGAAAGGGAGCGCTGGAAACAGCTGTGCTTATGCCCAAACGAGACAGTTACCCACCTGTGTCCCCAATTAAGGGGCATCAGTGGATGTGTACAAGTTGGGTCCCCTACAAGTACTGAATCTCAGGGCGATCATTAGCCTGTGGATGTGGAGCTATGGGGTTTGGTGTATCAGCTCTGCGAGAACTTTGAGCGACCTTACTGATATCTCAATGTTTCTTCTTGTGCTTTCTAAACACTACATTATTGGTATTGGAGGAATTTATAAGTTACAAATATCTACTCTTATAAACAGGCAGAGTGGTTATTGGGATGTCTGGTTGAAAAGCCCACCTGTGGGGGGGTGATCGATCCACGGGTTCCGATGACTTGGTCCCACCGGGGAGACTCTGGAGCTTTTTCTGTAGGCGGCTGAGCGATGTTTAGTTAATCTGTTTATGCATTACTGCGGGGAGGGGATCTCCCCTATTTTCTTTTTCAGTGGGGGGACCTTGCCGTGGGGGTCTCTGGGGTGGGTCAGTTTCTTTTTTCTTTCATGTGTCCCGGTGAATTTACAACCGGATGAAGAGTCCCCTGGTGGTTCCCCTCAACCAGAGGATGGTTATTAATTTTGAGGGGGACTAGTTACCCCCCTTACATTTTGGGGGGCTGGGGGAGAGGAGAGGTAATCCCACTCCTATTCATTATATAAATGCAGTGATCATTCAGTGGGTCACTAGCTCAGTCCACGAAATTTAGTGGAACGTATAAAGTTTTGAAACTTAAGGGGGCCGGGGGGGGAGAAATAACTATAGGGTGTTGTGGTTCTTTTTTTTTTTTTTTCCTTATCGATGGGAGGAAGGGAAAATGGTTTCCTTTATAGTTTAAATGTTTGGGAGGGGAAGAGTCGGGTTGTTTGGTTCAAAGTTCAAAAAAATTACAGCGCAATAATGTTTGTGTTTATCGCTGCATGGCAGAGGGTATGGAGATGTGATAATAACCTGTGTAAATAGTGTTTTTGACATGGAATGTAAATGGGCTTAAAACTGTGGTTAAAAGAAAAAGGTGTGGTCTCAGATTAAAAAGATGAGAGGGGAAGTTGTTTTTCTCCAAGAGGTACATCTGGACAGGGAAAAGGCTTCTCACCTAGCGGGTTCCTGGGGCGGATCATTCTTAGTGGTTCCCTTCACCTCTAAGGCCACACAAGGTTATCTCATTTAAGTTGGACCCTCAAGGCAGATATGTGGTGGCAGAGATTGAGATCTGGGGCCAGTCCCAAAAAATCAAGAGACGGAGACACTGGATGCCCCACTGACCTGGAAGAAGTGAGGAGTGCAGTGTGGAAGGCTGGGAAAGGGAAATCGCCAGGTCTGGATGGACTCCTAGTCGAATTTTACAAACTAATGTGGGACATCCTGGGACCTCTAATGTATCGTATGGCCCGGGAGGCACTGGATGGAGGGGGGAGAACTGTCGCCATCCCAATGTCTTGCCACCATTACTGTCCCACCCAAACCGGACAAAGACCCAGTCAAATGCAGCTCCTACCACCCGATATTCTTGTTAAATTCAGATTACAAGGTTATAGCCAAGGTAAGAGCCAACAGATTGGAGAGGTCTCTTCCCAACCTGATCCACCCGCATCAGGGCAGATTTGTAAAAAGTAGACATGCAAAACACAACCTTAGAAGAACAATAAATATTATGCATAAATGGGAAGGGAGGGAGGGGCAGGCCTGCTTGCACTTGACGCCGAAAAGGCTTTCGACCGGATTGAATGGCCGTTTAGGTTAGCGGTGCTCCGCAAATTTGGGATGGGGGAGGGAATGTTGGGATGGAGCCAGACCCTATATAAGTCCCCACAGGCACAGATTTTAACAAACAATGTTCTATTGTCCCCTTTTAGACTAACCCAGGGTACGAGGCAGGGGTGTCCCCTCTCCTTCATGTCCTCACCATTGAGGTACTGGCGAGGCACTTCGGAGTTGTGGGACAACTGAGAGTTTGACCTGGAGAGGGAAAGATCATGTAATCTCCCTTTTTGCAGACGATATTTTACTTTTCTTAAAATCTCCGGAGCAGTCGGTGCCTGCTCTGACCCATATTTTTAGTGTATATGGCCCAATGTCTGGCCATAAGATAAACTGGTCAAAATGTGAATGGATGCCTATGGGGAAAAAATAAATTTACGGTAAACATAGTGAGTTCGGTGGTTACCCCCTCAAACGTAATTAAATATTTGGGTATCATGCTTCCTACTAGACTATCCACCTTGGCCAAGATTAACCTCGATACGGTGATCCAGAAAATCAGAGAAAAATGTGTCAGTTGGAGAGCTTTGCCCCTCACCCTGATTGGGTGAGTAAACCTAGTCAAAATGAGTGTCCTTCCATAATTTTTGTACATTTTTCAGTCCCTCCCGATATATATCCCCAATAAATATATTAAATCCATCGAAGGGACTATTACACAGATTCTATGGCAGGGCAGAAGGCCCAGAATCAAATAAGGGGTGTTGTGGCTACCAGTGAAGCAGGGGGGGCTTGGCCTTCCCAATGTTAAATACTACTTACTGGCAGCCCAACTAGCCCACATACACGATCTTTTGAAAATGGATAATTCTCGCCCTGAGTGGACGCAATTTGAGGACCTGGAATCCTGCCCCCTTTACTTTCAATCCCTGGTGGGATCCCTTAATAATGCAAAGTTGGTTAAGCCCATCAACCTTTGTTCAGGTGCTACCTGGACAGCGTGGAGAGTGGCCCACGGGATTCTTCAACACAAGATGTCTCTCTCCCCAGACACTGAACTGGTCTCAGTATTGGGTGAGAGGGTGAGGACATGGCCAGGAGACAGACTACTGTTAAAAGTTTGGGAAAAAAAAAGGGGCTACACTTAGCTGGCAAGATTTGGGAGGATGGGGAAGGCCTACCCTTCAAGGAGGCGTCCAGGAGGTTCGAGCTCTCGTCTCCTCATCTACCTTTATTTCTGAGAGTCCAGAGAGTGACTGCAGCCCACCTGGCCAGGTGCAGTTGGGAGGGCACTCTAGACCATTCCCCTCTTGAGGAACTATTTATAAGTCGTCAGGAGGATACCTCCTTCAAACCCCTGAGAAGCTGCTACAGGGTATTACTGGGGGCACTTCAGGACCTACAGGGTAAAATAAAGCACAGGTGGGGGGAGGATATCCATCCCGATGGATTGACAGGGAAAGACTGGGCATATATTCTGAAGAACCTTCTGGAATGCTCAGTAAATAATAAGTTGAGAGCAGTTCAGTACAACTTCTTCGCCAGAGCGTACTTTACACCAACCTTGGCTCATAAAATGTCACCTCTAGAGTCAGACCTTTGCCCTAAATGTGAGATCCATGAAAGTACTTTTTACCACCTGGTGTGGGAATGCTGGAAAATCCAGGAATTCTGGGGTGGTTTACTAGCTCTGCTGTCTCAAATACTCCAAATCCCACTAAGGTTGGACTCGATTAAAGCACTACTGGGACTTCCCCCAGAAGGAGCAGGAAAACTAGAAACCAGACCTAATCTGTGAAGGCTGGGGATAGTTGTAGGGATGCATTTGCTAGCCACACATTGGATGACAAAGAATAGTCCAACGATTGCCTCTTGTGTAAACTCTCTTATGGAGTGTATGAAACTAAAAAGAACCCAGTTCACGGTGAGGGGTTAATTAGATAAATACAATAATATATGGAGTCCCCTGGAGTAGGCAATACAGCAGAGCTGGTTTCCCCTGTTCTGAAATGTGGTTCTTGATTAACTGTTAGATTCTTAACATCTTTAACCCCCTCTAATCATCATTAAATAATAAGTATTAGAGCTATGTTTATATATTGCCCATCTACAGAACATATGTACGACTGTTAAATACAGGTTACTCACCTGTAACAGGAGTTCTAGGAATGGTATATGTTGTTCATCCACACTTATTGGCAGGTTCCTTGCCGCTTTAAATCTTGCCGGAAGGTCTTCAAGCTGGCTCCTCCCACCCATCCAGGTGGTAAAACTCTCGGCTCCGCCCCTTGACGCCAGATCTGGCCCGCTGGAAGCTCAGGTTGTATAGGCCGGGGCCGGGAGGTCGGGAATAGTGGTGGATGAACAACATATACCATTCCTAGAACTCCTGTTACAGGTGAGTAACCTGTATTTAGGGGACATGGATATGTTGTTCATCCACACTTATTGGCAGACTCCTAGCAGTTCTCCGGGAGGAGGGAGGCAAGCGACACCCCCTACTTAGGGAATAAAGACTGGAGAACCGAGGCCCCAAAATCAGCATCCTGGCGTGACTCAAGGTCGATGTGGTAATGGGTAATAAAGGTGTGTGCTGACTTCCAGGTAGCAGCCCTGCAGACTTCCTGGATAGGGAGGTCCCTGGAAGCAGCCACCGATGCAGCAGTATGACGGGTAGAATGAGCTCTTATCCCTCTGGGAGGCTCCATGCCCGCCAACTTATAGCAGAGATCTATGCAGGAGGTGACCCACCTGCCTATCATCCGCTTGGCTGCAGGTCTGCCAGGTGCGGCTTCGGCGTAGGTGACAAACAGCTGGCGAACCCCTCCCAATTTCAGCCGTGCGCTCCTTATAATAGCGGCGCCCTTCCTGGGAGTCCAAAATGCAGACCTGTATTCGGCCTCCGAGGTGTGATTGGGGTAGAACACCGGCAGAGTCAACACCTGGTTAAGGTGAAACTCCGACACACCACCTTGGAAGAAATTTCGGGTGGGAGCAGGACAACTCTTGTCCCTGTGGAAGACCAGGTAAGGAGACTCAATGCAGAGCACCTGGAGTTCTCCCATCCTTCTGGCTGACGTGATAGCCACCAAGAAGGTCTTCCACGACAGGTGAGAGAGTTCACACCTGTGCATTGGTTGAATAGGCTTGCCCATGAGCTTTGCCAGTACCAGCAGTAAATCCCGAGGAGGTGGAGGTTCTGCACAGGAGGAAATGTGATCAAGGCCTTTGAAAGCCAGACCACCTTCTCCTGCGCCACGACTGCTCCCGGCCCGCTAAGCAGAGATGGCTCCAGGTGCATCTTTAGGTCGGCCGACCTAAGCCCTTGACTAGAAAGGGACCATAAATAGTCCAAAATGCTTCCAAGGAACAGGAGGAAGGGTCCAAGCCCACCCTGACACCAAATGAAAAACCTCTTCCATTTGAAGGCATAGCATTTCCTGTCGACTCCTCAGGGGACGCCTAACAACATTGAGGACCTCACGAAAGACCCAAGGCCTGGAACTCTAGCCGCCAGGATCCAGGCGTCAGGTGCAGGGATTGAAGGTCCGATGGAACACCTTCCCTGATTGACTGAGAGCAGGTCCAGGCGAGCTGGAAGCTGCCTCGGGAGCCTGGAGCTGAGGCTGAGGAGATCTGGGTACCAGAATCAGCGGGCCAGTCTGGGGCTATCAGAATCACCTGCGCCTTGTCCTCCTTGTCTTGAGAAGCACCTTGTGAATCAAGGGAAATGGGGAAAGGTGTAAAGAGGCCGGGGTCCACAGCCTCGAGAAGGCATCCCCTGCAGCGGCCCTGCTGAGGGGGCGGACATGAAACAGCCTCAGCCGCGCATTCTCCTGGAGGCAAACAGGTCCACCTGAGGTGTGCCCCAGTGGGAGAACAGATCTTGTACTACCTCCGGCAGGAGAGACCACTCGTGAGATGCAGCCCCTATCCGGCTCAGGGCATCGGCCAGGGTGTTGGGCTCCTGCCACTGAATGGCTAGGAGATCCGCCTCCAGGCTGCGCACGAGTGCCCAAATGCGGAGAGCTTCCTTGCATAGAAGCATGGAGCGCGTCCCGCCCTGGCGGTTCAGGTAGTACATGGTCGTGATATTGTCCGTCTGGACTCGGACCACTTGACCCCGGAGAAACGGAGCAAAGGCGGTGAGAGCTAGGCGGACCGCTCGGAGCTCCAGCAGGTTGATGTGGCATTGGGACTTCCGCGGGGACCAGAGGCCGTGCACTCGGTGTTCCCCCAGATGGGCACCCCAACCCATCAGAGAGGCATCGGTCGATAGAGAGACCGTCGGCTCGGGGCAGACAAACGGGATGCCCTCCTGCAGATGGGATGGAACGGTCCACCACTGGAGAGCGTTCCACATCTCCTGGGTCACTATCACTAGCTGGTCCAATGGATCGCAGCGTTGTGACCACTGGCTGGCCAGTCCCACTGAAGGGGCGCATGTGCCAGCGCCACGACCACGCTGGTACAGGCCGCCATGAGACCAGGCAGGGGAAGTCCGGGCAGGTAGCGGTGCCCAACCAGAAATGATTGGGCAAAGGAGGTAAGAACTTCCCCTCACTTGCGGGAGCCGTGCTCTGGCTCGAAGAGTCGAGCTCTGCCCGATGAACAGGATCACCTGCTTCAGCTTGAGTTCGACTTGGCCTCGTTGATGAGAGGCCGACTTGAGAGCAAACCTGAAGCCAGATCTCTGGACGCTCCACCTCCCGTCTGGAGGGGCTGCTATCAGCCAATCGTCCAGGTAAAGGTACACCGGATCCGGCGCCAAGAGGAATGCTGTCACCACTGCCATGCATTTGGTGAAGACCCTGGGAGCTGGAGAAAAACCAAGGGCATGGCTTGGAACTCGAAGAGGATCCTCCGCTCGAGCAGAGGAATCTCGATGTGACGGACGGATAGGGGACGTGAAAGAACGGCGTCCTGTAGGTCCAGAGAGCAGAACCACCGCCGTGTTCCAGAGATGGTATTATCTGCCAGAGTGACCATTCTGAAGGTCCGAGACCTTAGGAACTTGTTCAGGCTGTGTAGGTTGAGAATGAGGCGCCAGCCCCGTCCGTTGGAACCAGGAAATACCTGGACATGAACCCTGGGTCTAAAGGGGGTCCTCTACCTCTGTGATCACCTCCTTTTGGAGGAGGGAGGCGATGTCGGCTCGGCAGGCTAGCCAGTGAGCCCTGCGGACGAGGCCCCCGAGGTGCGGCAGCTCTGAAGGGGGGCCTGTCCGAATTCTAGAGGTGGGCCTTTTCCCACCACCTCAGTACCCACCTGTCCGTGGTAACAGCGGACCAGGCAGAAAGGAAGTGTCTGAGCCGTCCCCATGGGGAGAACCAGGGTGAGGTGACAGGGATGGGGCGACACCCCTCAGCCCATCACTGGGCAGGCTTGAGGAGGGACTGGCCGAGGGACCTCCTGGGCCTTCACCTCCCTGCTTCCTGTTGGAGGAAGCGGCGGCTTGGTTTGGGATGCGGCTCGAGCCTGCTGGCCCCGGCGTTGCTGGGCGGGCGGCGGCAGTGAAGGACGAAAAGGGCTTAGGCTGTGGCTTTCAGCCTTTGTCCTTCTGAGCGGAACAGACCGAGTCCAAGATAGCATTGGACTTCTCGATCCTCTGCAGATGACCTTCCACCCCAAGGCCGAAGAGGTCAGTCCCCAAAAAGGGAACATCCGCCAACTTGTGCTGGGTATCCGAGGTAAAGGTGGATATCCTCAGCCAAGCCCGATGACGCATGGCCACTGCGGCCGCCACAGACCTAGCACATGAGTCCCCGATGTCTAACGCAGTCTGGAGCTGCTGTTTTGCCACTGCCCTGCCCTGGTCCTGCACCTGCCTGGCCGTAGTCTGCAGATCTGCGGGAAGATGAGGGACAACCTCATGCAGGGAGTCCAACAGGGCGTGAGAAAAATGTGCCATGAGGACGGCCGAACTGGCCTGACGAAGGCCGAGAGGCGCAGCATAGACTTTTAAGCTGGCATAATCCAATTTCTTGGATTCCTTGTCGGAGTTTGTCCACATCCCTGGCGTTCCCGGCATGCCGGAAAACGCTGTCGGTAACCAACCCCTCGGCCGAGGGGTGTTCCGAAAAAAACGGACAGGGAACCGGTAGGGACCGCATACTTCTAAGCCATCCTGGCGAGACGCATGGGGCAGGAAGCAGGCGCTGCCAAAGTTCCAAGGTCAACCCACTATGGCCGGCCACCGAAAGGCCTCCGTGAGGAGAATCCCTCGGTCCAGAATCTCCAGTGAGGATACCTGGCCCGTTTAAAACGGGTTTGAGCTTCATCCGGTGGACTCGAGATGAGTCGAGCAACCCTAAGAAGGACGAGGGCTATCGTCCACTGACTGCCCTCCCGAGGACTCCAAGTCCATGCGCTTGGAGAAGAGGGAGGAACCATCATCGGACTCAGAAGAGTCCTCAAAGAGCTGCCTCGGACCTGAGCCACCCTCCACCTGCGAGGTTTATCGGGAGTGAGGGTGACAGACAGCCTATGGGGCAAACCCAAGGCCGACCGAGAATTTTGGTCGGAGCCCCAACTAATGGCTGTGGAGGCGGAGGTTCCACCAGAATCGGTGGGGCAGCTGGAATTGGCAGAACAACCAGCCTGGGAACAGGCTCCTCGGCCACTAGCGAGGTTGTTTGGCACGGCTCACATTCCAGCCACTAATGGCTGGGAAGGCGACTGGGTCGGCCTATTCCCAGTCAAAAGGAGCTGTTGCCACATGGAAGTTCTCGTACTTCCGGCGCAACTTGCAGACCTCCCTACGTCCGAGAAGAGAGAGAGGAAGAAGCGTGGCGCTTCTTGCATGCCGAGACCGAGACCGCCTATGGTGGCGGGATCGGTTGGACCGCGAGGATGTCCGAGACCGAGAGTCTCGACTAGGCCGAGGAAGGCGAGGAGAAGTGTCGGAAATCGGCACTCCCCTCGGCTCGGACGATCCCACCGAAGGCTCCGGAACCGGAGGCACAGACGAGCCGACGGGATCCTCAACTCCCATCGGGGAACCGGGGAGAGGGGATTCTCAGCTTCTCCAGCCGACAACCCGTCTAACGGGTCGAGAAAAATCTCGACCAGCGTCCGTGAGTCTCGGTCAACTGGCCTGGCGGGACACCGTGAAGCCAGTGGCGAGCTGAGGGTCGACCGAGTGAGCTGGTCGACAGGGAGGGGATCTTTCCGCTCCCAGAAGCGTCGACGGAGACTTACTTTGCTCTTTGGACCTGGAAAAAGGTCCGAAGAGATTGGACCCTTACTGCTTTCGTGAGAGGTCAGACAGAAACTCCTTAAAAGAAGCCGTAACGAGGCACCGAGAGAAGCGGGACAAAATGCGCAAGCCGAGGTAGAAGCTGCCCACCTCCTCTTGAGGGCGATCATCTGCTCGAGCTGATCCGCTGAACCGCCCGCCGTGGACACCGCCAACCGGGCCTCTTTAGATTTCACCGTGGAATTCTTTTTCGGGCGTCCCAGTTGTAATCGGGCAGCGGTCTTCAAGGACGTGAGGCGAAAGAAAAGCACAAGTCGCAGGCCCGTGGGTCGCTCAAGACCCAGGCAGTAGGCATGCGTGGAGTGCGGATCCGTCCTAGACATCTTCTGCCCATAAGGTCACCTCCGAAACCGAGTCGATTTGTCCGCCATGGCGCGGGAGAAGAAGACGAAGTCTTTGCAAAAACTTTTGATTTCGAACTTCTGAAGAATTAGGAACCAGTCTTAAACGTGGAGCGTTAAGGAGGGAACCTGAGCTTCCAAGCGGCAAGGAAGATCTGGCGTCATGGGGCGGAGCTGAGAGTTTTACCACCCGGGTGGGTGGGAGGAGCCAGCTTGAAGACCTTCCGGCAAGATTTAAAGTGGCAAGGAACCTGCCAATAAGTGTGGATGAACAACATATCCATGTCCCTAGAATCATCTATTACTATATCTTGTATAATCAATATACTTTTCAAAACTTTTAATCCCTTTGTCAATGAACTTACAGCTCTGTTTGTGTTGAAAATAAAGTTTACAGAAAAAAAAAAAAGAAACAATATCAGGGACACAGATGATACTTCCAAGTGAACTGCAAAAAACACAGGAGGCAGAATCAAGCTGGACTCCAGTTTGTTCTCTGTGATCCAAAAATCAGGGGTGAAGCTGGGCTCCAGTTCACCACCGTAATCAAAATCAAGGGGCTGTTAGGTTTCAATTCATTTTCTGTGATCAAAATCAGGGGGATGCTGGGCTCCAATTCATTTCCGCAGATCAGAATCAGGGGGAAAGCTGGTTTCCAACTGATTTCCAGGGACTAAAAACAGGAGAAAGCTGGGTTCCAATTTGTTCACCAGGATTATAATCAGGGGAAGGCTGGGCTCCAGTTTGTTCCTAGGATCAAAATCGGGGGCTGGGCTCAGTGTGTCCCTGGGATCAGAATCGGGAAGCTGGGCTCCAATTCATTCCCAGGGATCAAAATCAGGGAAGCTGGGCTCCACTTCATTCCCAGGGATCAAAATCGGGGGAAGCTGCGCTCCAGTTCGTTCCCTGAAATTAAAAACCGGGTGAAGCTTGGCTCCAATTCATTCCCTGTGATCAAAATCAGGGGGAAGCTAGGCTCCAATTCATTCTTGGATCAAAATCAGGGGGAAGCGGGGCTCCAACTCATTCCAAGAAATCAAATCAGGGTGAAGCAGTGCTCCAATTCATTCCCTGGAATCCAAATCAGGGAGAAGCTAAGCTCCCATTCATTCCCAGGATTCAAAATCAGGGGGAAGCTGGGCTAATATTCATTCCTCAGGATCAAAATCAGGGAGAAGTTGGGCTGCACTTCATTTCCAGGATCAAAAGCAGCAGGAAGTTTGTCTCCAATGTGTTCCCCCAATCAAAATCAAGGGAATTATAATCAGGGGGAAGCAAGGCTTCAAAAATCAGGGGGAAGCTGGGCTTCAAAATCAGGAGAAAGCTGGGCATTAATTTGTTCCCCGGGATCAAAATCGGTGGGAGCTGGGCTCCAAATTGTTCCCCAGGATCTAAATCGGGGGAAGTTGAGCTACAATTCATTCCCCAGTATCACAATCGGGGAAGGGCACTGGGCTCCAATACGTTCCTTGTGCTCCGATTTTACACAAAGCAGATAAGCTGCTTATAATACTGGGATGCCTAGTGTATCTTCACATTTTTTTTTCATCCTCAGTTTCTCCTGGGGCACCGCAGGAAGGATTTTCTGCCCCTGACGGCCACCATGGTCTGTCTCCGCTCTCTCTGGTACCCCAGGCCCCATTTCCACCACGGATGTCCCCCCATGGCGGGGCAGTAAGAGGGAGATCCGTCCTCCCCCTCCACCTGGTACACAATCCAGATTGGGGCAATCATGGCAGTCCAGAGATGGAGTGGGATGCCAGAACCCAGCAGACCTTCATGTAGCCTGTGGTAGCCCCTCCTTTTTCTGCTTTTCTTGATCCTCACCCCTTGTGGCCGTGAACGCGCGCATGTGGAGGCACATGTGCGTCACATAGCCACGCTCTTGCCTCCTAGTCTCGAGCTACCCCCGCCCCCACCGGGGCAGCCATGAGCGGACTCACATCCTCCCAACCCGGGAGAGAGAGCTGTCGTCAGATGCTTGATCCTCTCCCTCCCCTGCGACCCCAGCAACCAAGGTTGCTCCGACCGGTCACTGGCATTGTGCGAGGTGTGGCGTCCAGCGCCTTAACCCTCAGCGCCACTGGGCCGGCAGTGCATTTTTTTTTTTTTAATAGAGATTTTTCTCCCCGGCCAAGTCTGTCTTCGAGTATATACCCTGTTCAGACCTGCGTGCTCCAGTCCCTCCTCTCGGGCCCCCCAGTAACTCATGGGTTATTCCACAGCAGGGGGTCTGGGGGGAGGAGAGCCCAAGGCAGCCATCTAGGTTTACTAGGATCCAGTGCCTGGCAGGCACTAGGACCCAGGGGATTCCGGAGTTCCAGACTGTCATTTAGACAAATTTTGGGGGTTTTCACCCCTTTTGTAGATCCCTTCAACCTCCCGGACGTGAGTGAAGCCAGTGGTCTCACAGGCACACAGCACATCCCCTGTGGGGGGGCAAGCTGTTGTGGCACTGGAGCTTGCCATCAACCCTCCCCATCCACAGCTCACTGTCATGTGGCACCTGCCCAGGCCTGGCCTGCCTCTGGATGCAGCGACTTTGGGTTCGCTCCCAAACCCAGGCTGCCTGCATGATGTGCTACCACTGTGTAATTACATGGGCCTGTGCATCTTCACACAAAAGTAAAAAAAAAAAAATTTTTAAAAATAACCAACACACCTCATCGGGTCAGCTTGACAATACTGTGGCTGTGGGCCCCACCGGACATGTTGGTGGCCTGGGTTTCGACTTCTAGCCCAGGACATCCCAATGAGCTGAAAGTCATGGACTGAGTGTCTCAAGAGATGCTCTATATCTCAGGAATTATGGCGGGTGCTTCCACACCGCTTTATGATGCCCCTCTTGTGTTCCTAGGGCACAGATGTGAGGAGAAGCCATGCCTGCTGTACACAACAACATACTGTAGGTGGCAACTGATGGCCTTCTGGTATGTCCCAGGTGGGGTATGGGGTGGACTTCAAGAAGGACTGGGAGAATTATATATATACGGCTGCACTTCGTTCTTTTGAACTGTATGTACAAATTGTTATTCTTCCTCAAAGTGAAGACTGTTGTACAAATTGTACCAACCATTGTTCTTGTTGTCTCCTGTACCTGATGTTGTATCATGTGAATTCCATTTGTTGTAAGTAACTTATCCCAGGTCGCTCCTAAGAAAAGGACACGTCTCAGCGAGACTGCAAAGTTACCAAATCAATACATAAATACAATAAATGATGTGTCCCCATTACCATCACCACACCATATATGGCTAAGCCAGCTGCAAGTGCCTCATCCTCTGACCTACACAGCTTGCTCCCACTGATTCCTACTCCATGAGGAGAAGCCTACCTGACCCTGCAGCATCGGGAGGGGGAAGTACATCCCAGAGTGATTAGCTGCTCTGTAGAGCTCCCCAAGTACACGCAAACAGCCAAGAGGTGAGATTAAGATGGACTTCACAGGGGGCGCTAGAGAGCCGGCTTCAGTGCAGGACGTGCCTTCAACAGCTCTGTGAGATTTTAACTCCTTTTACCACAAAAATTATATTTAAAGGCTTTGAATCGCTATTAGAGAGACCTTTTCAGAATCCTCTTGATCTGAGCTACGCATCGATACCAAATTTAATATGGGAGGCACTAAGAACAACCAGCCCTCTACTTCAGGAGTGCAGCGGCCTACGGGAACGTGCGACACGCAGAGCAGGGGAACGGAGTCGGTGGATTGTCCCGCTATCTCGGTTGCAAAAGAACCACCATGGCAGACGATTCTGGATTCGGTGAGGGCTATGGACAGTAAAATAGAAAAGACGCTGCAGAAGTTGGAGGTGCAGGATGCAGCGATTAAAGAACTGACCTCATCGGTTGTACAAGCCGACAAGAGATCTTTATCTGCGCAGGCCACTGCGGCACAGATAGTGAAGGAGAACCAGCAACTGAGAAGCAGGGTAGAAGCGCTTGAAAATGCCATGTGGTAAGGGAAATGTCTTGCATGTAGGCCTTCCGAGGGACTAAGTGCTGATCTCCTATCATTCTAAAAGTCTGGCTAGCGGAGAACTTGCAAATTTCTGAGCAGTTCGATTGGGTACAACTCATGGGCATTTTGGTCAAGCAGAATTCGACCCACTGACCCTAATTTGCCTCGCACAATAATTTTAAAAACGGCTGGTCCTGAGGTTCGAGATGTGTTGATAGGAGCAGCACGAGCGGCCTACCCATTGTATGTTCATGATCAAGATGTGAAATTTTTCCCGGATTTATCCTTTCAAACTCGCGCCCGTCGTAAACAATTTGATGGGGTGAGACAGAGACTTCGACGTTTGGGTATAATTCACTCCTTTATGCTGCCGGCTCGTCTCCGAGTTACCTATGGTGGGAAAATGTGGCAGTTTACTGACCCTCAGGATGCAGGCCGATGGGTCGAGAAGACGGAGAAAGAGTTTCAGGCTCAGCCTCCAAGGGATGTAGCTCGGGCGAGCTCCGATTTTGAAGAGGATTGAGTGACTTTTATTTATCCTTTTCTTTGCCTAACTATTAATTGCCTACTTGCTTACTATGGAATTATAAGTTTGGGGGTTTGGATGAGGTTTATAAGAGCTAGAAACCAGTTGGGGATAAGGGTAGAGGGGTAAAAAAGTTTTGTTACTTACTTATTCTGTTATTAATGTCTCCCTACTACCCCTAAGAAAGTTTAATTTAGATGTACTAGCTCATAATTTTAACTTCAGATGTTAGAATTCTGACTAGATTTAAAAAATTGTAACCTCCATTATATTATTTTGGAATGTCTGGCTGGGAGTTTGGATGGACAGTGCTGGGAGGAACCTAGCTAATGTAATAATTTACTGGATTATAAGGTTAATGGCACTGTTAAGTAGTGCAGGTTCACTACCTAATTCTGTTCCCTCTAAAGACTCTAACCTTAGCCATGAAGCGGCTGGCGTTTTCTATGGACTTTAATGGACTTTAGCACAAGTGTGCTGTTATTTTGGTTTTATCCCCCCTCTCCTACTGTGCCAGAAGCAAGAGATATCTATTGTTTTTTCAAACGTTTCCTATGTAATTTGTTCCTCTTGCATGAGGATAGTGAGTGTAATTTTTATTTATACAAAAGAAATAAACAGAAAATTGCAAAAAAAAAAAAAAAGATGGACTTCACAAACTGCTCTGAAAAATCAAACACAGCTGAAACTACTACTAGAAACCTGGGGATAGCCATATTTAAAGATGTGCTCTGTGAACTATTTCATATCTAAAGAAAATGCTAAAGTTTCATTACAGGGAAAAAAAAAGGCCAATCTAAAATAAAGAAAAAAGGTGCAAGTATAGCTGGCCAGGTAGTGCGGTGGTAACGCTACCCCTTACTATGCCGGTAACCTGGGTTCAGGAACAGACTCGGTCACTCAGGGATGGGCTGGAGGATCAAGCATTCCAAGGACAGCTCTTCTCCCTTGGGAAGGGGGAAGCTGCATCCTGCCTTTTGACACTTGACTGCCACCTGATGGAGGCCTGGTAGCAGCACAGCAAGAGAACACAGACAGGGAGAGGGGCAGCTGCCGGACACCAAGCACACGTGCATGCACATCACTGCATGCCAGCACCCTTGGGAGAGTAAACCAGGAGCTGAAGAAAAAAGTCCTGACCTGCCGTTGCGCCAGCACCACCCACAGGCCCGTACATGAGCAACATGGCAGACCACCCAGAATTACTCTGGTCCTGGGTAAGCGATAGATAAGTGGTAAGTCCATGAGAAGGTCAATAACAGGGCTAGGGGTTGATGTTGGGTGAGCCAGGGGATGCGAAAAAAAAAAATGATTTAAAAAAAAAAAAAAAAATGATAAAAGTCCTGTACAACAATTTCACGGTAACCTGCACTGCTGCCTTAAGCAGTAACTGTGCTTTTAAAACTAATTTACTAAATGGTGACCCCCCCCCTTAACACAGTGTGAAACAAATGCAATAATAACCAGGTTCAATGTCGTATCCAGTTATTATGGTTTGCAGTGCTTGCGCTTCACTTTCCCTGTTGGGAAACTCGATTTTTGTGCTCATGTCCCTGCACCAGTTATTATAAAAAAATAAAACATAAAAAACCCACTGCACTCTTGTGACTAAAAACAAAAAAATAAGAGACTGTGTGCTTAGGAACTTTTTCCTTTTTTAAAATTCTTGATCTGGTGCTCACAAATGGGGAGCATGTACAGGAAATAATGGTCAGAGAGCCACTGGGGGGGAAGTAACCATTGCACAGTGTGGTTCCATTTGGATATGGGCAGGGAAAGCATCCTGACTAAGACCAAAATCTTGGATTTCAGGAGGGCAGACTTCAGGAAAATGGGTGAGGTTCTAAGGAGCCATCTGGTGGGCATCAGAGCAGACATGTAGGTGGACCTAAAGTGGTCCATCATTAAGGAATACTGGTTGCCAAAGATGAGTGCGTTAGGCTCAGGGGGAAGAACACAAGGGCCAAAGTGCCCAGCTGGTTCATTTCCGGGGTTGCCAAGGCAGTAAGGGAAAAGAGGTTGGCCTACAGAAAATTCAGGAAGACCAAGCAAGAGAGAGGTGGATAGAGAAAATTACCTAAGGTTGGCTAGTGAGGCAAGTAAGGAAGTCCGCCGAGCAAGGGCACAGAAGGAGCTTCAAATAGCTGAAGGAATTAAGAAGGGGGAGAAGGTTTCTTTCACTATATAAGTGAGAAAAGGGACAAGAAGGAAGGGATTGTTAGGTTTAAGAAAGGTGTGGAGTGGGTGGAGGATAATGGAGGAAAAGCAGAGATACTAAATGAATACTTCTGTTCTGTCTTCACCAGGGAGAAGGACGGACCAGTGCCTTCAGGAGGGAAAAGAGGAGAGGGGGAAGGGGAATGCAGACATAGTGTTAGACGAGGACAGAGTAAGGAAGGGTCTGCTGGCATCGAAAGTGGACAAATCACCAGGCCTGGACAGAGTACATCCAAAGGTACTAAAGGAACTGGCCGAGGAGCTGGCAGGGCCACTAGTAGGCCTATTTAATAGTTCACTAGAGTCAGGCGTGGTACCACAGGACTAGAGAACAGCACATGTATTGCCCCTTCACAAAAGCGGTCCCAAGGATGATCCAGGGAATTTCAGACCAGTCAGACTGACCTCCATTGTGGGCAAGCTCATGGAGAACATACTAAAGGAAAGGTTGGTGGAATATCTAGAGGAGCATGGTCTCCTGGATGAAAGGTAGCAAGGGTTCATGGGAGGGAGGGGGGATGAGATCATGTCAAACAAATCTGATTGACTTCTTTGACTGTGTCACTAAGACGGTAGACATCCTCTATCTTGATTTCAGCAAGACCTTTGACTCTGTGTCCCACAAAAGGTTGATCAGGAAGTTGGTGGATCTTGGAGTTGGGGAAAAGATGGTCAGTTGGGTTGAAAACTGGCTGAGGGACAGAACCCAGAGGGTGGTGGTAGAGGGAGAGTTATCTGGCACCAGAGAGATAACCAGTGGGGTCCCACAGGGCTCTGTGCTGGGTCCGGTGTTGTTTAATGTCTTCATCAATGACATTTGGGGATGGCATTAAAGGCAAAATGTGCCTATTCACAGATGACACCAAGCTCTGTGGGAGAGTGGACACAGCTGAAGGGATAGGGGACCTTCAGGAAGATCTGGAAAAGCTGGGGAGGTGGTCCAGGATCTGGCAGCTTGGCTTCACTGCCAAGAAATGCAAAGTTATGCATACTGGAGCCAAGAAGCTCAGGACTGAGTCTTACCTGGGTGGAGTCAGAGTATCTGCATCAGAGGAGTAGAAGGACCTGGGAGTGATGATCATTAGTGACCTGAAGCACTCCATGCAGTGCAAGAAAGCAGCAGCAAAGTCAAACAAGATGCTGGGATGCATAGCTAGGGGGATCAGTAGTAGGAGAGAGGAGATTATACTGCCCTTGTACAGGTCACTGGAAAGGCTGCATCTAGAGTATGGAGTTCAGTACTGGTGCCCACACCTCAAAAAGGACATTGACCTGCTGGAGAAGGTACAGAGGAGGGCTTCAAAGATGACAGAAGGTCAGCAGGGCAAGGCATACGAGGAGAGGTTGAGGGCACTGAACATGTACTCCCTGGAAGACAGGAGAGAGAGAGAGAGAGAGAGAGAGAGAGTGAGGAGACATGATTGGGACATTCAAGTACTTGAAAGGGATAAATAAGGTTGATAAGGAGAGTCTCTTTAAGCTGAGTGTCAACCATATCACAAGGGGGCACAGTCTTAAGCTGGAGGGTGGGAGGTTTAGGAGGGAGGTCAGGAAGCACTTCTTCAAAGAGAGGGTGGTGGACACTTGGAATGCACTGCCGGAAGAGGTCATCTCGTTGAAGACAGTGGACAGCTTTAAGAGTAGCTGGGATAGGCATAGGGGGAAGGTAAGAATCATGGGTTGGGAGGATGGGAGGAGTGGGGAGGGAGGGCAGGAACATTAGCTCAAGCTGTGGACCCTGCAATACAAGCAGACTTGATAGACCAAATGGCCTTCTTCTGCTGGCTTCTTCGTATGTTCGTATACACCACTGGTGTGTGATGACCATATAAACCTCTCGAGCTTTGCTCCCAGAGTTTGAGTCATCACATACCTGGGGCATGTAAAAAAAACTTCATAACGTCTGGCTAGCTAGTGCAGTGGTAGAGCTACCGCTTGCCATCCAGATGACCTGGGTTTGCGCCCCGAGTCCAGAGCATCTGGTACTGACCAATGGGGATGGGGGTGGGAGATTGTGGCCTCTATCTGGATGTCTCCTGCCTCGAGGAGGGAGGGTGTGTTGTGCAGGAAGAAACAAATGGTCCCTCTGGAATGGCCTTATGTCGGCTTTCACCTGCTCCCCAGGTAAGTGATGCCTTAGAAACACAGAAACAGAATTTGACGGCAGATAAGGACCACTTGGCCCACCTAGTCTGCCCATTTTCCTACCTAACAGATAAGCTGCAGATCCTAGTTAACCAACAGCTTACTTCCTCCTACCCCCCACTGGGACTGCCTTATGTCTGTCCCACGCATTCTTGAATTCCCCCACTGTACTTGACTCCACGACCTCCTCAGGGAGGCTGTTCCATGCATCCACAACCCTCTCTGTGAAAAAAATACTTCCTCACATTACCTCTGAGCCGTCCCCCCTCTATCTTCAAATTGTGCCCCTTGTTCTTGCACATCTCTTTTTCTGAAAGATGCCACCCTCTTGGACTTTGTTGATTCCCTTGAGGTACTTGAAAGTTTCTATCATGTCCCCTCTCTCCCTCCTTTCCTCAAGGGTATACATATTAAGCTCCTTTAGTCTTTCTTCGTATGTCTTCTGGTGCAGACCCTGCACCATTTTGGTTGCCCTCCTCTGGACAGCCTCCATTCTGTCTATGTCTTTCGGAGATGGGGTCTCCAGAACTGCACACAGTACTCCAGATGGGGTCTCACTAACTGTCTGTACAGAGGGATAACAACTTCCTGTTTTCTACTATTGATGCCTTTCCCTATGCATCCCAGTATACTAGCCTTCCTTACTGCCTTCTCACATTGCTTGCCACCTTTAGGTCATGTGATATATTGCCCCCCAGGTCCCTTTCCATTTTTACTGTTGTCAGTATCTCACCCCTCATTGTGTACTCTTCCCCTGGGTTTTTGTTTCCCAGGTGCATTACCTTGCACTTCTTTGCATTGAATCTGAGCTGCCATACATTTGACCATTCCTCTAACCTTGCCAAGTCCCTTCTCATCCTTTCCACTCCATCTGGTGCATCAACCCTGTTGCAGATCTTTGTGTCGTCTGCAAAGAGACGTACTTGGCATCACACGCCTGGAGTGGGTCCAGCAAGGGAGTTCCAGAGGTAGGACAGGGCTCACCCACCTTTCCAATGGCCCTGACAGGCACTCTACCAGGTCAGTTCTCAGGACCACTCCTTGGGGATGGATGGGGGAGCTTAGCAAGGGAAAAATACCCCAGCAGCACAAGACAGATGAATCCACCCTGCACCCCAAACCTCAGTAAAGTCGTTCCAACTCTCCTGTGCCTCACCAGCTCTTCCTCCCGGCCCTTGACCATAGAGTGAAGTTTTCTCCTCCCAGCTTGGGGAACCGGAGGGGGTCTACCCACAGGGGACAAGCTGTGGGTTATAGTTGAGGTGTCCAGAGAGAATATTGAGCAGAGGCTGGTGGCAGACTGGAATATCAGAGGAATCCTATGGCAGGCAGGTGGAAGGAGGACCTGGCAGCTGGCGAGGAGAAATGGGGCAAAAACAGAAAGTATGAAAAATAAATTTCGTAACACAGTCACTCATGCATTATTCTCTTCTAAATAGCTTATGTCTCGAATCCTTTTAATCAATAATAGAAAATTGTTCTGTTGTGAGTCAATAGCTCATTTCCCCTATATGTGCAGAGTCTACTGTCTTTTAAAGATAATTAAAAGAGCCAACAGTGCTAAAAATAGCAGGTAGAAAATTATGCCGATTTCTATAATGTAATCAGTTATTTATTTCTGACATATTTTTCTTCTTCCATTTGCTCATTAGATGATTTTCTACCCAATACTGTAGTATCAGATATGAGGGATTTAAAGAGCATTATAAAATGGGCAAAGGATTTCAAGCAATCTGATTGGTTGTTAGCCGTGCATTAGATGTGTCTAATGCACAGCTAAAACTAGAACCCCGATTTAGAATACACAGGCCCATTTTATAAGTGCAATAAGCCACTACGGGATGTGCATTGAACAGTTCTAATGCTACGCGGCTGAGGCTGGATACTTTCGACCTGTCCCTCGTCTTTATTCACGTCCCCTAACCGTTGCATTAGAACTGTCTAATGCACACCCCATCGTGTCTTATTGCTTACATGCTTTGGCCTGGAGACTGTCATATGTAGTTCTGTTCCTCTTCACACCTCGTCAGCATTGTGGCCTCATTTACTGTGACACCATGAGACCCCGATCTTGCAGCAGGCTCTTCTTGGTCAGTTGTGATGTCACAGACAGTGAGGTCACAGGGCAGATGATGGATGAGGAGGAACAGAACTAGCTACATTAGCCTTCGGGTAGTACAGTTCCACACACCACACCAAATACTGTCAGGTAGAACATCTTTGAATTAGTAAAACAGAAAAGAAAAAAATACTTCAGATATAAGAAGTAATAATATCGGACTACTTTTGAAAGCAGTGGCAGTGACGGATACAGAAAAGTTTGGGGTCAGAACTGTATAGGCCAGTAGATCAATCGATGCAACACCTCAGCAGAGGGTACGGTAAACATAAATGCCTTCCTTTTTTTTTGTACAATATTTTCATTAAATTTTCAAGAATAATTCAAATACAACAAAACAGATTAACAGACTAAAACACAAATACGATAAATCATTCAAACTATGTACATATGGGTCCAACACATTCCTAAGATGCACTAATGAAGCACTACTATGAAAATACTTGAACAAAAAAATCAGCCTCTCGGTTAAACAAAGCTGATACGCTCTCGTAGAGGGTTAGTGGATCAGCTCCTTGCAAAGTTTATAACAAACTGTGGGATCTTAGAGGGGTCAATCAAGCTAAAAATTCAAACCTTAATGTAGCCCTTCCCTCAAAGGATGATCTTTCCCGGGTGTTAAGGAATCTAGAAAGGGCTCCCAAACCAACAGGAATCTCTCGGATTTGCCCTTCACGCGCTTTCCTTTTTTAATAAGTATTTTACGTTCCACCTACAGGTCTGTCGGGCAAGCCCCACCCAGCCCCAGCACCGACCTTCTTGCAGGCTAACCGGTTATCCACCACTTGCACAGAACCACAATGTGGTGGCTGGTCTGCCACGTCTGTCATGTGAGATCCTGCGGCAGGTGCCACCATTGAGCAGTTTGTCATGCTATGGCATCCATCTGCGCCAGAACGTCCTGCGGCAGTCCCTCCCATTGTGTGTGTCCCTGGCTGTGCTGCCATCTGGTCTCCACCAGGTGGCTGTCCCACAGTGGGGAATCTTGCCCCGCCCTCAAGAAAGGAGAGCAGTCCACGGAATGGTCAATACCCCCCCCAAATGATCCACGCTAGTTCCCACACACAGGTCACCAGGTCACAAGTGGTAGCACTACCACTTGGACTGATAGGCTGGCTAATATCTGTCTTCTCAAATATGCTTTGGTCAACCTTCAGGATTTTTTTTTTTTTTTTTATAATCCTGAATAATCCATGCATTTTTAAGAATAATCCACCGTTTATCCACATAATGTACGTAGTATTTGTGATTCCTCACCACAGAACAGCATCATGACATGCAACTTATAGACAGTTTTGAGAGGGGAAAGGAAGCACAAGTAACTACACAGTGCAAACCACTCAGTGAAATTAAAATGTAAGACAACTTTTTTTCAAAAATATACTTTTTGCCTGTATTCTAGTGCCATATAAGTACAGAAAAAGTTTAAAAGCAGGTTGCCTGTTGTCCTCAGAGAATGCCCCATGGTCATAGGGGTCAGCAGAGCTCAGGTTGCAGTAATCTGGTGCTTCTCCAGAAACGACTCACTTCAGTAACAAGGTGCAAAAATGGTGAAGGCACTCAGAGAAGAGCACCGAGGAAGCTGGTTTGCAAATTCATAAGGCATATCTCACCTCTAATTTATTAAAGCAGCCCCACTAAACACAGATACTGTAACAAAACAGCAAACTCACAATACCCAAAAGGACACCCAGTGATGTTACTGGGTGTTGTTTCGGGCTCGCAAGTTTATTGTTTTGTTATCCGTGTTCAGTTTGGTTGCTTTAATAAATTGGAAGCGATATCCCTTATGAATCTGTAAACTATCTGCTTTAGTGCTTTTCTCTGAGTGCTCTCACCCTTTCTGCGTCTCCTCCAAGAATGTCCACCAGTCTCATTACGTGTAAATTATTATCGCTCCACCAATTGAAATTTGGGAGGGTCAAAATGCATTGGCTTACCCTCTAGCTACAAAATGTGACCCCGTGGCTTCTCTGCCTATGCTGGAAAGTAAATACTAAATGTCAGGCACTACACTGGCTCTTTGATGGGCACAGTGAATGTGGTCTGGATCACCCATATTTTGGTTATGTGCGCTATTGTAAAGACTAGTGACATACATTTTAGTGTGGAAAGGTTGAAAGGTACCTAATATATTAGGATAGGAGACTGTTTCCATTAAGCAATGAAAGCCTGGGAAGAAAGATGCTATGAGAGGGAGGCTTGAAGGTAGGAGGAGAAACGTGGGAGGAAGTAAAGCAGTTGTGGGAGTGCGTCTTGGGGCACTAAGTAGTTAATGGTTGGGTAAGCAAACTACTGAATTTTATCTGCTAACTAAATGAAGGCAGTTTTTTTCTCAATAACATTTTATTGTTTTTTCACTTTCAGTGAGCTCACAACGCTGATGAGGTTAGGAGAGGAACAGAATTAGATATGTCAATCTCCATTTCAAGTACTTTTCTTTACTATCCCACCTAATAATGTCAGGTAAAAGCCCTTGCAGTGGGCAAATGGAAAAAAATTAAAAACACTTCAGAAATAAAATATAACAACTAACTACATTTAGAAATTAATAAACTTTTCTGCTGGTTATTTTTGGCATTACTAGCTCTTTAAGAAATCATTCTATACTAAACATACTTCAAAAATCAAGTTAAAGGAAGCCCTGGAAGAAAGTGGCCTTTTTTTTTTTTTTTCTTTACGCTTTGACCATTTATTTGGAATGTTTATGGAAAAATAACTGCTCTCCGATATGCTGAGTAGCACCCTCAGAAGTATAAACAAAAGATAAGGTCCCTTTAAAGAGAAGCACAAGATCACGTTCAACTTCACAGAGCCCGTTGGCATCCTGAACTGTCTGAGTGGAGCCAAGTATGGTTTTAGGAGAACAGCGGAACCCAGATGTCTGCTGAGCATTTATGATGCATATTTAAAAAAATAACGGTTTCTACATCTGGACTCCACATTATTTTTTTTTTTTAAACCATCTGTTTTCAGTCCCTAACTCTAGGAAAAATTATCCTGAAGGCTTTGGCGACATGACTATTATCAACTGCACAGATGTTTTTTTTACTTTTTATTTAAGATTTTATACATATGCATAATACATTAGATTCCGGAGTATGGGGAGAATACCATATAGTACAATTATACATTACAAAAGGAAGTGTGATCACATACTATATTTGGTACAGCATTGGGGGGTAAAATAACTATTAATTATGCAAGTTAATAAACCACATTAGAGGCCATTTATGTAGTCAATGCCCCAAATTTTCATAAGTCATAAAAAAGGTAGAATAATATACTAACCGACCTGTAGGTCCTTTAGTGTTTGTACAAAATTATCAAACATATCACTACATTCTAGAGCTCCTTCAAGCCTTTAATTACTATAAGTAAACCAGTCCCCAGGAGTTCAGGATGTGGCAGGTATATTCATAATTCCTTCCAGAAACGCATTCTTACTTCAGTGAGCTGAAGACCAGCTCCAGACCACCACTGTATAACAACAAAGATTAAGTGACGGTAAAATTGCAAGCACTGCACAGATGTTTTGACGGGGTTTACCCATTTTGGGGTCTAAAGCAATGAGCCAACAGATACTGTATGTAAACTCCCTCTTCATCTCTTATAAGTTACAAGTTCCAGAAGGGGGAAAAAGTACCGAGTGGGCAGCGAGGTCCTGTTTACTAGGAACAGTAACACAGAGATTGGGGGTGGCGAGAGGAGACTAGCCAGTGGGAGATTTTAAAAGGGAATGTAAGGAAGTTCTTCTTTACTGAAAGGGCTGCAAAACAATGGCCCAGACTGCCAAAAGAAGGGGTTGTGGCCAGGTTAATAAATGGGTTCAAGATCAGGGGTACGAAAGATATAGTTGACTTCAGCACTGAATGGAGGAGCAAGGAAGGAAGGAAGGAAGGAGTAAAAAGTGAAGGGGAGTCAGCGGGGGTAGATCTCAAGGTAAAACCCCTCTTCGACATACCTTATAGGGGAAATCGGTAGGTAAACTGGGCAGCCTGGATGGACAGTTGACCCTCTTTTCCTGCCATTTTCTGTTTCTATGTTAAATTATCTCTATGCCACTTTTCAAAATCTCAACTCCTTCCTTTTCAGTCCCCTCCCATCCCCAGATAGTCCAGTTGTACCACGTCGTGCAATGTTACCATGCCAGCGCCACAGGTTCTGTAGTGAGCCCAGGACACTGGCAAAGAAGCAGCCAGACTAGAGGACTGCTACCAATGACAGCATATAATTAATCCACTGGGAGGCACTGTTCATTTTTTTTTTTTTTAGTTGTTTAACCAGGTGAGACACACTAAGCTGAAAGCTTTTTTAGAGGTGCAACCTTTCTAGCATCAGTGAGCACTCTGGTAGTACCAAGGAAGGTTCAGCTTCCAGCTTATAATAATAATTATTTTTACTGAACCTTTCTTAAAACCAAGGCACTTTAACAACAACTTCACATAAAACAATAAAATAAACACAGATCCAATAACTGCTGAATTCATAAAATACAATAAAATATCATCATCGGGGTAAGCCATTAATCACAAATGGGTCTTTAAGGCCTTTTTAAATTCCTCCACAGAAGCGCACTGCCGAAGCGGATGGGGTAGAGAATTCCAGAGGGCAGAGGCCGTGTACATAAAAGCACAGGCCCCTGAAGATTTTAATGAAACCTTCGGAATCTCTAGCCACCCCTCGTCCACCAAGCAGAGCGATCGCCTACGGCAGTACGGTACCAGGAACTCTTTCTTTCAAGTAATGGGGTAAAGCAAGAGAACTTCCTTCTGGAATTGGAGCGGCTCAGTAGCGTACCTTGCGGGCATGAGGCGATCAGTTTAGAGAACAAGCCTCGGCTGCCAGGGCCAGCCAGGGAGGAGGACTGAGCATCCTACAGCACACTCCCCTCCTCTGAGGAGGGGAGTTATCACATCCTGCTCCTCTCCCGCTACCTGGGTGACCACAGGTAGCAACGCAGGGGAAGTGCAACTGGTAGGTGTGGCCACTGGAATGTCTCTGTGGACTGGTTGCGTCAGGCCTCGTCAGCGACCAATAAGTAGTAGTAGTAGTAAAAACATTTTTATTTATACAGGCCATGGTTCAGCAAGAACATTTCACCATTACGGCTATAAATACCCTGTTTACAAGGTGCTCCTGTACATGGAAAGTGCAAAAAAAGATAGTTCCAGGTACAATTTTAAAAGAAAACAAAGGTATGACGTATTTAGGGTAAGACACACAAAACATACAAATTAGGAAATTAAGGACCATATCACAAGGATTAGTTAAATAACAGTCAATAGCTTTTATTTATTTATTTATTTTTTTTTTACTAACAGTAAGCAAAGTTATGTAATGGATTTAAATTGTTAAGGGTTTCAAATTTAGAAATTGTTAAACCTGGATCTCGAAGATGGTTTGACAGAACATTACAGGTAATAGCCGATTTATACCCAAAAGTCATCTTCCCATAGTTATTTTTCACCCTGGGGCTTATCAAGGTTTTAGTTACTGCTTCTTAGAGAAGAGTTATGGTTAGTCCAGTTTAAAGCATTTACAAGTCTTTGTGGCTTCTAGTTTTCAGAATTTTAAATAGCAAACTCCCAGGCTCCATCCCTTTTAAACTTCAGGGAATTCCAGTTTAGACTTCGGTACAGAGCACAATGATGAGTAAATGGATCACATTTCAGAACAAATCTAAATCTAAATGATATACTACAGGACGTCTGTGTAAAGATTTATTTGAATGTACAAATACGTGGCTCCCATATTCCATAATTAACTGGTTTACAACTGTTAATCGATTTTTGTCATACAGTGTGATACATGTCTGAGGGCACCTAACTTCATAGATTTTTTTTTTTTAGTTAAAGTGTCTATTTACATGTGTTTCAAATTTAAGGTTTTGGTCAATTTCAACGCCCAGATATTTATATGTTGGAACCTGGTCAGGATTTGTCCATTTAAGGTCATAACTTCTAACTTCAATTTTCCCTCAAGATTTTTCTTATGATTTGAACTAAATAACATAGATTGTTTTTTTTTTTTACTGTTAAGAATTAAATTTTTGGTTAGGAACAGTTTTTGAATTTTCCTAAAATATAACTAACTTTGATTCTACCTCTTTGTAGTCAGAACCTTTTGCTATTAATACAGTGTTGTTTGCGTAAAGTATTGTAACCCCCCTGCAAATGGGGGTTCCCAAAAGACTTCCAGGAGCTTGCTTGAATGCTCCAAGCCTGAATGGTGTTTGGCATTTAAGCCATTTATCAGTGAGTGTTTTTAGAGCCTCTGGTACTGTCTCTTTAAGAGCTGTCTGCTTGCAGACATAATTAGTTTGTATGGGGGGACTGTGTGCTTCTCTGTTTGAGTACCACTCTAACTGCTGCCAATTCACTCCATTTTGCAGTCACTAGGAGTGCAAAGGAACCTTCTGAAAGATGTAACTGTTTGCCAGAAATCATTTACAGTAATAATGAAATTACAGTTTGTCTAACCTGCTTTCTTTGCAGTCAGAACCGTGTCTGCCTAGTTCCCCATTCTGGTTTTGAACTGCTGAACTGGACCAATCAGTGTGGAAGTAGCTAGCTCTAAAATGGTGCCTTGGGCAGAATCAGAACTTGGACTCATAATCTGAGCCAGCCACAAGAGGATTGTATGGGCAGTGACTCTGGGAGATGTAGTTTAGACTTTGGCTTTTGGACCAACAGCAGCAGTCTATTGTGAGTGACAGAAATCCAGTCAAGAACTGGGAGGAACTCAAAGGAAGTGCTCGGTTTTGTCTGTTGGAGTTTCAGTTTAGCTCTGGCAGTGAAGGAAAAGAAACCCTGTGCTCCTTCAGTGCACAGTTTCCAGTCAAAAAGCGTGTGTAAGGCCCAAGTTCGGTCTGCAGCTTGTGTAACTGCTTGTTAGGACTGAATCCGTCCTGTGAAAAGAATCAAAGGATCTCTGAAGAGTAGAAACCAGGCTCACCCTGTAGAAGACTGGAGAAATTGTTGAATTGCACTCGGTCTGTCAGGAACTGAATCTGCTGTGTGTTCTCCCGGGTATTGTGCAGTAATGCGATCGGGATAGAGAAGCAGCCTGCCTGGTATAATACTTTCTTTTTACCATATAAATGTGTGAAGAGTCTTGTGGAGCTCAAGAGTAGCCCTGCTGACGTTGAAGGACCCTATCTTGTTTGGAGGTCGTGAGTACTAATTCAGAATTGGCTCCCTGTTGAATTGCCACATTAAATCCAAATGGAATCACTGTACTGCTGACTGTTTAAACTAATTTTTCTTTCACTGTGTGAAGGGCCCTACCAGCTGCCACCGGTTTGGACTAGCCACTGGGGCTTGGGTGCCCAGGACAATGTAATGATAGGGATAGGCCTGTGCACAGAGCCATAGGTAGATGAGTAGAGTGATAAGCTAATTAACCTGATTCCCCTGTCCTTGTTATATCCCCTAAATAAATCAGAGCTGCTTGTTTCAGCAAAGTTATACTGCCTGAGGTATTTGTCTATGTTAAAGTACTGTACTGTGATTGTTGCACTGTATCTTATTTCACAGGAGGGTCCCAGTGCGGAACTAGTCCTGGGGTAAGTGTATACTGTGAAGGTAATTCTGATATATTGTGTGGGCCACTAGTGGGAAGAAAGGGGGGTTGCAGTGTCCCAGAGGGCTGTGACCAAGTAAGTTTAACTATTGCAAACCCTGACCTCTGGGTGGAGGCACCCGCCATTGGATCCAGGCCCCTCAACCTGTTAGTGGCAAATCAGGCAGGGGTAGTAGCCCTTGGGATAGCGCCATCTAGGGGTTACAGTATTATGTTTGTAGAGATAATGGACTGTGGAAGATTATTCAAGTAAATAAGAAACATCAAGGGGTCCAAAATGGACCCCTGTGGGAAACCTCAGGTATATGGAGCAAGTCTGAACTACTACCACCTACAGTTACCAATTGAGAACAGTATTCCAAATATGAGGCGAATCACCTTAAGGGTTCTTTCATAATCCCTACTTCCATCAAATCTTCTATCAATAACCTGTGATCAACTAGATCAAAAGCTTTAGACAGGTCCATGAAGACCATGCCCATGGATTGTCTCTCATGGAGTGGGCAGTCTAGCTGTTATAGAAAATCCATGAGCGCAGTCTCCGTGGACTGTCCTTCTCTAAAGCCAAATTGGACAGATGTTAATTTCTCATACTTTTCTAAGTAGTCCATTAATTGGGAATGAACCAGGCGCTCCATTAGTTTTGATATTATTGACAACAGGGCAATAGGCCTATAATTGGATGGATTTGAAGCTTCACCCCCTTTAAATATAGCGACAATTTTGGCCCGTTTCCAATTTCCAGTAATGCTGCACACTCCTGGCGGGAGGGCAGGGAGAAAACAGGAGTCAATATGCACAGCACTGGGCAGATGAGGCACCACAAACGACCCACTCCCAGACTGGATGCGAGCTGCGGCACTCCTGGAGAATCCCCACATCTTCACCTCTGCTTCAGGTGGCCACATGTCTGTGGGAAAGAAATGCTGAAGGGGCCGAAAGCATACCTGGCCCCAGGGGGTAAGCTGGGGGGGGGGGCACAGAGGTGTGTCACAGGTGGGTGGGGGATCAGCACATGTTGCAGCAGGGTCTCAGTAGGGAGGACAGCTTGCACTGGGGGTAGCTGAAGGAGGTCCTAGCCTGTGGCCGGAGTAGAATAAAATGACAAGTTTGAGAAATCTCTTTGTTGACATATTTGTCAGCCCAGTTACAGAGCTACTGCTTGTGGTACCAGTGATCGGGGTTCAGGGACAAGTTAGGGTCATCAGGAGTGGGCTGGGGGAAGGACCGAGCGTCCCACTGGACACTCTCATCCACCAAAGAGGAACTGCCCCCGTCTCCGCTGCAGTGCTGCCACTTGGGTGACCACAGGTGGAAATGCAGTGGGGCATACTAGGAGGGGGGCAGCTACCTTACCTATGATCGTGTGGGCTCCCGTATCAAGTCCATGGCACATAGATGTCCCAAGGACCAGCTCAGCTGTAAAAAGGAAAACACCCTCAGCCACTGCAGGATGATTCCTGTCTCTCCCTGCAGGCTCCGTATCTCTCCTCTCAGACTGGCTAGAAATCACTCAAGGAGCCTCCCGTCAACCTGTATGGAAGAGGAGGAGAGAGGCAAGTCCCTGGTAGGACAAGTAATTTAGTTGGGAGAACAGGAGGATGGGGCTGGCAGGAGAAACACAGGGGCATAAACAGCAAGTTAAAAACCATCTCTGTTCTAACTGGCAATACAATTAGTTTAGTAGAGTTCATTCACATAGCTGCATTTGTGATTTAAAGGAGAATCCAAGGGGAGCATGGCCAGCAGCCAATGGAGTAAGGTGTGTCTCAGCGGAACTTCATCTCTGCCGGAATAATTTCTCATTTTGTTAATAAGAGATAATAGTTTTCCAAGTTTCTTTTGTAAATCAATCAGTGCAGTCTAAGTTGCCCCTGTGGTGTCAAATATGTTCCACTCTGATATGGGAAAGCTGCGAGAGGCACAGCAGCAACATGCAGGGAAGGAGGAACAAATTAAGACACCAGAAGGAGTGGGGAAGAGCTGAACGGGAAATGAGAAGCAGGTGGGAAATGAGGCCTCGCTTGATTAGGTACTGAAATCTCTAAAAGATCTGGAACATTGCATCACAGATCTCAACCTGAAAGTGGTCGCTCTTGATACAAAGCAGGAGTCGTTTAACAAATCAAGTGACTCTTATGGAAACCTGAATGGCATCGATCTCAACGGAGGCAAAGCAAGTATCTGAGACTGCCAACAAGGCATCTACGGTGGTCGCAGGTTAAAGGAAAACAATGTTAAGCTATGCTTGGACCATTTAGAAAACTGGCCAGATCTTCTCATTTAGGACTGCTGGGGGGGGGGGGTACCACAGGAGGCAGAAGGTCAAGATTCCCTGAGGAGACCGGAGGTCGCGAGGGCCTGCTCTGAAGCCCTCCCTGCCTGCAGAAGCCCCGAACCTGAGACACACCAGGTAATTTCTACCTTGATCCAGGCTGCGGCCACCATCGTTGGCCAACTGGCGCCTTTTCTGAAACGGCCACAAGCTCCCCTGCTCAGCGCATGAATCCCGGCCAGAGTAGCACCTCGAGTTGCTGCCCAGGCTCAAACGGAGCAGAACTGTTACTTTTGTGCCTGATTTTGAAACTTTTAAAACAAACCAGCTAAAACTATTTGCATTTGCCTGTAACTGTATTTAAAAGCTTAGAGTCACTGCAAGCCCAGGACCTGTGTTCTATCTGAAATCCCCCCTGTGCAAATCTCACTGGGGACTGTTTGTTAATTTGTAAAGTGCATTTCCAGTTGTAACTGAATTACCCCCCTGTGAAAAACTCATTTGGGGACTGTTTAACTTCTAAGTGCTTTTCCTGTGTGCAGAATTTCAGTTTGCCCTGCTAGTAATCACCTTCTTTTTTGAATCACAATACTACCTGATAGCCCACAGCCCATTTGCTCTTCTCCCCACACCCACTACCAGCCCGCCCCCAGCAAGTTAATCTTTTGCCTGTGCTTGATCTTTTTTTTTTTTTTCTCCATTAGCTCCTTATATTGTTTTGCCACTAGAGGGAGCCTGATTAAGTTTGAACAATTTGCTCCCAATACCTCACTTGTCACATTTTACTGCTCTCTAGTAGCTGTTTTCACTTGGTGATCACCCCCTCATCACCCCCTCTCCAATCGTCGAAAGCTATCCTGCCATTGTGCACTCCCCAGATCAGCCCTCCTCCTCCTCCTGCTCCTGTCAGGCAATGTCCACCCCAATCCCGGGCCTGGCAGCACTGGTCCTCCCCCTGAAATCTCCTGGGCTGCGCATTGTTTCTATGAACATCTGTAGCCTCCTGAAAAAACTGGACTCTCTACACTGCTGGGTGGCCTTCATAAACCTGATGTTGTTGCCCTGGATTTGAAACCTCGCTGTCTCCCTCCACTCCTAACTCTCATGTCTCTCTCCCGGCTACACTCTCCACCGGTTGGACCCGTGTCGGCAGGGAGGTGGGGCTGTGTCTTCTATTTGAAGGATTCTCTCATGGGCTACCACTCCCCCGCCTGACCTCGACCATAAGGCCCAGGCACTTACTCTAAAGCTGTCCCTGGCCCAGCTAGAGGCCCATTATTCCTAACCGTAGCCTACATACCCCCAAGAACCAATCCAGGCCCTGGGCCCACTAATTGACTACCTCACCTCCCTACCCAACTCGTCGGACCAAATCTTGGTGGGCGACTTGAATATAAACTGGCTCTGCCCCTCGTCCTCCTCCACCGTGAGGCTTCCGATTCAATTGACCTAACTCAACTGGTCACAGCCTACTAGAAAAACCCTGGGGGGGACAAGCACCCTCCTGGATGTGGTCCTCACCAACAGGCCAATCCGCATCCACAACATCCAATCCTCCCTGACTGCCTCAGTGACCACTCCCTGTGCTTTTCAACTGGGAAACCCCTCGGCCTCATCCCGGTCAAAACCACCTCTCGGGCGGCTAGGCCTGGGGGACTCCATAGGCATAAGCGCTTCCTTGCCCACACTGTGATTGGTCCCCTCTGGCCGAGGGCAACCAACATTGACTTGGCCCTGGCCTTCTTTGTAAGCACTTTCAACTTTGCCTGTGATATCTTTGCTCCCATAACTGCTAGGAGGTCCAAAGTGAAACATGCCATTGGATCACCCTGCCCTACTGTGGCAGCTTAAGCAGCAGACAATCTTTGCACCTTGCTGTTGCTGCTGGCGTTCAGCTGACAGGCAGTCCTATGCTGCGCCCACAACCAGATGCACCTGGGCCATCCATAAAAACAAAGCGGAATACTGCAAGCCTCTCTTACACTCCTCCTGGGGAACCCCAGGTGCTTCTGGGACAACATCAAGCAACTGAATGGTCACTCCCAGTCCCCTCTCCTTCTCTCTCAACATCAATGGTACCGTCTCCTCTGACCCTGCCCTCATTGCCACCACCTCAATAACTTCTTTACCGACCTTAGCTCAATACTTCCTGGTAACTTTTGTCCACCTCCTCCATCTGTACTACCACCCGTTGCCCGCCTCTCTTTCCACCTCGTGCGTGTCACCATGCAGAAGCTAGGCCTTACTTGCTAAAAGCCCTAAAAGGTAACACCATCGATAACGACTCCTTGATCCCTGCCTTTTACGTCAGGTCCTGGGTCAGGTCCTCTCACCTATGCGTGCATTTTCAACAAATCACTCTGTCTCGGACAATTCCCTCTGCCTGGAAGATTGCCACAGTTACCCCTGTCCATAAAGGGTGGTGACAGGACTCTTCGGGTAACTACCGACCCATCTCAATCCTCTCCCCCTCTCTAAGGCGTTAGAAAATTGTGGCATCCCAAGTCTCTGACTACCTCTGTAAGTACAATGTTCTCTGCCCTGAACAACACGGGTTCAGAGCAGGTCATAGTACCAATACAGCACTCCTGGAATTTTCCAACTTCCTCCATGCCTCCTTGGACTCTGGTGCCCTGGCTGGTGCTATATCATTGACCTGTCTAAAGCATTGATACCGTTTAGCATCCTCTTTTGCTCTCCACCCTCGAG
The DNA here is from genome assembly GCA_016271365.2 of Neoceratodus forsteri. Classification (NCBI taxonomy): domain Eukaryota; kingdom Metazoa; phylum Chordata; order Ceratodontiformes; family Ceratodontidae; genus Neoceratodus; species Neoceratodus forsteri. The sequence continues at coordinate 1,027,040,578 of CM028134.1, forward strand.
CCTAATAGGCTTTGCCTCAGGACCTGTTCCTGGTGCACCAGCTATCTCTCCGCCCGCTCCCAATGTGTGAAAGTCAATGATACCTCTCTGAAACATGCCCCATTAGCTTTGGGGTGCCAGAGCTCAATTCTTGGACCCCTACTACTCTCACTCTTTCTTAACTCCCTACCCAGCAGTTGTGCAGGGTAAGATGCTTCTCTATGCTGATGATGCTGTTCTCGTTGCCTCCCACAATGACCCCATGCTGCTACAACTCCCTCCAACTAGTCTTTGACTCTGCAGCTACCTGGTTCACTGAGCACCGACTTGTTATCAACCTTAAGAAAACAAAAAGCGATGCTCTTCTCCCAACCCCAAAATAAGTACAGCAAGTTTCCTTAGCTGTCCACTCCACCAATCTGCTCATTGACCAGGTGCAGTCCTATAAATATCTTGGTATAACCTTTGACCCTGCACTTTCATTCCATGGACATATATCTGCCCTAAATTCTGTCGCCAACTCACGGCTAGGCATTCTTTACCGCACAAGAGATGCCTCCTCCTGATGCCCTCCGCCTGCTGTCACCTCCTCTGTCATGTCTCTCATTGACTATGGCCTTCCGGTCTATGGCTCAGCAGATCAGACTGCCCTCAACAAGGTTCAGCCTCACAGTTAATAAGGCCTGCAGACTTATCACTGGTGCTCCCAGACTCACTCACATATGTGAGCTGTACACCCTGGCTACCCTACTCAGCCTGGAAGAAGCGACTCATGTATCAGACATGCCAGCTCACCTTTAAGCCCTGCATCTATCCCCCATAGGCCTATCCAAGTCCATTAGCCGTACTGCACGGACCCTGATCAGGCGCAGCTCATCCAAGAGCTACCCTAGTTATCCCGAGACCAGGACCTCTCAAGGTCAGAGGGCATTCCTCTACCGTCGCCCCACCGTTATAACTCCTCCCTGCCAGTGTCTCAAACTCACTAACCTTAGCTTCTTTAAGCCCAGGCTCAGAAACTTCCTGCTAGCTCACTTAAATGCAACTGCCGCTAGCCTAGTGTAAAAAAAAAAAAAAAAAAAAAATATACTCTGTTTGACAATGCTCACTGAGCGGCTCCCTCCCTTCCTTTCCTACTAATTCCTCCTCCCCTATCTCCCTCCCTTCTACTCCCACCAGCTCTCCCCCGACCATAAGTTTTGCACCTTTTGTTATCTTTTGCTTCGTTGGAGATTGTATTCTATTGTAACAAAATTGTAATTGAACTGTAACTTTTTTGTTTGTAAGTACTGTGTCCCTTGTACTACTGTTCTGATGTCCTCTTTGTGACGAGGTACCTTTGTAAATGAGCCTCTGGCTCAAAGGTTTCTAAACTGATGTTTAACTAAATAAATAAATAAATAAATGTCTAGTGAGATTGTTGCAAAAACTTTGTGACATCGCGCACACCGGTGACCCAGGTTCGGGAACGGACTTGGGTCACTTGAAATCAACAGAGGGAGGAAGAAGTAGCGTCCGTAGACAGCTTGCCTTCCTCACGAAGAGGACAGTGCAATGCGCTGTAGACCGACACCCGGCGGTGGCTGGGTGTCGGCACGGGTGCATCACCCAGAAGAGGGAAGGGCACATGTCCAGGGTGTATAGCTGCTTCTGTGGAGGCAGCTGCCTTGCCCATGGCACAGTTCGAGTGCCCAGGGGAGAAAAGAGGAAAAGGTTGGGAACCGACGAGGTCCATGATGACCTGACACGTTCGGGTCAGAAAATGAGTCCCTCAGAGGGGGGCCGGAGCTACCAGTCAGCTCTGCGGAGGAGCAATAAAGTATAAATAAAAACATAAAAACACTTTTTGACATTAGCATGTAGGGCCACATTTATAAGGTATGTCGTTATCACCCCTTACAAGCATCCACAGAACTCTGACTTTCCAAGGACTCTACTTGTGGTTACGTGAGGTTCACACTTTAGGGATCTCATACTGGCAAAAGGTCAGCTCCGGCCTGATGATGGCACGAGAATTTATTGTTTCCCCGACTTCAGCCATGCCACAAGGCAATGCCAGAAGGCATCTGATCTGATACGAGAAGGCCTGAGAGCACTAGGGATTTTGCATACTCCTCAACTGCCAGCTGAACTTCAATTAACCTATGTAGGGAAAACTCAAGATTTTTAACAACCCTGCGGATGCCAAGTACAAACCTGTGACAATAAAAGAGGACTTCTCTAAGGCCCAGTTACGATTCCAAAGATGAGGAAAACTGAGGGGGATATCCCTGGACATTACTTCTCTTAAGTCTGGACTGAATATGCCCCTATATGTTCTTTATCTTTAAACTTTATTTATTTTTTATTATTAATCCAACACCAAGAACAACTTTAAGTACATCAAAGATTGTTGTCCCATGGATAAGACATATGATACATTCCATCTAGGACCTACTGAGGCAAATTAATAACAGAGATATTAGGGGCATTTCAAAAAAGCAATAAAAGCAGAACATTATCCAACAATGACAGATATACTAAACAAAACAAGTAAAACAATAATAATACAAAGGTGTGCAAGGTATCACAAGAGTTTCCAAAGGCAGGGTGTCTCAGGGCAGATAAATATAGCTAGCATGTTAAAGGGAGACACTAATGGAATTATGTGTTTGGGGGGTACACCCGAACCAAGAAACCTGCCGACTGTCAGCTCAGCTCCCCTACCTCTCATGTCAGGGTACACAATCTCCCCTCTGTGTCATAATATAGATAACCCACCGCCTCCAAAATATTTCAGAGGCCTCCAACTGGTGATTTACCAGGGCTTTCAATTTCTCCCTCTTATAAATGTGTATCATAATATCTTGCCAATCTGTTACTGTAGGGGATACATCGGATGGCCTTCGTATAGTTATAGCCTTCTTCGCCGCCAGCAAAGAAATATCTAGACGCCACCTTGTAGGTGGTGACTGAAAGGTGGTATCATAATTAGAAAAGAAAAAAAAAATTCTTGTGTCAGATGTAGTGGAGTTGCCAGCAGACTCTCCAGTTCCCCCCACAGGGCTCCTATAAAAGGCTGGAGGACAAGGCAGGCCCAAACAATATGAGCATGTGTGGCAGGGAAGCAGCCACATTTCCTCCAGCACCACGGTCCGGGAGGTATTTCACCTGGATTGCCGGGTTTCGAAAATATTGTAGTGTTATCTTTCAGACAAATTCCTTCCAGAGGTACGAACTGGTGGGGGTTTGTAAATAGTGTAGATACCTTTCCCAGTCTGAATCAGTCAGTCTAATGTTTAGGTCCCCTTCCCATGCCCTCCTTAGGGAAGTCAGGGAGTCCACTGTTTGGCCCTGGAGGGCTGCATAAATGTATGAAATTATATGCAGCAGTGGCACCCTGCCCTCAATAGCCCATTGCATAATTTCAATAATCAATGGAGGTACACAGAGTTCCCCTGGTGGAGGTAGCAAGGTTTTTATGAAGGCCACCACCTGCAAGTAACAAAATCTATCCTGTGTCTGAAGAGCATAATGTTGTACCAATTCTTCAAATGTATGCAGCCGGCCTCCAGTTGTTAAGTGAGAATTTAAATGTAAGCCCTGTCGCTCCCAGTGTTGAAAACTTAAATCTAGATAGGACTGGCAAGAAATTCATCAAATAAGGCACCGAAGACATCAGCGACCTGGGTTCGGGAACGGACCTGGGTGCTGGAGGGCTGGCTGGGGAGGGAGGGCTCGAGTGTCGGATGACTGCACACCTTCTCTCTGGGGGAGGGCAGGGAAGCGACCCAGCGCTTTCTGACCCCTGGCGGAGGCTGGGGATACGGCAATGTGCTGAGTCCAGTGACTAAATGGGGGTGTGGTGAACGGAGTACGCCTTAATGTTTGTGGCACACCACGCCTTCCCCCCCGAGGAACAAATGGGAAAAGAGACCTGCAGCTGACCAGATGATGGTCGCCAGCTCCTTCAAGATCCCGAGCAGTCCACAGACCACCTCAGCAGCACCCGGGCCAAGAATTGTGCTGGCTACCCCACTGGTGCCTTCCCCTCGAAGGAGAGGGACCCACCTGGTGAAGGGTTACGTCTGGGTTACCGGGGAGAGGGCTGCAATGTGGGGTGATGGGTGGCTGTATTGGGGTACCGAGGGGCATAGGAAGGCCTGATGAAGAGGCCGGCCCGGAGCTGAGGGAGCAAAAAAAATAAATAAGGCACCAAGTATAACAGAAACCATGTGCCCCGTAGATGTTTGGAGGTCAGACATGACCACCATTTATTTATTTATTTATTTATTTAACTTTTGTTAACCATGTAAGCACACTAGACACAAACAGATGCCTATTTTTAGGTGTGACCTGGGAGGTTACAAGGAAAATACAGAGACAAATTACAGACAGGCTAAGGATGCACTGAGATTTCAGGTAACAGGTAAACAATATACACACATTGCTAAATGTAACAGGGAAACAATTCAACAACAATTAGAGTTGATAACCAAAACAGGGAGACAATTCAACAGTAATTATAATTCATGACCAATATGAACAGGTAAGTTTAGGCAGGCAACCAATACAGAGCTCGGAAGAGTGCCCCCAAGGCAGGCCAAAAAGTGTGAATACCTGTATGGGAGCCTACTAGCATCTTAAGTGCAACTGCATAATGAGGAGAGCAGCAGGTAATCCCAAAGGGAGTTTCGGAAACAGGTACATCTCAATGTAGTAACTGTGTAGGGGTTTGAGATTATCTCATGTAATGAGTGAGTCAGTTGGATACAATTTAATGTTGCAGGTCCTATTCCTGCATTTCCACCAATTTCCAGTGTACACAGTTAGGCTGCACGATAATAATTTTGCAGGTCAGGTACAGCCATGCCCCCCAACTTTGTAAGAAGATGGCAGGAGAGTCAGGTGGACCCGAGGTCTTTGGTAGGTTCCACAGGTAGCGGGAGATTTTCCTTTTGAGTTCCTGAAAGAACTTGTCGGGTAGAGTGATGGGAAGAGTTTGTGCCAAATACAAAAAGCGTAGCAACAGGTTCATCCAAATGGTGTCAATGCGCTGTATGAAAGGGAGCGGTATGTTTCTTATGTTTTACAGTAGTCATATAATGTTACATTACTATACTGAACGGTTAGTGCACTTTTACTCTGATCACCTGTTGCCTTAATGTAGAAGACGTCGATGGCGTTGACATAGGAGGGAGCAGTAGCCACACAAGCTTTGCTTTTTTCTCTTTTAGATAATTCCTGAAACTCTATTCTAACTCTATTTTCTATTTTTAGTGAGACTTTATTATTACCTTTTTGTTTTGTTTTCAACCAACACGCCGACATAGCACCTTGTTTTTTTTTTTGTTTGTTTGTTTAGTAGCCACAAAATTTATTCTGCTAATACAATTTTTTTCTTTACTAATTTGACGGGTCAGTCCGTGTTAACCCACAGAGTTATTCATTTATTTATTGGTTTCTTTTTTTTTTTAAAGAACATTATCTGAGGATCAGTGGCAGGATTTTTAGGACAGTAAATTAATAAAAAGGGAACTAGGAGAGCTTCAGTAGCAGACAAGTAGTGTAATAGCAGTATAATTGCAGTATAATGTGGGGAGTGGTGCAATGCAGTGGCTGTGGGGCAGCCATATTCAGGCAGACCTTCTGGACACTGAGGTGCTGCCCTATCTGCATGCATCTCTCTGGACTGCAGGATGAGGTAGCCAGACTCAAGGCGGAGTAAACTGGGTCAGGAGTACCATCACCCCTATCCCAGAGCCACCTAGTCAATGCAACTGCCTCAAAGGATGCGAGCAGCGAGGGCACTTGGATGACAGTGGGCTCGAGGGACGGTTAGAGTGGTCAGGCAGAGCACATCCCAGATCCTATTCGCTCAAGAACTCATATGCCACACTGGCAAATGAGGGACAATCAAATAGAGGTATCCAGAGAAGTGGAAGGAAAGGATGTGGAGTTAGCCAAGGAGGTGACCTCAGCGGGAAGCTGAGTGGACCCCAGAGGAGAAGGCGAATCCTGGTGGGGGACTCCATCATAAGAGGATCCAGCTAGGACACACAGGAGGGGAGGGCAGGGAGGTGAGGGTGCCTACCAGGTGCCACGGCATGGAGGGATGGAAGGAAGATCCTGGGATCACTGGGAAGGCAAGGCAGGAGGGTGAGCTGGATGTTATTATCCACCATAGGTACTAATGACCTGGCAAATGGGGAGCCAAGGAAGTTCAGGAAGAGTTTAGGAAACTGGGAGGGTCTCAAGCAAGTAGCTACTTCTGTCACTTTCTCAGAAGTACTACCTGTGAGAGAGACAGGGAGAGCATAAGTGCATGCACCAGGAACTTTAACTCATGGTTGAAGAACTGGTGCTGTGAGGAAGGGTTTGGATTCATTGGTGACTGGGGACCCACCTGGAGGGATGGAGGTTTGTTCAAGCCTGGCCTGCATCCATCCTGGAGGAATCAAGCACTCAATGATAAGTTTAAATGCTACATTGACAAGCATTTAAACTAGCAAAGGGGTGGCAGGCCAGCAAGGAGGTACCTGCCTCACCCCCACAGCTAACAGTGGAACCAGTGAACCAGAGGATGGCTATCTCTGCAAAGCAGTGTGCAAAGATGGAGATTAGTGCCCAAGAGGTGGATAGGCAGAAAGGGGCAAAATTCAGCAGAAGGGCAGACAGCAAGGAGAACCGGGATAAAGGACAACCAAGGAAGGGGCTGGAGTAGAACAGCGAAACAGTCTAGGAGGTCAAATCATGGAAAGCCATGTGTGCAAATGCCAGGAGCCTTAGCAACAAGATGGGAGAATCTGGAGGCTGTCATGGTGCAGTCAGACCTGGACATTGTGGCCATCACTGAAACCTGGTGTAATGATAACCATGACTGGGAGATGGCCATACCTGGCTACAACATATTCAGAAGAGACAGAGCAGGCAGGAAGGGAGGAGGGTGGCACTGTATGTGAAAATGACATAAGGGCCACAGAGATCCAGGAGGAACAAAATGGGGAGAGATACTGTGGGTTAAGCTGGAAAGGAAAATGGGGACCAGCCATCCGCTGAGGTGTGGTCTATAGACCACCAGCCCAGGAGGAAGAAACAGATGAGGAGCTGATGCTAGCCATCCAAAGGATGGCAGACAAGGGTGAGGTAGTACTGGTTGGAGACTTCAATATTCAGGCGTGGACTGGAGCATCCCAGCAGCAGCATCAACTAGGAGCAGATTTATCCTGGACTCCCTTCAAGTGCCTTCCTCAAGCAACTGGTCATGGAACCAACTCAGCAGAAGGCAATACTGGACCTTGTGCTCACAAACAGGGACAGTGTGATGGGGGTAACAGTGGGGGAGCACCTGGGGAACAGTGACCACCAGTCATTGTGGTTTGAAATCACAGAAGAGCAGAACCAAACACACACAAAACACGTATCCTGGATTTTAGGGGGCAGACTTTGGGAAAATGGGAGATACTTGAAAGAGGCATTAAGGGAATGGGACAGGAATCAGGGGTTGAGGAACAGTGGGCAGTATTTAAAATGGGGATTACAAGAACAACAGAATTATGCATTAAGCAGGTTAGCAAGAGAAAAGGAAGGAGACCATTATGGTTTTCCAAAGAGTAGCAAAAAGTGAAAGCCAAAAGGTTGCATTCAGGCAATACAAAAGACACAGGCAGAAGGGGATGAGAGAGTACCAGGAGAAGCAAAGGGAGGCAGGGAGGTCAGTAAGGAAGCCAAAGCTCAGACAGAAGAACACATTGCAAAATCAGTGGGTAGAGGACAAAACCTTTTACAGGTACATAAGTGAAAAAGAAAGAAAGGGAGGATAGTGAGACTGAAGGGGAGGATGGGGCGCGTGGAGGATGACAACAGTAAAGCTGACATATTGAACAGGTATTTCTGCTCAGTCTTTACTGAGGAAGAGGATGGTAATGGGTCTGAAGGGAGTACAAGGGTGAGAATGATGCAGAAATGGACACAAGTCCCTTTACGAGAAAGGGTCCTGAAGGAACTGGAAGTAATAAGAGTTGATAAAGCAATGGGGCCAGATGGGGTGCACCCAGGGTCCTTAAGAACTAAGAGGTGGTGGCTGAACCTCTGGCTATCCTGTTTAGCTGATCACTGGAAACAGGAGGTACCCAAAGACTGGAGGACAGCAGATGTGGTCCCCTTATACAAAGTGGGAACAAAGAGGAAGCAGGGAACTACAGACCAGTCAGCCTCACCCCTCAGTAGTGGGGAAGATCATGGAAGCCTACTGAAGAAGAGATTGGTGGAACATCTGGTTGTCAATGGACTACAGGACCCAAGGCAGCATGGTTTCACAGGGAGGTCATGTCAGACCAACTTCATTGAATTTTGACTGGGTGACTAGGGAGGTGGATCAGGGAGGGCAGTGGACATGGCCTATCTGGACTTCAGCAAGGCCTTTGGCCTGTGCCACATAGAAGACTATTACACAAACTGGGGAATATGGGTGTGGGCAGGACAGTAGTGTGGTGGGTAGGTAACTGGCTGGTGTGGGGACACAGAGGGTGGTGGTAAATGGCTGTCACTCCACAGAGGAAGAGTGACCAGTGGGGTACCACAGGGATCAGTGCTGGGACCGGTCCTATTCAACATCTTCATCAGTGACATGCTTGGGACCTAGAAGGCAGAATTTCACTGTTCGCTGATGACACAAAGCTCTGTAACAGAGTAGGCACACCAGAGGGTAGACAGAATGAGAAGGGACCTGCAGAAACTTGAAGAATGGTCAGGGTTTGGAGTTGAAATTCAATGCAAAAAGTGCAAGATAATGCATATGGGGCACAAAAACCCTGGCACAATATATCAGTTGGGGGTGAGGATATAGCATGCCAAGCAGGAAAGGGATCTTGGGGTTATCATCTCTGATGACCTCAAGGTAGGAAACAGTGTGACAAGGCAGCAGGTAAAGCAAATAGGATGCTGGGATGTATAGGCAGGGGCATCACCAGCAGGAAAAGGAGGTCATAATTCCGCTATACAAGACACTAGTGAGGCCCCCCTGGAGTACAGTGTACAGTTCTGGAGACCATACCTACGTAAGGACATAGACAGGGTAGAAGGTTCAGAGAAGGGCAACAAAAGATGGTGCATGGATTGCATCACAAGTCCTATGAAGACAGGTTGAAGGAACTGAACATGTACTCCCTGGAGGAGAGGAGGGAGAGGGATATGATAGAGACATACAAGTATCTTACAGGGAGGAACAGGGTGCAGGAATACACTATTTTAAGAGAAAAGATGTTCCGGGACTAGAGGGCATGGGATGAAGTTGGAGGAGGGCGATTCAGAGGAAACATGAGAAAGAATTTCTTCACAGAGCGGTGGTGGACAAGTAAACCACCCTGCCAGAGGAAGTGGTGGGGGCTGAAACAATCACGGGATTTAAGAATGCATGGGATAGACATAAAGGAATTCTGGAGGTCAGGGGTAAGGGGCAACAGACTTCTAGGAAAACATAAACTGAACTTACAAGCTCAAATGGGCAGACTGGGTGGGCCATAGGCCCTTATCTGCCGACACTGTCTATGTATCTGATCTATGTATCTATGAGACGTAATGGTGGTGCCATATGGCGTGAAGCACTGCACACACTACAAGTGCCGGGCTCAATGTTTCCTATCCTGATCTTTTCTTTTTAAAATATGACAGTTTTGTGCAGCTTTATCTTGTTTATAGGAAAGTTGTCATATCACCCCAGCGAGTTTTACTCCCTGATTAGGCTTTTAGAACAGAATACATTTTTTGTGCCACTGAAACTTTCTTTTATTTTTTAAGGTCCGTGATCCCCAAACATTACGAGCAGCTGCAGGTCCATTTCCTCTGAAGAAACAGCTGCACCACTCCCCTCAATACAAATGTATTGAGGCGAGTGGTCTGACACCGACCCTAAGGAAATGGACCATCAATGTCCGCCATGTTTGGGGATCGTGCTACTAGCCCACTGGTGGAGGGAAAATTTACTGCTGCAAAGTGAGTGACCTGGGTTTGGGACAAGCCTGGGTTGCCTGAGGGCTGGCCGGGGCAGGGGTGGATCGGCGACCATTGCACACTCTCCACTCCGAGGGAGAGTGTGTGTGCGACTTCAATGCAGAGATTCCCAGGTGACCATGGGATATCCGTTACCAGGCACCGAAACACTAGGGGAAGCAGGTCAGACGCATGACGTAGGTACATCATGGCATCCGCTTGACCCTGCCTTTTGGAAAAAGAAACAGAAAAATCATGCCTCCAGCGAGCGCATGAAGCCGCCTGCCTGTGACGGCCCCAAACCTCCACCACATCCATTAACTGTCACCCCCGGATTTATAGGGGGCCGCCTCTGGGGGCTTCACCCGGGGGGGGGTAATCCAGGGGGCACTGGGACAGAGGATATCGGTGCTCCGTTGCGGAGGCAGGTCGGACGAAAGGGGAAACAGGCTGGCTGGATGACAATAAAGCATGGTAAGTTAAAAACAAATGTATGAGGATCGCGGACTTTTCACAAATAAAATAAAGTAAGTTCCAATGGCAAAAAAAATGTTTATTCTAGCCAAAATGCCTAATCGGGGAAGGGGGGGTTTGTAGATAAGGATAGCTTTCATAGTAATTGCTGATTTATTGTTGATACGGAGTTACAGTGTAAATGTTCTCAAGGGGAATATTCCACACAATAGTTTGCATCAGGGGATGGGTAACTTCTCTGGTGCAGATCTCCGGCTGATGGATCTGACCAAACAGCTATAGTACGTTTGACATACTGGACAATTTTAAGGTTGTCAGACAGACAGATAGAACCACTGAGCTCTCCATGTCAAGGACACAATGCATACACAAGTAATGTTTTTCTTACCGTTTATTGAAACAGTTCACCATTGTACATACAGAAAACGACCATAAAGCCAGGAGGGAATGCAAACACCATGCTGGCTCCGACTAGTGACGTGCAAGCCTAACGTTTCACTCAGGTGCTCCCAAGCTTCATCAGCGTGATAGGTGCATCTGTGTGCTACACAATATATAGCCCCCATGGCAGTACCTCTCTCTTATTTGCAGTACTGAGGTTTAAATACAAACATGTTGGAATCTAATACGAGGTTTGCCATATTTATCAAAAACTGTGCTTGGATCGATCCTTTCTTCTTCTTCTCTTTATAAAAATATGTCTGTTTCAACTATGGCCATTTCTTTAGATATAGGTAAAGCTTTTGATTCATTGGAATGGGAGTGTCCTAAGGAGAAATAATTTTGGACCTAATATTTTAAAGTGGGTTCAAACTATCAATGCTTCACCTAGAGTATGTATAATCACCAAATGGTTTTAGATCATCACCTTTCCAACTTTATAGAGGCTCCAGACAAGGTTGCCCGCTCTCCCCACTACTGTTTGTTTTGGCAATAGAGCCTCGCATAAGAAGAATCTTGCAATCAGAGAATATAAAGGGTATCACTACAGGCAAATACACTAATAAAGTTTTCGCTTTCGCAGAAGACATACTACTTGCGCTATCCCATCCGGTCTCTTCCTTACAGATTATAAAAGTTCTGTTAAATAATTCTGGGAATATATCTGGTCTTTATGTTAACTGGTCCCAAAACGGAAGGATTGAAATTAGGCCCGTCTATGCAGGAATCTGACCTATTATCAATTGTTCCTGGTCTAGTTTGGCCTACAGATGGCCTGACTTACTTGGGGGTCAAAATATTTGACACAATTGAGAAAATCTTATGCCATAACATGACAAAGATTATTGTGGCTCTGAAAGAAGATTTAGATAGATGGACATAACTACATCTATCCCTATGGGGAAAGATTAATACATTGAAAATGATTTTAGCACCCAAACTCTTTTATTTTATTAACAACTTCACAGCAAATATTATTAATGCCTGGTTTAACAAAATTGAAAAGGTTATATCGTCCTTTTTGTGGGAAGGGAAACCTCCAAGACTATCAAAACAAAAAATGAGATATCCAGTTAAGAACGGAGGGTTTGCCGTACCCTGGTGGCAAGGGTATTTCTGGCCCTTTAAGCTGAAGCAAGGAGCTTTATGGCTTAGATCTAATATTCTGCAGGATACTCCGTTATGGCTCCAGAGAGAAAAAGAAATTGCACTTCCTTTAAAACTAACTTATCTATTTTTTTGTGGAATCCCACACTATTTATTAAATCAACTGGCTCTTCAGGTTACAGTTATGGTTTGTAGAAAGTTTAATTCTCTTAAAAAAGTGGAATATGTCCCTTTGCAATTTATACCATTACGGGGCGATTCCAAGATAACCCCAGATAACAAGGGAATTAAGATTAGTAACTGGAAACAACAAGGTATTACACATATAGGAGACCTGTTAGATGATCAGAACTGTCTACTCTCTTTCACAGAGTTGAGAAATAAGTTTAAGTTAGATAAATGTGATTTCTGTATATATTTACAGATCAGGAATTTTCTTCACAACAAATATTTAGATACATCTTATGGTCTTATTTCCTCTTCAGTTTGGCAGAAGTTCTTTCAAATGTGTTATCAGCCTAGGGGATTTAGCTTGTTATATGCTTATTTGGTTGATTCTGATATTCAGGTTACTGAAAAAGCCAGACTGAAATGGCTGAATATCGGGATGTGCAGAGTATGCATGGGCACGCCGCCCCCCACCTGTGCTGCATACATTACTGATGCGCTCCGGCGCATTGGGATTTGTGCCAGGCACAATCCCCATTTGAATATTGTGCCGGGGCGCATCAGTGGGTTGCGCACTTCTGAATATCCAGGCCCTTCTGCCAAACTATTACTGGGGCAAATATACCTTTCTCCCCTTTGGTTTACATATTGGGGGACATTAATCTAATTATAGGTATCCCCAGCCAAAAGAAATTCTGGGTGTTGACCTGTGCCCTAGCATATAAAAAACTTATTTTACAGTACTGGAAGGATACAAATCATCCCACCATTCAGCAATGGTTAGATAAATTGATGGAGGTAGGAACAACAAAAGAATTAACTACTCTCTTTTGAACAAGACTGAAGTATTCAATGATATATGGGGGATATCATAACTCTATGCAGGTTATCTTATTTGCATCATTCAAGCTGTAGTTATTGTTTACTCATCAAATCTGATAATACTATTATAAAAAAGTAAAAAGGCCTACAATATTATAAAATAGTATTGTAATGGAATATAATTATTTATTGTTATAATACTGATAAGCTATACTGATTTTTCTTTGTATTTAATATTGATTTGATCTTAACTTGTATCATATGGATGTAGTTTTTTATTTTGGAAATAAATACAATTGTAATTGGAAAAAAAAAAAAACAGCCTCTTGCGTGACTGTTTTTTTTCCACCTTAGATGTACACTCTCTATATACTGTAATCTTCTACTACGAGGGTCTGGAAGGACGTTCTTATTATCTGGACAAAAGAGATGAGATATCTTAATGTCTCAGCCTTCCTACGGTTCAACTATGCCGTGGCAACAAGAAATTTGTCGACCATTGGCACAGTGACAGCTCAACACCACCAACGCTGGTGTTGTGCGTCGGCCTGAAGAACAAAGTGTTTTCTGTGGGCTTTTACACACCCCCCATGTGGGGGCTCTGCCCTGCACTAAAGATTACTAACTCCAGTCAGAGTTAGTTTGGGGAGGGGGGCAAACACCCCGGCAGCAGCAGTGTCCAAATACCTGGAGACCATCACAGCGAACTGCCAAAAATGTCGCTGTGATGGTCTTCGTGGTATCTGCGTCGGTGCGCCATCGGTATACCATCTTCCTACTAGGTTTTTGATGAATGTGGCAAACATAGTATTGGACTTAGATTTTAATCAAATATTATGAATGCGTTCCGGACACCGTGATTGAACATATGACAGGGGTGAATAAGACTGTCTGTTTTTGTCAAGGATCAGCCAATCTATATGTATTCATGTATTTAAAATATAGTGCCCGTCCAGTTTCACCTGGGCATGTTTGTATGTTTAGTAATATATTGCTTTGTTTTTTTTTTTTTTTTAATGGTAAAATGAATTTCAGCACGAAGTATCACTGGATATATTTTCTAAAATATGGCGGACTGTTGCTATGGTTATCACGCTATATATTGTGTAGTACACAGAGCACCATCCCGCTAATGAAGCTTGGGGACACCCAAGAGAAACATTAGGCTTGCATGTCACTAGTTGGAGCCAGCGTGATGTTTGCATTCACTCCTGGCTTCATCGTCATTTCCTATATGCACAATGGTGGACTGTTTCAATAAACGGTAAGAAAAACATTACATTATTTGTGTATGCCTTGCGTCCTTGCCGTGGGGTGCTCAGTGTTTTTTTGTCTTGCATTTACTTATTTGTTTATTTATTTGTTTCCGTTAACCGGGGAAGGTGTGCTAGCCATAAGAATGACTATTTTCAGACATGACCAGGGCGGTTACAAAGTAGTGGAACAGAGTACATAAACACAATCAAAGCAAGTAAGTGTTACAAAGTAATGGTACAGGATACAGAACAAGATAAAGAATTTGTACAGAAAACATGGCAGGAACAGAAACAATCCAGAACAGAGATAAATGCATAGCAAACTGAGCAATTCTTAAAACACTAAGTAAGGTAACAGAGGCAAAATAATGGCATTATTAGTTATAGTTAGTTTAACGGAGCACCATGGCTTTTTCCTGGTGTTTGCTTACTGTTTTTCTTTTTGGGGAGGGGGTGTTCTATACACACACACATATATTTTATAAAAAGAGAAAGCATCCTGACCAATCACAGTGGTTCCTTTAGTTGCGCATAAAGTACTCTTATTTCCAGGAGTGTCTCACGCGCTGTTCCTGCCTAATGAGCGACACACAAAAAAGAGGCCGCAAATTGTGGTACAATTTATATTAAATGTATAGGGGCACTAGGAGGGCCTCTTACGGATGTAGGGGTGTTGCCCCTTGCCTCCTTAGGGCACCAGAACTGCTCGCAGAGCTCAAAATTCACTTTGCAGCGCAGATCTGAAATGCCTCTCTCCATCGACTACGAACGCCGTTACCTCACCTAAGCAGTATTTTGCATGATTGAGGACACTGTCAGTATTTGGGCCAGTGCTCAAATGGGAGGTGCCGAACACTGCGCTGGACTTTTTTTTTTTTTTCATGCTAGGTAACCAGCTGTTTTTGGCACAAGCCAAGTCTTGCTTTTTCCTGGACTAACTGCTGCAAGTGTTAACTGATAAAGGAGCGGTTAGCCAGTTATTAGAGCCTGCTACAGATGGATCACTGTTCGATTCCTCATGAGGCTGGCTAGGTCACTAATTTTTTATTAAGTAACACACAAAAGAAGGCTCAGCTCTCAATGCAAAGTGCACATACCCAAGGGGATTAAATTGCAGCAGAAACACAAACTTCAGCCAGCCCATCGGCGCAGCAGTTGGATTTCCATCTGCAATGCTGGCGACCCGGGTTTGGGAATGGATTTGGGTCGCTGGAGGGCCAGCCGGGGAGAGAGGGATGGAGCGTCCACTGACAGCTCACCTTCTCCGTGGGGGGATGCAGCTCGGTGTCTGCTGACCCCTGGCAGAGGCCGGGGGCACAGCATGACGTCCAAGCCTAGATGTCTGGGGAGTGACACACGTCGGCGCTTGCCTTGACATCAGTGGCACATCGCTCCTCTGGGAAGAAAAAACAGAAACATGGTACCCTGGCAGATCGGGTGACGGCCTCCCCGGATCCTCATCTCTGGGCTCCCGGACCTCCATCTGCCACCTCAGCAGCACCCAGAGTCATGGAAAGTACAGCCGAAAAAAAGACTCATCCCCTACGCAGGTAAGGGACCCACTCGATGAAGGGATACATCGGAGATACCTGGGGCAGGCTACAATGTGGGGCGGTGGGGTTGGGAAGTCGCCGGAATGAGGTAGTCCATGTGGGGCCTGAAGAAGTAATCAGCCAGGGTGGGGGAAATAGATAATATGAAAAAAAAAAAAAAAAAAACACAAACTTCAGTCCGCAGACTAACAAAACCAGGTCAGCACCTGCACTTCAAATGCTGAGTTTAAGACAAAGTCAAAACCACAGCTCATCTGCTACATTCAAGCAGCAGTCAAAACCACAGTTTACTAATACTGCTGGCTTGTATTTATTAATTCAAACAACAGTATTATACCACTCCTCTGAATTTCAAACAGTCGACTGGCTTGTCCGTAAGCACACACAAATTCTGCAGGTGTAACAGTGTGATCATCTTCCCCAAATGCCATCATCTGATAACAGCGCCTTGACTCAGCTATGCGGCTTCCCAATACAGCTAATCCACCATTCCTTACCGACCCTGCAGACTCAGCCACCTGCGTACAGATGATGGCTTTTGGGAAAATGATAATGCTGTTACACCTGCAGAATTTGTGTGTGCTTACGGACCAGCCAGCTGACTGTTTGAAATTCAGAGGAGCGATATGTTTTTGAATAAATAAATAAAAGACAACGGTAGTAGTAAACTGCGGTTGTAAACTATGGTTTTGACTGCTGCTTGAATCTAGCACATGAGCTATAGTTTTGACTTTGTCTTGCAGTCTGCATTTAAAGCGAAGGCGCTGACCTAGTTCTATCTATTCACAAAAGATGAAGAGAAGGAGTTACCTAAACCAAACAGTAGAAGCACTCTGGATAGTGGGGTTGATACCAGTCCCAGGGCTGCAGCTATGAATCCTTAGGCCCCGGACAAGTCACTTGGAATGGGCCCCGGTTTCCCAAACCAGCTAATGACAGAGGTAATGCCAGCTCCTCAGAAGGGCCCCTCCTGAGCTCGGGGCCCCGGACAACTTCCTCACTTACCCCCCCATTACTGCGGCCCTGACCAGTCCATTTAAAGAAGAAAGAGTACTGAAAGAACTTCTAAAACTCAAGGTGGACAAAGCAATGGGGCCTGTCGGGATTCACCCTAGAATCCTAAAAGAGCTAAGGGAGGACCTAGTGACACCATTAACCACACTTTTTAACAAATCATGGGAAGATGGGGTGGTACTTGAGGACTGGAGGAGGGCAGATGTGATTCCCCTTCACAAAAGTGGGAGCAAGGCAGAAGCAGGAAACTACAGACCTGTTAGTTTGACCTCAGTGGTGGGGAAAATGATGGAATCACTTCTGAAAAAAAGAATTGTTGAGTACCTAGAGGCCAGCGGGGCACTGGACCCAAAGCAGCATGGATTCACAGCAGGAAGGTCATGTCAGACAAATCTAATCAATTTCTTTGACTGGGTGACCAAAGTAATAGACCAGGGAGGGGCTGTGGATATGGCCTACCTAGACTTTAGCAAGGCATTTGACACAGTCTCGCACAAAAGATTAATAATCAAGTTAGCCAGCCTGGGAGTGGGTCCCAGGGTGGTAGACTGAGTAGAAAACTGGCTGCACAACAGAACACAGAAGGTAATAGTGAATGGAACACATTCTGAAGAAAGGGGGGTTACTAGTGGAGTACCTCAGGGCTCAGTACTGGGTCCAGTCCTCTTTAACGTCTTTATAGGTGACATTGCAGAGGGTCTGGAAGGAAAGGTATGCCTCTTTACGGATGACACAAAGATCTGTAACAGAATTGATACACAAGGGGGGGTAGAAAGGATGAGAAGGGACTTGGCAAGGTTGGAGGAATGGTCAGACATATGGCAACTTAGATTCAATGCAAGACAGTGCAAAGTAATGCACCTGGGAAATAAAATCCAGGAGAAAGTACACAATAGCAGGGGAGGTACTAACAACAATAATGGAAAGGGATCTGGGTGTAGTCATATCAGATGACCTAAAGGTGGTATGCAATGTGAGAAGTCAGTAGGGAAAGCCAGGGGATACTGGGATGCATAGGGAGGGCATCACAAGTAAAAAAGGAAGTGGTTATCCCTCTATACAGACAGTTGGTGAGACCCCATCTGGAGTACTGCGTGCAGTTTTGGAGACCTCATCTATGCAAGGACATAGACAGGATGGAAGCAGTCAGAGGAGGGCAACTAAAATGGTGCAGGGTCTACATCAGAAACCATATGAAGAGAGACTGAGAGAGCTTAATATGTATACCCTTGATGAAAGGAGGGACAGGGGGAACAGGATAGAAACTTTTAAGTACCTCAAGGGAATCAACAAAGTCCAGGAGGGTAGCATCTTTCAGAAAAGAGATGTGTAAGAACAAGGGGGCACAATTTAAAGTTAGAGGGGGGACGGCTCAGGGGTAATGTGAGGAAATTCTTTTTCACGGAGAGAGTGGTGGACGCATGGAACCGCCTTCCTGGAGAGGTTGTGGGGTCTAAAACAGTGGAGGAATTCAAACATGCATGGGACAGACATAAGGCAATTATAGTGGGGGGGTTGCAGGAAATAGGCTGTTGGTTAACTAGAATCTGCAGCTTATCCAGTAGGTAGGGAAATGGGCAGACTGGGTGGGCCAAGTGGTCCTTATCTGCCATCAAA
The DNA here is from genome assembly GCA_016271365.2 of Neoceratodus forsteri. NCBI lineage: Eukaryota > Metazoa > Chordata > Ceratodontiformes > Ceratodontidae > Neoceratodus > Neoceratodus forsteri. The sequence continues at coordinate 1,027,058,978 of CM028134.1, forward strand.
GTCTATGTTTCTATGTTATCGGTCTACAGACTGAAGTTTGTTTCCTCTGCAATTTAATCCTGTATAGAGGGGAGGTACACAGACCTCGCTGTCTCAAGGTCTCTGTGCCTTCTGGCCTACCTCCCCCCCACAGCAGTTAAACTTTGCTCCTTTTCCATATATTCCCGCAGCTTCTCCCAGAGTACTTTCAGTCCCTTGTAATTAAGGTGCAGCCTATCCGCTGAGTATAACCCCTTGTCTGACCACTTGTCTGCCTACCCTTCAGTACACTTGAACCCTTCCACATTGCACCAGTTCCTTAGTCAGTCAATCAATAAACTCCTTAATTCTCCCCTTTCTGACTATACTAGCTCTAGGGACAGGAATTACCTCCAAAAAGGCCACAGAGCTCACCAGATCCCTGCAGTTCCTTGCTAAGTCTATGAACCTGCTTTGCACCACCTCACCCCTTCTCCTGCTAAGTCACTGGTTCCTAGGTGGATGATCAAGTAAGGCTTTCCACTTCCCTGATCCTAGGTTCTGCCCTCCCTGCCTCTATCCCCAGTATATAAACAACCACCTTTCTATTCCTTGGATCCACCTTCCTCCCCAGTGGATACCTTTAATTACCAAATCCCCAATGATAACCACCCTTTTATCCCTCACAGGCCTGTTTTTCGACCTCCTGTGCACACCTGATGAACCAACCATTTCCCCCTTCATCTGCTCCCTGTCTGTTGTGGATGTGATCCCGTCTGTACCACCACTGCACCCTCCCAGTGCTTATCCTACCTTTACTTCCCTCTGCACTACCCTCCCTATTCCCTCCCCTAACTCCACCTTCCACACCAACTTTTGCTCCACCCCAAACTACTTTTCCCTCCTTGCCAGCCCATGCTACCCATCCCTCCTACCCCCTTGCCATCTTTTAACTTTGTGTTTTCTCAATCCTCTACCTTCCCACCTGCCTCCCCCCCCGTTCCTCTAAATTGGGCAGTATTGCATACCTGTCCGATGAGTGCCCCCTTGTATCAGAACATTCCTCTGTTCTCCCACCCCATCTCCCTCCCATTCCTCTTTGCGCTGATCCTCTTACGCACCTACCTTTTCTCCTTACCACCTGCCAATCCCCCATTCTGGCTCCACAATGTTCTTGAAGAACAGGTGTCCCTGGACACTTTGGCAACCTCCTTGCTTCCATCCAGTGCCTGCTGTCCAAATGCCCCAAGGCAGTCCTTACCTCCCCTTCAGTCACTGTTCTCCCCCCCATTTCCAGCTCTCATCTTAGCCACCTTATCTCCGCCCTGAGCTGCTCCAGGTTTCTGCACACTGGACAGTCCCCTGCTCGCCACACTGTTTCCAGAAAGACTGCAGCCCCACAACCACTGAAGCTGACCACCCTCCCTTCCCCATCCAGTCCTCTACATCTTCCCACTTCCCTCCTCCTCCTTCTTCTTCTACTCCCAGCTGTCCCCCTATCTGTGCCAGCTCCTAGGCTCCCACATCCTCCCCAGATATCCATACCAGCCCAGCTATGCTCCCCTGATGTTCCCGGTTTGTATTTTACAAAAATGCTTTAGTATACCTACCTACTACCTATTTTACAAATAGGCTGACCCTAGGTAGGGTTTGGACGCAATCCCCTTTTCTTGCTGGTTAGTGAAAGTCTAGTGTACTAGGCCGTCACCTTATGTACACAACTCTGCTACCCTGCCCCTTTATGATAGCTACCTGCTGTGCCCAGACCAGCATGGCCTGTGGTCCTCCCTGTGGATGTTCTGCCGATGCCCCCAGATGCCACTGAGTCACAGATGTCATGCCACACTCATGCTTCGTGGCACTCACGCTTTGGGGTCACTCACGAGGGGTCACCTGGACCTCTGAGTAATTTATAGATGAAGCAGACACCCTATTGGCTTTCCTCATCCACGTGATGCTGCTTCCCTTCCAATGGCACAAGGCCGCTCCAGTGCGATCCCACCCTCAGCCCTCCCTCCGCCATTCAGCCCCCAACACATCACCTTCCAACACAAGCTTGGAACAGATTACAAAAAGAACATCTACGCTAGTGAGAGCTTCCCCTTTAACAAATATGCAATTTTCACACTGTTAATATTCCGATATTACTGGGAGGATGGGTCTAGGTTGACAGACAGTAGAAGCACCAGGAATTGGCAGCATTAAGCATAATTAAAAAAAAAAAAAGAAGAAGAAAATGAGATCAAAGAAAATTAATAAACTATAAGGTGAATTTTATCTGAATATTAAATTGAGTTTGGCAGCCACACACCTTTTTTGTCAAACTACTCAGTAATCCCCACCACAGCTTACTATACCTTTTCAGCAAATAACAAAACACGTAAGAAAAAGGTAACTCGCAACACAGAAAACAAACCTCCCAAATCATATTGTAAGCTGTTAGTGTAGAATATTATTTCAAGTCAATAAAAAACAAAAAAAATAAAAATAAAAGTTGTGCTTTGCCACCTGTGCACCACAGGTACGCAGGTACACTGCTGCAAACATGTCAACATATGTCGCTTTTTTTTTTTTTGGTGACTGATTGCTAAGTCAATCACAAATGAAAAACAAAACCTTGCCCTTCTCTTCTAACATAGGGTGCCCAATCCTGGTGTCAGTACCTTCCCACCACCCATTCCCGACCCTGGGTGTCCATCCCTAGTGTTGGATGCATCTCACTGAAAAAAAAAAAAAATGTTTTAAACTATGGCTTGCTTGTGCCGTACCCCTCCCCCTCCAAGTTCAATAACCCCAGCACTCTGCCACCCATGCCACCTCCCCAACCCCTGCAAAGAAATCACTTCCCCTAACCATGGAGCAACACCTCGGCACTAATCGAAGTAAAATACTGACACAGGAATGCTTGGAGAGAGGCTGCCGAAGTTAGGTAATGCCAACACTGCACTGCATGAATTCTTAAACAAGGAACAGCATAACTCAGATTCACCAAGGCTCCCCTGATTTTTTCCCCTAACTTTTTATTTACCTACTTTTTATGGTTTGTATTTCAGCCGTCACGAATGCTTAAGCGTAGTTTGCAATGTATATCATAAATGGCTAATAACTATAATAACCCTATAAATCATAAAAAAAAATAATCCTTATGATCACATGGGTGATGTATCACCTGTCAAATTCCATCAAATCAGAAATATAATTTACAGTTCTCACATTATTAGTCTTTCAGTTCACACCTTGCTGTTCATGGGAGTGACATCACAGCCATAAATAAACAGATGGCGAGCTGTGAATAACACCTCACAACTGCATGCCAAGGGACTTAAAACTCCACAAACAACGTAATATAATTAATAAAACATGATGCCTGAGAACAAGTCTAATCTTTTTATTTCATGAAGCTGGAGGACTAAATTCTGAAATGAATCCTTCTCTCTCTTAAAGCTGGTCTCCAGGCTCATCTCTTCTGGGAGGTCCTTCCTGGAACCATGTGACAGGCAGGAAGCATACAGACTTCCGTAGTATGCAGATATCCTCCTGCTCGTTTCCTCCATGCGTCAGTTTACTTCCTGCCTGTCTAGTGGCAGGAGCTCTGCAGGACCTCTGTCACAGAAGTGGCAGAGCCGAAGACTTCATCTGTGAGTGTGCATCTCTTTCTATTTTTGGGACAAAATTTAGCAGCACTATTGAGTGCTAGTGCAGGGACCCCAGTCTCAGCCTTGCAAGCTGTACAGACGGGCTCCTTGCTCCCTCTCCCCTTCCCCTCCTCCCGAGGCCAATGAGCCCCTACTTTCCGCTAGAGACCCTTTCCTGGGCATAGCGAGGCAGTCAAGGCGTTCACCAGGGGCAGGGGCCAGCGGATCAACGCTATTGTGGGAAGGAGAGAGAATTTCCCTGGCTGTGCAGCTCTTAGGGCCCCCAGGAGTTTTTTCACTGCAGTCTCCTTGTCGATAAGCCCTCAAGGAATTTCAGCTCATCGATGGATGCATGGAGCTTCTCTTCCGTCGATGGTCACAGGAAGGTTTAGGCCATCGACGCGCCTGCCAGTAGGAGAGGCGCATGGTTTTATCAGGCTCTCTGACAAGGGAAATTAACGTGGGAGCATTCGCACTCTTTTGGCAGGCGAAGCGGCAGGCCATTTGCAGTGGAAAAAGGGGGCAGAGCATTGCTCTACTTGTCAATGAGCATCGCTTGTTCAGCTCTTCGACAGATCTTTTAAGGGGGCTCCTAAATGTGAATGGACTGGTCTAAACGCAGTGTTTCCAGTTCAGCATTCAAATAAAAATATAAAAATAAATACAATCGCTAACTTGTCCTCAGCAAAACTGGACAGGCCCCCCAGAGGCCGAAAGTACCACAAGTGCAGAACACCCATGCTGGCCACATTCGCTGGGTCTCTGTGTGTCAAATGTGACAGTGCAGTATCACCAGCCTTGGAAGAGGCAGACGAGGCGTCCGCCTCTGAACCTTAGGACCTCCAAAACCAGCCCATGGTTCAAGGGCAGTCTCCCACCTCAGAGGGGCACCGCCACTCAGTTAGGGCTCTAACCCCGGACCTAATAGAGAAACTGAACAGGGCCTTCGCCCTCAAACCCTCCTATTTTGACATCCTTCAGCAGTCCTCGGAGTCCAGGACCCATAAGAAAGTCTTCCACAAGCGCACCCCCTCCCCATCCTCGAACGAGGACACTCCCCACTCCTCACGATGTGACAGGAGGAGGAAGAGACCCAGATCCAGACCCAAGGACACAACCCAGGAGAAGCACAGACGGGATAGGTCACCCTCAGGGGTACGGCTATTTATCTCCAGAGGAGGGGGAACTCCCAAACTCGGATTCCGACTCGGACTCCTCCCCAGCCAGAAACTTTTATTTGGACGACCTAGATTTTCTTATTAAAAAAAAGGTGTCAGCTAGACGCAGGGAAAGCGTTTGACCGGGTCGAATGGGCATTTCTATGGGAAGTGCTAGGAAAAGCTCCCTCCAGAGAAGCACCGCACCTTCGTAGTAGGTAACTTCATAGACAACATCGTCAGATCTGCAACCCCTGCTGCCCTTGCCCTTCCCCTCAACCCTGACCCCCCCCCCACCATCTTAGATCCAGGGCAGCACTCAACCACCCAGTCCCTAGGACACACACCCTTGCGGGGGATTGGGCTTTTACCCACTATGCCCCAAAACTGTGGAACTCATTCCCAGCCCCAGCACGGTCTACCCCCTCCCATACTGGATTTAAAACCTCCCTCTGGGGCTTCCTGAAGGGTCCCTCCACTTGCCCCTGCGTCTCGTAGCCTTGCTCCACTCTGTGCTGACTTGGGGGGGCCTCTGTGCCCTCCAGGCCCATCGCACTTACTCCCACGATAACCTGGTCAATGCTTCAACAAACTGGATCACTCTTCTGGTATCGCCTGCCCTCCCTTTGCACGCAAACTTGATTCACTCACTGCCTATGTAAGCCCTAGCTCTTATCCCTCCCGGGTCATCCTTAACCACTCCCGGGCCCATGTGTTTTAACTGATTGTCACCATGCTGTGTGTCCTGATATATCTCACTGTATGCAATAATTGTATTAGTCACCTCACTGTATGTAAAATTGAATTGTTACTGTACCTGGAAAACTTGAGTCTGTAACTCTCCCGGGTCGCACCTGAAAATAGGCACTTGGATGTCTAGTGTGACTTACCCGGTAAACAAAAGCAAATAAATAAAATAAATAAATAAATAAATGAAGAACGAAAGAAGGAAAGAAAAATCAGAATACCACAGTCAGTGTTTGGGCTAATAAAATTAATGTATGCGAACCCACCCCAAAGCATATATTCGGATAAATGGCTCCTTCTCTAACCCCATTACACTATCTCGCGAAACAAGGCAGGGTTGCCCCCATCACCCCTGCTATTTGCAATTTACCTGGAGCCTCTAGCCCAGGTCCTACGGCAAGAGGCGGGAATTGCTGGAATCAAGGTTGCCTCCACACCCCATAAATTAGCATTATACACAGACGACCTTTTGGTGTACCTCACCGACCCAGAGACTTCCCTACCCCCTCTTTGGGATAGACTAAAAAGCTTCGGAGACATCTCAGGTTATAAAATTAATGAAGCTAAAACTGAAGTCCTGGCCTGGGACTTCATCCCAACTATAGATCTGAGGAAAGCTTATAATTTCCGCTGGGATCCGAAGAGCATCAAATACCTTGGTGTGCGGATCGGCCTTTCGTACGATGACCTATTCTCTCTGAACTATACCCCCTTCATGACCAAAATGACTGCAGACCTAGATAGATGGAGAGTCCTTCCCATGTCCATGTATCAACATATAGAATCTGTCAGGATGGTGGTTCTCCCTCGCTTCATATACCTGGCTCAGACTCTTCCAACTCAGATCCCTGACACTTTCTACAGAACACTACAGAGAAAAATGTCGTCATTCATCTGGGCCAATCAAAAACCCAGGATTAATCTTTCAATATTACAATTATCTAGACAAAAAGGAGGTATGTCCCTACCTAATTTTAGATTATATCACCTTGCTTCTCAAATTAGAATACCCATCTTCTGGCTGGACAGATCCTATAAGGCAAAATGGAAGTGGGTGGAATTACAGGGCAAAGGTCTAGAAGAGGTGAACCGTACCTTACTGTCCGCCCCCCCCCAGTAATTAGAGTAGAAAATATCGCCAGTCCCTACACTCGTTCAACCTTGCACTGCTGGCAGAGACTACTGGCATCCCGGGGATTCGCGCCTTGGAGATCGGCGTTGTTCTCCCTGCCTTTTTTGGATGCCTTTGTCCCTGCAAAATTGGACAAGGGGTATCTTGATTGGCAAAGGAAGGGGCTACATCTAGTCTATCATTTCATGCCTCAGGGAGCAGTCCTTTCTCTAACAGAACTAGTCCTAAAATATGACATTCCCTATTCAGACAGATTTAGATACTTCCAGACAAGGAATTATCTTTACTCCCTGGGTAAGGTGAGCTGGAGAGACTCCCCTCTCCCCGGACTCCTCTTAATTTTTCTAGGGGCCATAGATGGTAGGTCAACCCCACCCCATATAATTTCATCCCTCTATAAGAGTTTATGTTCTTTATACAGTAAACCCTTAAATAAAATTAGGCAAGCATGGGAGAGAGATCTCGGGGTGGAGATAACCCCCTCTCAGTGGGAGACACATATAAAGATAATGTATAAGGGCACAGACTCAGGTTTCTGGAAAGAATTTGCTTGGAAGTTGTCTATCAGATATTTCAGGGCCCCAATAGTGGTGATGAAATATAATGTTAACTACAAAGCAGAGTGTTGGAGGCAATGTGGATTCTCCCCAGCCTCCCTTGGTCATATTTTCTGGTCATGCAGAGAACTACACTCTTTCCTTGTCCACTTGCATAAGGCCCTTTAACAATTGATATCTTCTAATATAACACTGGGGCCTCATTTGTTTTTGTTTGGGGATAGTCCACAGGAATTTTTAGACAGCCCCTCCAGAAAATTCCTTAATTTGGCCTTATTAGCTGCCAAGAAGGCCGTCATGAAAAGTTGGGGTTCTCCCTTGCCTCCTACACTAGACACTTGGCATCACATAATGATAGAAATCTATAAGATGGAGAGACTAACTGCCAGCATTAATAAATCTCATGAGACATTTGAGAATATGTGGAGAAGATGGGTCCTTTACATCTCACCTCTCAGGGCAGACTTCCAACCATGACCCAAGCTGTCTCACATAGCATCTGTTTATTACAGAAAAAGTCAACTGTATTTTTATTTATTTATTTATATGTTCTCAGCCAAGGCGACAAATGAAATAGCATAACCTACAGAATGGCGGTCCACTTGTATGTTAATTGTTTATGTCTATTTTTAGTCCATGTCTTCTAATATTGTATACGTACCTGTCTACCAATACAAAATAAAGAGTGAAAGTTAAAAAAAAAAAAAAAAAGTGTCAGATGAGATCCACCTGAGGTCATCTTCTCCATAACACAAGGGAGCGAAGCCGGCATTCAGGCTCGCGTCGACTTCAAAGTTAGTGACTGCTTTTCCCATCCCTCCGGCCACAGAGGACCTCTTAAAGGAAGAATGTCAGGGACAACAGTGTTCTTTCCCCGTCCCTCGCTGCCTAACCAAACTACTGAAATTTGACAAGAAACCTTTGGAGAGATGGCTAGGCTGTCCCAGGATAGACCCTCTAATCTCAAACCTCACTAAAAAGATGGGACCCAGTGGATCGGAAAGTGGACACCTCTCCAAAGAAAGCCTTTCAGTCCACTGCAACCTCTCTCAAGGCAGGTACGGCTAACCTCTTCTCAGCTCAGGCTGCTCTCTCCTGAGCCACTGATCTGGCATTCCAACTCACTGATGAGCCAGAGAAGAATAAACCCATTTTGCAGCACCTGCAGCTAATGAGGCGAGCTTTGGCCTACTCGACTGACGTATCGGAGGAGGCAGTCAGGTGTGCAGCAAGAGCTACGTTTTACCAGACCTCAGCTCGACACAACTTATGGCTACGGGCATGGCAGGCAGATGCCTCCTCGAAGATGCATTTGATAAATGCCCCCTACAAAGGAAGCCTTCTTTTCGGGTCAGCTCTAAAGGAGGCAGTCAAGGAATCTGGGGAAACGGCAAACGTATAAATGCCATAATCCCGGGAAGAGGCAGGCCCTGGACTTCTGGATCCAAACACAATTTTCATGCCCAAAATCATTCCAGGGGTCAAAATAAGTAATTTGCAAGCAAACAATCCTGGTTCCCCTTGCGCAACCAATGCAGTTTCACGGGGGGGGGGGGACTCAAAAAAAATCACAATGAGGAGTCACAGACCCATCCTCGTATAGGAGGCAGGCTTTCCATTTTATTCACGGAATGGGTCCACACCACCATGGACAAGTGGGTGCTAGATGTAATTTGCAAAGTTTACTTCATCGAGTTCGACTCCAGGCCCCCCCCCCACACAGTGCACTCGCCAGCCTCAAACAACCCAGTAAAAAGAGCGGCAACCCTGCAAGCAATTACAGATCTTATACAGGCAGCAGCGATAGAAAAAGTTCCTGTTCGAGGAAGGAACCGAGGAGTGTACTCCCTATTTTTCATAGTGCCAAAACACTCAGGAGGATTCCATCCATTGTTAGATCTTAAGTTTCTAAATGCTTTTTTTCATTACAGAACATTCAAGATGGAGACCCTGCTCTCCATTATCTGAGAAATCAATCAGGGGGACTTTTTGGCCTCAGTAGGAGATGCTTATCTGCATATTCCCATCCGGAAGGCACACCGACAATTCCTCTGGTTCAAAGTGGAAGATCACCATTTTCAATACACGACGCTGCTCTTCGGCCTGTCCTCAGTCCCCAAAGTCTTCTCCAAAGTCATGGTGACAGTGGTCGCTCATCTCCGAATGCAAGGGATCCAGCTCTTCCCATACCTGGATGACATTCTCATCAAAATCCCACGGTACGAACAAGCAGTCCCGGCAGTGACGGAGGTCACTCTGTGCCTCTCCTCTCTGGGGTTTGTAATCAACCAGAAGAAGAGCTCCCTGCGACCATCACAGTCTCTGAATCATCTGGGGTGAATATCGACATGATCCAGAAGAAAGTTTTTCCCCCAGAGTTGAAATTCAAGGAACTGAGTGCACTCATCTACAAATTCCAAGCAGCTCAATCACTGCTGGCCCGCTCCTTCATGCAACTCATAGGAATGATGGTCTCCCTGGCAGACTCAGTCCCCTGGGCGCTAGTCCACATGCGACCTCTCCAGTCAGGCCCCCTCCAGCAATGGTCATAATCAAGGTGCACAATGGACCAGAGGAGTAAGGTATCTCGTCAGGTAAAAGACTCCCTTATTTGGCGGACTCAGCAGGGCAACATCAGGAGAGGTCTCAAACTGGGACACTCCCACCAGATGAGAGTCACCACCAATGCCAGCCTCTGGGGCTGGGGGGTGCATTCAGAACAGCTCTCAGCACAGGGCAAGTGGTCACTGGTAGAGTCTTGCTACAGCATCAATGTACTGGAGATGTGGGCAGTCCACCTGGCACTGCAGCAGTTCAAGTCACAGCTTTCCCACCACAACGTCCTCATCCTCATGGACAATCGGACAACAATGGCCTATATCAACCACCAGGGAGACACAAAGAGCTCTCGGATGCTGCAAGAGACTATTCTTCTCTTTCACTGGGCAGAAGACAACCTGGGGAGTCTAAGGGCCACATATATCCCATGCCAGGAAAATGTCACAGCAGATTGGCTAAGTCGAAAGGACATCCTGCCAGGCGAGAGGGAGCTCAAGGACAGCGCCTTCCAACTCATCACAGCGCGGTGGTGCCACCCGCAGGTAGATCTTTTTGCCTGCCGAAAAAATTGCAAAGTCCCGCGGTTCTGCTCCTCATCAAAGACGAGAGGGCCATAGCTCAGGATGCCTTCTCCATTAACTGGGGTCAGTTCGATCTTCTGTATGCCTTTCCTCCAATTCCGATCTTATCAAGGGTACTGCACAGGACTGCCCAAGATCAAGCAGAGATGATTCTGATTTGCCCACGCTGACCCCACAGACCGTGGTTTTCCCCGATTAGTCCATATGTCTCTACATTCTCCTCTGGTGTTCCAAGAAAGCCCAGACCTGCTACATCAGAGACAGGTGCTGCACCCCAGTCATCACAATCTGCCCCTCTTGGCGTGGAGACTGAGTGGGAAACTCTCAAGGAGTTGAGTTTCTCTGCACCTGTCATAGAAATGATGATTCAATCCAGATGGGCCTCGTCCTCCAAGGTTTATTATAGGATCTGGAGAAAATTCCTGTTCTGGTTTCGAGACACCTCTCTACCAGGTGACTCTGTGTCTCTGCCCACTATCCTTTGAATTCCTTCAGGAGAGTTTCGACAAGGGCCTCCAACCGGCTACCTTAAGAGTGCAGGTTTCTGCTTTAGGGGCGCTCCTGTTGGCGGACACAGGGGAATCTTTAGGAGCTCTCCCTCATGTTCGACGATTTCTGAGAGCAGCAACGTTGAAATGTCCACCAATAAAGCCCATAGTTCCACCTTGGAGGCTCAACCCGGTACTCAAAGCACTCACCAAGCCACCTTTTGAGCCCTTAAAGGAGGCATCTTTGCTTCATCTCACTATGAAGGCCGTCTTTCTTACTGCTATCACCTCAGCCCACTGCATCAGTGAGCTAGGAGCCCTGTCATCCAAAGAACCTTACTCTATCTTTCATCAAGACTCAGTAGTTCTGCGGACAGATCCTGCCTTTTTACCGAAGGTGACGTCTCCTTTTCACTGCAACCAAGTCTTGAACCTTTCCTCATTCTGTCCTCATCCCAAAAACGAGAAGGAGAGAGAATTTCACATGCTTGATCCAAGGAGAGCTCTCAAGATTTACATCAAGAGATCTGACTCAATCCGTAAAACTTCAAGTCTATTCATCCTTACATCAGACCCGAATATGGGTAAGAAAGCATCAAAGGACTCTATTGCTAGGTGGATTCGTTCCACCATCGCCAGGGGCTTACCAGAAGGCTGGGATCGACCTGCCGGGTCCAGTGCGAGCTCACTCAATGCGAGCGATGGCTACATCCTGGGCAGACTTCAGAGAAGCTTCCCCAGCAGACTTATGTAGAGTGACTATGTGGTCATCCATTCATACCTTTGCAAAGTTCTACAAGTTGGATGTTTCTGCCTCGGTTGAGGCACCTTTGGTCGCAGGGTCCTCCAGGCAGTGGTGGACCCATAAGAGACTATGAACATTCTTCCCACCCAGAAGTGGAGGGATGTATTGCTTTAGTATATCCCAGAAGTGATGAGCCTGGAGACCAGCTTCAGGAGAGAGAAACAGAAATTTAAATACCTGTAGATTTTCTTTCTCGGACTGCTGGACTCCAGGTTCCGTCCCTCCCAGAATGCTGAAAGTCGGCCTCTAGCCACAAGTTACACTAACCTTTCTTTTGTTTGTTTCCAAGTTATGTGTTTCCTCAGGGGACAAATGCTATAGAACAGGGGTTCTCAAATGGTGAGGCCAGCCTCCTTGGGGAGGCCCCAACCTGTTCTAGGGGAGGCTCAGTTAAGTCTGAAAAAGTACTGTATTTAAATTTTGAGTTTTATATATTTTGCGTGAAGAGATGAAGCAAACTGAAAGAGGATAATAGTACGTGACTTTTATGTATTTATTTACTAATAGGTGACAAGGGAAGGTGAATGAGCAAAGGCTCATTTCAGGTGTACCCAGAGAATTGTAGGGAGTGAATACATTTCAAAAGATAACTGCAAAACAATCAAGAAATATACAATGAACAATAGTGCAAACAAATATGAACAATAAACTAATAATGAGTCATGGTAATTGATCAATTTGCAGATTGATGGCAGAACAGCCCAAATACAAGGGTTGAGTATAGAAATACTAAGAGCAATAGCAGGAAGGAGCAAAGTAATCCCAGAGAAGTTGCTTAGGAGCAGTGAAGGAGGGGGAGAGATAAAGTATGTAGGAAGGTTATTTTGTATAGATGGAGCAGAGCAAGTAGTCTGATCCATGAAGGTACTGCAACAAGGGGTAACAATGATTCAAGAATGAAAGTAGCGGAACAAGTAGGCTGGCCTGTGGGGGGGGGGGTTACAGTAAGCTGAATAATGATATTTGTTTATTTGTTATTCAGATAGCACCTTTGAGCACAGCTCTTTTTCAAAGGTTCCACATCAGTATAAGACAAAGAACTGAATTGAGCCAAGTACTCAAAGGGGTTTAAATTTATTTATGGTGTACTACACAAAGTACAGTATGTTATTTTTCTTTTGGGAGGCCCAAGATTTTTTCAGTTTTTGGGGGAGGCTCAAAATCTTTTCCATGGATTAGGGGAGGCTCACTCTGACAAAGTCTAAGAACTATTGCTATAGAAGTACTGAAGTCTGGAGGAATCGAGCGGGAGGGTATCTCCATCCTGAAGAAGTCTGTATGCTTCCTGCCCGTTACGTGGTTCCAAGAAGGACCTCCCAGAAGTGATGAGCCCAGAGACCAGCAGTCGGAGAAAGAAAATTTACAGGTATTTAAATTTCTATTTTGTTGCCACAAACAATACTCACTGTGCATTTCACTGTTCAAACAGTTCTGACAACACAACTGTAACCTATGCACCACCCATCAATCAACCCACCCATCAGTAGTGTTGACAATTATTCATTTTCAGTCGAAAACACCACACAACAATGAAATTTGTCATTGAGAAACCAGCACATACTGTCAATTCTTCATGAAAAATTCTATTTACACCACTTCATCACGCAAACAACCCCATTTTGCACCTGCTTTTTGTGCAACACCATCCCCTCCATTTTGAGCCAATTTTTTGTAAAAACCATGCTGATTTGCCCTCAGGTTTGGGGTAAAAAAAAAAAACAGGAAGAAACAGATTTTAAGATTTTGCCAAATGAACTGGCCATTTCTAAAATTGGAAAAGTCATTGGCCGTGCATCAGGCAACTGTCTTAGACCTTTTATGATGATCACCATCACCACTATCACCACCACCATCACCACTATCACCACCACCACTATCACCACCACCATCACCACTATCACCACCACCATCACCACCATCACCACCACCACTATCACCACCACTATCACCACCACCATCACCACTATCACCACCACCATCACCACCACCATCACCACCACCACCATATCACCACTATCACCACCACCATCACCACCATCACCACCATCACCACCATCACCACCATCACCACCACCATCACCACCATCACCACTATCACCACTATCACCACACCACCACCACCATCACCACCATCACCACCATCACCACCATCACCACCATCACCACCACCATCACCACCATCACCACCACCATCACCACCATCACCACCACCATCACCACCATCACCACCATCACCACTATCACCACCACCACTATCACCACCACCATCACCACTATCACCACCACAACCACTATCACCACCACCACAACTATCACCACCACCATCACCACCATCACCACTATCACCACCACCATCACCACCACCATCAGCACCATCACCACCATCACCACCACCATCACCACTATCACCACCACCACCATCACCATCTTTACTGTCTTTCGACTTTTCTCCCCAGATCCCACCTACTTACTGCACCTCCTGCCTGCAGTGATCTGTGCATCCAGATCCCACAACAGCCTTCCAGTCACGTCTCTTCTACCTACACAACTGGGACTAAGGAGGTTCCATGCACAACTCTTATCCCCCAGTGGGGTCTGGGGCAGCCGTTCTCCATGAGAACAGCAGAGTGCGCATCCTAAAGACTGCCTCTCCAGCTTCTACTGTAGCTGGCTGGTATCTCAAGTCCCAGGCATAAGCCCATGGTCCCCAGGGTAGAAGGCAAGCACCTTAACTGTTAGGCCACTTGATTGGACCAATCTAAATTTTTTTCTAATAAACATTATGCCTGTACCCCAACTACCCAACTCTGGAAATGGCCCCTTCTCACAGAATCCAAGTAACTAAAAATGTTTTCTTAAAAATAAATCCTCTATTCCATCCTCCCAGCTTAGTATTGAGCCCCCCTCCTCCAATGCCAATCCTTATATTCTTTCAATAAATAAAAAAAATTAAAAAACGCCCTTCTCTCAGTCACGATTCCCCCACTCTAGGCCAGTAGACTCACAAGTGGACTGCAGAGGCATCCCGCTCTGATACTGGAGGGAGAGTGATGTTTGCTCCACTTTTAGAGGCCCTTCTACAGAGAGAAGTGGTGGTGGTACTGATGCGTGGATGACCACTAAACATCAGCTGCCACCCATCTATAGGAAGGAGCAGCAGGTGGCACTTGCAATAGTCTGGAAGGTGGGAGACCGAAAAAGGGGATGAACCACCAATCAGCCACATGGATGATGGAGCAGCCAACACCCACACCCAAAATGCTATTGAAAGCCTTCACACCCTCTGATCCTCCATCATTGACTACAGTTGCTCCTTGGTCACCTGTAGTGTGCAGGCTGGTCTAGGGGCCCAATCGGGAGGGGGGAAGCCCCACAGGCATTAAGCGGTGGAGTCAGATCTGGAGAGAGAGTGTATAAAGATGAGCAGGCGTGCATAAGAGGTATACTGGGACTGACTGCCCGAGACTGTACTGCAATGCCGACTGGATAAAGAGAACATCTGTTAAAGACACCTAACCCACTCCAGCAGTAAGGGAGGAACAAAGTAAAAAGAATCCAGCCAGCCATGGCCGCAGTAGCAGGGCTTCTGCTCGTGATTCTGGTAACTCGGTTTGAGGTTCAGCACAGGGTGGAAGAGGTGTACCCATTGGACTTTCTCCTTCATAGGGATGGGTAGGTCAGTATATCCCACTGTTATACTGCCACCTGAGTGACCACAGGTGACAATGCTGCAAGACA
Source organism: Neoceratodus forsteri (assembly GCA_016271365.2). Taxonomy (NCBI): domain Eukaryota; kingdom Metazoa; phylum Chordata; order Ceratodontiformes; family Ceratodontidae; genus Neoceratodus; species Neoceratodus forsteri. The sequence goes on from CM028134.1 coordinate 1,027,074,335, forward strand.
TGGCACTCCGGGAGAATGAAGCACACCGACACTGGTATGTTTGGCATGCCAACAAATCATGTCTATAGCATGCTCCCAGGAAGGTACAACAGGGGTGGGATTAGAAAAACAGAAGTCCACCAGTGGATAAAGATCTTCCAGCTCATCACAGCCACATGGGGTCCCACCTCTCTCAGGTAACCTTCCAATATCCAAACACAGACAGACGCACACACAGACAGCCACCCAGCCACATAGCAAGACTAAGTCTGTGGGAACCCACACTCAGAGGACAGATCCAAGAGGGTAACAGGGCTGTTGTGGGGGCTTTCGTTGGAAGGGGATACTTGGGAATGGTATTCCACAACTGGGCAGGAGGCTACAGCAGGGATGGAAGACTTTCCAGCGCAGCAAACTCACAGGATAATAAAATATAAGAAAATGAACCCCCCCCCCACCGACAATAATCCACATCTCTGACTTCTGTTGACCGCTTCTGTACAAGAATATAGACATGTTCCAGTGGCATTCATGGTCAGGTGCTCGTAAATTCTAGATGCTGCTGAGAATCAGCGTCAGTGAAGAAACTGGATGCAGGAGCTGAAATGCGAGTTTTCACTGAGGTGTAAGGATTCAATTTTACCAAAAACATGCAGACTGGGATTGGTGGTGGGTGGCTTTCCAGGGCTGGGTAGAGATGAGAGGCAGAAAGATTCACTTTTATTAAAGGGGGGGGGGGAGAGACACACTTCAAATTTTTTTTGAGTGGGTGCCTCTTCTTGAGCCGAGTGGATGGGGTTGGGAAGAATTCTTTGTCATAGAATTTTGCTTTGGCTCCCTCCCCTCTTATCTTGCTTCTCTCCTTTGCAACGCATGCTCTTGCTTTCTCACTACCCCCCCCCTCCCCAGAAATCCTCTGCTGGTCAAGCTGCCTTCTCTAGTCACTACACCAACCTCTGGGGCTCTCTCACCACTTTGATTCACTCTGCTCCTTCCCTTCATGCTCAGAAATCTCTCCTCCATGATTTCACTACTCACGCCTACAGTTGTTCCGGACACTGGAACTTCGACCACTGTCCAGTGCCCTCCACCCCACACTGTCACTATTACACCCCCCACCCCAGTTTTCAGCCACCACCCCAACCCCTCTTATTATTCCACTGTTGCTCTATGCATCTTGTTCTTATTTCTTGTTCTGCAATTTACTGAATTGCTTAATTCCTGCTCAGAAACATTGCCCATTGTGGCTTGTGTTGTTACACTTACTTCCATATCACTGTATTTTTGAATATCATACTTCATATTTGCACTGTTCTCTCCTCTTCCTCCTCCCCCCGCCCCCCCCGGACACATCTGTAAATGAGCTGATACCAGCTCAGTATGTCTTTCCTGGCAAAACTCTTAAAATAAATAAGTAATGTGACCCTAGCCATATATTATATGAAAGAATAGCAACAGCGAGTTCCAACGAGCTTATAAAAAGTGTCTAAATGGCTGCAACAAATACAGCTCTCGACTGGATGACCAAGGTCACATGCTGTGCGTTTATGTATTCATGAATGCATGGTGTTGCATTTTCTTGTTTTGAAAGATGTTTTTATTTAAATCTGATTTACAGTGTGTGACGATAACCATCTGCTTGTTATTTGTATTATATTTTTGATAAATACATGTTTAGACTTATGCTTAGAAATACAAGCCAAGCAGCAAAGCCACATCGGATTTTTGAACAGAGAGAAAAGAGGGGATCTGCACTATCCCTGATCCAGTGGAAAAGCTAATTAAGAGCTTCCTTCAGACACCAGGTTGTATCAGATTGTAAAACCAGCATTTATTTGAACCTAGGAAACTGGCACTGGTAGACTGCATTTTATGACATACCAGGAGGAAAGCAACTTCTGACAGATACTGGTGAAAATCCTTACACAGATAGAAGAAATAGCTTTCAGGATGTCCTTCTGAAGATCAAAGGGGTAATTCTGACATGCCATAAAACTGTGGCTCACTAATTAACAAGCATTTGTCAATGCCGAATGTTGGCGCGCTAGCATAGGCAGTGGTGGAGCTAGAGATGCATAAGAGGAATGGCAGTGAAGTACTGAAGTGACGCCAACCCTGCCCCCACCCAATAGAGAGCGACCGGGACTGGGGTGTGCCTTTGGGTCATCAGCTATAATTCTCATGCCACTGTACCTCACCCTACCCTGTAGACATTGACAAGCGTTGTGGTGTGCTTTGGGGTCTTTGGGCGTTATACTTACCCCATTCCATAAGGAAATACACTGACGTGGGTGCGGTATAGGAGCATGCGGTGAAGTTTGTGGCCGAACAGTGCAAGACACCACGATGCCTGTCAGTGGCTGCAGGGTGGGCGCGGGGGTGGAATGGCGTGAGCATTACATCTGATTATCCCAAGTCACAGCCCTGTGACGCCTGTCAGTCTGTACTGGGTGGGGTGCTACAGTTGGAAACCTTAACACCGTAGGCATGTAGTGGTAGTTTCACTCCACATTTTCAACATGGGCTGCTTGTCAGGCCACCTCAGGAAAGCAGCACAATCACTTTGTTAGCTGAAATGTGGTTTTGCACAGGAGCTGTGCCATTTAGCGACAGAAGGACGAAAACACAATTGTGGGCAGGATGTAGAGAATGACAAACTGTACTGTTCATGAGAAGGCGTAAAAAATGGCAACGTTGAAAATCTGGAGTGGCAATATGAAATATTGGTGAAGCAATGAACATGCATACAAACTGCGCAACAGACGTCCGCAACCCAATTATTTGTGGGAGTTTTTTAGGCACATTTTCAACATAGGTATTTTGGGACCTCCCCTCATGAGCAGTGGCGCTCTGATTTTGTTCATGTGTCCCAAAAGGTGATTTCCCACAGCGAGCACACCACTGTGCGCCACAGTTGTGGAAACGTGTTTTGGGCAGGCTATGAAAAATGGCAGCTGTACTGTTGATAAGAAGGTGTGCACAAATAACAGTGGTGAAAATCTGGCATGAAAATATTGCAAATTTACGAAGTTACAAGGCTGTGTGGAAACTGCATAATGCACGCTTGCAGCACAGTCATTTTATGGACTTTCGGCACCAAATTTTCAACATAGGCATTTTAGGACCTCTGCTCATGAACACTGTCATTGTCATTTCCTCAAACTGTCCCAAAAACTGATTTCGCTCAGCGACCGTGCAATTCTGCACTGGATATGCGAAAACAAATTTTAGTCAGGATATGTAAAATGACAACTGTACTGTTCATAAGGAGGTGTGGAAAAATGCCAAGTTTGAACATCTGGAGTGAAACTATTACAAATGCATGAAGTCACGAGCGTGCGTGCAAATTGCGCAACGCACGCTCGTAAAACACTAATTTTAAGGACTTTCGGCCCCAAATTTTCAACATAGGAATTTTAGGACCTCTGCTAATGAACAGTGTCACTGTCATTTTTATAATATGTCTCAAACACAGACTTTCCACAGCGACCACGCTATTCTGCGCCAGAACTGCAAAAACACATTTTGGTCAGGATGTGAAAAATGACAGCTGTACTGTTCATTAGGAGGTGCAGGACAATGGCAATGTTTAAAATCTGGAGTAGAAATATTATAAATTCAGAAACTTCTGACGTCGTTCGCAAACTACTGGCACATGCTCGATAACACAGTCATGTTACTAGTATCATCACCAAATTTTCAGCATAGGCATTTTAGGACTTCTGCTCATGAACAGTGTAACTGTAATTTTCATAATGTGTCCCAAACACAGATTTCCCACATCGACCGTGTTATTCTGCGCCGGAAGTGCGAAAACACATTTTGGGCAGGATGTGAAAAACAGCAGCTGTAAGGTTCACAAGAAGGTGTGGAGAAATGCCAATGCTGAACATGTGGAGTGAAAATATTGCAAATTCGCTAAGTTACGAGGGTGCGATGAAACTGCGCAACACATGTTTGTAAAAGTCATTTTTTTGATTTTTCCCACCAAATTTGCAACATAGGCTTTTTGAGAGCCCCCATCATGAACACTGGCACTGTTGTTTTGTTCCTCGCTCCCGAAAGGTGATTCCGTGCAGTGACTGCGAAATCACCTTTCAAGACCAATTAACGCCATGACAGTGTAAGAATTCATGAGGAGGGGTCCCAAAAACCCCATATTGAAAATTTGGTGCCAAAATTCCAAAAAATGCTTGAGCTATGCATCAAAGTTGAAAAAACCCTATTTATTCCATTATACAGCTTACTGGCATTTCCTCAGTTCGCGGTCAGCTTTGAAGAGTGCAGACGTGTTCCCGGTCCACCGAAGATAGTCGCACTGGACTCAGCGTAAGTTTGGGGTAAGGGTGGGGTGTGGGGAGGCAGGGTGCGCAGAGGGTGGGTGCGGGTTGTGGGAGGAAGACTACGAGGGACTGTTTTTGTGTTACAGGGTTAAAAAAAAAAAAAAAAACATTGTGGGACAGTTTTTTTCCTCAGAGGGATTTGTACGCTGGGGTGGGCTCCCAGCATGCCACCTAACTATTTGGGGGGTGCTGCAGCTGACGGGGGACTGATCACCCTTGTCAGCACACCACAAAAGTGAAGTTAATTTATGCTAACGGGCTTGGGCAACCCTGTCGGGACACAAGGAAAGGGGGGGCAAGAGTCGAGGGGGACTGGTCACCGCCTCAGCATATAACAAATGGGGGGGCGCTTTATACCAATGGGGAGTGGGCTCCTCCATCGGCACATACATTGGGGTCACGGTAAGCTGGCAGGGGGATTGGGCACCCTCGAAGTCAGCAGCTGGACGGCCACCATGCTTACAATGTGGCTGAGCACATAGGGAGGTCCACTGCATCTGATGAGCTTTGCTCGGATTGCAGCGGACCTTTCCTTAGATGTGCTCACCACATTATGTATGCATGGTGTGGCGCCAGCATGCAGGCTGATTGGGGAATGAGGGATGCACCTACTGATGCGTGCCCTGCATTTGCCCAACAGTGACCGCGCCTCCAAAGCTGCACTACCGCAAGATGTTGGCTGTGCAAGCGTGCCAACATAAAAAGTGTACATATATTTTTGTTAACTGGGATGCTTAGCAATATGCAGATGCCTGTGACCAATTTGGTATGCAGGAATGAGAGTGACCTCACAGCCAGCATCACTACAGAGCTGACCTCACAAGCTGGGTGGGACCCTTTTCCCCGCATGAAATTGTCACGCTGCAGAGAGAACAATGCATATTTGTGTTTGGACTTTCAAGAGACACTTTTTACTTCTGGACTCTTAAGAAGCACTTCTACCAAAGATAGGTAATTTCAGCACCACTATTTACTAACTGAAACTGGGGTAGGATCAGTTACTCAATAAAAAGGTGGGGGTGTGTTTATACTTGTTCTTTTCTTTTTATGGCTGTACCATTAACGTTATATGTTATGTATTTTGTATTTTATTTGCTATTTTTAATTCTAGTAAACTTTGTTTTCCTTGCAATCCTGCCTGAGCCTTTTTCTCATTTTGAGTGTGAATGCCGGGAGAGTGTCAATAATTCTGACAGAACTGTTAAGCGCTTACAGTGTGTTACCACATGCACCAAGGTAAGAAAAGTATCAAGGTCTCAACTGAGTCAGAAGAGGGATTGTGAACCAGGTGGTGTGACCGCTGAGTTAAGTACTGCACTGCATTCCTGAAAAGGGTGTGATATTTGGACCTGTTACCTGGGCGCGCTAACGAAAAAGGGTTCATATTTGACCCCAGGACTCGAGACTGGTAGTTGATTGAACCCAAAACAGACAGGAGGGTTACCCTGTTTGTCTTCTGTTCACATATTGCACTTCGAGTTGGGCACTGTGGGAGCAGAGGGCCTGGCCTCCGGAGTGTGTTTGTGACACAGTGCATACATTTTGTATCCTATTATACAAGTATAAAAAAGTAAACACTTTATACCACTGCACATTATATCAAGCATTCTTAACTTTAAATTATATTGCACTCGTTTGTTCAATTACACAGCACCCTCATTTTTTCCCTATAATGAGCAGGTATCATCCAGCCATACAACAATAAATTAAATCATACTACAAAAATAAAGGTGGAGGAGGGACTTCTGCCTTCAGGCTCCGACCCCCTCTGGTAGGCAAAATTAGCAATCTCAGTGAGTTTCTTCACACACTTTCCAGAAGAGAATGCCTTTCCTCATCACCGCTTTTCAGTGTTTTGTTATCATAATCCATCACCCGGAAATCTTACTGATATCACCAACCTCCCTTGGTACAACACACAGCGAGTACACAAAACACAGCTTAAGAATAACACAGGAATCCATTCCTAAACATAATACTGCTCAAGCAAAAAAAAAAAAGAGTCATAGCCCAAACACAGCAACACACAGCACCGCACAAACACATAGAAACATTCAAAAGAAGGTGGTCTATTGATCTATGCAGTCTGCCCTAGTCCTAACCAAACCCTTGAGTCAAAGTCACTTATGGGTCACAGGTCTCCCCGCTCGACTTCTTCAACCCCCCACCATACTAACAATCCAATATGCCTATACTCCCATGCCTGAACCACAGTTCTGTGCAAAGGCCACCTCACTGTGCAATCTGTTTCAGCTGTCCATCACACTCTCTATAAAAGTACTGTATTTCCTGACATCTGTTCAACATCTGATCCCTACCAGATTGTCTGAGATTCCTCTAGCCTTCATGCTTGCACTGAGAGTAAACACTTGCTGCAGTCTACTGTACTTTGTTTATTTCCTGTAGAAAGCTGTTTATGCTTCTATCATATCCTACATCTCTCTACTGGTCTCCAGCAAGTACATCTCAGCGTCCACGGCTCCCTACGTCTATGACCTACCTTGCTGCCCCAGAATCATTCAGGCGATTCTCCCTTATCCCTATGCAGACAACAAGGGAGACTCTACTCACCTACTCCTAAAGGTGGGACTAGCACCTGAGGGTGCGTGCCGCAAGAAGACTCAAATCTGACCCAATCAGCATCAGACGTCAGAGAACACTCCAAAAGAAACAATGTCCAGACTTGTAAACTATCAAACAATAGGGCGAACAGCTCAAAATTTACTTATATTGAAGGTAATGTAAGTACAATAACTTAATTGTTAATAACTGTTAACAATAAGTGAGCTATAACTCACAACAGACCATGGGTAAACCAGGCACTAATGCACACCCCAGTTGCGTTGTGAGGAATCAAGGCGCAGCCCAAGTGACTTCCAACCAACTGGGAAGTGCATTAGTGCCTGGTATCCCTACAGTCTGGAGTGCGTTATTTTACTTATAAAATGGACTACTTTTCACCATAAAAAACATACAGAAATAGTATTAAATGAATCAAAAACTACGTTCATTCCTCCACAAACAGAAAGAAGTTAGACCTCCAACTCTTTTCCTACGCATTTCATTTTATTAATCATTTATTCTTCTCTTTGAGCTGACTACAAATGTGTATTTTGCTTTAAAATTCAATGAATACTTTTTTTTTTTTTTTTTTTTTTTTTAAATAAAACGTTACAGACCTAAACTGATTGTATACTGCTGTCAGACAATCACACGCAAAGACATCATGTAAAGTTTAAAACACCGGCAATCTATTTTTTTTTTTTGTGGCTGCACAGTTTTTCAACTGATTACATTTCAATAGACTTAATATCACAACAACTGAAAACACTATAAATTCAGGTTCAAAATAACTTTTTTTGTGCACAGCATCATTTTACATTTTTTACTTTAAAAAAACGCATACATATTCATTTCCTCTCCAACTGTACTGACGGCACTTAGTCATTCTTAATTCAGTGCTAATAAAGGATCAGGTTACTTTATGATAAATGACAACTGACTAAACTTTTACGTTTTGCTACAGATGCTTGTTTCTCAATTTCGCTGTCAGGAGTCCCCCCCGAGTAGAAGGCGAATAAGTGAATGTCTAAACGCTGCTTATGTAAAACTTACTGAACGCGTGCCTGATGGCCACAAGGTAAGAAGTGTCGGTGTGCCCTAAGATACCAGTTTGTAGCCCATTCACGTCAAGCATGCGTATACTGGGGGATTAATCAATGGCCACGCAGACCCAGTCAACAATGGGGTTGCACATTTTATGCAACCCATTTTATAAGTAAATTTTGAGCTGTTCAGCTTACTGTTTGATAGTTCCCAAGAGTGGACATTGTTTCTTTTGGTGTGTTGTCTGAAGTCTTCACAATCTGATGATGCTCAGATTGGGTCAAATCTAAACCTTCTTACTGCACACACACTTGGGTGCAAGTTCCACCTTCAGAAGTAGGAGGGTGGAGCCCCCTTTGTTGCGTGCATATTTACTTCCCCTTTGGGACTTGTGCACTGAGCTGTGTGAATCGCGGGAGCTGGGACTTGTTTTCTGTATCCCTATTGTTCCTTGTGTGGATTTTGGAACTGTATGCAGTATTCCATATGTGGTGTCACCAGGGAACTATACAGGGCCAATATTACCTCCTTACTCCTACTGCTGATCCCCTTGCATCCCAAGCCTTAACCACTGTTTTAATACACTGCGCTGTTGTTTTTAGACTATCAGATATTATGACTCCTTGAACCCTCTCCTCAGCTGTCTGTTCAACCCCCAATACCACATTCCATTTTTTCTATCTTTTATTGATAGTTTAAAATTACAATAAAGTAACATATGCTATACATAGAACATACTTATGCAACTATAAAATTACACTTCTGTCAGAAAAAACAAAATGCAGAAAAGAAATGAAGGACTAATTCTAAATATTAGTACGGAAGTATAACAAGTTCACCTCCTACTGTCTTTAAATTAAGTTCAGCGACAGGTTCATACTGTAATGAATTAATGCATCATAAGTGAGATTCTAGAGAGTGCAGGAATTTTAGTCTCCTACCCAATTGTGTGCATGAACTTGCAATTCTAGACACTAAATTTCAGCTGCCACACCCTGGACCACCTCCTCAAACCCTCCTTTGTTACCCTTTATTCTTTCCTAACTGTTCACCCTCCCACAGATTTTTACATCGTCAGCAAAGAGACAGATTTTGCCCGAATACCTTCACCTTTGTCACAAATAAAGATGCTGAAAAGTTCTGGTCCAAACACTGACCGTTCTGACACCCGACTGGTGACCAGTCCTTACCTTCGAGAACTTCACATTCAGAGCCACCTTCTCAAATCTCACCCACATCCAGTTAGAAATAGTTTGTCAGTTTCTCTACTAAACACAAAGCAACAAGTTTTAAAATTCGTTTTCTACTGTTTGTTAAAGTCTAACACTTCTATAGTCTACACAACAGAGGTGTCAAATCCAAACACTGCACAAGTATAGCCTAAACTCAACGCTATAGCAATAATGTACAGCACAACTTGAGACAAATGTTGCACAACACACCACATCTCTACTCTAAACAAAGTAGCACACATAGCAAAACAAAAATAAAAAAATACAAATTTAGCAAAAGACGTCACTACTCAAATATAAGAACCCAACACTACATAAATATAGTAAAACACAATACTGTGCTACATAAACAGTGAAAGAGACAACACAACACAACTCTACCCTAAGCACAACACAACATAAAAGTAAGCCCCTTAAAATGTCACTCATTAGAGGGGGCATCCTCTATGTTACTCCCTGAATTGCTCCATCTCACATTAAAGGGGGATTTGGTGAAAACCAGAACATGCGTGTTCCCTTCTGCCCTGGAGTCCCTACTATGCTGCTCTCGTGTACTTCAATGTCTCTCCGTGTTTCCACTCTTCTCCTGTTACTTGCAGGGGACACAGAGTTTAACCCTGGGCCCCGACGTCCCACCCCAGTTTCATACCCTGGTGCAGCTACTCAACCCCCAGTGAAGGGCCTGAGAGTTGCCCACATGAATGTTCGGAGTATCCGACCTAAGATGGCTGAACTAAAGGCCTGGGTTAACCTGAAGTCTCCTGACATCCTCTGCATTTCTGAGTCTTGGCTCAAGCCTGCTTTTAAACAGCATGAGTTGGCACTGCAGGGTTTTAAATAATTGATTAGCAGTTTTTTTCTTGGGACAATGCTAACTGTACAGAAAGTATTTATATAGGTTTTCTAGAAGTGTTATGTTTGTTAAACACAGTGAGGCAAGTGCTATGCATTTTCACAATTTTTTTAGCACTTTTATGAGCAAAACTCTAATCAATTTTTGGAGTTAAATAAATCCCTGCACTGTCTGGGTATACCTGCTTCAGGAAGGACCAGCTAGGTAAAAGGACTGGAGGAGTTATGATTCACACTATTGCTGACCTGGATGTAGCTGAACTGCCTGTACCTGCTATAGAATCCCTATCAGTGGAAGCCCTGTTCCTCTCCCTTACTCTTAGCAATGTCAAGAAGATAATTATTGGTTGCGCCTACCTGCCCCCCAATACAGCCACCTCTAGCCTTTCTCCCTTCACCTCCTTGCTTGCCAATCTCCCCCGGCATGACCTCCTACTGTGTGGTGATTTTAACAATGACTGGCTTAACCCTGCTGCTGATAAAGTTCATGCTACTCTAGCTGACTCCAACCTAGTACAACTCATTCATGACCCCAATCGCTTCAACAAGTCCGGCAAGGACACTTTATTGGACTGGGTTATCACCAACTGTCTTCTGAAGGCCAGATATGCATGTGTACTGTCGGACAGTATAAGCGATCACTCTCCCACTATGTGCGTCTGGAGGAATAACTGCCCTATCCTCCCCCACCTAAAATTACCCTCATCTGGGATATGTCTAAGTTAGAAGTTGACAGCTTTATTACCTCCATCTATAGCATGGACTGGAGCCCCATCTCGACTCGCCACGATATCAACCAAGCCTAGACTTTTTTTTTTTTTATAACTACCTTTACTCATATTGTTGATACCCATGCTCCCTTAAAAAAATACAGAACTAAGGGTATTAAAGCTCCTTGGCTCAGCAAAGAGCTAAGGATACTCATGTCTTCTCATGACCGGGCTTGGTTGTCATTTAAAAAAAGTGCTTACCCTCTGACTGGATTCTATACAGGCAGCTTAGAAATCAATGTAAGAACTACCTTAATAAAGCCAAAAGTCATCACTTCAAAACATTACAAACTGAACACCTTTGTAACCCACAAGAGTTCTGGTGACAGGCTAATTCCCTGGTCAAAGGGAAGGCTGTGGAACTCCCAAACTCCCTTGTTGCCCAGGGTACCTCCCTCACTGAGCCCCTGTCTATTGCCTCTGGATTTAATTAATTTTTTACCAATCTACTCAAATATACCTCACTGTTTCCACAGTCTCCCAACCCATCCTCAGCACTACATGTGTACCCGTCCAGCCTTCCATCTGAAGTTGTCTACCTGCAAAGAGGTCCAGAGGCGCCTCACAAACCTAAAGGCTGAGAGTTCTCTTGGTCATGTCTCCCTGGAGCCTAAATTCCTAAAAGTTGGTACTCCTACTCTTGCTCGCCCCGTGCATGATTTATTCAATCATTCCTTCCTGTCTAGCACTGTACCAGACAAGTGGAAAGTTGCAGGAGTTGTACCGGTGCACAAAGGGCGGGGCCTAATACCTTTGCTGAGAACTTCAGACCGATCTCTATTCTCTGTCCTCTTGCCAAGATCCAGAAGCATAGCGTCTACAATCATTTCCAGGATTATTCAGAGCACTATAACCTATTGTCACTTTATCAGTATAGCTTGAGAAAGAGACACAGCACCCTCACGGCCCTGTTGAAAGTAACTTCGGATAGTTACCAAGCCATGGATCAAGGTTCCTCAACTGGTGCCATCTTTGTCAACCTGACTAAAGCGTTCGACCTTGTGAATCATGGTCTCTTGCTACAACAGCTGTAAGCTACTGGTTTGGATTCCAGTGCCCTACTCTGGGTCCACAGTTCTCTCTCCTGCTGTTCTCAAGGAGTCAAATGGGCTGGTGCTCTCTCTGGCTTCAAACATATTACCCACTGTGTTCCGTAGGGCTCCATATTGGGCCTGCTGTTGTTCTCACTATTTATAAATGATCTACCTAGGCATTGTGGAGGAGCCTCTGTGCACCTTTACGCATACGATGCCATTAATTTACCATTCCTCTCCTGATGTCGCCTTGATCAGTGGGGAACTTGCCTCTGACTTCGTGGACCTTGAAGATCGGTTCCAGTGTAACCCACTAGTTCTCAATACTAAAAAAAATCTAAATGTATGCTCTTTTCTCACTGTCCTCCCTCCTCTTTGCCCCTCTTACCTCTCCGTATCATCTCCCATAATGGTGACACTCATGAGTCTGTCCCCACCTTTAAGTATCAGGGCGTCACCCTAGATACCACATTATCCCTCACTGCCCATGTCTCCACCCTGGTCAAAACACTGAACCTGAAATTAGGACTCCTTTACCGTAGCTGTCCCTTTCTCACTTCTGCCTCTTGTATCAAGAGTGCCTTCTCGTCTCTTCTTCCTCTTCTTACTTACGGTGCACTCTTACTACTGTCTACCAACGTGTCTTAACATGTCACTGCTTGCCCAGGCCTATCATAGGGTGGGAAGGTTTGCTTTTGGGGTCAATAACCGACATCACCCATGCGATGTCCTCTCTCTGTCTCTCTCCCCCCTTGGATGGCTCCCTTATGAATCTAAACTAAGTTACTCTACCTTAAGTTTTGTGTATAAGCTTGTTCACAACTTTACCCCTTCCTGCCTCAGGGAGATTATTCGCCTTAGGAAAGCAGCACGTGCCCTCTGATCTGCCCCTCTGCCCCTCCTTGAACGGCCTAATATGAGGCTTGCAGTTGCACGTTAGTCCTTCTCCTTCACCGAAGTATCCAACTGGAACTCCCTGCCCCAGTCCTTTCCTGTACCTCTCTGCCCAAGTTCCAAACGCACTTTGCTCTTTCCTTCCTCCTCCCTAACTGCATGTTTCCCGCAGTTCCTAAGCTCCACATTCTCCTCATCTTTACTCTATCCCCATGCCCTCTTCCCCCTCTACCCACCTGTTAACCCCTCTACCTTAGAAAATGGTCAAAAAAAATCATCGGGCTCTGACTGGCTGATAGGCTTGCCAGGGCGGTCATCTATCAGACAACAGAGCCCAGGTTTTAAAAGTAACGGTGCCAAGAGCCACACCACAAATATCAAAGGGCAACACAATTTTCAAGTGGCACTGCTGACATTTTTTTCCTGTCCCAGCAGCTAACTATTCCCACGGCAGTTCACCGTTTTGCCCCCCACCCCCAATAATCAGGAATCCAATAAAAGAAGATGTAAAATAAAAATACATGCCATGAAGTGACACCACCCATAAAAACATCTGAGGCAGATAGGTGTATCTCTCGCTCCAGAAAGCTGGACACTAAATTTTAAACTGCAGGCCGACAGCATGCATCTATCAGTGGGCAAGACAACCACGCAGAGTCCCGTGGTGCGCCATACGGCCGCTCCACATTACCCAACAACCCGCACATTTCTAAATGAAGCAACTTCTAGCAGCCAGAAGCAAATGAAAAAGCTGTCAATAGAGCAGAAAGCAAGCTAAAACTAGGCTACTGGTAGCTTAAAATGTTCCTGGTTCCATACTTCACCACCGTTCCGCACCTCCTCGGCACTCCACAGCTCGTCTGTCGGCTCTCACCACCACTAGTCTTCCTGCTCCTAAACTCTGGGACAATCCCATTTTCTTAGCAGCTAGCTTAAATTTTGCCATACATGGTCATCAACTTTACACAAAATAAATGATAAACATGCTGCACTGCTGTCTGTCCTTATTTAGTGACTACCGAGTTGACTGAGAGGCAGGAGTGAATGAGTTAACAGCAGGCTAAGAACGGGGGCGTGCTTCTAAAGTCCCCGTTCATGCTCAACTGGCAATTCCCTCGCATCCCTCCTGACTACTGTGGAATTCTAGCAGGGACAGGCATGTTATTATTTATTTATTTATTTATTTTTTAAAGAAAAAAAGGGTTTTCTATTCTTTCAAACTGTGTCACATATAAATAAAAGTAAAGTACTTCCAGTTTAATAACTGCTCAACCATTGGTCCCGATTGCACTCTCGGTAGTGCTCACTCCCCGGGCTCACTCACAACAGCACTGGCTTCAGACAACAAAATAATATTTCGTCAGTGTGTGTTTGTGGGGGAGGGGGAGACTTTGAAAAGACAAGAAAAATGAGAAAAAAAATCAATCTAATGCAGGCGGAGGAACTAATTTATTACAAAATGTACTTTAAACTAATTTGTCATTAAAATGTTTTTAATTTTTTATTAAATTTTTTTTTGTTTTGTTTTGGTTTTTTTATAATGCCCATTTTCTAAGCGCAATAATACCCTTCAGGGTGGGTGGTGATATCTATACCGGACTCTTTCAGGGCTAAAGGCCCTCCAGCCCCTCATTACACCTCTGGGCGGTCGCAGTACAACTATACTGCCCACCCTGTTGGTAATACTGCTTACCAGAATGTACCCCCGTCACTTCTCTGTCCTTTTGCTTAACCTGGTTATACTGCTCCCTCCCTGCCTATGTTCACGCTCTACGTTCACTCTGTCTCTACAGACATCACCGGATCACACTCATGTTTTCCCAGAATATCTCTCTGAATCATTTTGGGTCTTGATTTTGAAACCATGGTATCACGTGAATAAACTAGATTGCATTTATCCGTTTTACTAATTTTATTTCTATGTATATATCTACTGTAACTCTTCGGTAGACATTGTACTCTCTGTATAATATGTATATATATATATATCTATGTATTCATTTGTTTTACCTATATTGTATTGTATATATCTATTGAAATTTTTATTAGGCTTTGCACTCTATTCTAAATGTGTTTCTACACTATGAATTTATTTGGTTTACCCAACTGATCTTACATAGTGGCTCTATGCGCATTTGTTATACTGTAACCTGTGTTGAACTGTCATGTTCCACATGACTCCAAGTTGCCTTCAGTTCTCAATTTTATGCTATTGTCTTCTGAATCTCTTAAAGTTGCCTACTGTAGTGTCTTTTTATTGCTGTCCTTCCCAGGTCAACCCTGAAAAAGGGACTGTAATTGTCTCAGCGGACTCACCCGGGTACCAAAATTCAAATAAATAAAAATAAATAAATTCCAGGACCGGAATGCTCCCAAATCCTAGACATGGATGCCCCCGGAACAGTCCTCACTTCAACTGGAGCATTAACTACAGGGGGGGCATTTACAAAGGGGAGCATTACATTTGGGTGGCATGTACCGTTCCATCGTGGGCAGTCTTATGTTTTCAGGTGAAAACTGCACTGCACTCAGAAGTATCATACATTTGAAATCCAAAAATCCCTAATAGTGCCCCTTGAACCGCCCACTTGCCCATGTAATGCCCCTGTTAAAATTACCACTCCCAGTGACTGTCCCTGCCCATTTGGTTTGTGGAGTTGAGGGAATTCCAGTTCCTTGTGCAGTTCAGTTGCCACCTACCCATTACCTCTCTCAACTGTCCTCAGTTTTCAGGGCCATCCCTAATCTGCACCTCAGAAATGTACCCATCACTCTTAAGGCATTTCTGACACCTGAAAATAGGATTTTTTTAAAATCTGAAACCTAAAATAAAGCCAGACATTAATTGTTGCTGTCAAGTTCTTCTTCACAAACATGCGTTTTCCATCAAGCTATTCATTGTGACAGCTTGATGAGCGGATACTAGCATTTGTTAGGGTGTGTCCCAATTTTGGCAATTTGTTCCTGATTTTTTTTTGTTGTCACTGACTTCTGAAGCAAAAGTTTGAGAGGTACAGTATGTCCCACACCCTGGAAAGGGCGCTGCTGCTGCCCACATGGGATGGAGAAATTGCTGTGAACTTAGAACCTGAATGTGAACAAAGGCACGAGAGGCGTCATGCCACAAGAATAAGAGGAGTTGCAAAGCTCCCCGTTCTCCTAACTGTATATACTTAAACCCCAGGAAAAAAAACTTTCTTTAGGGTTTCATGAAGGTTGCAAGAAGCATCGTAGGGGGTCTCGACTGCAACCGCTGGCTACCCCTAAATGACTTCCCTGGCACAAGTGTGGCTAAAGACTAGTGTTCAGAGTTTGCATGGTCCAACACTTCGAGTGTCAGGGTCCCACACGGTAGGACGTTTGCTTTCAATGCAGCTCCCTAGAGGGGGACTACATGATGTGAGGTTCCCACCAAGTTGCTCTGCTCTTCACTCGGCTCTCCGTCCCAGCTTCCAAAACTTCCTCCAGTCACACATCACACACCTACCGTTTGCTGAGAGGCCGGATTCGGACCGCCACTTCCACGTTCGCCATGTCGCAGGGAAAGGAGGCTCCCGGCTCGAGTCCCGCCGTCGGGACCGGCACATGTCCGTCCGCGTCGTTACCACGCTGGTGTGGGACACAGAGCGCCGCTCCTCGCGCAGCCCGTGTAACAAACCTCGCGCCGGCACCCACAGCAGCGCTGCCTGTACTACAGTCCAGTCCTCTCCGATTCTGCTTGCAGCTCTACAGACAGCCGCGCGGAGGGGTAAGAGAGCCGGTCTGTCATTCACAGCTCATGGGGCGGGGATTAACACTAATAGTGTTTACAGAGGCGGGGCCTAACTGACAGCCCAGCTGTCAATCACAGCGCACAGGGTGGGATTCATTCCCAACTCTGTCCACAAGGGCGGGGCCTAATTGGCAATCCAAGGAAGAGCAGCCAATCACAGTATATGGGGGGAGGCTCAGTCAAAACTCAGTTGCGATAGGGTGGGGCCTAAGCTGCCCAGATCTGTCAATCGCAGTAGTCGGGGGCAGAGCTTTGCTCAAATTTATTAGATAAGGGCAGGACCCAAGTGACAGCCCAAGCAGTCCGCTGCTGAATCTTAAGGAGCCAATAGCACTCCTGATTCAAAATAAGGGCGCAGAAATTTTAAAGCAGACCATCCCTCCTTAAATTTCAAGATTTCATTTTAACAGTTAGCCCTACCAGTTTATTTACATTAGTAACCACCCTAAAAAAGTTGGATCTTATCTTATGTAGCAAGTAGAAACAAACAGAAACAAAGAAAAGTTGATGGCAGAAGGAGACCGGTCCCTCAAGTTCTCCCAGACCTTTTGACGTTGGTATACCTCTCAACCTTCTGTTACACAAAGTCGAGACAAGGCTTAAAATAGTCAGGGAAAAAAGACCAAAATAAAAGACACATCTGAAAAATAGCACTACTGTATCGGCCCCAGAGGCTGCATGTAATATGTTGTTTAGTGTTCATAGCATTTTCTTAAAGATAACTAGACCAGAACACTAATGGCTGCCATAATTTTATGATATAAATCTTTGCTCTTTTGTGATAACATCCCCACATTTAAAAGGGATGGAGGATACCAGGTGTGGTTAGGCGCAGGCACCTCAGGTCTGTTGTTACAAGGTGCAGATACCGCAGATGTATTGTTAGGCACAAGGAGCAGGCACCCCAGGTGTGGCTAGGCACAAGGTGTAGGCACATCAGGTGTTTTGTTAGGCACAAGGTGTAGGCACCTCAGGTGTGTTGTTCGGCTCAAGGTATAGGCACCTCAGACGTGTTGTTAGGCACAAGGTGTAGGCACCTCAGACGTGTTGTTAGGCACAAGGTGTAGGCACCTCAGACGTGTTGTTAGGCACAAGGTGTAGGCACCTCAGGTGTGATGTTAGCACAAGGTGCAGGCTCCTCAGGTGTGTTGTTAGGCACAAAGTGTAGGCACCTTAGGTGTGTTGTTAGGCACAGAATACAAGCACGCCCAGTGTGGTTGAGGCACAGGTGCAGTGTCAGTGGCTCAGCAGGTACTCGCTTTCGTCTCGGCCGGTAGATCAGAAGGCACTGGTTCTAACCCCACACTAGGCACTTGGGTTAATATCCCAGTACTGACACTGCAGTGCAGTATGAGGGGGGTGCTGCACTCCTGAGGTGCCGTCTTTCGGATGAGACGTTAAACCGAGGTCCCATCTGCCTGTTCTAATGGTAGTTTAGGTGGATGTTAAAGATCCCATGGCACTTCTCGTAAAAAGTAGGGGTGATTTTATTTACAATAGTGTATGAATGAAATAACAGAAAGAACAAAACTATAGTACATACAATATTGCACAAACAAATAGAGAGAAAAAAGGAAACTAAACAAGAAAACTCTGTAACACCAAGGAATAACCTACATTTCTTAAAACATTATCTGTTTATATTTGATAATATGAGAAAAACCCTTCCACCACATTTTAACTTTCTCTACATTATAAAGTTGCTTATCTTTTAAATATACTTTCTGTAATTCATTCATTACATATTGGCAAAATCCTTCATATGTAACTTTCATTTGATAAATTACCCATTGGCATTTCACCTGCCATAAACAAAAATGTAAACATGCAAAAAATACCATCAGTGTTCTATAATCGTAAGTACTAAAACTAGGTGGGAATATTCCAATGACTAAAATATCATAATTCATCCTAGGTAGCCATTGCAAATTCCATTTTTTTGCTGCATAGTTCCATAAAGGTTTGTCGAAAGAACAATATAGAAAGAAGTGTTCCATGGTTTCTTCTTGATTTATGCACTCTGGATATGGATGTAGAAGTGGGTAGCCATCTGGGAACTAGCGACCATCGAACAGTATGGTTCACAATAAACACAGCAATAGACTCAAACCATACAAAGACAAAAGTACTGGACTTTAGGAGGGCTGACTTTGCCATAATGGGTGAGTACCTAAGGAATGCACTAGCAAATGGGCAGGAAGGAGGGGTGGAAGAACAATGGGGAATAATAAAAACTGCCATCACAGAGTAGCTGAGCCTTTGTGAGAGCAAATTAACAAACAAGACAATATGAAACCACTATGGTTCTCAAAGGAAGTGGCAGTGAAGGTTCAAGAGAAAAGAAAGCATTCAGGAAGTATAAGAAATGAGCAGAAGGAGCAGGACAGAACTGTATCAGTTAAAGCAAAGGAGGCTGGGAAGGCAGTCAGAACAGCAAAGGCCAAACTGAGGAAAAGATAGCCAACTCAGTTAAGAAGGGGATAAAACCATTTATAGGTACATCAGGGGCGAAGAAGACCAAGGGAGAATAGTGAGGCTTAATAAAGGGAGGGAGGGAGGGTGAGCAGAGAGACTGTGAAAGGCAGAGATACTAAACAAATATTTTTGCTCAGTATTTACAAAAGAAGGAGGTACATAAAACAAACAGTAGTAACACTCTGGATACAGAAGTTGATATCGGCCCATTTACAGAAGAAAGGGTTCTGAAAGAACTCTTAAAACTGAAGGTGGACAAAGCAATGGGGCCTGATGGGATTCATCCCAGAATTCTAAAGAACTAAGGGTAGAACTAGTGACACCACTGACTACCCTTTTTAACAAATCATGGGAGGATGGGGTGGTACCCGAGGACTGGAGGAGGGCAGATGTGATTCCCCTTCACAAAAGTGGGAGCAAGGCAGAAGCAGGAAACTATAGACCTGTTAGTTTAACCTCAGTGATAAGGAAAATGATGGAATCACTTCTAAAGGAAAGAATTGTCGAGTACCTAGAGGCCAGAGGGGCACAGGACCCTAGGCAGCATGGATTCTGGCAGGAAGGTCATGCCAGACAGATCTGATAGATATCTTTGACTGGGTGACAAAGTAGTAGATCAGGGAGGGGCTGTGGACATGGCCTACCTAGACTTAGCAAGGCATTTGACACAGTCCCACACAAAGATTAATATACAAGTTAGCCAGCCTGGGAGTGGGTCCCAAGATGACAGCCTGGGTAAAGAACTGGCTGGAGAATAGGACACAGAGGTAATAGTAAATGGAGTCCACTCAGAGAAAGGAGGGTTACTAGTGGGGTACCTCAGGGTTCAGTATTAGGACCAGTCCTCTTCAATGTCTTATAAGCGACATTGCAGAAGGACTGGAGCGAAAATATGTCTCTTTGCAGATGACACTAAGATCTGCAACAGAGTTGATCACAGGGTGGGGTGGAAAGGATGAGAAGGGACTTGGCAAGGTTAGAGAATGGTCAAATGTATGGCAGCTTAGATTCAATGCTAAGAAGTGCAAGGTAATGCACCTGGAAACAAAAACCCAGGGAAGAGTACACAATGGGGGTGAGATACTAACAACAACAAAATGGAAAGGACCTGGGGTAGTCATATCAGATGACCTAAAGATGGGCAAGCAATGTGAGAGGGCAGCAAGGAGGGCTGGGGGATACTGGGATACATAGGAGAGGCATCACCAGTAGAAAACAGGAAGTTATTATCCGTCTGTACAGACAGCTGGTGAGGACCCCATCTGGAGTACTGTGTGCAGTTCTGGAGACCCAATCTCCATAGGAAGACATAGACAGGATGGAAGCTGTCAGAGGAGAGCAACTAAAATGGTGCAGGGTCTGCACGGAGGACCTATGAAGAGACACTTAGGAGCTTAATATGTATAGCCTCGAGGAAAGGAGGGAGAGGGGACATGATAGAAACTTTCAAGTACCTCAAGGGAATCAACAAAGTCCAAGAGGTAGCATCTTTAAAAAAGAGGTGTGCAGAACAAGAGGCACAATTTGAAGATGGGGAGCGGCTCAGAGGTAATTTAAGGAAGTATTTTTCACAGAGGGTTGTGGATGCATGGAGCGGCCTTCCAGAGAGGTTGTGGAGTCAAAATCAGTGGTGGAATTCAAGCATGCATGGGATAGTCATAAAGGCAGTTCTGGGGGTGGGGTAGGAAGAAGTAGGCTGCTGGTTAACTAGGATCTGCAGCTTATCCAGTAGGTAGGGAAATGGGCAGACTGGGTGGGCCAAGCGGTCCTTATCTGCCGTCAAATTCTATGTTTCTATGTTTCTATGGACAGTTTCTTTCTTCCTTTGCCTTATATTTAGCTGTACCACTTATATTTAACTGACCATACATAATGAGCCACTGTAATTCCCACATATAATCTGAAAGTCTAGGATTGTTAAATTGATCTAATATTTTACTTTTCATAGCTGTGGGATAGTTTTTGAAACTGGGATTTGTGGGATAAATTTGAGACATAATGGACTTCTAGAGTGATTTTGTGGTATTAGCACTAATTTGTAGTTTTGTAACCTGCCATTTATATAATTTCTGTGCAGCTGGTCTGAAGTATGATGGTATGTGAATATGCAGATTAATTTTTGGCGCACTAATGAGCTAGGCTGTCATGTATCACCCTACAG
The DNA here is from genome assembly GCA_016271365.2 of Neoceratodus forsteri. Lineage (NCBI taxonomy): Eukaryota > Metazoa > Chordata > Ceratodontiformes > Ceratodontidae > Neoceratodus > Neoceratodus forsteri. Next base: position 1,027,095,453 of record CM028134.1, read on the forward strand.
CATTCCCAATCCATAACCCATCGTTACTCTCAGGATCTATTAATCTTCATTTTATTGTGTGGGTAAAAAAAGTACATGACAGAAAATGATAGGATCTAACATTCCTAACCTACCTTTTTCTTTTGCTAAGTATGTGTAGCATCTCTTAAATGGGTTTAATCTATTCCCCCATATCATCTGGAAACAACAACTATAAAGTCTTGTCTCTTATTGAGAAGGTAAAGGGAAAATAAGAGCCACATATTGTAAGCATGGCATGACAAATTGCTTTAGAATTAGAATTCTTTTTTGTTTTGAAAATTTAAACTGTTTCCATCTAACCACTTTTGATTCAACCTTTTTTAACGCTTGGTCCCAGTTAACTTCCAGGAGATTTTGAGGCCCAAACTGAATACCCAGGATGGAAAGAGGTTCTTCAGGTATTTTTATGTTATTATAATTGATAAGTGATTGATTTCTACTCCATATCATTAACCCTCTAGATTTAGATTTATTTAATTTGGCATTAGAAAGTACTGAAAATAGCTTGAACTCTTAAAAAATTCTTCCATTTGCTCATGTTTATTAAAAAATAAACAAACATCATCTGCATAAGCTTGTACAATCAAATGAATATTGGACTGTGGCATTTTAAACCCTTCCCATTTTGCTGATATGGCTAAAGCTCTTATTAGGGGTTCCAGAGAAAAAAGTATACAACAAGCTGCTTAGGGGGCAACCTTGGTGTACACCTGTTCTTATTACAATACCTTTTGATACTGTTCCCTTTATTACTGGGAAAACTTTAGCAGAGTCATATAATGATTTTATAATCTTAATTATTGGACTAGGGATCCCAAATAATTCTAATACTGTAAACAAAAACAAGTGGTTTACCCTATCAAAAGCTTTCTCTAAATCTATTGAAAGTAGACAACCTGATCTACCGTCTAAAGATAAGGACTCAATCAAATCTCTTATAATTATTAAGGCCACTTGAATTCACCTATATGGAAGCCCACAGTATTGGAAAGGCATAATCACTTTATTAGTTATATTTTTTTAGTCTATTGTTTAATAATGTAATGACGATTTTATAATCGGAGTTTAAAATTGTGATAGATCTCCAGTTTCTAATATCACCTCTTTCTCCTGATTTAAAAATATATATCAAAAGTCCATCTACAAATGTAGTAGGAATTAATTTTCCTGCCATAAAAAATTGGAACACTATATTTAAACAAGAAATGATTCCTGAATGAAAGGTTTTATAAAAAAAAATGGATAGGCCATCCAAGCCAGGAGTAATGTTATCTTTTAAATTATGGATGACAGTTTCAATTTCCTTATCAGAAAATGGTACTATCATGTCATTAACATATTGAGGATCTAAAAACTCGGGGGGGGGGTGCAAGTATTCTCTTATTTCCTTTGCAAATGGATACGTCACTGGTTGCAGTGAATTAAAATGAGATCCCAATAATAGAATTAATAGAAATTTCATCTTCTACTCATGTCTTATTCTGTTCTAAATATTCCATAGTTGAAGACTTTTTAATTGTTTTACACAGTTCAAACGAGTCTCCAATTACCGATTTCTTTAAATGATTAGTTATAAGTGCCTGCAGAGTTCAGGTTCTATTGCACTGAAGCTCTTTCATCTGTGATTTAATAGTGTCAATTTGATTTGAGAAATCTATTCTAGATGAATTAGCAATTGTGATTAAATGCTGTAACTGTGTTCTAAGTTTCAAATAGGAAAAAAAATTAGAATTCCTCTGTCAAATCTCATATTTTTTAAACCAGTTCCTACAATTGTTTTTAGTTTCCATCCACCAGGTACCTAAATCAGAGTATAAAAATGCCACAGACAATCTAGCTTTCAGGATAAGTACTATTGAATTTTTCACTAGGGCCTCTCTAAGAATGGAAGTGTTCAGTTTCCATCTATTTTTCTGATATAACTTTAGAGGTGTATTCCCAATTTCAACCTGTATCAGCAAATGATCAGAAAATTCCACTGGAACAGTTTTAAACTTGCCCACTGTGATTTCTTTAGAAGTGAATAAATAATCTATTGTTGAACCATTTTTTCCTTTAAAAAAGGTACAACTCAGGCCAGCAGTTAATAAATGATTGCAATTAACCAAGTCTGCTATTTTTATGATAGCTTCAAAACAGTTTGAATCACAATATATTTTCTTTTTAGGCGATCCTTTAGAATGTAGACTGCAACTAAAATCCCCTGCCCAGAAAATGTTTAGAGAGGTAACCAAATAAGGTTGCATTGCCTTCATACATTCAATTCTTAGTGCCTTTGTTTGAGGATTATAAATGTTAATGAATCTACAATTCATAGAATGCCATTTACCATCTATGTTTAAGACTCTGTCTGGAACTAGGTCTATTAATTTATGTAAAACAAATTGGAAAGAATTACATAAAATCCCGATTCCGTCAGCACAGTCTCTACCAAATGACCAATAAGAAGGTCCCCAGGGCCAATCCTGTTTAAAAGAGGCTATTTGTTCCCATGTAAACATCCATGTTTCCTGCACAAAACGTACAGAAGTGTTTTTATCATGCAAAAACTGAAAAACAGCTTGTCTCTTTACAGTATTTAAAATACTATGCGTATTTAATGAACCCCATATGGTTACTGTCATTAAACTGTTTTACGTAATGTGTATACTATTTTTTCCTTCTTTTTTTTCTTTTCTTTACAATCCTCAATTGGAGCTCCTAAGTTCTCCTGGGTAGATTTTTGAGAGTCAGAATCACCGACCTCCATTTCGGAGTCACCCCAAGTGGTGAATAAGGCAGCACAGGAATTCGGAGATTCTAGTGACTCATTGTTAGGTACAGCTGATGCTTTCAGGTTCCTACTAGATCTTCTAGGGGGTAAGGGAGACCGAGAAGTATGTTCTACACCTGCCACTGCTGTATCCTCTGGGTCTTTGTAACAAACCGGCTCAAACTGCTCTGAGTCCCTTTCTATTTTCACTGTTCCCACGGGTTTTGCTTGTGGACTGGGGGGACAAGGAGGAGGGACTGCATTTGCCACATTTATGATTTCTAAGTCTTGAGGGGGAGTTTTTATCAGCTTCTCTACTGTTGTTTCTGCCTGTTTAGCCATGGCATCTTGAGCTTGCTGTATTAATAAGTCAGTACTTCCACAAGAGGCCTTGATTTTTGCTGCCCAAGGACACTCTTTGAAAGCATGCCCATATTCCTCACAAAGGTCACATTTGGTATGGTTGCCACATTGCATGGTCACATGACCCACCTCCCCACAGTTATCACACCTGGGTTGATCACAAGTACTAGAAAGGTGAGTTTTTGACCTACATTTATAACAAGCTCTAGGCTGACCACTATAAAAGCATACCCCTCTATCCCTACCCAACAGAAAAGCATTGGGGATGTGCTCAATCCCTTTGTCAGATTGTCTTAACTTAACTTTATATCTCCAACCTCCTGTCCAAAATTGTTCCGAATCCAAAATTGGTTCGGGATCACTTTGTAGCTCACACGTTTGGGACAACCAATATGTTATGTCCTCCACATGGACCCCCCTCATTCCTAAACATTACCATAACATTTTTTATTAGTGGCTTGGTTGGGGAATTACTAAGAAGGGGTCCATGTGGGAAAAAATTAACAGCTATATCTCTCCCAAAAGAGGTCTAACATATAGCAGTACGAAAACTTATATCAAAATTATCTTCCCCCAAGATGTTAATGAACACAAAAACATCTCTGGGAGAAAAATGCAAAGAATCCTTTATAAGACATTTCCCTACATAATGTCTGTCAGGCCTTTCTTCCAGACCTCCCTTGTAACAAATGCGCTCTGCATTCCGCCTAGGCGCTGCTTCCCGTTTGGCATGAGAAAAAAGTTCAGACATTAAAGGGTTGGCTGAAAAACGTTGTTTGTCCATATTAGCTTCTTTATCAATAGTAGGGACAGTTTTATTTTGTAATGCCTGTTGAATTGTAGAAGACTGTGTAGGTGTGTTTACTAAAATGCTTTCTTTTTCTCCTACCGAGGTTGCCTCAACCTTATTTTCCCCCGTAAGATGATATGGAGAAAGCCCAGGTTTCCACTCAGGGGAATTTGATTGTAAATTGAAAGAAGTGTCCCAAGCAGAGTCAGGTGTCCAAACCCCCGTGAAAGATTTTTCCCAACCTGCTTCCAAGAGTGCCTTTTGAGGTGACCAGTTCTTGTCATGCTCTTTCAGGAGTTCAGAGGCCTGAATTTGGTTAGTAGCTACTGCTATAGCATTTTTACTGGGTGCTTTACTCTCTCAAACCACTATTTTAGCGCTTTCTGCAGTTGTAGATAGAGATTGTGGAGCCAGCAGTTGCCGAAAACTGAATTCTGTCACCCCCTCTTGTTGGTTTGCCTTTGTTTGGTATTTAATTTGAGCAGGCATACCAGAATCAGCTCCCCGTTTAACCTGGGGTTGAAAAACAAATCCCGCTTCCTTAGATAAATGCACTGAAAATGGCAAGCTTTGAAACTGACAGCCAGAAGTTGGGTTAGCCTTGTTATGCGCTAGCGGGGGGACAATTTTTCTTTCACCACTCGTATTTTTTCCCCAGCGTTACATTAGGCTTTAGGTACTCACTAGATTTAGTGATATTTCTGGCAGCCTTAACACAGTCTTTGCTTAAATTAGAAGAAATGTTTGCAGACATCCACTCACCCTCAGATGGGAGAAATTTATTTGAAGTTACTTCCTCATTCCTGCTGTCAGGTTGTTTGCTCGGCCTGTCAGGAGAGTCAGCTGCAGCTTCAATTAACACAGCACAGTTGTTTAAGCGTGACGTACTCTTAGTACTCGAATGATCCTCCGCTTGATCAGCTGTAAAGGAACTCACTCTGTCATCCTTCGTAGTTGAAACATTTTCAGAACATAAAAAATTATCCGACATAGAACTTGCTTCATGAAAGATTTCTTCTCCATCAGTTTCCTGATTATAATCCGTTAAATCAAACGTTTGTTGCTCAGCTAGCAGTGAGGCCTCCCCCACCACTACATAAGTGACCTTCTCCTCCAGCGTCTCTCCCACAGTGGCCATCTCTCTGCAAGATGGCCCATCCACCTACAGGACAGTAGGGGAATTTCCCTGGTGAACTGGCCAAATTTCCCCCCATTCACTAAAATACCACCAACAGCTTAATCTGGTTCAAAGTCAGTTGGCATTCGTCTGTATCCCCTTCCCCTGGGTCGTGCCTGAAAATAGGCAGAATTTGTCTAGTGCACTTTCCAGGTCAACAAAAATAAAATAAATAAATAAAAAGGTGTAGGCACCTCAAGTGTGTTGTTAGGGACAAGGTGTAGTCACCTTAGGTGTGTTGTTAGGCACAGGGTGCATGTGCACCAGCTGTGGTTAGGCACAAGGTGCAGGCACCTCAGGTGTGTTGTTAGGCTCAAGGTATAGGCACCTCAGGTGTGTTGTTAGGCACAAGGTGTAGGCATCTTAGGTGTGTTGTTAGGCACAAAGGCATAGGCATCTTAGGTGTGTTGCTAGGCACAAGGTGCAGGCACATCAAGTGTGTTGTTAGGCAAAAGGTGCGGGCACCCCAGGTGTGGTTATGCACAAGGTGCAGGGGAGTGCCTTTAGACAGAAAGGCACCAAAAACGTGTGATTGTTGACCATAATTACGCTCCCCTGAAGTGTTTTATTGTGCTTATAAAATGGCTTCCTAAAAGTAAGAGTAGAGGAAAACATTGAAAAACGGTGTTTCTGGGATTTACAATAAAATACTGTTTTGACTGTGTAGGAAGTGTAATTATGGTGAGAAAATTACTTGGGTTTGAATGTTCATTACCCAATCAAATTCTTTTGTCTGTCTTATCCATTTTATGAACTCTATTATGCATTCTTTTTGAACACCGAGACTGATCCAGGCTGTTTGTTTTTTGTTTCCAAATCCATGTATGAAATGCCGCCTTTCTTTTGATGTTCACAGAAACATCAACACTGATGGCAGAAAAGACCATCGGTCCATCCAGTCTGCCTGCACCACTGTATTATACCCTGTTCACTATGGTAGAGCTTACGCTTCATGGGTTGGAATTAGCCCTGATCCCCACAGTGTCCCATTAAGTCAGGGAGCAGGTGATACTAATAGAAGTCGATGACCAGTATCTGTTGCATGCTACTTTGATAGTTTGCTGGCACACTGTGTGGGACACTGAGGTACTAGGTGAAAAGGGGTACATGTGCACCAGTGGCACTTCTAGCCCCCCCCCCACTATACAGTGGTGATCCAATAGTCTTCCCAGGTGTCCATGAGTGCATCTAACTGTTTTTTTTTTAAACTGCCTAAGTGTGGTGAGTCTATCATATATTGGGGCAAATTATTCCAGTGGTTAACCACTCTCTGGGTGAAGTAAATTCCCCTTTTACTAATCTTGTATAAGTTACCACAAAGTTGTTCATTATAATTTCTAATATTGTAAATAGAGTCTCTAAATTCAAATCCTAATTCAGGCAGAAACTCTTCATTCTTAATTAGATTATACAGCAAGATAAGGTCCCCCTAATGCCTCCTTTCTAGACTACATAACCCAAGATGTTCCAATCTGGTTTTATAATCAAAATCATCAAGTCCATGAATAACTTTAGCAAATCTCCTCTGTACACTTTCACTGACACTCGAAATGTGGGACCCATTGTCAGATGCAATAGAAAGCACGGAACACTAGTCTGTGACCACCTTGTGCTACAGTTTGCTTTCAAGTTCTGTGTTCACTGCAACTTCTTTCTATGGGCAGCAACACCTTTTTTTGGGGGAGGGTGAAGGGTGGAAGGGTGGCAAGTTAAATGTACATGGAACTGGAAATGCCCCAAATACCCCAAGCCAATTGCCAGCGGCACTTACTAGAGGGTGTGAGGGGAACCTCGTGGGGCAATAACTTGGCAGGGGGAAATTCAAAGGGGCACTGTTAGGGATTTCAAGTGTAGTCTGGTTCTAGGTGTCGTAGCGGTCCAGTTTTCACCTAAAAAATGGAATGGAATGCAACCCAAATCTAGAACAGTACATGTCGCCCAAATGGAATGGTCTCCTTAGTTAATGACCCCCACAGTTAATGCCCTTGTTGAAACAAGAGCCAGATAATTCAGTTCTGGGATTTGGGGGCATTCCAGTTCGACAACATTCTAGTTATTACCAAATCTCCCTTTCCCATGCGGCTCAGAACAATTCAGTGGTGTAATATAAGGGACGTCCTTCCTAAAGAAGTCACAAAGCAGTGTCTGTTGCATGCTAGTTCATCTTAATCATGGGAAAGTGTTGTTAAAGAATGGGTGCTCAAAACAGCTGAGAATACATATGAAAACTAGGGATAAAAAGGAGCACTCCTTATTTTTAATCAAAAAATAATGCAGACCCAAGAAATGGGGGTTGCCCTCCATACAGTGACACTTCTACAGCGACATACATTGTTACCAACAACAGCGACATGTCACTGTAGAAGTCTGCCAGGACCGGCAACACTTTCCCCATCCTTCACCCCTCCCCAAACCAACTCCGACTCAGAGTTGGAATCTAAGTACGGGGGTGAGAACCCCAAAGAAAACACACTCCGATGTGCATGACTCCTGCCAACTTAAAATAAAAATTACAAATTTTTTTATTATTATTATTCTCTTCATCCTCATATCAGGCTGAACTCTTGATCCCTGCTTCCTGCCTGCTTAGGTCTCCTCCTAGTTGCACCAACACACCTCAGTTCCTGACTGACCAGACCACACTAGATGACCCTGATTTAGGCTGGCAGTATAGCCTAGAGGTTAGAGTAATGAACTGTGAATCACCTTGGTACATCCAGCAGGCCTGGGTTTGATTCCCACAACCTCCACATACATACTGTGTGATTCTGAGCAAGTCATTTAACCTGCCTGAAGCTCCCTGGTCGTCCCTGAAAACAGGCACTTTTGCCTAGTGGGCCTTACCCGGTTAACAAAGAATAAATAAAAATAAACCCCCTGTGACTGGGCTCTCCTATTTTTTCAGCTTACTATGGCTAGTTGGGGGGTGGGTCCAGGAGAGTCAGCACAAGGGTAGGGGGTGTCTTTTAGAGTGCCAGTGAGTTTGTATAGCTTCATCTGCTTGTGGTGGCTAGAGTGTTTATTCCCCTCTTATGTCCCGTTCCTTAAGTCATGATCCTGAGTAGCGACTCAACCAACAGCCTATTGGAGCAGATGACAGATGGGTGAATCCCACCCATCCTTTGGAGCTCCCCTGTCCACCCTGCTCTGGGCAGGTGCTGCCTCTGCATGACTCAGCAAGCAAACAGGTGCATGCTGATGTAATTCCTCTCCAAAAGGACCACTGCGTTCCTTCTAGCAGTGCCATCAGGAGGCAGCTGTGCAGCAGAAGGAAGTACACTACCTCCTCCAAAGCAGGAGACATCCAATATGGATGATGGACCCCGCCCTGCCAGCCTGCACTAGACATTCTGATCTCAGGTCATGAACTTGGGTCATCTGGGTGGTAATGTGATAATCGGTAGTGCTACCACTGCATCCATTAGCAGGGTTCACTATTTCTAAGCAACCTGTCAAATACAATACATATTACTGACGGTCCATGTGGACAACACAGTCCACTACTACAACACCCCTTCCATTAATCTGGTGCCCACAAACTTTCAATCCAGTTTCTGCAGAATGGAGAGCTGGTTCTGTGAGTCCAAACTGCCTTAGTGAACTGAACAAAAACAAAATATTTTCATATTAGCCAAACTGTTAAAAATGGCTTTTCTTCAGTTCTGTATGACACTTCATGCCAGTCCCTGGCTTCCTCAGATTCTCTTCCACCACTGTCCAGCCTCTGCCTGATCTCAGACTCTGCTTGTGCCTCCACAGAGGATGGTTTGCCCCCTAAGGGTGTACAGGGTGGAGGGATATAACTTCATGCGATCCATGCGTCAGGTGGTGGGGTTGGGAAGGTAGAGCTGGCCAGGTTTATGAGGTCTCATGGGGAGCCAAGACGTGAGTCATTTTCTTGGTTTTCTCCCTAGATCCCCTGAAGGCTTCAGTGTGCATGGGGGACCAATGCGCATGCATAGGCCAAGTGTGCACAGTGTGGGTCCCAGGCCACCATCATCCCCTCCCAATCTACCCCCCACCACTGCACTGCTACCTGTGGTCACCCAGGTGGCAGTAAAACAGTGGGAAAAGCTTCCCTCCTTCCCTCCACAGATGAGGACAAAGTCCTCTAGGATGCTTTATCCTCCTCCCCTCTGGCTGGGACCCCACTCGTTCCCAAACTTGGGTCACCGACATCACAAGTGGCAGTGTTAGTTAAAAAGGGTTCTTGTGACTGTCCCGATGGCCCAGCAGTGGTGCGTGGCACTGCAATGTGGGTGATCTGAGTTTAGGAGTAGGGAGTTTGAAATCAGGCCAAACCACAGAAGCTGCAGCTCGGCAGTGCACTATGGTCAGGGAAAGATGGCGTTGGGTTCCCATACCACAGCGACCCTACAGTAGGCCCATGGAGCTTGCTCTCTCAGCAGAACATCACTGTGTCTAGTCAAGGCTGTCTGATGGACTATGCCTACGCCGGGGGAAGCACCAGGGAGAAACCTGGGAGAAAAACCCATGACAGTCAACATAATGACTTGGACTCCCAAGTCCTCCCCTAGAACCAGTTGTCCACCAATGTTGGATCCTGGACAGCCACAGGAGGGAGGACAGCCCTCCCATGGATCCCCTACCACACAGGGAAGAACCATGGGAGATGTCAGCAGGACTGGGCAGCAGAAACCCAGGAAAGACAGGGATTAACAGACCAGATCAGGGCATGTCCCTGGGAACAGGCCATATCCCTGACAGAGGTGGATGGGGAGACAAAGCTCAAAGGGAAACAAGCATTTGTCAGTGCTGAATGTTGTTTGCGTTGGTCTGTTGAGCTCGCTCACTGCCCCTCTGTCACTTGCTCAGTCTGTTTCTCCCAGTGCTGCTGGCTACTCTTTTGTACTGGGCTCCTGTCTGCATTGGCACCTTGTTCTGCCCACTAAGAAATCTGCAGCTGTCCCAACCTGTCCGTTGAGATGGCTTGCTCCCCCACTCTCACTTGCTCATTATGTTTCCCTGGTGCTGCAGGCTGCCCTTTTGTGTTGGGCTCCTGCCTCTGTTGGTGGCTTTTTCTGCCCACAAAGAAATCTGCAGCAGTCCTGACACAGGTCTGTTGAGCCTGCTCACTCCCCCTCTCTCACTCACTCATTCCGTTTCTGCTGGCGTTGCAGGCTGGCCTTTTGTACTGGGCTCCTGCCTGCATTGCCGCCTTTTTCTGCCAACAAAGAAATCCACAGCGGTCACGATAGAGCTCCGTTGAGTTCACTCTCTCCCCCTGTCTCACTCGCGCATTCTGTTTCTCCTGGCACTGCAGGCTGCCCTTTTGTACTGGGCTCCTGCCTCTGTTGGTGCCTTTTTCTGCCCTCAAAGAAATCTGCAGTAGTCCTGACAAAGTTCCATTGAGCTCGCTCATTCCCCTTCTCTCACTCGCTCATTCCTTTTCTACTGGGCTCCTGCCTGCATTGCCACCTTCTTCTGCCCACAAAGAAATTTGCAGCAGTTACAATAGAGCTCCGTTGAGCTCGCTCATTCCCCCTCTCTCACTCACTCATTCTGGTTTTCCCGCCACTGCAGGCTGCCCTTTTGTACTGGGCCCCTGCGTGCATTGCTGCCCTTTTCTGCCCTCAAACAAATCTGCAGCAGTCCCAATAGAGCTCTGTTGGCTCCTCACTCCCTCCCTCACTCGCTCATTCTGTGTCTCCCACTGCTGCAGGCTGCCCTTTTGTACTGGGCTCCTACCTGCATTGGTGGCTTTTTCATTACAAGAAATCTGAAGCAGTCCCGACACAGTTCCATTGAGCTCACTCACTCCTCCTCTCTCACTCACTCATTCTGTTTCTGCCGGTGCTGCAAGCTGGCCTTTTGTACTGGGCTCCTGCCTGCATTGCTGCCTTTTTCTGCCTACAAAGAAATCCACAGCAGTCACAACAGAGCTTCATTGAGCTCGCTCACTACCGCTCTGTCACTCGCTTGTTCTGTTTCTCTTGGCGCTGCAGGCTGTGCTTTTATTTTATTTATTTATTAGATCATCAGTTTATAGACCTTTGAGTCATGGACTCATTTACAAAGGCACCTCGTCAAGAGAGCAATACATCACAGCAAACAAAACAGTACAGTACGTAATGCTTAGATTAAAAAAGCAACCAGTGTTACAGGCATTCACTGGTGGCACACACTTCGTAATAGGTAAATCACAGTAGTCATAATATAGGTACATGAGTACCACATCTGGTAGCAACCAGAGATATTTTATTACATTAGTCAGCAGATGCTGCATGAGACCCCAGGTATATACCACTAAAGTAGACAGGGCAGACCCAGCCTAGGGGTGAAGGTAAGGGGCAAGTGGGGGATTATGTGCAGTTGCAGCAGCGAGTGCTTGTCAGATGGCTTCTGAGGGAGACCTTGAAAGGGCTAAGCTTAGTGGAGTCAGCTATATTGGCTGGGAGGGAATTGAACCAGGAGGGAGCCCGATAGCAAAATGATCTCTGGGCCATAGAGGTCCTTACCCTGGGGACAATAAGGGAGGTTTTGACAGTGCTGCAGGTGGAGACTGAGGGGGAGGCATGCTGCAGGGAGGTGGTGACCCCAAGGGGGAGAGCACTAGCAGGGTCTTTTTTACAAGAAGGCAGGTTTGAAAGGGGAGTCTTTCTTCAAGGTTGAGCAAGCTGGTGGTGGAGTACAGCAGGCACGTAGGAGTGCACCGAGGGGCTCCCAGTATTAGCCTGCAGGCCTTGTTTATAGAGAGCTGGATTCTTGCAAGTGCAGTGTTGTCGGCTGCAGCATAGATGGGCAGCCCATAGTCAATTAGCGACAGGACAGAGGAGGTGATTGCCAATCTAAGAGCCTCTTGTGGTAGGCAGTCCCTATGGTGGTATAACAGTCCAATCCTGACATTGGTGGCAGCAGAAAGGGCATTGGTATGGGAAATCAAAGGTAATGCCCAGATACTTGTAGGAGGAAACCTGCTCAATGGGGTTTAGTGTGCTAGGCAGTATCACGGGAGAGGCACCACTGGTATTGCTTTGGCGATGTGAGAAGAGCATAGCTTTGGTCTTTTTTAGGTTCAGGACTAGCCTTCGTGATGTGAACCAATGCTCAGCTCTATCAAAAGCTTGTTGGAGGGTGGCCTGGAGTGTGTTGGGGTTGGGGTCAGCGGCAAAGAGCACAGCGTCATTCGCGTAGAGGAGGATCTTACTTGGGCAGGCCAAGGGAAGGGAGTTGAGGTAGAGACTGAAGAGGAGAGGGCCTAAAATGGAGCCCTGGGGAACCCCAGAGTGGACAGATCATGTGTCAGATAGGGTGCTGTTGATTTTTACACACTGAGTTCTGGCAGAGAGGTAGCTGGTGAACCATGAAGGGGGCCAGGGGAGAAACCAAGGCATCTGAGGGAGTCAAGCAGGAGAGGATGGCAAACCGTGTCAAAGGCCTTGGAGAGGTCAATGAACACGGCACTGACAAGACTTCCGGCATCAAGAGCAGAGTGCAGGAAGTTGGAGAATTCAAGTACGGGGCTCCTGGCTGCGTTGGCACCTTGGTCTGTCCACAAAGAAATCTGCAGCTGTCCCGACAGAGCTCCGTTGAGGTTGCTCAGTCTCCCTCTCTCATGCGCTCATTCTGTTTGTCCTGGCGCTGCAAGCTGGCCTTTTCTACAGGGCTCCTGCCGGCATTGGTGCCTTTTTCTGCCCACAAAGAAATCCGCAGCAGTCCTGATAGAGCTCCATTGAGCTCACTCAGTCCCCCTGTCTCACTCGCTCGTACTGTTTCTCCCACCGCTGTAGGCTGGCCTTTTGTACTGGGCCCCTGCCTGCATTGGTGCCTTTTTCTGCCCACAAAGGAATCCACAGCAGTCCTGACAGTGCTCCGGTGAGTTTGCTCACTCTCCCCCCCTAACTCGCTCTCTCGTTCTGTTTCTCCCGGTGCTGCAAGCTGCCCTTTTGTACTGGGCTCTTGCATTGGGGCCTTTTTCTGCCCAAAAACAAATTCGCAGCAGTCCTGACAGAGCTCAGTTGAGCTCCGTCACTCCCCCCACTCACTCGCTCGATCTTAATCTGTCCCAAACACTGATTTCTCACAGCGACCGTGCTATTCTCCAGCAGGAGTGCAAAAACATATTTTAGCCAGGATATGAAAAATGACAGCTGTACTGTTCATAAGGAGGTGTGAAAAAAATGCCACTGTTGAAAATGTGGCATGAAAATATTACAAATTTGCGAAGTTACAAGGGTGCGTGGAAAAAGTTCAACACACGGTTGTAACACAGTCATGTTATGGAGTTTTGTCACCAAATTTTCAACATAGGGATTTTATGGCCTCTGCCTATGAACAGTGCCACTGTCATTTTCTTAATCTGTCCTGAACACCGATTTCCCACAGCGACCGCGTTATTCTGCGCCAGAACTGTGAAAACACATTTCAGTCAGGATGTGAAAAATGACAGCTGTACTGCTAATAAGGAGGTGTGAAAAAATGCCAGTGTTGAAAATCTGGCGTGACAATAATGCAAATCTGCGAAGTTACAAGGGTGCGTGGAAAGTGCGCAACGCTCACTTGTAACACAGTCATTTGATGGGCTATCATCACCAAATTTTCAACATAGGCATTTAGGACCTCTGCTCATGAACAGTATCACTGTCATTTTCTTAATCTGTCCCGAACAGTGATTTCCCACAGCGACCTCTCTATTCTGTGCCGGAAGTGCGAAAACACATTTCATCCAGGATGGGAAAAATGACAGCTGTATTGTTCATAAGTAGGTGTGGGAAAATGGCAATGTTGAAAATCTGGAGTGAAAATATTACAAATTCACGAAGTTACGAGCATGCGTGCAAACTGCTGCTTGCGCTCATAACACGTCATTTATAGAGTGTCGTCACCAAATTTTCAATATAGGCATTTAGGACCTCTACTCATGAACAGTGCCACTGTAATTTTCTTAATCTGTCCGAACACTAATTTCCCACAGCGACAGCGCTATTCTGCGCCAGAGTGTAAAACACATTTCGGCCAGGATATGAACAATAACAGCTATACTGTTCACAAGGAGGTGTGAAAAAATGCCAATGTTGAAAATCTGGAGTGAAAATATTGCACATTCGCAAAGTTACGAGTGTGCGTAGCAACTGCGCAACCGGCGCACTCGTAAAACAGTCATTTTTTGGATTTTTCCGCAAATTTGCAACATAGGCTTTTGAGAACCCACCTCATGAACACTGGCACTGTCATGACATTAATTGGCCCTGAAATCTGATTCTGTGGTGACACTTAATCACCTTTTGGGGCGTTGACGCCACGACAGCTCCAGAATTCATGAGGAGGGGTTCCAAAAACCCCATGTTGAGAATTTGGTGCCAAAATTCCAAAAAGTGACTGAGATATGCATTAAAGTTGGAAAAAACCCATTTATTCCATTATACAGCTTACCTCAGTTCACGGTCGGCTTTGAAGAGTGCAGACGTGTTCCTGGTCCACCGGAGATTGTCGCGCCAAGCTCCGGAGGTAAGTATGGGGGGAGGAGGGTGTGGGAGGCAGGGTGTGCAGTGGGTGGGCGTGGGTTGCGGGGGGCAGGGAGACCACCGAGGGACAGTTTCTTTTACAGGTTAAAAAAAAAAAAAGACATTGGGGACAGTTTTTATTTTACAGGGGCATGTGGCACACTGGGGTGGCTCCCAGTGTGCAGCACAGCTTTCTTTCTTTTTGGGGGCAAGCTGTAGCCGATGGGGGATTGGGCACCCCGTCGGTGCACAACAAAAGGGGGTGACATTATACCCGACAGGGAGTGGGCTCCCCATCGGCAAATAAAGATGGTGGGGGGTTAGCTATTGTTTGTGAACATGGCGGCAAACTGCGCCGTATGTCCTAAACAAATATCAGTGTCAAAGATCCAGCCATGCAATGATAGGTCGCTCCACTTAATGCAGCAAATAGCTTACTCTGCAATGACGAGGCGGCCCCTGATTGCAGAGGCTAAATTTTTACAAGTTGGTGGCACGCTGGCTGAACTAGTGTCAGCAGCAGCATGCCACAGCATTGGGGGATGCTGGACAAGCCTTTTAAGGCTATGGGGGCATTGGCCACAACAGTGCCATGCCTCCACAACCTGCTTGGGAGAAAGTTGCCGCAATATGTTTCTTGCGCATGTGCACAATCAACATAAAAAGGGCTCCTGCCACAAAACTATCCCAGTTGGCACAGGTAGAGTTCAAATCAGGCTAATTATGTCTTAAGATTTATTAACTTTATGCAGTGCTAAGTACAGGTACTCGAGGATAATGCATACTGTGTCGTTTATTGTACTTGGTTTTGCTAGACCTCCACAGTTTTATTTGCAACTTGTTTTAAACCATAAGAATTTTTACATCTTGGCACAGGTCAGGTCTGTCATGGCAATGCAGGCTCATGTTGCACAATTAACAAGAGGATTTATAGAAAATGTATGCATGGCCCCCACATGAAGATATACCTTGGACCACAATTTTATGTACCCTACATTAAGTATAAAGTAATATCAATTTCTATAACTTTTCAGTTGTGACTAAGTATTTGTAAGATGTTATATATAAAACTAATAAAACTAAAATAAAAAACTCCATAAAAGCATGTCCCAAAAGTAAGAATTTCAAGCCATTCTGTTCCTCATAAACCAGAGGCTTTTACACAAAAAGTGGATCTTTGTCCCTGACACTTTATTTACAGCAGAGGCTTATTCCGGAGCTGAAGTTACAGTCTCCAGCCCATGCCACATACCTCTCAACCTCCTGCCTTGCAAAGCAGGAGTGAGTAATTGGCTGGATCCCCCACCAGCCCCATGCAAGAGCAAAATTTAAAAAAAAAAGAAAACTATTTAGAGGGAGTCGTTTGTGCCAATCAAATCAAAAACAAAGCAACCATAGAGAAAGAACTGGAAAAAAACAGAAAAATAGACTCACTCACCCGATTGAAATATTCACCAGATAAACGTAGTGCAGTTTTTTTTAAGTTACATTTTTTTATTGAAAAGTTTTCCAGCAGTAAAACACAATACACATGAATACCAAGGGTATAACATACAGGTGCTCACATAAAACATACACATAATCAAATGGCAGTACATGCTAAATACAAATTTTGGCAGGACAGAGGTTTATCATGATCACGGAGGTGTCAGCGTGGCTCAGTTGGTAGCACATCTGCCTCTGGACCAGAAGGTCATGGGTTCTTGTCCCACATCGGGATTGGACTTGCACCTAAAAATTGCTGGCATCCGAGTGCAGTATTGGGGGGTGCTGTACTGCTGGGGTCTGCTGTCCTTCGGATGAGACATTAAACTGAGGTCCCTTATGCCCATCCAGGTGGGTCCAGGTGGAAGTAAAAGAACCCAGGGCACTCTTTGCAAAAAGCAGGGAGCATTTGGGGTGCCCTGGCCAACATTCCCCTTCCCATAATCCGGTTTATGCGATTATCCAGGCTGTGTGTGGGTGATGATGTGCGATATGGCTGCCACTACACATTGTCACTTCACTACCAGTCTAGCATTGCTTGTAAAGTGCTTTGGGATACTGTGTATGAAAAGCGCTATATAAATGCTGATTCTTCTTCTTCTTCATCATCCTGGGACAGAGACTCAGCCTTATATCATCTACAGTATGGCAACATATATCACAAATGGAAGGCTGGATATACAGGAAGGTGTAATCATCCATTCTGGTCTTGGAGGTGAAAAAACTGTGCCATAAACGTACTACTGTTAATTCCTGCACAAGAACGTGAGGTGACCCGGGTACTACTGATGTTTCGGGGTAAAGTACCACTTTCTTGGAGTGGGTCAGGACCTGACAGCGTGCGGGAGCTCACTTGGTGTAAGAGACAAACACAGCCACAAATCATGCTTTTAACATTTCAAGGCTCTCTGAATGTAAACCGGAACTAGTTGTTGTCCCCTCAAACATGGCTTTGGGGTCTTCTGCCTTTTGGGGCTAACAGTCACAGAACTAGACTAGTTCAGATGAGTGTGGTTTGAAGTTTGGATTTCAATGAAGGTGATCATTCTGAGGTAGTGGAAGTTTGTATTTGAGTCATCTAATATTATTTCTAGTTGAAAAAAACACATTTTATAATTACTTACATTCTCTGAAATTCATTGATGCTGCAGATTGTTTTATTTGTTTACTTTCTTGGTAGAAAATGACATGTATGATAATGTCATAATTATACACAATCTTGTTTTGTTTCAAATCCTTTATCTGCTTTGATTGCATACTTCCTGGACATGAGGAACACCCACAAACAGTGCTGTCACTTATGGTGCAATAGTCTCCTCTCCTCCCACTGTATCCTAAGTGTCCAGATAGACTGTGTTGGGGGTGTTCTCAAGTCCAAGAAAGATGCAGTGGGAGTTGATCAAGGACTGTAAACAAACACGTTTTTGTGTGGTAACACCACTATGGTGGGCAGTCTGGTTTTCATTTTCAAAAGGAAAAAAGGAATCAGAAGTAAACTACAGCTGCAGTTTCACCAGAATGGGATTAATCATATAATGTGTTTTTAGGCTCTTGCTATATTTATTATTCTTTGATAACTGGGTAAGATCCAGTAGGCACAATGCCTGTTTTCAGTGGTGACCTGGGAGCACTGGCGAGGTTAAGTGACTTACTCAGGGTCACACAGTATGTAAGTGAAGATTGTGGGAATCAAATCCAGGTCTGCTGGATGTACCAAGCTCATTCACAGCTTATTACTCTAATCTGTAGGCTATACTGCCAGCCTCAGCTTTCCTGTAAAACTGGTTAAACAGCGCAGTCGTGATCGACTGTCTCACTGCCTACATGTTCTACTTATTTGATACCATCACAGCCTTTTGAAGAGGCAGGCATTACCTACTAATGTTGTTTGCAAAATGTGGATTTGTACCCCCCCTCTTTTTGTACATGATTACATGGAGACAATGTTATGCGCACCAACTGTTTCTGAAGTTGATAGTTTTACAAACAGAATTTGTTGGAAGAGACCTGAGAAAACCCAAAGAGTGGTCAAGGATTTTTTTTTTATTTAGTTATTTAACCAGGTATAGCACACTAAGCTGAAAGCTTTTTTACAGGAGCGACCTGGGAGCACAAGGAGGTTAAGTGATTTGCTCAGGGTCACACAGTATGCAAGTGGAAGCTGTGGGATTCAAACCCAGGTCTGGTCTGCTGGATGTCACCAGATTTGCAGCTCAGAGCCTTAGACCACTGCTCTATACTGCCTCTAAATTTGGCAGCTGGGTTTCTTTTTTTTAACTATATGTTTGAGTTTATCAAATCACATACAGCAATGTGATGCAGCTATAGATCCTATAAAAGGGACAGGCAAAAGATGAGGGCACCACTCCTCATAATATCATCAAAGGTATCATTATATGTCTATAGATACGTCATACAGCATGGCTTCCGAAAGGCACACAGTACCACTACAGTGCTGCGCAAGTACTCTGGCTTCATCCATGAAGCCCTAGACTGGAGTCGGCTAGTGGGGCAATTTATATCGACCACACTAAAGCATTTGACACAGTCAACCACTTCATACTACTGGACAATCTTTCCTCCACTGGGCTCTCAACTGAAGTTGTGTGTAACCCCTAGGTGGCGCTATCCCAAGGGCTACTACCCCTGCCTGCTTGGCTAGTAGCAGGTTAAGGGGCCTGAGTTCTGAAACGGGTGCCTCAACCCGGAGGTCAGGGTTGGTAGTGGTCAAACTAACCTGGGCACAGCCCTCCGGGACACTGTAACCCCCCCTCTTTCCCCTCTAGTGGCCTGAACATTGTACAATAATCACTTTCACAATACCGTTGATACACCACACAAGTACCCACACTGTTTGCACTTACCACCAGGTCTGGTTCCTCTGGCTCGACCCTGGGGACCCCCTGTAAAACAAGGTTATGCACAGCAAATAGCAACAATAGAGTACTTTGAGCACAAACTGGAACCACAGTCAGATTACATACAGAAAAAGTTAGATCTGATTTATTCAGGGGACTTGAACAAGGGGGGAGCGAAATCAGGTTAATTAGCTTAAACGTTATATCAATCAAGCAGTTATGCATGCACTTTGAGTCCCCCCACACAGTCCACCTCTAGGTACCCAGGTGGAGAAGAGATGGGCTAGCCAGGACTGTTGCCCAGGGTTGCAGCTGGTTGGGGCCCTGTGATGGAAAACACAACATGCACAGTACACAATATTTGTAATCCGGAGCCAGAGGGCTCCGTTCGTAAAGGAAACGAAACAACAAGACAATCAGATGACACACTCAGATTAAGCTGTTGTTGCAGGGAGCTACCCCGGTATTTACTCACGATACCCAAGACTGGACACAGGCTGGATGAAAATTGAGACTGCAGGTGGTTGATCTGGAATGCCAGGAGAAGCATGGCCCACATGAGTCGCAGAGGCATCATTCCTGTTCAAGCGTGGAGCAGGGGGGCTGATCCCCAGGCAGATCTCTCGTCGATGGCTTCTCTGTCCAGTGGGTAGTCTGGCTGGGTCAGTCTGGCAAGGTCCAGACTGCATGGAGACAGATTCGGATGCAGTCCGTTTTGGGCTGGATACAGCTTCCAGCAAGCAGAACACAGTTCAGACAGTGGGGAACCAACTCACAACCCACTAGCAGCTCATAGCACATTTACATTTATGGGAATTCTACTGTACCAGGCAAAGCGCTCCCCGGTCAGAATCGCAAACTCTCTGCACACACCGGGAGCTTAGGGGTAGCTGGAAATTCCTGACAGGCTGATTGCATTCAGCAAAATCTTCGGTCTTCTTCAGGTTGAGCCTGGCCCACTTCAGTAGCTTACTTTAGTCACACAAACTTGGATTTAGTCCAAAATAATTCTCTTCTCTCCCTCTCAGGAGCAGCAGGCAGACATGGAGGCCAAACTCTCAGCCTTTTTTATAGTCCTTCCATGCGAATCCACTCAGGATTGCTCTCAGAATCACTTCAGCTCCTCTCCTTTTACTTCCCAGCTCAGAACTAAACTGAAAAACTGCAAGCAGCCCGGGACTCCGCCAAGATCCAAAAGATTTGGTTGGCTGATTTGACTGTCAGTCAAAGCAAGAGCTCCCCCTTCAGTTGCAAAAAAGGCTCAAAAACTCAAACCACAGTTCCTACAGATTTTGAATTCAGACAGCTCCTGTAGTCTGGCTACATTTTAGGTCCCACCAGAACTGATCGGTCCAATTTGCAGTCCAGGACCAAGATAGTGGAGACAAACAAAACAGTCCTTGCTACAAAGAAAGCAGGTCAGACAAACTACATTATCATTATCATTCTAAATGGTTTTCAGCAAATAGTTAAATCTTTCAACAGAGCGCCATCTCAGATTACTTGTGCTGCAATCAAGCAGCTCTTAAAGAGACAGTACACAGAGGCTATACAAGCTCTGGTAATCACATTTAAACTGCTAAAATGCAGGACACCAGCCTGGCAGTGAGCATTTAGGCAAGCTCAAGGAAGACTTTTTGAGAACCCCCATGTAGCAGCGGCTCTAGCCACAAATGGTTACCAGGGTACAGCCGTGGCACAACAGATGGTAGCCAGGGTACTTATATATTGTTACTATGGGGGAATCTCTGCACCATATGGGGCACCAACTGGGGCACAGCATTTTTTTACCAGGGCACATGCCCTGGTGGGCCCTGGTGTAGAGCCGCCACTGCCCCCATGTGTAGGGGGGGTTACATGTGGATTGTTTGAAAAGTTATCTAGGGCACAGATCCCAACAACTCAAAATTAGAGGAAGCCTCTCTGATAGCAAACAAGTGTGCACAGGTGTCCCACAAGGCTTGATCTTGCTATTGCTTGTGACGCCAGAGACCCGAGTTGAATAATGAGGTCAGATTGTTAGAGGGCTGGCAGGCGGGGAAGGGGAGGCTTGAGCGTCTGTAGGACTGCTCATCTCCTCTGGGAGTGGGGGGAGCCATGGCTTGGTGCATGACCTACCTCTAGCGGAGGCTGGAGGTTTGGCATGCCTGAGCAGCACATAAGAGGTGGCACATGTTGGACGCTGGCATAATGCTGTGGCATCAGTGCACATTGTGGCTCAAAGGGGGGATGTATGCCTGAAAAATGCCAAGGCCCAGCGTGATACTGACAGAAGGACGAGGCAAGGTTCTCGCCACTAGCATCTGAAGCTTGGAAGTGGACCCCAATGAGAACATAAGGTATGGAACCGGGGGCTAGCTAAGGGTGCCAGGCTACCACTCCCACTCTGCCCCATCTGGGGGCTAAGCCATGGCTCCATGGGGTCCTCCGGGCTTGTGGTGCTGGTGGAGGGGTCAGGTGACAGCACTGTGGATGGGGCAGTGTATAGACATAGCAAAACTTTTTGGCTGTCAAGGCATGGTTCTCAGATCACAAAATTCTGATGAACTATAAAAAAATGAAGACTATACTATTTGCTAACCCCCATAACAAGCATAAAGCATACCAATTAACCATATGGAACAGCAATAATGCCCACCTGAACAGGTAAATACCATCAAATATCTAGTGATAACCCTTGACAGCTCACCATCCTTTGCCAACCATGTTGAGCATGTGGTAAAGGCAGTCAATAGAAGGACTGGCCTCCTTTATAGGCACAAACACTGTATGACCTCAGATGTGCTCAGACTTGCAGTGACCAGCTCGATCATTTCCATCATCGACTTTGATCTGGTGGTGTATGGTGCTGCCTCTTATACAACTCTTTAAAGGATCAACACAGTATTAAACAAGTCACGTAGGCTAATAACTGGAGCCCATAGGCTTACACATACCTATGAATTATATTCTCAGACCAATTGGCTGCACCTGAAAAGAAGAATGAAATACCAAGTATGTCTCTTAGGAAAGAAAACCTGCCTAGGCTTAACCCCTCTGCAATCCAACAATTCCTCACTCCAGTGAACAATCCTCATCGGACACGGGGCATGACCAGACAGTCTCTCCAAGTCCCCTTCTGCTGAACCTCGCAAACTCAGTGGTTCTTTGCCTACCAGGCTCCTTGTTGGCTAAATTGCCTCCCCTAAAACATAATGTCTGAACCTAAACTAGGACCCTTTAAGAGAAAATTTCGCCAACACCTAACCGCACTTTGCAGCTGTAACGGCTAATGCTAATTAGCATTACCCCCACTTCTTCCCTGCATAATCACCCCACCTACCCCCCTCTATTTTCCACTCTTACTCTCGTCCTCCTTCCTACCCTACCTGCCACTGCCTCCACCCCTCTCTCCACCCCATTTCCTCCTGCCGCTATCTCCTTCCCACACACCCTTGTCACCACCCCTTCCGCCCCTTCACTACCCTCCCCTTGCCTCCATGTCTTATCTTCTCCCCCCCCACCCCCGTCACCCAGCCCTTATCAAGACTAGGTCAACTCTGACTGATTCTGTCCAACTTGAAACAATGCTGTAATAATGTGCAAATACTTCTCACTTTGTTTAACTCTCTGCACACCAGTTTACCTGATGTTATCTTATATTTTTTGAAATCAGACAAGGTCAGCTCAGACTGATTTACTTCTGCCTCTCACATTCAGCAAAATATGCCTATTCCTCTGTATGACAAATATTTTGATTCTCTTACTTGTATTGTTTGTCTGATTGTTGTAGTTATGATGTGGAACCTTTTTTTTTTTGTATTTTTTTTTTCCATTACGTGCTACCGTGCTCAGCCACTCATTCAGGCTGTACCAAGGCACCTCCGATCTGTCCCGTTCCCATGTCCCCACCCCTCATATCTGCAGTCATCCCCAGGGTGACCCGGACGTAACCCTTCACCAGGTGGGCCCCCCTCCTCCGAGGGAGAGGCAGGCCCCCCCTCCTCTGAGGGAGAGGCACCTGTGGGACAGGCAAGCGCACTTCTTAGCCCTAGGGTACTGCTGAGGGACGGTCCCCGGGACATCGACAGCATCAGACTGCCAGGCAGCCATCATCTGGTCGAGCATGGATCCAGTTTCCGTTTTCTGGTGGTGTTCCCTCTCTTGTGCATGACTGCATTACCCCCGGTCTCCACCGGAGGTCACTGCAGCATGACACACTCCCACAGACCACCCCAGGAGAGGACAGCAGTCCTCCGGACGCTCAATCCTCTCCTCCCCTGCTGACCCCTAGTGACCCGAGTCTGTTCCTGAACCCGGGTCACCGGCGTGGGTCGAGATAAGGCGCCAGCGCCTCAGCCCTCTATGTCACCGGGCCGGCGGAACCTTTGTTAATGAGCTTTCAGCTCAAAGGTATTACAATCCAAGAATTAAATAAATAAATGTGGGGGAAGTAGTCATAAGAACAATAGAAACAGACCATCGAATATAGAAAGAAAAGCCTGTGTGGCTGAGGCTATGAGCAGCATGGCTAGTAACTTATGTTCATTAAACCAAAAAGGTCTTGGCAGCTGGGTTTCAATGCAAAAAAAGTGTAAAATAATGCACTTGAGGCACAGAAGCGCAGGGGCAGAATACAAACTGTTCCTGTATCACTTAATATCTCTTCTCCTACACCTGCCTCCTTTTCATTAGATTACTGCTTCAAGAGTGAGTTTGTCATGCATGGATGCTACGACTACCAAATATAATTTGTACATATGTTCATACCAGCCTGTACTTTGTATAAAATGTTTTGTGTCATAATGCTTAACTCTCCTGCTAGCTTGCCTCAGCACGCTGTTACTTTTACTCTGTACTATGCTGCCTGTCAGGTTTTGAGGCTGTTGTATATAATGTTTCCTTATTTGATATTGTCTTACCTATGCTTTGTATCATTTGTTTATGTACCTTGAACTGCATATTTAACTGCAACCTTACTTCTATACCTTGTATAACTTATTTCTATTCTTAGGCCCCGTCCACACTGCACTGCTCAGACCCCATAACGGATAGAAACCGTTACAACCGGGGAGCAGTGCAGTGTGTCCATGTTGGCGGTATCCGTTAAAGGACCGGTACGCGGTCACGCTAAGTGCCGGGCGACGTTACGGCGGCACCCGTTCCCAGGATGCAGCTCGCTGCGCTACGGGCTCTGCAGGGGACCGTTACCACGCATCCACTCTTCGTCCAGTAACGTCACAGAGGCGTAACCAGTTTCATAAACGTTGTTGAAACCACCTCATATGTAGTTTCAACAACAGTTACGAAAACGCCTTCTGTAATGTTACAGGTGTAAACGCGAACCATTGCGGTAACAGCTTGGGCACTCTGTAATGTTACAGAGGCGTAGTGTGGACAGGGCCTTCCTGCCTTGTTTTCTACCTCTCCCGGGTCGTCCCTGAAAAAGGGACTACAATTGTCTCAGTGGACTTACCCAGTCACCAAAATTCAATAAATAAATAAAACAAATAAAATGGGAAGAGTGGTACTGATGACCTCTGAGCAGGAAAGAGACCTGGGGTGATTACTGGATGACCTAAAGGTGGCCAGGCAGTGTGACAAGGCAGTTGGGAGGGCTAGTGGGATACAGGGGTGCAGAGGAAGGGGGATCAGCAATGCAAATAGGGAGAAGGTATTGCCTCTGTATAGATCACTAGCAGGATCCCACCCAGAGTACTGTCCCATTCTGGAGACCGCATCTCCAGAGGAGCATAGACAGGGTGAAGGCAGTCCAGAGGAGGGCAACTAAAATGGTGCAGGGTCTGCTTCAGAAGCCTTGCAAGGAGAAACTTAAGGACCTAAATATATACACCCTGAAAGAGAGGAGGGAGAGGGGCATATGACAGCTCTCACCAATCTGTTTTGTACCACACTTACTTTATGTTGCTTTTGTGTTTGTACACCTTATCATTTGTATCTATTTTGTTTTTGTT
The DNA here is from genome assembly GCA_016271365.2 of Neoceratodus forsteri. NCBI lineage: Eukaryota > Metazoa > Chordata > Ceratodontiformes > Ceratodontidae > Neoceratodus > Neoceratodus forsteri. Next base: position 1,027,120,317 of record CM028134.1, read on the forward strand.
CACCTTATCATTTGTAACCCCCGGCGATCTGGAATCGAAAGGTACTTGCCTAGTATGCCTCCTGTAAAACTCTTAAATAAATAAATAAATAAATATGATAGAGACCTTTAAATAACTCACGGGTTAAATAAGATACAGGAGGGAAGTATTTTTTCAGAGAAAAAGGTGTTCAAAGACAAGGGGGTATGATAAGAAGCTAGAGGGGATAGATTCAGGAGAGATGTGAGGAAGTACTTCTTCACCAAAAGAGTGATGGATTCCTGGAAAAGTCTTCCTGCAGAGGTGGTGGGGGTGAAAACAGGGGTGGGGTTCAAGAATGCATGGGACAGGCATAAAGGAATCTTAGGGAAAGGGAAGGGGGGGGTGAATGGGCCAGAGAGCAAGTAGGATCTGCGGTGATACTACAGGCAGGCAAAAATGGGCAGACTAAGCAGTCCTTATCTGCCAGAAAATTCTGTACTTCTTTGTTCAGAATAGGACCACTTGGGCCACCCGGTCTGCCCAGATAGTCCCTGCCTATTCTATCTCCGTAGACCCTACATGGTCTCCAGTGCCCTTCCCCTCTACCTGCTTATTTACCAGTATTCCTTATGCTATCCTATGCATGCTTGAAGCCCCCAACTGTTTTCTACTACTGCTTATATCTAATACCATGTATGAGAATGTAATTTATTTTCTGTATTATATGAAAATAATAAAATATAATTAAAAAAATTAAATGTGTTTTTAAACTAGGGACAACTGGAGACCTACAGACAGTATACTGACACTTACCTAAGAGGCTTTCGGGGGGGGGGGGGTTCTGATTAACACAACAATACTCCTGTAACATTCTCTACATCTCTCATTAACTTTTTCCTGCTCCTTATCTTTGTTATGCTAACTTCCCCCATCTGCTGCCTGAACTCACCTGACTAGTTCCCTGTGGATCCTCCCTACGTCCCTTGCTTTTCAGTTAAAGAGAATGCTGGCAAATTCCCTTTGAGATGGAATGTTAATTCCAGGGCGGGGCTTTACCAAACCAGGTAAAATTATGATCAAAGTATATGTTGGGATTGGGAGAAAATTTTAGATAAATGTTCTTTTGAGTTGACCCTAATGTTTTATATATAGTGTATACGTAGTTCACAATATTGCTACTGTTGTAATTGGATTTTAAAAATGATAAATTGTATATTTATTGTTACTTTCTAGTTATTACTCTTCCCTCAGCCATCCCTAGCCCCTCTCAGAGCCCCATGCTGCCCCAACCCTGTCAGCCCCCATCACTTGGGGGGAAGGGATAAGGAAGGGGCTGACCAGAAGCCCTCTCCTCCAGATGAGGGGAGTAGCCTTCAAGCCCAAGGGGGGGAGGGGGGAAACAGATTGGGGATGGAGGTTTCAGGAGGAGCAGAAGGAGGATGGAAGTATAAGGAATCTGGGTGGGGTTCGACAAAGAGGATCAGGGATAAGGGGTGGGGGTTGGTGTTAGTAAATTTCAGGAGCTTGGGAAACAAGTTGCCAGAGTTCCAGGCCATGCTGTTCGGGGGTGGGGGGTGAATGTGGCGGTGGTCACGGAAACGTGAGCCAACAAAAACCATGACTGGGACCTAAACGTACGGGGGTACACTATGCTTAGGAAGGATAGAAAGGAGGGCAGAGGGGGTGGAGTGGCTATGTTCATTAGAGATGACATAGAAATTGCTAGGGTAGAAGAGGCAGAGGGAAACGTGGAAGCCTTATGGGTCACCACGATCCCCAGCAGGAGATAAGGTCAACCTGGGTGTAGGTATAGGCCCCGGGATGAGTGATGTTCTAGAGGATGGTTTGCTGGACAACTCACTGCCCAGTGGACCAAAAGGGGAAGGAGGGAGTTGATGGGGACCTTAATATGCCAGGTACAAACTGGGGAACCATGTTCTCTAAGGTGGCCAAGGAGCAGAGGCTGCTGGATGGCTTCCAGGATGTGTTCTTAACACAGCATGTGATGGAGCCCACAAGGGAGGGGCATGTCCTGGATGTGGTTCTGGCAGATGGGGATCTGGTAGGGACATGGTTGTACAAGACCCCTGACTGGAGCGACCACAATACTGTCTGGTTTCAAATAAGCATGGGGGGGTGAGATCTAGGACACTGGCAGTGGACTTCAGGGGGGCAGACTTTATGGGCATGGGAAATATTCTCAAGGATCACTTGATGGGGATTACCTCAATGACAAGTGTGGAAAGGAGATGGGAGGTCATAAACCGGGGACTTCATGAGGCAGTCAGAATCTGCGCTAAGTTGAAACGTAAGGGAGCAGGGTCACATAAACCATGCTGGTGGTCCAGTGAGGTACAGGTAGCAGTCAGAGAAAAGAAGGCAGTCTACAAAAAATATAAAACAAAAAGAGGGGATAGGGATAAGGAAATGTACCAGCTTGCATCTAGAAAAGTCACCCATATGGTGAGGGAGCAAAGTCCAGTAAAGAGCAGTGGCTGGCATAGGGGATACATGGAGGGGAAAAGGGGTTCTTCCGGTACATTGGGGAGCGGAGAAAAACTAAGGGCCATCTCAGCAGATTGAGATCAGAAGGAGGGTGGGTGGAAGAGGCGAGGACCAGGCAGAGGTATTTAACGAGTACTTTGCCTCTGTGTTCACTAGGGAGGGGGATGGGATATCTACAAAGCAAGGCACGAAGGGGATAGAAACGTCAGTAAGTGGGATCAGGGGAGCAACAGAAATGGAGCAAGAGGGAGACAGAGGTACCCCAGGGGTGTCACATCTGGGTAAGGATAAAAAGGCCAGTAAGGTGGAAGGGACGGATGATGCTATCTCCGCCAAAAGGGTGTGGTTAGCCCTCAAGGCCCTAAAGAAAGATAAATCTCCTGGGCTGGATGGCATTCATCCGAGAGTACTATGGGAATTGGCGGACATACTGGCTGCACCCCTGGCGGAGTGTTTCAGCAGGTAACTTGAGACAGGGAGGGTACCTAGCGATTGGCAGAGTGTCATGTGGTACCAATCCATAAAGGGGGTTGAGGAAGTACCAGGTAACTATAGACCCATCAGTTTGACCTTGGTGGTGGGAAAATTAATGGAGAGTATACTAAAGGAACGATTGGGGGTGTACTTGGAGGAGGTGGGAGGTCTGGATAGTCGGCAACATGGGTTTGTGCTAGGTAGATCATGTCAAACCAACCTTGTGGAGTTCTATGAATGGGTAACATCAGAACTGGACAGGGGTAAGCCTGTGGATGTATTATTCTTGGACTTCAGCAAGGCGTTTGACTCTGTCCCCTCAATGGTCTGGTGGAGAAACTGATGGGGTTAGGAGTAGGCCCTTTGATGGTCAGATGGATTGAAAACTGGCTAGCTGGACGCACTCAGAGAGTGGTCTGTGGGGAGCTCTTGAACCCTAGAGAGGTTGGTAGTGGGTACCGCAGGGCTCGGGCCTGGGTCCGATCCTGTTTAATGCATACATATCGGACATAAGGGAGGGTATAGGGTGTGAAATGAGTCTCTTCGCGGATGACTCCAAGATGGGAGCAGTAGTTGAGGGAGAAGAGGGGACCTGGACACCCTGGAAAGCTGGGCTCACACATGGAAATTAAATTTCAATATCACCAAGTGCAAGGTGTTGCATCTTGGTCGGGGAAACCCTAAACACAGGTACACCCTGGGAGGGGAGGCGCTGGAGGCCTCAATAGGGGAAAAAGACCTAGGGGTCATGGTGGATGCATGTATGAATAACCCTGAGCAGTGCAGGAGAGCGGCTAGCAAGGCAAACAGGATGTTGGGATGCATCGTAAGGGGGATCACCTCTAGGAGCAAGGAAGTGATTCTGCCGCTGTACAATGGACTGGTTAGACCACACCTTGAGTACTGTGTACAGTACTGGAGACCACACTTGAAGAGGGACATACAGCTCCTGGAGAGGGTACAGAGGAGGGCAACAAAGATGATACAAGGGCTAGGGGATTTGTTGTATGAGGACAGACTTAAGGAGCTCTGCCTGTTTTCATTGGAGGAGAGGAGAGACAGGGGGGACATGATTGAGGTCTTCAAGTACCTCAAGGGAATAAATAGGGTAAACATGGAGGGGATCTTTAGACTAAAACAGGGAGGTATCACCAGAAGGCATGGTTTGAAGTTGGAAGGCGGAAGGGTGAGGGGAAAAGGAGGAGGTTTTTCACTGAGAGGGTGGTGGACCCTTGGAATGCACTGCCTGGTGAGCTGGTTCAGAGATCCACAGTGGAGGGCTTCAAGAGAGGGTGGGACAGACACAGAAAGTGGATGTATCAGATGATGGCCTGTCCCAGGGGGGTGGGAATGGATGATACGGGTTTCTGGAGCACAAGGGATGGGAGGGTCTCGGCACCCAACTAAGGATCTAAGGTTCGAGCAGACTCGATAGACCATAAGGCCTAATCTGCTGGCAAATAGTATGTTAGTATGTTACCTATCTCCTCCCCATGGTGGAGGTCCTCTGGCTGGGCCAGGTCCCCTGGAAAGGCTGCAGGTGGGACTCCAGGACTGAGCCTAGGCTGGTGAGGTGTGGGGTCTGTGGGCTGCACGGAGTGGAGTCATTATGCCGCATGGCTGCATTTTCTCATTTTCCCCCTTGCACTACTCTTCTCCCCCATGGACACTGGCTTAGATGGGCATGCTCGCACAAGGTGTGTGTGGCCATTCAGTCAATCAGTGGTCCCCTAACCCACTTGCGGTACTTCACCTGCACCGTCATCTATAGTCACCCAGGTGGCAGTTGCCTGGCGATGGTGATCCACCATCCCATCCCGAAGGAGGACAGCGCCCTGTGGGATGCTCAGTCTTCCTCCCCTGGCTGGCCCACCGATGATCTAGTACTGAATTGAGGTCATCGGCATCATGAGCAGTACCGCTACCGCTGCACTGGTGAACCCCACAGTAATAAATAAAAACAGGACCTGACCATGACACAAACAGACATTAAAACTGTGGAGCGACAAATAGCAAAAATATGCCTCCTTTAGATTTAATGACATTTCTTTTTTTTAAGTTTCTTTTATACACACACTGCTGTGGGGGTATACTTACCCCCCCATCGAGCCCTGTGCACAGATGCTCAACTGACCCTATGTGGAAACCAGCCTCCTCCACAATGGCCAGAGTGAGGAGAACCACAGCTTGACCCCTGGAAGAGGGGAACCAGGAAGGAGACCACATTACCCTGAGTCCTTGTCTCCATTCGCCAGGCTTTGTTTGGCCCAAATGGGGTAGGTCGTCCGTCGGGGGCTGTCACTCTGCGGACAGAGGGGGTATTTTGCCTTGTATGGTTGCTCTTCCCCTTGGAGTGCAGCTTGACATGGCAATGTTATGCCGCAACTCCACCCCATGCTTCCGCTGCATCACCACACTTCGGCACCTCCAACAGCCACCAGAGGCCACTCCAGGAGTGATCGCTTCCCCTCACCAGGAAGAGAGAGTAGTCCTGTGGAAACTCAATCTCTCCCCCCCCCCGAATCCCAGTGGCCTGGGCTTGTTCCCGAACCCAGTTCGCCGGTGTGGCGCAAGGTGTGGCATCCAGCGCCTCAACCCTCAGCGCCACCGGAACGGCTAGACTTAATGACATTAAAGGACAAACTTGAACAACAGCTGGAGAGATAGAAGGAAGAAACAAGACAATGCAAACACTGTCAGCATGATAGAGATGCTAGAGACAAGGTCAATGAGAGTGTTTATGATACATGTTATAGATCACAGGTGTCATGTGATGCTCCCGATCAGTCACAGCACTTCCTTCAGTTGTCCGTGAGACACTCTTATCTCCGGAAGAGTGTCTTGCACACTGTGCTGCAGTACTGGGCTTCTCACTGGAGGTTCATGCCATCAACATTAGGAAGAAAAAAAAAATTTCATTTAAAGGGACACTGTCAGCTTTTTATTGCAATATTTGGTCATATATTACCAGTGTGCCCATGGCAACAGCATTAGTAAGCCCACTGTTGGGAATGCCTAATTTTGTAAAATTATAAGTCTATCTTACATTTGTAATAATTTTTAATATTCGGTTTGGGATGAGCTGGTGAAGCCACCAGAAGTCTCCTGGGGTTGTGAATGCGCATCTAGCGTGCGTCTATAATGGCTCCTTCATGTTTACAAAAGTTGAGTTTTACATTTCCCTGGCCATTATGAATGAAGAATAGGGTCCAAAAGAGTGCTTCATTCTGAGCACAAAGATGTAATGTCTCACTTCAAACTGAGCAGTAGAAGTACTAAAAAACAGATTTGAGAAGTTGAGCCGAGATCCTAAGCATCCGCATATGAATCAGTTGTTGTCTTTTCTGTACGAGGATTTCCCATGGCATTCTCTGGAAAATAAACTTTCAATAAAAGTAAGTTCAATTGAGGATTTTCATGAAAATATATAATTTTTCAGTTGTTTTCTCTGCTGAGTTCAGGGCTGCTAAAATTTGCTGTTACTTGGCTTGGGCTCAACAGCACCCCAGGTGTACACATTGAGATCCTTTAGTCTCTCTTCATATTGCTTTTGATGCAGACCCTGCACCATTTTAGTTACCCTCCTCTGGACCTCTTCCACTCTGTGTTGTTCCAAAGATGTGGTCTCCATAACCGCACACTATACTCTAGGTGGGGTCTTACCAGTGATCTATACAGAGGCTACACCACCTCCCTCTTTCTGCCAGCGATACCCTTCCCTATGTAACACATCATCCCACTAGCTCTCCCTTTGTCGCACTGCCTGGCCATCTTTAGGTCATCTGATAGGATTACCACCAGGTCTCTTTCCTGCTTGGTGGTAGTCAACACCATTCCACCCATTTGGTACTTTGCTCCTGACTTTGTGTGCCCTGAGTGCATTATTTTGCACTTTTTAATTATTTATTTATTAGAGGTATCAGAATTACAAACCTTTGAGTCAGAGACTCATTTACAAAGGCTCCACGTCACATTACAAATGGTACAAAATAGTGTTCAGAGATACAATACAGAGGCAGTGATGGAACAGTAATTACATGTATATACAACAACTATACATTAGCAAGCAGTAAATAAAATACAGGTATTCAGAAGTTGGGGGAGGAAGACAGTACGGGTGCAACGATTAGAGGGTTAGCAGGATGGAGATCCATTGTTTTAGCTCAAGAGCAGGCAAGGACTTAGGTTAAAAGCCCAGGTCCATGCCATAAAGGGAGTGGGGGGGGGTGATGAGGGGGAAACTTTTTTGCATTGAAACCCGTTTGCCATACCCTTGATCACTCCTCGAGTTTACTCAGGTCTTTGCTCATCCCCCAGAGTGTCCACCCTATTGCAGATGTTGATGTCATCCACAAAGAGGCAGACCTTCCCATCCAGCTCCTCTGAAATAACACTTATAATGACATTAAAGAGGACTGGTCCTAGCACTGATCCCTGAGGTTCCCCGCTGGTTACCTTCCCTTCCTCAGAGTGAGCTCTGTTTACCACCAGCTTCTGTTGCCCAGCTTCTAGCCAATCTCTTAACCAATTTACTGCCTTTGAACCCACTCCCAAACAACCCAGCTTGCTTACCAGTCCTCTATATGGAAAGGCATTGAAAGCCCCACTAAAATCGAGATAGGCTACATCCACCGCTCCATTGTGATCTAATTCTTGGTCACCCAGTTAAAGAAATCTATCACAGAAACACAGACAATGATAGCAGAAAAATTCCGAGGGTCCATCCGATCTGCCCAAGTTCCCAATCTAGCCCTGGGGCCTTCTGTTCCTCCAGGGTCCTTGCCCCTCCTCCCATTCTTCCCCCTAATTCTGATGCCTTGAACAACCACTATACCCTTTGATCTGTCTCAGCCATGCTTAAAACCAGTAACAATTTTCACATCCACCACTTCAGCTGGCAGCCTGTTCCACGACTTCAGCACCCTTTCTGTAAAATAGTATTTCCTCACGTCCCTCCTGAACCTCCCACTTGCTAGCTTCCGCTCATGACCACGTGACTGTGAGCTGGTATTCAAGTTAAATAGTTCTCTGCAGCTCACCCTGTTAATTCCTTTTAGGAATTTAAAGGTCTCTATCATACCTCCCCTCTCCCTTCTGATCTCCAGTGATTACATGTTCAGTGCCTTGAGGTGCTTCTCATAGGACATACCCTGCTGGCCCTGAATCATTTTGTTACCCTGTATTGCTCTATCTTGAGCCTAACCCTATCCTTCCTGAGGTGAGGACCCCACAACTGGGTGCAGTACTCCAGGTGTGGCCTCACCAGCGATCTGTACAGGAGAAGTATTACCTCCTTTTTCTGCTATCAGTACCACCCCTGATACATCCAAGTATCCTACTTACCTTGCTATAATGCTTGTTGAGCTACCTTGATTGCTTTAGGGAGTCGCTGATGATAACTCCAAGGTCTCGTTCCTAATCCGTGGAACTGAGTCTCACCCCTCCCATCCAGTACTCCATCCTGGGGTTCTTGTTCCCTAGGTGCATCACCTTGCACTTTCTGGTGTCGAATTTTAACTGCAAAACCCTTGACCACTCTTCCAACTTTTGCAAGTCTCTGCATTTCCTTTATTCCCTCATCACTATCCGTCTTCCCGCAGAGCTCAGTGTCGTCTGCGAAGAGACACAGCCAGCCCTGGATCCCCTCACCGATGTCGCTGATGAGCACGCTGAAGAGGACCAGAACTGGTTTCCGCGTCATAACAGTGACTGCAAAACAGCAATCGCTATTATGGCAAGTGCATATCAGCGATAAACACATCGCAGCAACCCAACATCTGGCAACCAAAAAGTGTTGTTGCGGGGAGAGGAGCTGTTAGATTTAGATTGCTAACTCAAGGGGGGTGCATGTCAGGAAGGGGGTGACACTCTGGTTGATGCAGTAAAAATAAAGTCGGCAGCTGCAAAAAGTTTTGTGCCGGTCTCCAGCCCCAAACCCAGTACCTGCTCCACTAGAGCTAGCCACCCTCACCACCACACCATACGGCTAGCTCAGTGGCAGCAGGCACACCAGTCCCCTAAAAACCCCTTCCGTGTCCCTCCCCTTCCCCTTGCTATCCTCCCTTTCTGGTCACAATTCTCTACCCTCATTTTTGCATACGGTCGCTACCATTGCAGGGCAGCCCATGAGTATATCACCCAGTATGAGTCTCCGTTTTGACGGGGCGCCCATATTGTTTCAGTATACTCACTGGATAACACCGGAACCAGGACAGATCCCTGTGGAGCCCTGCTCGTGACAATCTTCTCTTCAGATTTAACCCCATTAACCACTACCCTCTGCTGTCTCCCCTTTAGTCAGTTACCTACTCAGTTTACTACAGTGTATTGTTTGTTTATTGTTTATTAAAATCTAGGAATTACAATACCTTTGAGCCTTGGCTCTTTTACAAAGGTTCCACGTCAGCAGAGTACAAACAATATTAGAAACAAAACAAGCAACATTTATGAAGACAGCATTAAACAGTATTAAGCAGTTCAGGTACGGCATCATGGAATAAAATACTTGAGTAACACATACAGGGTGATTGCAAGAATTCTAGAAGGAAAACAAGGGTGGGGGGAGAGAGGAGAAGGGAGTGGCAGACGTGGGGAGACTAGTGCGGCTCACTTCTTTGTCAAGCAATCAGGTACGGGAGGCTGAGCAGAAAAGTGGAAGGGGGGAAATTAGTCAAACAGTCACAAGAGCTGGAGGCTGTGAGGTGAAGATGGAGCCTAGATTTGAATAATCCTAGGGAGGTGGGGTGGTGATGTAAGTGCTGAGGGCATTATACCTGCTGGGTGCACGGTGGGCAAAGGATCTTGTATCCCCTCAGTCACACCCAGATCTTCCATTATTTTCTTCAACAAGCATCTGTGGGATACCAAGCTGAAAGCCTTGCTGAAGTCGAAGTAGAGCAAATCCAAAGCTTGGTTCCTATCCCTATCCAATTCCCTGTTCGTCTGACAAGACCTCCCTGCCACAAATCCGTACTGCTTACTACCCTGGAGACCATCGCTCTCCAAGTAGTCCACAAGATCCTCTTTGACCAGTGACTCCAACATTCTTTCTACAATAGAGGTAAGACTGACAGGTGTGTAGTTCTCTGCTTGTTCCTTTTCTCCCCTTATGGAGCAGAACTATGTCTGCCACCCTGTAATCCTTTGGACCACTCATGTCCTGAGAGAGCTGTTGAACAGACCTGTGAGGGGATCAGCCAGTTCTGCTGCCAATTCTCTCAGTATCCACGGATGCAACCCATCTGGTCTGGGGGCCATATCAATCTTTAGGTCCACCAGTCCTTTCAGGATCTTTTCACTAGTAAATGTTGGCTGCCTCATCTCCGGGACTCCCTTAATGGTCGCTTTGATGCCACTTTCTGGCAAGGGTCCACTGTCCTCCCTAGTGAAAACCGAGAAAAATTAATTGTTAACAATGGCATACTTTTGCCCATCCACCCCAGTAACCCCATTCCTCTCTGTTAGCCTAACAATTCCCCATCCTTTCTTCCTTTTTTTCACTACTATACCTGAAAAACTGTTTTTCTCTGGTGTTGACCTTCTCTGCAATACGCAGCTCAGTGTCTGCTTTTGCCTCTCTAACCACCCTGTTTGCCTCCCTGTTTTGGTTTTTTTTTGCACTTTCTTTTTATCCCACCTTACTACCCGCTCACCCCACTCCTTCAGACTTGATCACCCACGGCGATTCTACCACCGAGTCTGCCCCTAGAGTGTCGTCCTTCATCCCCCTTACCTTCCTCTTTCTGAAGCGCCTGCACACATTGTGGTCTGCTTGTGGTAGTTCGTCTGGGATTAGGTCAGTCGTCATCTTGGTGTAACCTCTTTACAAATGAGGGCTCCTAGAAATGCCAGTCTGGGTTTACCTTAGCCCGTTTTGTTCTGTCTTTCTCCCGCTGTCTCTTGGGCTTCTCCTGACTTGGCTTCTAATTTTTCTGGCTTCCCAGGTCCTGTTTGCCCTCATGTGTGCCCCAGCTTGCAGTCAAATGAAAATCCAGCCCCTCGGAGCTTAACTGCTGACCGTGAGCTCCTGCTGCAAAAGCGCTGCCTCCAGGGCAGTGGGAGTCGAGTTGGTGTGCAAAGCGTCTTTGATGTGGAGCCACTTGTTTTGCGGTCGCCTCGTGGACTGTGCCATGGGTCCCAGGATCCCTTTCACCTATTTGGGACCTCGTGACCATGGACAGCCTTCTGAGGGACTGCTCAGATGAGAATTAAAGGAGTTCTGACCGGGGCTCATTTGAGTATGCCTATGCAGGGCCCCGGTCGTCTGAATAATGCATAACAGTGTATCTGGCTGCCTCCAGGGTAGCTATGTTCAGCTCCAGCCAAAAAGTAAAGAATTAAAATGTTTTAAATAATGGAACTGTTGCTGCTTGTTGGGAATATATTGTGCATGTGGGGAAAAGTGTTTAAAGTTAAAATGAATACTGTTTCCCTGGCAATTCCAGTATCTGGGACTCTGTGTGTCAGCCGGTCAGCTGCTGCAAGGGGAGCTTGCATAAGTGCAGTAGTGACAGGAAAAGTAAAAGAGCCACATTCTTTATCTGTGCAGTGACTACAAGTGCAGCTTTAAGCTACAGAACTGTAGGGCAAATAACTACTTCTTTCTGGCTGCACCAGGACATTATTCAGGACTGTATCTAATCTGCTATAAGGGACAGTGGGTTAAGCAGCCATTGCCAGCAGTACAGCCAATTGGAATTGCAGCAATAGATAGCCAGGACTTGTGGGACATTCACTGCATTTCATGGGTAAACACCCAAGTGCTTATGGGGGCTTACAGGGACATTATTTTAGGTGCAAATTCCACAACCCAATTGTGCCTCGAGTGTTCTGATTGACAGGTCCTTCAGCAACTTGGAGACATGTCACCCCATCCCTGCTACCAATCAGGAGTCGAGCTAGGATCTCTATAAAGAGACAATGTTGCCAGTTTGTCTGAAGATTCAGAGGGAGATTCCGAGATGCAGAGCTGAGAGAGAGAGCAGCAGAGCAGGCTCCAGCCTGCTGAGAGCCCCCCATGGGGGAGGGGCTCAGGCTCCTGCCATGCCATCAGGTCTGGGCCACTTAATTCAAGCCCTTTCAGTCTTCGAAGGGCATTTGTTATTTTCTTCAGTTAACAGTTAACTAGTTACAATAATTGGGCTTTCTGCAACAGCTAGTCTGGAGGTTGCCAGTACTGTCCTCCAGAGGCTAGCCTTCCCTCCCACGTCGGGGAAAGATGTGGACCGAAGAATGAGATGTCCAGCAGCAGTGAGAGTGCTGACCAGACCAGGTGACATCATGCAGTGGTGAGAGCGCTGACCAAGTACCTCAGCGGTGAGAGACCTGAAGAAGTCTTCAAGATGTCTTTGATTGCAGATGTGACCCATGGAGGACCTGAGTGAGTACCCTTGTACCCCCCCGGTGCTAGGGAGAAGCTAAGCAAGTAATCTTGGGGGCTCCATGCCCCATTAAGAAATGTGTGCTGTCAAGTGTGAAGTATTGAAGTCATCAGTCTGGGCTACTAACCCCATAAGAGACTGCCTAGTTCAAGTAATGGATGTATCTTGTCTGTGGCCCAAATTGCTAAGTTGCAGGTTCAGCAAGATGCTGGGCTTAGTGAATCATATAAATGTGTAGCTATGGGTTAGAGTCCTGCCATCGTGGAGCTGTCTGCCAAGATGCGCTTACCACGTCATGAGACAGGAGGCCCTAGAGCATATTAATGTCTAAGATACCTTAAAGAGAATGTACCTGTGTCTGCATAGAATTTCGTCTGAGAGCGCTTGGGATAAGTGTAAAATGTCTAGACGTGCTGGATAGGACTCCGCTTGTGGATAATGTTCTTGGTATATAGAATGAACATAGAAACATAGAAACATAGAATCTGACGGCAGATAAGGACCACTTGGCCCACCCAGTCTGCCCATTTCCCTACCTAATGGATAAGCTGCAGATCCTAGTTAACCAGCAGCCTACTTCTTCCTACCCCAACCCCCTAGAACTTCCTTATGACTGTCCCATGCATGCTTGAATTCCACCACTGTTTTTGACTCCACAACCTCCTCCGGAAGGCCGTTCCATGCATCCACAACCCTCTCTGTGAAAAAATACTTCCTTACATTACCTCTGAGCTGCCCCCCAATCTTCAAATTGTGCCCCCTTGTTCTTGCACACCTCTTTTTTTGAAAGATGCTACCCTCTTGGACTTTGTTGATTCCCTTGAGGTACTTGAAAGTTTCTATCATGTATCCCCTCTCCCTCCTTTCCTCGAGGCTATACATATTAAGCTCCTTAAGTCTCAAAGACTCCTAGCCTGGATATCCAGAGAGTAATGCTTGGTAAAGGTTTGGACTGTTTTCCAGGTGGCTGCTTGACAAATTTCTAGGAGAGGAATGTCCCTGGCCACAGCCCGTGAAGCAGCTGTACCTCTTGTGAAATGAGCCCTCAGGCCTGAGGGTGGAGTTTTTCCCAGTTTTTCATAGCAGAATTGTATACAAGACACAATCCACCTGGCAATAGATCTTTTGGTGGCAGGTTTGCCCTTTCCCACTTCTCCATAAGTGAGGAACAACTGGAGGGAGTAAAACCTGTGACCCTTGGTACGCTCTATGTAGTAACTAAGGGGTCTTTTGACATCAAAACTGTGTAGCCTCCTCTCTCCTGAGGAAGAATGATCAGTGAAGAAAGCAGGGAGAGACACAGACTGGTTTAAATGGAAGTCTGAAACCACTATGGGCAAGAACCTTCTATTTGTTCTAAGGACCACTTTATTCCTATGAAAGGAGGTAAAATCAGGTTCCACTGACAGGGCTTGCAATTCACTGATACGCCTGGCAGAGGTAATGGCCTCCAAGAACACAGTTTTTTCCAAGTCAAGTGCTTAAGCTCTGCTGAAGACATTGGCTCAAAGGGGGGTTGCATAAGCCGAGCAATGCAAACATTCAAATCCCAGGCAGGGGCAGGGTCTCTAAAGGGGGGGATTGGTGTGAAACAATCCTTTAAAAAATTTACAGAACACAGGATGGGAAGATAGTGAGGAAGGCTTCCCCACAGATCAAAATGCAGAAACAGCTGACAAGTGCACTTTGAGAGTAGCTGGTCTGAGGCCTAGGCCATTAAGATGGACCATGTAATCCAGAACCATAGGCAATTCAGCAGTGTCTGGAGAAATATTCTTCTTAGAACACCAAATGCTGAATCTTTTCCATTTGGAGTTGTAAGTCTTTCTAGTGGAGGGCTTTCGAGAATGTACTGGATGTGACTGCCTATGACTAAAGTATGGGATGCTTGATAAAAGTGTTGTTGCCAACTTACTCTAAATGGATGCCTTTTGGTATATGAAGTACTGGATGTGACCATATTTGAATTGCATATAGGATGCTTGACAAAAGAATCACACTTATTGCTTTGGCTGGAACTTTCAAATACTGTGCTGAATGTTCTGGATGTAAGATCCACATAGTTTGTTCTGGAATGTTCAGAAGTCTGCGAGTGCGGGGCAATCCCTGCCATGTCTGCTAAAGTGCTAAAGTGCAGGACAATCCCTACTGTGGTTGTAAATAGTAATTTGCTGCTTTACAAAAATCTGTTTCCAAGTTGCCCCCACCCTCAAATTAATAGCTGGCCACCTCGACCAGCTGCAACTCCATCAGGCCTGCAACATCTTGGACTGTAGTATCTGTTTAACCAGTATGGTATGAGATTGCGGGGTTTCTGCTGTATCTGGGACCGGTACCAGTGTGGGTAATATTAATAATTATGTTTAACATCTGATTTATCAGCAGCTAGATAGCCAGGGCTCTGGATGTCTTAAGTCGAATGGTAAAATGTGATTTATGTCTGCCTGTAAATATGTAGCCACCCAGCTGGAGGGTTTACCACCAAAAATCTAAATAACATCTGTACATGTGTAAATACGGTAAGATAACCTCTACTCCTCCTGTTTTCCCTTTCCTAGCTCCTTTATTACCCCCAAAATAAATATCTTGTTGTTGTTGTTTGAAATCCAGTGTGAGCATATTATTAGAGAGAGCCTTTAATTCAAAATGTGGAAATGTGGGGAACTGTGTATTGGGGCATGTCTGAGGAAGGTAACTGGTCACCGTGGGTGGTGTAGCAGCTCAGGGGGCTACACCCAGTACCATATCACCCACAAAGGTTTTAAAAAAATGTTATAAGTTAGCGAACCCAAACCCCTTAGCCTATGTCCAGAAAAGTAGGCAGGGGTGTAACATTCGGGGGTGGTGCCGCCCATGGGTTACGTTGGGTTAGAGCAGGTTTTTTTTCTGCATTTCTCCCTCTTAGGTCCCACTATCCCTCAGGACTTCGGCACGCAAGACTGACATCCAGGCAGATGATGTGCTGACGCACGTCATTGCCAAGTGTCTACAATGTCCTCCCCTCCCCGGTTCCGAAGAACCGCCTGAGCCCCGATACCCATGCTTCTACAGGCACCGGTGCGACGGGTGCTCAGGGCACCCCAGGAACCTACCCCTGGAGGAGGAGAGCATCCGTTGGGACACTTGATCCTCCTCTGTCCCTCCGACCCCCGATGGTCCGAGTTAATTTCTGAACCCGGGTTGCTGGCATGGTGCGAGGTATGGTGCCCAGCGCCTCAACCCTCAGCACCACTGGGAAATATTCTCCACCTTTTTCCTCTCCCTGCTGTTCTTTAAATTTGTAGAAGGCCTTTTTCTTGGCCCTCACTGCTTCCCTGACCCATGCCAAGAATCATAGTGATCGCTTATACATTTTCTTTTTGGTTATTATCTTAGATGCCCCAATAATGGCCCCCTTAATTGCTCCTCATCTCTCTTCCACCCTATCATCGAGACACAGATCAGGAAGCATAAGAAAAACCAGGAGCAGTTGTAGAATTCGCAAAAAGTGTTTATTAATACTAGCAGTAACATAAAAAAAATAAACTTGTTCAGTATAACCATTTATAAAGGCCAAATTAATGATCAATCTGAATTTTCCTTCAGTCTCTGTGTGTGTTGCAAGAAATTGCAGCTCTGTTTTATAAGTCCTTGAGACCGCCCCCTCCTTAGCAAGCATCTTGTTTTTTCCTAAAACGTTCTTGTAAATTTCCAATGTTCTTGTAAGTGTCAGGCAGGTGCAGCAAGAACACAATGTCCCAGAACTGAGGCCTCTTCTCCACAGCTCTTCTGAAAAAGGGCTTAAAAACTGCTCTTAAGTTAACCCCTTGAGTTCCCAATAGCTTTTTGCAATCATCTCAAACTATAATTATATACATTTCAACAGTAACACTATAACATTTCTAAACAAAGGGATCGCACTATCAGTTACATTTCCACATAATGATTTGCATATATTTTTATACCAGCAGATATGCAAGAGAGAAAAAGACAGAACAGCAACTGAGGAAAGAGAGACAGTGAGAGGCAGAGAACTGCGAAACTGGCGGGATGATCAAATCCTAGGTCTCACGGGAAAATTTGGTTGTGCAACCAGACAGACAAGAGACTGGAAAGGAAAGAACAGAACAGATCCCTGCATTCAAACTCTCCATAACAACTGAGACAGGGTCCTACTCTACCCTGTCACACAAACCATCTATGTTGTCCACTCCTACTAATTTATCCAAACCAGTTCTTTCAGCCTATTGAAGTCTACCTTCTAAAATAAGGACTTTAGCTCTTCATTGCAGTTTACTAGACCCGAGGGCCAGTTCAAACAAAACAGAATTATGGTCACTGTTCCCGAATGGCTCCCCTGTTCCCCCAGCTCCTACCGCCTCTGAATTGGTGAGCACCACATCGAGAGCTGTGGTCTGCCTGGTGGGCTCCTTAACTAACTGTACCAGCAGACAGTCCTGGAACGCAACCAGAAAGACCTGGCTTCTGGTGCCCCGGCCACTGGAACATCCAAATCGATGTTTGGCAGTCTCAGATCATCCAGCACCACCACTTCCCCCTTAGCTATCCAGTTCTTCCCTGAGCTCTCTGTCTCTCTCCTCCCCTTGCCCTGTCGGTCTGTAGATCACACTCAAGTGCAGTTGTCTGAGGTTGCTGTGAGTTGCACCCACACTGACTCTGTCTCCCCATTACTACCCCTGATGCACACATCCTCCAGCACCTCTATGCCCTCCCTGACATAAAGGGCTCCTCCTCTCCTCTACTTGTTCCTGTATCCCTCCTGAGTATAAAGTACCCAGGGACCATCAGTTCCCAGTCATTATTTTCCAAAGTCCATGTTTCTGTTAGGGCCACAATGTCCACCTCAGGGTCTGCCATCAGCGCCTGGGGCTCACTGATTTTTATTACCCAGGCTCCTGGTATTAAGGCATACCCCATTCCATCTGACCCCTGATCCTGCTTTGCTACTACCCTTATGCTTTGCATGTCTTCTTATCCCATTCTTTTTCTTGGTGCTTGCACCCTTTGCATTCCTCCCTCTAAAGTCCCTTCACCTAGTCCAGTATGGGCCACAGCTTTCTTTGTACCTGCTATGCTGCTATAAGCCCCCTGATGGGGGGGTACCAGCTAGCATCCCCTTCTTCTCCCCTCCACTGAAGTTCCCCTAGACCCTGTCTCCCTGCAATCAGTTTAGATGTCTGATATAGATGTAAAACTTCAGCCCCAGCCTGCAGGCCCCCTCTCTCAGCAGTTGAAGTCCACCACCCATGAAGAGCCTCCTGTCCCAGAAGTACCCCCGGTCCCCCACAAAGTGGTGACCTTTATCCTCACACCATCCCATAAGCTATCCGTTAAACTCCTCTATTACCTCCCTCCCTCCTTATCCAATCCTGCTTACCCTCCCTGCCCCACACAGGAGGCCAAGGAGGCTGAGTGTGCTGCTAATCTGTCCCCCAGGCTACGAAAGTTCCACTTCACTATCCCCACAGATCAGATCATTGGCACCTAGTTGTACCAGCACCACTAGCTTCCCCTTCTTCGTCTCCATCATCCTCCCTCTCCTGTCTAAATTCCAGATAGCAAATGCCCCAGTAAGACACCGGACCTTCCTCCTCCCATCCACCTCCCCACCACTCTCTGTACCCCCCAATCACTGAGTCCCCCACCACTAAGACTCTCCTGGCAAACTTGTTCTCCTTGGGTGCAAACATGCTGCTTTGCCCTTTCCCCTTGACTGCCTCAAAGACCCCCCCCACAGCAGAGTCAGGTGCCTGAACCTCTTCTAGGGGTGCAAAGCTATTCACCATCTAGATGGTGAGGGCTGGACAACCTCACTGTGGCTAAACCTGCTTCCCCTTCTCATCCCCCTCCCCACACCCCTTCACCCCATGAACCAGTGGGTCTCTTGGGGAGTGGGGGTGGTCTCTTGCTGAGCTGATGGCGCAGCTGAGATATTTCTATGCTTGCTGCCACCAAGTGAGCCTGGAACTCCATTAAGGTCCTGCAAATGGGACAGTGCCCCTTTCTCCAGAGCATATCCTTAAAGAACAGTGCCCCACAGCCGGCACAACTGACTTCCTCTTCTCTAAACCTCATCCCCATTGGCCCGGTGGTGCTGAGGGTTGAGGCGCTGGACGCCACACCTCGCGCCACGCCGGCGACCTGGGTTCGGGAGTGGACTCGGGTCGTCGGTGGGTTGGCCGGGGGGAGATAGACTGGAGCGCCCAACGACAGCTCGGCCTTCTCTGGGGAGGGATTCGCCGATGCCCGACACTTGCATGACCCCAGCCGGAGACTAAGGAACTGCAAGCTCCACTTGGGGATGGGGCCATTGAGCAGCATGGACTTCGGCGCGTGCGTCATGACGTCGGGGGAGGTTACCTGCTGCTCAGGGAGGGAGAAAAATGTGGAAACAAGCCTGCCTCAGCCGGGAAGATGGGAGGACCATGGCCATGCCCACGATTTGCCTGTGCCCACCCAGCAGACCTCAGACTGACGAAACGTAAGTAATGGGGTTTGAGCCCCCCCACCTCGTCCCCACCCGGGGGGTAATCCGCGGCTCCATGGGGCCAGGGGTCTGCTTGGGTACGGTTCCAGGCAGTGGGATGTCCAGTTGTCCCCCCTGAAGGGTCGGAGGTGGCAGGCTAGGGTGGAGGAATAAACAGAAATTTCAAAAAAAAAAACCTCATCCCCATTAAGACCTATACTAAACTATTGGTGACCACTAAATTCACTAATGCCTTACAGCTAAATTGCACTCACCTCCTGGCTTACTACTCATACCCTGCTCTGCCATTCGTACCTCTTCTTGACTCTGTTTCTCAAACTGCTCCACGGCTTTCTCGCTAGTGAGTGGGCGGGATAGATAACTGGAATTTTCTCTTGCCGCCCTCTGGCACTCTTTTAAAAGCTCTCCCTGGATTGCTAAATGCCACCCTTCTGTTAGGATCCTTCACAGTGTACAGCCACTTCCCTCTGCGGTTACATCGTCTCAGCATTCTGCTACTGCTTAAATACCTCCAAACGGCTTACTGCCTATAGTCAGCCCAAGGTCAGCCCTGACTTGCTAATTAGTCTCCCAACTATTCTAGCCACATGCAGTCACTACTGCAAGCATAGTGTACAAATCATTTATATGCAAAGACAAAATAAATACACCATGTCTCCATCTAGGCTATTCCTTCTGCTCCTACCACTGTTTCTGCCCTCCCTTTCCCCACTCTCCTCTCCTCTCCCAACCCCTACCTAAATGACCCTTCTCCTGAGTACTCCACCGCAAATATCTCCTGGACTCTCAACTATGCTACTGCTCCCACTCCTGTCCTCCAGTGCTGGAGCCACTTCCACCACCTCCCGTCGGCCTCATTACTCTCCATACCTGCTTCTACTGCTGGTATAAACCTATTACTTAAAATCAAGTCCCCCTTTAACCCCCAAACCAGTGTTCCTAAATACTAAAAGCCCAGGCCTTCATTTAAAAACCCTAAGCTTCACTATTTCGTCATTGGACTCCTGTTAATCTCATCAGGTAACGTTCATCCTAACCCAGGCCCACCTGTAGCTAATGCTCCAGGGTCCCCCTAAATGATCTAGCTTTAATCCACTCAAATTTCCCTGCCCTGTCCTATGGACTTAAATTGCTCCACCTAAACATCCAACGTTTACTTCCCAAACTAGATCTATGTCAAACTCTGGTTGCCTCAACCATCCCGGACATCATAGTATTCTCTGAGACCTGGCTAACAATTAAGGTCCCTGATCAAGCCATCTCAATCCCAGGCTACTCCCTGGTCAGACAAGACAGGGCAGGGAGAGGTGGGGTGTGGCATTGAACATCTCCTCCTCCTGCTCCCTGCAACACGCTGTCACCCTCTCAAACACCTCCCCAGCTAACTATGAGGCTCTTGTTATTAGACTATCCCTGCCCAACACTTTTCCAGTCTATGTTGCAGGCCCCCCGATTAACCCATCACTGCAACCTCTATCAGTCCTTAGGATGGCCCTCCCCTCAGGCACGCCAGAACTATGCGGCGGGCTGCCTGGTGGACAATGCTCTCAGAATTAACCAGCTATTCCCTTATAATCCCCTACTCATACCTAGAACAGCCACTAGACCCCTTAGGACCTCTTCTTTTCCAACCCTCGAAGTTCCTCGTGCCTCTATGATGATGGGCAGCAAGGCTTTCTCAGTAACGGCCCCCTCCCTCTGGAACAGTCTTCCCACTTCCATTCGTGCATCCCCATCCCATGCGTCGTTCAAAGCCAACCTTAAGGCTTGGCTTCTGAAGGAGTCCTCCTGCAAATGCTTGCTGGGCAGAGCAGAATCCCGTGAACCACCTGAACTACCACAAAACTGCTGGACCACTGCCCCTACTCTCCAGAGCTCTATGAACATACATTGCCTCGCTTCAATGTCTCAGACTATCTACCTTGCATGCTGGTACTACTCAGCCAGCCCCGGCAATCTGGCCGGGACAGGTGTCTCCAGCTAGTCCTCTTTGAAAGCAGTTTGACCGGCTCAAACTGCTACTTATGCTTAGCTTATGAAACTGTTTTAGCTACTTTGTGCATATACTTAAACAAATTCTCCCCTGCATTCTAGGCCTGTATTTCCTTGTCTCATGTTTTGTTATCTCTATGCCTGTAAACATTATAAAAGTGATGACTGTTCTTACTGTCCTAATGTTGTTGTGACCACCTTACACTGCAGTGTGAATTTATATCTACTACTGTAATTTGTATTTCCCTGTACTGCCATCTTGTGGCCCAGGTCGTGACTGAAAATGGTCCACTGGATCAGTGCACTTACCTGGTTACCAAAACCATAAATAAATAAATTAATTTACTGTCGCCCCAACCTTCCCTCTTCCATGGCCACTGAACTTATTACCACCATTTCCTCCCACTCTCAAACAGGTGAACTTTACATCATGGAATATTTCAGTTAAAACTGGCAATCTCCCTCAAAAGCCAAGGCTCAAAACTGAATAACCTCCCTAAACTTAACACAGCTCATCACTGAACCTACCCAACTAAACAACAAAACCCAAAACCACACCTTGATTGACTGGGCCCTTACGTCCCACCCACATCTGGTCATTGATTCTGGTACTCTACCTGATGCTTTCAGTCATCATCACTTGATTTACCTAGTCAGGAAGATTCACAGGCCTAAAGCTCCTCCCAAGATAATTCTAGCCCACTCCTATAAATCACTAAACATTACCCCTCTTCTACTTAAACTAGCGACCACTGACTCATCCGCGATACACACAGCACCCCATGTGGATGTCGCCCTAACCTACTTCAAAGACAAATTTCTCTCCACCTGGAACCATTATGCCCCTCTGAAACATACTAGAGTTTGTGATAACCACATACCATGGATTACACCAGAACTTCTGTCCTGCCTCAGAGCTCGTGACCAGACATGGAGAAAGCACAAGACATCTAAACTACCAAATGACCTTACATTATACCGCAAACTTCAAAATGCATGCACCAAAGCGGTTAGACTATCCAAAGCAGAGTATTTCAAAGCCACACTCCACACCAACCTAAATTCCCCATCTAAAGTCTGGAAAGTTGTCCATGCCCTCTTCTCTCCCACCTCCCACCCCTCTCCCCAGTCCTTCAAATTAACAGCTCCCTTGTCGTGGATCATGTATTAGTGGCTGAGGAATTCACCTCCTACTTCACTTCGTGTGCCTTATTAGCCGCCCTCCCCTCATGGTCTCTTCCATCAACCAAATGTATGGATCCCAACACTCGACTGACTCTCCCATCTTCTCATTTCTATCAGTCTCCTCAGATGATGCACTCGCTGCCCTTCTAGCCATCAATCCATCTAAAGGCTCCTCTCCAGATGAATTTGATCCAAAGCTCCTCTACCGCTCAGCTCCAGCGATCGCATGCCGTATAGATGAAATTCTGAACCTCTCCATTAAACTTGCAGAGGTCCCTACATCATGGAAATACACTATTGTCCTCCCCCTCCATAAAGGTGGCGACTCCACCTCTGCTGGGAATTATCGCCCTATCTCCCTGCTCCCCACCCGTGCAAAACTCCAAGAACATCTTTTCCTTTCCCAGTCAGAAACTGAGAAACATAGAATTTGACGGCAGATAAGGACCACTTGGCCCACCCAGTCTGCCCATTTCCCTACCTACTGGATAAGCTGCAGATCCTAGTTAACCAGCAGCCTACTTCTTCCTACCCCCACCCCCTAGAATGGCCTTATGACTGTCCAATGCATGCTTGAATTCCACCACTGATTTTGACTCCACAACCTCCTCCGGAAGGCTGTTCCATGCATCCACAACCCTCTCTGTGAAAAATACTTCCTTAAATTACCTCTGAGCCCCTCCCCATCTTCAAATTGTGCCCTCTTGTTCTTGTACACCTCTTTTTGAAAGATGCTACCTCTTGACTTGTTGATTCCCTTGAGGTACTTGAACGCTTTCTATCATGTCCCCCCTTTCCCTCCTTTCCTCGAGGCTATACATATTAAGTTCCTTTCGTCTCTCTTCATATGTCTTCCGGTGCAGACCCTGCACCATTTTAGTTGCCCTCTTCTGGACAGCTTCCATCCTGTCTATGTCTTTGCGGAGATTGAGTCTCCAGAACTGCACACAGTACTCCAGATGGGGTCTCACCAGCTGTATTTACAGAGGGATAATAACTTCCTGTTTTCTACTGGTGATGCTTCTCCCTATGCATCCCAATACCCCAGCCCTCCTTGCTGCCTCTCACATTGTTTTGACCACCTTTAGGTCATCTGATATGACTACCCCAGGTCCCTTTCCATTTTTGTTGTTGTTAGTATCTCACCCCCATTGTGTATCACTCTTCCTGGTTTTGTTTCCCAGGTGCATTACCTTGCACTTCAGCATTGAATCTAAGCTGCCATACATTTGACCCTTCCTCTAACCTTGCCAAGTCCCTTCTCATCCTTTCCACCCCAACCTGTACATCAACTCTGTTGCAGATCTTTATGTCATCTGCAAAGAGACATACTTTTTCCTTCCAGTCCCTCTGCA
Source organism: Neoceratodus forsteri (assembly GCA_016271365.2). Classification (NCBI taxonomy): domain Eukaryota; kingdom Metazoa; phylum Chordata; order Ceratodontiformes; family Ceratodontidae; genus Neoceratodus; species Neoceratodus forsteri. The sequence continues at coordinate 1,027,143,656 of CM028134.1, forward strand.
ATGTCGCTTTATAAAGACATTGAAGAGGACCGTCCTAATACTGAACCCCTGTGGTACCCCACAGTAACCCTCCTTTCTTCTGAGTGGACTCCATTTACTATTACTCTCTGTGTCCTATTCTCCAGCCAATTCTTTACCCAGGCTGTCATCTTGGGACCCACTCCCAGGCTGGCTAATTTGTATATTAATCTTTGTGTGGGACTGTGTCAAATGCCTTTTAAAGTCTAGGTAGGCCATGTCCACAGCCCCTCCCTGATCTACTACTTTGGTCACCCAGTCAAAGAAATCTATCAGATTCATCTGGCATGACCTTCCCACTGTGACACCATGCTGCCTAGGGTCCTGTGCCCCTCTGGCCTCTAGATACTCGACAATTCTTTCCTTCAGAAGTGATTCCATCATTTTCCCTATCTCCACCTTTTTCTCTGATTCCAACTTTTTCACCCCATTCCAATCTGGATTTAGGAAAAAAACACTCCACTTCCACCTCCCTACTCAGGCTCACTGATACCATTCTGACCAGAATGGACAATGGCTTGATTACCTCTGCCATCTTTGTCGACCTTGCCAAGGCTTTTTTTGCATAAACTTTTTATTAGTTTGTGTTATTAAAACCATAACAAAAGCAACAGCTCTCATCTCAACAGACACATAACATTCCTTTTCTAGGATTTACAGGTCTTTCTCATTTACATCAGTTATACTTCTCTAATTGATTTCAATGTTATTATTGCAGACCATCCATATACACATCATAACATGCACATGCCTATTACTTAACTCTTTAAAAAACAAAACTCCCTCCCTCCAGATCCTCCCCCCAATCCCCAGTATAGGACCCCTCCCTCCCCATTCCCCCACCCCTCCCCAATTAATCAAGGGTTCACTTCAACTACTATATACACTGAAACTTGCTTCTACAGCATCTGATACATCACTCCTTTAGCTTCTTTTTCCTTTATTACTCCTTAACATCAGCTATTCCTAGAATATACAGAGTATCAAACAGTCCGTGAATTCTTTTGCTATCGTATAGCACCCTATAATTGGCCTCCACGCTCCCTTGATCCCTTAGCCCTTGCAATCATCTTAACACTTCCTGCTCCATAGGGTTCATAGTGTGCCAAAAAGGTGCCCACATATTCATGAACTGATTTTCACGTCCTTTAGCTTTGTATGTTAAGCTTTCAAGCTGCAGTGCATCCCATGCTCTTGCCAAGGCTTTTGACACAGTTTCCCACACCCTGCTTCTCCCCTCCCTCACATCAGCTGGCCTCTCACCATCTGCCACTAACTAGTTAAAGGCCTATCTCACTGAGAGGTCACAGTCAGTTAGAATTGCTAACTCCAACTCCCTCCCATGTCAGATACATACTGGAGTGCCTCAGGGCTCAGTACTGGCCCCCCTCCTGCTCTCTGTTTTCCTAAATGATTTACCGTCAGCTTGCTCCTCCTCACAAATCCACATGTATGTTGATGACACCGTCTTGTTTACCACGGGAATCTCCCTCTGATGTGGAAGCCAGACTCCAGCTTGACTTCAACAAGATCCAGCACTGGCTTGCCTCCCATCAACTCTTTCTAAATGCCAAGAAAACAGTCTCCATGTCCTTCGGCACTAGGCAGAAACTTGCTCGGCTCCCTGTTCTGCCCACATTCCACACCCTGGATGGGACCCAACTTGAGGACACCACCTCATTCAGATATCTTGGGGTCTGGCTGGACCAACACTCAGCTTCTCTGGGCACATCAACGCCATCCTGAAAAAACTGCGTCCCAAGCTTGGAGCCCTATACAGGAACTGTAACTGCATCCCGCCTACGGCCAGGCGTGTGATTGTCCAGAAGATGATACTCCCCATTTTCAACTACTGTGACGCAGTCTACAGTGCTGCTCCCAAAGCTACCTTATCCAGATTGGACCCCCTTTTCAACTCCTTCTGCTGCTTTGCCCTTGACTCCCCAGTGCGTACTCACCACTGTGACCTATACCACTCTCTTTCCTTCCCCTCACTCACAAACCGGCACCTCTCCCACTGCGCCAAACTTGTCTCTAAATACTGGCTTGGATTACTTCCTTCTTACCTATCCTCCTCCCTCTCAACCCCCCCGCCTCCTACTCACTCCTTAAGGTCTTCAGATTCTAGGATCTTCGCTGTCCCTCATTGCTCCATGCTGCTAGGCCAGTTGGCCTTACTAACATACTAAAATGCCAGCAGAATAGGCCTAACGGTCTTTCGTGTCTGCTCGTTTGGTCAGTCCCCAACCTGGGTGCTGACCTTGCTGTCCCCCTCGCCTTCTCTGGCTTCTCCCTTCCCCGTTCCGGATATTCTTGCTGCATTGGATTTTGCTTCCAGAACCCTTCCCTGTACCTGTCCCACCCCTCTTGAACCCCTCCACTGTCTCTGCCTCCACCAGCCCCTAGGCAGTGCATTCCATGGCTCACCACCTCTCAGTGAAGTAGCACCTCCTCCTTTCTCCCTGAATCTTCCCCTCCAGCTTCCACCCATGCCTCTAGTGGCCCCTTCCTCCTTCCTTCAAACACCCGACTGTTCCTCCCCTATTTACCTCTTCATGTACCTAAAGACCTCTATCATGTCCCCCGATCCCTTCTCTCTTCAATGTGTATATTTAGCTCTTCGAGCCTCCTCCTCATAGGTCCTGTCCCCCAAGCCCCAAATCATTTTGTTGCCCTCCTCTGGACCCTCTCCAGGAGTTAATGTCCCGCTTTAAGTGTGGCTCCAAAACTGCACGAGTACTCAAGGTGCGGCCTCACCAAGCAGTTATACAGAGGAGTATCACTTCCTCCTTCTGGAGGTGATCCCTAGCGATGCATCCCAGCATCCTGTTGGCCTTGGCTGCTGCCCTCCTACAAGTCTCAGAGTTGTTCATCTTGACATCCACCACCACCCCAGGTCCCTCTCAGCCATCGAGACTTGTAGCATTCCCCAGGGTGTACACTTGGCCTGGGTTTCTGGCCCCCAGGTGGAGTACCTTGCATTTCCCTGCATTGAACCTCAGCTTCCACTTTCTAGACCATCTTTCCAGATCCTCCAGGTCCCCCTGTAGGGCCACCCTCCCCTCCTCCCCATCCACCACCGCCCCCAGTTTCGAGTCATCTGCAAAGAGACTCATCTCACTCCTGATTCCTGTCCTTATGTCAGATACGTAGGCGTTGAACAGAAGGGGCCCAAGGACTGATACCTGTGGGACCCCACTAATGACCCTCCTTGAGGATGAGACTATCCCACCAACTACGACCCTCTGGGTCCGGTCCTGGAGCCAATTGCCTATCCATCTGATCATCTGGTTCCCCACCCTCATTTCTCCCAGCTTATCCAACAGGACCACGTGAGGAACAGAGTCAAATGCCTTGCTGAAGTCTAGAAAGAGGACATCCACTGGTCTACCCAGGTCCAAGGCACTTGTCACCCAGTCATAGAACTCCACCAGGTTTGTCTGACTGCGTTTCCCCGGATGAATCCATGCTGTCTATCGTCCAGGCACCCTGACTTATCCAGGTCCCCAGCCTCTCCTTGACAATGCCCTCCATCACCTTGCCCACCACGAGGTCAGGCTGACAGGCCTGTAGTTCCCTGCCACCTCCCTTGATCCCCCCTTGTGGATAGGCACTATATGCGCCACCTTCCAGTCTTGGGGCACCCACCCTGTCCTCAGAGAGATGGTGAAAAGCTCTGCCAGGGGTTTTGCCAGGACATCTGCAAGTTCCTTCAGCACTCTGGGATGTAATTTATCCGGCCCCGGTGCTTTCTCCATCTTAAGGGAGCTGAGGGCTTCCCTCACTCTCTCTGCTGTAATTTCCACTTCCGGTACCCTTCTCCCTGCTTAGCCCTCCCCCCACCTGCCAGTGATGCCTCCCCCTCTCCCCAGACCTGCCGATCGGTAAGGGTCCCCCCCTCCTCAGTATCTCTGTCTCTCCCATATATGATGCAGCACCCCATTTTCCTGGTGAAAACTGAGGTGAAGTACTCATTTAGTACCTCAGCCTGCCCCCCGGTCTTGTGCCCATCTCTCCTGATTTAATCCTGCTAATCTGCCCCTTCACCCTTCTGTTTTCCCAATGTATCTAAAGAACCCCTTGTTCTCTCCTAATTTCCCTGGCCAGGTTCTGCTCCTTCCTTGCCTTAGCCGCCTCACCACTCTAGTGGCCCTTCCAGCCATCAGCTCGTACTCCCCCATCCCTTTCACTCCTTGAGCACTTGAATTGCTTATAGGCTGCTTTCTTCCCCAAGACCACCTCCTGGACCTCCCTGTCCACCAACAGGGTTTTTGGGCCCTACCGCATTTTGGTCTTACTCTTGCACAGGTGCTGGTAGCATCCTGCACCCCTCTCCTGATGATTTCCCACCTACTATCAGCGTCCATGTCTGACCCAATCCCATCCAAATGCTCCTTAAGGATCCTTCCCATTTCCTTAAAATCCGCCCCCCTGAAGTTGGTTCCTTCCGTCTTTGTGCCTTCTATCACCTCTTCCCTAAGCTCTGGAATGCCCTCCTTCCACAACTCCAGCACTATTCATCCCTTTGCTCCCTCACCAATGCACTTCAAAACTTCCTCTCTTCTAACTGCACCTGCAGCCCACAATCCTCACACAGCCACACACCTCTCTTTTGCTCCCCCTTCGCTGCCATGGACTAACTAACTACTACTATTACAGCACTTATGTTTGTACTTTGTGCTACTTATTGCAGTCCTCTCTCTCTGTTTCTGGGTTTTTGAGTAGTAACTGTACTGTAATATTGTTACAATCGTACTGTCTATTAGTTTGTACAATTGTACTATTCCTTACTCTGATGTATAATGTTTTTCTTGCATTTCTGCTTGCAATTATCCCTGTACCCTTCCCCCAGGTCGCACCGGGAGACAAGCAACTTGTTGCTCAGTGTGCCTTCCTGGTGAAACATTTCAATAAATAAATAAATAAAATAAACAGATGTCTAATTTAAGTTAGAGTTCACCCAGATAAGGTCTAGCTCAGCTGTAAGGCTCGGCTATAGCCCATAAAAACATTAATAAAACAAAACTACCTTGTAGTGCTCACTCAGATAGGGTGTGGCTGTACGCTTATCTATAGCAGAGAAAACTGGAGTTAAACTATCTTGTAGTGCTTACCCAGGTAGGGTGTAGCTGTATGATATAACTATAGCACAGGACAACCCTGCAAATAAAATGTTCACGAACACAAAAACTGTTCCATAAATAAACTTTACAATAACCTGTAGTAGACTCCTCAATATATTGCAGCCAGGACCCCACATGATACTCCCACAAACATGCGGGTAACTGCATATACAGTTTTTTTTTTTTTTTTAACTTTATGTTTATTGTTTCAATATAAACACAGAGTTATACATTTCCAGCAGAGACATTTCAAATGATAATAAAATAAAAGACGCACTGAGGACGCCACTCCCCATATAATACAATGTATGAGCTTAGTGTACTGCAAAAAGATACGTCTGTGGGGGTTACTTAATAAACAAATTCCTTTTATGTCCTGTAATCCTTTTTTAGGCTGTATTGAAAAGCCCAAGAGCTGCATGGAAAATACCAAATCATTTTATATTATATTCTGTTCACGTGTCTTCTCTCCTCTAAAAGAGGGGATACTAAAGTCCATGCTTTAACACTTTTAAGTGCACCATATGATGCTAAATGCAAAGTAAATAATGCTACAACTCCTGTACCTTTACACTATGTCACCCAGCTCATAATGCTATATAAAACTTCATAACAAGTTTAACCTGGTCAATGTTATAGTAAGTGAGAATTACAAAATTAAAGTTCCTTGTCGCATTATAAACGTTTACTCAAGCCCTCTTTCAAAACAGTACAGATTAGACACACGATTTAATGTATCCAATATAGTCCTGTCTCAAGTTTAGTAATCCAGATTTATTTTCATGACTCGTCGTCATCGGAAAAGGACTCTTCCTGATCCCTTGAGCATCTCCTTCTTGGAACCTGCTTCTGAACCCAACGGCTAGCCTCCTTCGGGTCTGAGAAAATGAAGATTTTACCCTGGTGAATAATCCTTAGACGAGCCGGAAAAATTACACTGTGCTGGATCCCAGCCTCCTGTAGAAGTGCTCTAGGGCCGTCGAACAGTTTGCGCCTTTGTCTGGTGGCGTAACTAATGTCTGGATAGATTCAAATTGTCTCTCCTTTGCACAACAACGTTTTATTCTGCCTAGCCAAGGCCAAGAGATAATCCCGTCTTGCCACTCCATCCGTCACTGCCAAGATTGCTTGTGGTGCTTCCGAATTGTCTGGGGATCCCCACCTGGTAATTCGATATGCTTTCTGTATATTTTTAACACGCTCCCTGGCTTCATCCCCAAACTGTTGTATTAGCTATTCTTGCAAAAATAAAACCAGGTGGTCTCCTTCATATCCTTCCGGAATGCCCAATAGTCGAATATTGGAAGCCCTAATTTGATTTTCCAAAGTTTCGAGCCTCATACGAAGATGCCCATTTTCTTTCAGCACTGTAGTAGTAACCCCCATAGCAGCATCCAAACGTTTTTTAGCTTCAGAGGATTAGGCTGTTACTAAATCCATGGAGGTTTCTAAGTTAGACACCCTGTTAGCAATACCATCCATTTTATCTGCCAAACTCGAAACAGAGGCTATTAGATGATTTATTTTTAGTCCAAGAGATTGTAGAGTTTCCTCTCCTGTATTCTCCGAGTCCGAGGCCTGCAAAGTAGAGCCAGACCGCATGGCAGAAGTAGCTGGAGCATTTTTGGCTTTTGCTCCGCCAGGGTGATTGCAATCTTTTCGAGGATTTCCCATGTTACAGCAGAGGGCTTCCGATTTCTGTAACTGTTCAGAGGTCTATAAACTATGACCAAAAAACTCAGTTTTTAAGCTTTATAGCCGAGTGAATTAGAGGAGCATTATTAGAGAGTGGCCATCTTGCTCGGGCTCAACAGCGCCCCCTGCATATATAGTTTTAACTGGGATGTGATAGAGTTCCAGGCTGATGGCTGCCTCCTGGCTGACTCCTGTGATATCCGGATGGTCACAGAGCGAAGGGGGCGCTGGTGGTAACTGCCTTTTAAAGGCTGGCAATGGCTGCACAGATGATAGGCTGCTGAAGCTTTAGTGGGCGGAGCCTCTTTACTTGTTATCTGTGACCAAATAAGGTAGACTCTTCTTCAAGGCAGCAACTTACTGGGGGATTCCTTATATACTGTAGTGAGACAAAACTAACCTCTAACCAGAAATGTGACTCAGCCCCTCCTCCAGTTATCTCCTAGCTGAGAGGCCCCAGGCCATACAATTCTCACCCAGCCCCCAAACGACAGGGCGAGACAATACTGTTTAATAACAGCCCTTAAATATAGGCTACTGTGGCTGTTTTCAGTTTACCCTACAGACAGTAATTTTAAAACACACTACTCCAACTAGTTTCCCCACAATTTACCCCTCCAATGTAGTCTTCAAAACAAAAGCCTATTCACTTGTTGTATGTGACCAAAACAGGTAGACTCTTATTTAAAGAGGAAATCAGATTTGTTTCATATGACCCCACTCCCGAGAATCCATGCTTCCTTGGGTCTTGTAGCCTATTGGATTCAAGATATTCCACACTCCTGTCCTTTAGCAGCAATTCCACTAACTTTCTTACCTAATGATGGCCTAATAATTAGTTCAGTTTGCAGCTATTGTTATTATAATTATGTAATTATAATTAATATTGTTATTCTATTGTGATTAATATTCTTATTCTATTGTGATTGATATTGCTAGTCTATTGTTATTGTAATTATTGTTATTGTTATTCCATTATAGTGTATGGGAGAGCCTTATTAGAGATGAAATTCAATGAATTCCCAGTGTTGTTGTACCATCGTAGTGACGTCAGAATGTTGTTCTACCATCCTGAGTACGTCGCTATGATGGTACAACAAGATAGAACACCCTTGCAATCCCGTTTCCCTGATAGCATCGCATATCGCTCAGTTTTTTTTTTAAAGCCTTCATTTACTTTTGAATGCTAACAGTGAAGAAAACAAACGATCGCAATGGTGGCAGCTGTCTTTTCGAAAACAGCATTAAGCGACCGTAACAAAATTGTAGAACAACAAAATCATTGTATAATAAAAACTGAATCGGACCTCCAGATGTGGACCTCAGGACCTCCAGACCTGCCAGAACCAACTACAAAACTGGATCTCAGTCCCTCATTGGTTGGATCCTGGTCTCACACCCCTCCCGTGTCACCGCCTCCGGAGTTCTTCCCGACTCAGTCAGTGACCACTGTGCTGTTTTCTGCCAATGGTCCACAAAAACACCCCCCTGCCCACACAGATTCATTCAAACCAGGCAATTGAAGAAGCTGGATGCCTTAGAGTTTTCCAGAGCCACCCAGCCCAAGACTGGTCCTTCACTGAAAACATTTCTGACATCTGCAAAGTGCTTGAAGCCCTTTAGCAATAAGTTCCTTACCCTCTGTGACCATTTCATCCCACTTAAAAAAATACTGGTTAAGGGTTCTAGCCAAGAATGGGTCACCCCGTGTGATGCTCGTCCAGCTGGTTATGATTGTTCTATGATATTTGTAATATAAAAATATAGCCTGTGCTTATGGGTGCCCCTTCCCCCAGGTTTCAGAGAAGCTACAGATATATTAACCTGAAACTAGGAGGTAATTAAAGGACCAGAGAGACTTAATTAAGGGTCTCCAGTTTTTCTGTCTTAATTAGAGCTTACCCAGCTACCAGAATGTAGGGCTCATAAAGTTTTATGATACCTATAGGAAGAATATGTTTTCCCACCATGGTGCTAAAAGTTATAAAATCCTTCGATGTCCTTGGGGAAAAAGGAACCACACAAGATCAAAGAGATAAATGCTTAATTAAGGAGTCGTATTTAGGAAATGTCTTTTTACTGCTGACATCACATTATTTAATATATCTCCTGGCAGGAGATCATTGTTTGTATATTTTTTATATTCTAAAAGGAGGAGCTAGATGACATCATAGAAGGGGTGTGGAAACACAGAGTTTTAAACTGTATACTGTGTTTGAACTTGTTAACATATCTTTTTGGACTCTTAAGAAACAAGATCTCTGATCTAACTTAAGCACTGTAAAGTGGTAATACATTAGATACAAAAAGTCTAACTGTATTGTAGTAGGAGTTTATGTGTTGTACTTTAACCTTTTTCTTTTAAGTGATTGTATGCTCTTTTATATATTGTTCTGTGTTTACATTTTTCATATTTTTATCATCTTGTAGTAAAGAATCTTTATTTGAAAGAGACTGCCTGGGTGTTTCCAAGTTCTTTTTGCATGTGACGTATAGAGGGTTAAGACTTACAAAAACTGTTAAAAAGTTTGATGGTGTTACTAAACTGGGAAAAGGTAAGAATATACCTAAGGTCTTTTATAGAGTTTTAAGGGTTCATTTTGGAAGCCTGGCTGGGTGCCCCGGCATAAGATTATACCGGCAATGCCCTAAGAGGGTACGAATCTGCCCCTGTGTACATTTGGGTATGCTAGCATAAGGTTCACAGTTTGAATCCCCCCAGAACTTGATACCAAAGGTGATTCGGACCCACAAGCAGACAGGAGGGTTATCCTGTCTGTTACCTGTTCACATTACTGCACTCAGAGGTTGGCACTGTGGGAGCAGAGGACCTGAACTGCTGAGTGTGTTTGTGACACCCTGAGCTTTGCAAACTAGTGAGGGATAGGGACCAAGCCTGGAAGTTGTACAGAAAACACAAACCCCTCCAACTCCTCCAAGATTTCAAAACCCTCAGGAACAAGTGCAAATCTTCCACAAGATCTACTAAATCCTCCTTCATCTTGGAAAGACAATGTGCTGCCCAGGGGAACCCTAGGTGGACTTGGAACATTCTTAACAACCTTATTGGTAGGGGAATTTCCAAAGAACATATTTGTCTCACCTTGGAAGGGACAACCACCACCGAGCCAAGTGAAATAGCCTCCCTTTTCAATAAATACTTCAGTGACCTCGACCAGTACAAGCCCAGCTCCACTCCTACCCAGTTTACCCCCGCCCCCCTCCCAGTCTCCCACCCTAAGTTCCATTTCAGGTACCTAACCCCTGGTGAAGTGGTCAAGTTAATTAGACCAAACAACCCAAGACCATCCAAGGATGTCAACAAGATTGACATCAGAGTTCTTCGTCTTGTCTGTGACTCCCTGCACATCCATCTCACTGACATCCTCAACCACTCCCTCTGCATAGGGTCCTTCTCAAAAGCATGGAAGTGCGCCATTATTAAACCTCTTCACAAATCTGGTTCCAAGGATCTAGTATCCAACTACAGTCCCATCTCCCTCCTTGTCCCTCTCTCCAAAATATTAGAGAAAGTGGTCCACAGGCAAACCACGGAATTCCTCTCCAAATACAACCTGCTCACAGAGGCCCAGCATGGGTTCTGTGCTCAACACAATACCAAAACTGCCCTCATCAAGTTCACCCACTCCATAGACAAAGCTAACAACAAAGGCCTCTACACCAGTGCTGTGTTCGTAGACCTCACCAAAGCCTTCAACCTCATTGATCATGAATTTCTCACCTGAGGTCTGCCTCTGGTTCAAGGATTACCTAATGGGCAGATCCCATTGCACTGTTATTGGCGGTGTCCTCTCTGAATCCTGCTCCATCAAATATGGCATCCCCCAAGGGTCCATCCTGGGCCCTCTTCTCTTCTCTTCTCTTCTCTGTGGTCGTTAACTCCCTGCCTGACATCTTCACCACCTCAGAACTCATTCTCTATGTGGATGACGTAGCCCTTTCCTGTCAGGACAAAAACCCAACACTCTCATTAACAAACTCCAATTCAATTTCAGCAGACTTCACACCTGGTTCACATCCAAAGGTCTTGTACTCAACTCCAAAAAACTAAGTTCATAGTTTTCTCCAGCCCTCACAACCCCCTTGGCTTTGATCTCTCCCTCTATGGCAACCTTGGTAACGCCATTGAAAGAGTCAGTGAATTCAAGTACCTTGGCTTACTCTTGGATAGCCACCTCAATTTATGCTCACATTAGCCTCACAATCAAAAAAGCCCACCAACGCCTTGGTATCCTCCACAGAACCAAGCATTACCTTAAGAGGGAATCCAAATGTACCAGTGTCAGTGGCTCAGTAGGTAGCACACTCGCCTCTGAGGCCGGGAGATCAGAGGGCTGTGGGTTCAGTTCCCACATCTGGCACTTGGGTTAATATCCCAGTACTGACACTGCAGTGCAGCATGAGAGGGGTGCTGCACTTCTGAGGTGCCGTCTTTCGGATGAGACGTTAAACCGAGGTCATATCTGCCTGGATTGGTGGTAGTTCAGTTGGATATTAAAGATCGCATGGCACTTATCGAAAAGAGTAGGGGAATATTTTATTAAAGTAACATCAAACAATATCAAAGCCACAGTTACATAATATGAGAAATTTACAACACAAATCATATATATACATACAGACAAAGGAAAAACACCACAATATCCATAGTATTACCTCATATTACTACAAATTAAATCTGCAATTAATATTAATCTATATCCCTTAATAATATTAATAACAGTCCCTTCCCAGTTTCTCTCTTTTTTTTTTTTTAATAGAGACATAATATACTTTAACAAAAGGCTAAATCCCGAAATTATAAACTCAATATAAAGCATCTGTAAAAAATACTAAACTCTCAAATGAACATTTCTATATCCTATAATGTTTCCAAAATTTCATTTGTATTTAATGAATTTTGAAAAACCTTTCCACCATTCTCTCACTTTTTGGAAGAAAAAATGTAATATCATAACTATAAATCCTGTACATAGCCCCTTGTATTAGTCTCTGAACCGTGTCATAAGGCATTAATCTTTGATAGAGTACCCATTGGCATCTAGCTTGCCACAAATAGTATACCAATGTGCTGCAAAAAATTTGTAAAGTATCTTTATGGTATAATAACCGAAATTGAGGAACATGACCCAATACTAATATCTCATAATCCATACATACTAGCCATTTCATATCCCATCGGGCTGCTAAAAACTTCCATAGGTTAGTAGCATAGGAACATTCAAAAAGAAAATGTTGAACTGTTTCTTCTTGTGCTATACACTCTAAAAATGGACAGTTTCGTTCCTGTAAAGGTTTATGCTTGGCATTCCCTCTAACTCCAATTCGACCATATACCGTAAGCCATAAGGTGTCCCACATATAAGTAGGTAATCTTGTGTTATTTAATTTACTTAAAACCTCCTTCCTATAGTCCTTATGACAGTTCTTAAACTCTGGTTCACTTGGATATAATTGAAGTAAGACAGATTTATACAACTGCGAACCTGAACTAACTTTGACCACCTGTGCTTCTAACCCCCATTTAAACAATTTTTTTGCAATTGGAATGTAATATACTGGAAGTAACAGTGTCGGTATCGGTTTTGGTGGTCTATTGTTCCAAAGAGTATAATATCTCCCCATGACTTGTCTATGTAACAATCCAATGTTTCCCAAGGTCGCCCCCCATCCTAATTTGCTATTGGTTGAAATAAATAGAGTGGCAAAAAAAACAACCGGATCTATCATTCCTAGTCCGCCTTTCTGTTTTTCCAAGTATGTAAATTGTCTCTTAATCGGGTTAAGCCTACTACCCCACAACATCTGAAAAAATAAACTATATAATCTGGTTTCCAAGAATGAGGGCAAAGGGAAAATTAATGCTGTGTATAGTAACTTTGGAACAATAAATTTTTTAATAATCGCAACCCTTTTAATTTTATCCAGTTTCCAATGTTTCCAAATACTAATTTTAAGATCAATAGATTTTAATACTGTCATCCAATTAAATTCTGGTATATTATTTGGTCCATAAAATAAACCCAATATTTTAATTGGATCACAGGAAATCAGAAGACCTTGTACTATTACCTCAGCTATGTCATTGGTTCCAATAAATACTCCTTTACTTTTTGTTTTGTTAATAGCTGAATTTGCCAATACTGCATATTCTTCCATGTAATCTAAAAATAACTTTACTTGTGAACTATCAGAAAAAAAGACACACAAATCATCAGCATAAGCTTGTATATACCACTTATCCACATCAACAGTCCAACCAATTCCTGTCCACCGCGGTGTTTGTATTAATGATCTAATCAGTGAATCAATCGTAAATGCATATAACAAGGGGCTTAATGGACAACCTTGTCGTACTCCAGTGGGAATATGAAATCCTTCCCGTATCTCAAGTTGTATTACTGGATGTGTTATTGCTGAATCATAAAGTTCTTTTATAATGTATAAAACCTTTCGAACTCCATACTCAGAGATTCAAATAAAAACGCTGGTATACTCTATCAAAGGCCTTCATTTGGTCAACAGAGACAATACATCCTGATATCTTTTGCCTTTTGCCAACTCCACTATATCTCTTAAGACCATATGGGCTTGGTGTATGTTTTTCCCAGGCACTCCACAAAACTGATATGGGAAAGTACTCTTACTGCTAATTGTTTTAATCTCTCATTCAAGATTCTCATAAATAATTTATAATCTACATTCAAAGCGTAATTGGTCTCCAATTTTTAAGTCAAATTTATCACCTGACTTATATAAAAATCAGCAACCCCTCTGCAAACCAGCTTGGAAAGTCAGGGCTATCCAGAAATGCATTAAATACAATAACCAAACATTTAGCAAATTCCATTGGAAAAGCTTTATATAGTTCTGCTGTTAATCCATCAATCCGGGAAGTTCCTGTATTTTGTATTTGAATGGCTTCAATTATTTCTGTGTCGAACTGGCCTAAGCACCTCTGAGGACTCTATCCCATGGTCTGGTACCTGAATCTGGTCTAGAAAGTCCTTAATGTTCTGAACAGTTGGGGCCTAGCTGGCTTATATTCCAAAAAATAATTGTTTAATAATTGAAGAAAGCGACTTCTGATCTTGTACTAACAGACCCACCTTATTCAAGTGTAGTCAAATGTGTGGCTTGTGTATAAATTTTAAAAGCAGCATATGGATCCCTCTCAGCTGCTTCTTGATCCCATAACGTAAATGCGCATTTAGAGTTCTGGCCCTATTATACTGAACTTTCAAAGCTGAGCTTTTACTAACCTAATCTGTGAATCATATTCCATTGAGGAAATATTGGCTATTGAAAATAAATTATATAATTGCTGTCTTAATTTTAAATAGTGTAAAAAATCATTATTTGCCTTTGCTTTTCCTTGCTGTTGTAATAGATGACAAATGTCATCCTTAGAATCCTTCCACCATTTACTCTTTGAGCTATATAAAAATTCTACTGATAATCGTGCTGTTAACAACAACTGAATTTTTTCCAATATTTCTTTTGAGGTCAGTAATAAAGGATTCAATTTCCATCTTGCTTTCTGCTTTCTCAGATTACCGGAAGGAGAAACATTACAAAGTAACAGCAAATGATCAGAAAAGGACACTGGGCATGTTTGATATGTAAAAGAAATTTGTCTGGATAGAAAAATATAATCTATAGTAGAAGTAAATTGATTCCTTTTGAATGTAAACATGGGCCCTGAACTCTGTTTACTACTACCATTAATTAAACCTGCAGAATGGATCATTTTATAAAGTGCCCTAGTATCACAATAAATCTTTTTATTTTTTTCTTTTTTAATTGGATTCTCAACATCTAATAAAGTACAATTAAAATCCCCACACAAAAACACCTCCAGTGAAGTCAATAAATAAGGTTGTAACATATTACAAAGTGCAACCCTTTCTGCTTTAAGCTGTGAACCATATACATTAATAAATCTACAAGACCTGCCTTTCCACATCCCATCTAAGATCATCAACCGTCCTGGTATCAAATCTATCAACCTAATTAAAGAAAACTCATAGGAATGAAACAAAAAACCTATGCCATCTGCTGACTGCCGGCCAAAGGACCAATAGGATGGGCCCCAGCACCATTCTTGTTGAAAACACCTAACTTGTGACATATTATATATCCAGGTTTCTTGTATTAAACAGACATCTAACTGCGCAGCATGAACTGAATCATAAATTATCTGCTGTCTCTTATAATTCAATATACTGTGTACATTCACTGAACCTAACCTAAATTGCAGCATTCCTATTCAAAGTCTACCTTCACCTATCTTTTTTCCTCCTTTTCTTTTTCTTTCCTTTATAATCCTCTTGTAAGCCTATTGAGGAAGGTGGACTGTCCGTTATCAACTGGGAATCATCCTCAGGTCCATCCATATCTGATTCTCCCCATTGACTGGTCAGTAAGGCAAAAGAACTACTGGTTTCCACTTCCAAAATCGGCTGTTGAGAAAGATTTTTAACATTTTGTGAGGAACGTCTAACAGCAGCAACCACTGGAGTCCGAAAGGTCTCCTGTTGTTGTTGCCTTTCTCTTACCGAAGTTTCCCCTGTATCTAGGTTTGAAGTGCCATTTTGACTGGCTACTTTCGTTATCTGTCCTTGTCCATTTGATGTATCCCTGTGGTTATGTCTACCGTAGGGCTGTGTGGAACCAACCAAGGTTTTTCCTATTATCGAATCCTGTGCTTTCTGAATTAATAGATCTGGACTCGCACAACAACCTTTATTTTTGCCGCCATGTACAATCAGCAAATACATGTCCTGCCTCTTCACACAAATCACACTTTGTGGAGCTAACACACTGTAATGTACTATGGCCCACTTCTCCACAGTTTTCACATCTAGGTTTGTCACATGAACTTGATAAATGCGTCCTAGCCCCACATTTATAGCATGCACGGTTGTCCGCATAGAAACACACCTCTATCCCTCCCTAATAAAAAGGAATTCGAATGTGTTCAATACCTGCCTCTGTCTGCCTTAATTTTACTTTAAACGCCAACCCCTGTCCAGAATTGCTCTGAATCTAGTATTGCTTCAGGTCACTTTGAATTTCACATTTTGGCCTAGCCAGTAAATAATATCATCAATATGCACCCCTCGTTTCTAAACATAACAGTGACATATTTAATTAAAGGCTTTGTTAAAGGTATTACCATAAATGGAGTCCACAAGGGGAAAATTTAACTTGCGATATCTTTCCCAAAACATATCAAGAGCATAGGTAGACCTAAAACTCACATCTAAATTATCCTCTCCAGAAATATTAATAAGTGCAAACACCTCTCTAGGTGAAAATGCAAAGACTCCTTTAATAAACTTTTCCCACATACTGCCTGTCAGGTTGAACCTCTAAACCTCCTTTATACCTAATGCGCACGCATTTCTACGAGTGCAGCATCCTGTTTAATTTTAGAAAATAACTCTGACATCAATGGTTTATCCTCACTGGGTTCTGCCACGGTCCTGTGCCTCCTTGTGCTTGTGTACCCTAGGCATTGAAGGTTCCTTTTCCCGAGATTGAACTCTCCATAGGGTACCTCCCTCATTCCCATTTATCCTCTTTTCACACTCTTGTGTTACCAGCTTCTTGTATCTTTGGTTTCCAAGTAGGTTTATTTTGGGAGAAATTTAATTTTGGGTCCCAGTCAGGCGTGGGTTTCCACGATCCATTATCCAATGTCCAACCTGCTTCACTTAACGCTTTCTGTGGGGACCAGTTATCAGTAGAAATAGGTGCAGTACAGATATTGCCTACCACTGTTTCTTTTTCCCCTTGCTGATCAGTAAGTAACTGTCCATCTGTTCCCACTATAGGCAGTATCAAGTTACGTTTTGCAAAAGTCAATGCCATTCTTTTTTCCTTTCCTTCTTCTCCTACCTTATCCACCAGTCGTTTGTTGAATGAAAAGTCCGTTACCCCAGTCTGTATTCCTGGCACCGTTTGATAGATGCAGTTTTCTCCTGTTCTGTAGTCCGTTTCTCCATATTGTTTCCAGGCTGAAATACAAAACCCTTGAATTCAATACAGGACTTCCTTGTCCGTCCAAAGCTGTCCCTTGTCTCTCTTCCTTTCTCATTACAACGCCCTTGTGCACCTGCAATAATTGTTGTACGGCCGTCCTGTTTCCCCTCTCGGTCTCCAGTTCAACTCTTCGTGAAGGCACATCATTCAAATTATCGCTCATTTCAGTCACCTTATCTGTCTGAACTTCATCCTTCGTCTTCTCACTGCAAACACCACTCAAGGATTGTTTGGGACTCGTGTTACCCAGGACTTGTACCCGATCTACTTCGTTGTTTGGTTTTGTAAGTTGCTCCGTTTTGTTGCATGCCAGTGCTTTTAATTCTTCTGCTACTTTTCTCTGCTCATGCTGTAATGTTTCCAGTTTATTTTTTAGTTGTCTCACCTTAGGTGTAAGCTCCGTTGACTCTAATATTGGCATATTCGTTATAAACGTTGTTAAACCTCCGTTGAAACAAATTGGTCTTTTCTTCTCCTTCCTCGTAGTTCCTCTGTATTCTCTGTTGTTCCTAGTAGAAGCATTGGTTCATTTGCAGCCCTCGGCTGCTCCGCTTGCTCCTCCACTTCCATCCTCCTTGCATGCAGGTCACCAACTGACCTGCTATCCAGCAACAACCTGTCCCCCTACTGGCCGAGCAGTAGGGGAATTTCCCAAGTGTCCTGGCCAAATTTCCCTCGTTCACTAAAAATACCACCAACAGCTTAATCTGGTTCAAGGTCAGTTGGCATTCATCTGTATCCCCTTCCCCCGGGTCGTGCCTGAAAATAGGCAGAATTTGTCTAGTGCACTTACCCGGTCAACAAAAGCTAAATAAATCCCTTTTAGTCACCAGCTTCCTCCCTTCTGTCTTCGACTATGGTTCACTTGTGTCCTTCCCTTGCCTCGCCACCAAAACTTTCTCCAGACTTTGAAGCTCCTACCACAACGCTATCTGCTTTGCCTCTGGTCTCCTTAAACTCACACACCACTGTGACCTTTATAAGCTCACCTGTTGGCCCTCCCTTGAGGCCCCCCCAACTGCAAGATGGCCACCTTCTTCTTCAAACTCTCCCGTGGACTGCTCCCTGATTGCCTCACCTCTCTCTTCCAGACAGCCACCACCACCAGGACCACTAAATTGTCCTCCACTGTCTCTTTCACTGTTCTTTTCTGCTGGACTACTCAAGGCCAGAAAACACTCTCCTTTATGGGAACCAAGCTCTTCAAGTCTCTCCCTCTGGAACTACAACTCTGTCTCTCCATAGATGCCTTCAAACACAATATCAGGAGACATTTCTCCCTCACCTGCACCTGCTCGCAGCCTTAATCTGGCTCCCCTTCTGCACTATTTTCCCCTCACCCTCTGGTTATCCACCTCTGGCACTTACCCTCTGTTTCTAGCACTTGTAGTATCGTTAATCCACCTAGGCTAGTTTTTAGATTGCACTTAAATTTGTTTGTTTCCCACTGTTACATTATTGTTAAACCCTCACTGAATGCATAATGTCACCTTGTATTTGTTAATTCACCAAGGCTAGTTAATGGTTTGCCCTTTAGTCTATATTACCCTGATTTTATGTACCATTGTATTAACCCTCGCTGTAAGTTAAATGTTTTAGCCTATGTCATGTCTCATGATTGTTGTGTGTAACTGGACGCTTGTGTAAATGAGCAGCAATGCTCACATGCCTTTCTAGTATAACCAATGAAAATGAAATTACCTTCTTTTTCAAATGTTTGTCCCTATTTTTAGTATTATTCATCTGCAACCCTTACCCCCTTACTTGTTACTCAGACAAGACAACAAACCACAAGTGGCAGAAAATAGGTATCACCCCTGGCATTAGGGCAAACACCTGGTTCAGGCATCTTAGAGGTCGGGGGGGTAGAGTACAAAACAACATTTTTATTAAGAGAAGTACCAGGGCTATGGTGTGTATCATATCTGTGGGGCCCCAAAACATCACACAAGTCACTCAATAATGGATTGTCCGCAACCGGGATTTGCAATGTTACTGTATGACTTTTTATTCCTGACATGGTGTTAACAAGAATGGTGGTGCCCCGGGGCTTGTAACTGCAAATTATAGATGACACTTTTTGTAGCAGGCAAAAACATTTCCAACTTTCCAACTTTCTTGCAGGTAAACTGGTTTCTTTCACAAACATTTACCATACCGGTCCCGCCCTATTACAGGAGTCATGGACTTTTACGAACTGCTGCCAGCCCTATGCAGGGTTCCTGGACCTATTTAAAGCATCACTAGGTGACTGAAGTTAACACCTAAAAACATTCCTCTGGGTCTGCACCGGAAGACATATGAAGAGAGACTTAAGGAGCTGAATATGTATAGCCTCGAGGAAAGGAGGGAGAGGGGGGACATGATAGAAACTTTCAAGTACCTCAAGGGAATTAACAAAGTCCAAGAGGGTAGCATCTTTCAAAAAAGAGGTGTGCAAGAACAAGGGGGCACAATTTGAAGACAGAAGGGGGGCGGCTCAGAGGTAATTTAAGGAAGTATTTTTTCACAGAGAGGGTTGTGGATGCATGGAACGGCCTTCTGGAGGAGGTTGTGGAGTCAAAAACAGTGGTGGAATTCAAGCATGCATGGGACAGTCATAAGGCAATTCTAGGGGGTAGGGGTAGGAAGAAGTAGACTGCTGGTTATCTAGGATCTGCAGCTTATCCATTAGGTAGGGAAATGAGCAGACTGGGTGGGCCAAGTGGTCCTTATCTGCTGTCAAAATCTATGTTTCTATATTTCTATGTAACCAGTAAGATCTACTTGCACCTGGAATGAGACTGAGAATAGCTCCCTCTGGCCACAAGCTAGACTTTCTGTCATTACTTTAGGACTCCAACCCCGCTGGGCTGCTAGAGACATCCTACTGCACAAATGTGCCAGGGTCCATGGCACCCGTCTGACAAGGCACCAGACAACCCCACTTGAACATTTTACTTTTACACACTTCGTTCCCCTCAGAACACTTAAAAAGAACTTTAAATCCTCAGATCTCACACACATAGTTCTTTAACTTGTACACACAGTCTCTACACTTGGGCGGTGCTTTTTAGCTCTTACAGTCTATTGGTGGATTGCCTCAAGTACTCACTGAACCTTCAGTCCCATTCCTTTCTACTGTGAAGAATCTCCCCCCACCCCCTCGGGGCTTCACAGCATCTGGTAGCCATCGCTTCTCAGGAAACCAGCCTTTGGATTACTGTACTATGGCAGAAACACAAAACAGAGAGTCCTTCCCTCTTTTTTTTTTAAACTTTATTTTTATTTTTTTTTCATATGTATACATACATACTATTTCGTAACTAGGACAGACCGTATACAACATGTATTTTCCACTAGGAGAGTACACACTTCTCCTTAATAAAAGGATATACAAGCATCCTAAAAAGACTGATACCACATTGAGAGGTTAACTTAACATCTTATCTAAATAATAAAACTAAACATTTTAAACTGTGTGAATGAGCCCATGAGCAGTATGGCTAATTTCACTTATCTCAAGTCCTGATTAAAGTTCCAGCAATTCACTTCCTACCAGAGGGCTAGTAGTGTCATACTATTTAACTATAAGCATGAAGTCAACTGTGAAAATATATAGACAAGCCATTACTCATGGGGAAAAGCTTATACATCTAGAGATATATAATAAAACTGAACGAGATATTTAATAAAACTGAAATAATCGGAGCTCTCAGTTCACTGTAAAATAACAATTCTAAGCATTAGCCCCAACTGTAACTAGTCCCAGTTGTAAAAACAGATAAGAGTTCAACAACAGAGTCTCAATTAGCGGGCTAATAAGCCCTCTATGTGCGACTGTAGTGGGAAACAGCATAAACAAGAAAATATTACAGATCTCAATACTTATACAAATCAGTCCTCATCATCATCTTGCGATTCAGGATCTACACCTCCTGGTTCTGGGTTGTGGTTGCGAGTACGAGTATTCGCAAAGCAGGAGGCCCATTTCCATCCTCAGTAGGGTCGGAGAACACCCACACCTTGCCGTTATGCACTATACTGAGCCTTGCAGGAAAAACCACAGAATGGATAATTGATGCTTCCTGCAGTAACTTTCTTACCCTGTCAAATGTTTTCCGACGAAGATGGTTCGCAAAACTAAGATCAGGAAACAGACAGACATTCTGGTCGTCTTGGGTAAGTGGCCCAACCTGTCTTGCTAGTCGTAAGATCCTGTCCCTTGTGCCCACACCGTTTGAGACTAGAAGCAGTGTGCGTGGATTTTCAGCATCTTCCCTTTAGCCCCTAGGCATAATCCGGTATGCTTTTTGCAGGTTTAGGTGCAGGATCTGACCATCCAGTGCCAATTTAGCACTCAGCCACTCCTGTAGAAACATAAGAGGGTGATCTCCCTCTATTCCCTCAGGCAGCCCAAGAATTCTAATACGCAGAGGGCGAGCTTGATTTTCTAACGTTTCAAGCCTGGCCCTCATGTGGCAGTTCTCCTTCACCAGAAGCGTGGTTGCAGTTGCCGCTGATTCCGCTTGTCATTTTACATCCCCAACCTCCAATTGGATCCCCTCAACTGATTTTTCTACAACTGACACCCAGGCAGAAAATGAGCCCATTTTTGCATTTAAATCTGAGACCCATGTAATCAGCATTCTAAGTTTAGCGCCAATAGAAGACATGGTCTCCTCAGGGTCAGTTTGGGATGTGGCCTGTAATTCTGTGCCCGGTCGTGAAGCTTGAGAGGATCCGATCATTTTGTTACTTGCTCCACCACCTTTTTCCTTTCGGGGATTGCCCATTTTAGGTTTGAAAAGCTCCTCTTTCAGATTCTGGCAATAGTTTTGTTGATGAGTGTTCTAGATGAAAGATTTTAAAGCGATTCAGTATATTGAACACAGAGCTATGTAATATGGCTGCCTATCAGCTAGGGCTCCAAAGCGCCCCCCCCAGTCCTTCACTATTGACAAGAGTGCCAGCAGAGCCAGTCCAGTGGTGCTGAGGGTTGAGGCGCTGGACGCCACACCTTGCTCCATGCCGATAAACTGGGTTTGTGTGCGGTCTCGGGCCATCAGGGGTTGGCCGGGGGAAGAGGGATCGAGCGCCCAATGACTTGCTCTCCTTCTCCGGGTAGGGCTGGGGAGTTTGTCTCGCCGCTTTACCACTGCCTTGTGGAGGAACTCGGAGGTGCTGGCATGGTTGGGACAACATAGAAGGCTGACGCTGGCAGAGGACAGGAGCAGACGCACGTCTCAGCGTGCGTCGGCTCAATGGTCCTCATTGCACTCCGTCGCCAAGAGGATTGGAACAAGGGAAAATACCCCATCAGACTGTCCTGGCAATGATCTCCCGCTGCACCCCATGGCATGAGGGCGGTCTCCGTTGTGTGCACGCGCTCCCCTGAGGCTCAAGGAAGGTAAGCCGGGGTCTTCCTCTACGCCTGGGGTCAACCAGGAAAAATAAATGAAAGAAATTAGGAGCTCAGATGCACACTCTAGGGGCAGGCTCCTCTACACCTGAGGTGGTAGACCTGGGGATCTGAGAGAAAGGTCAGTCTGGTGGGCAGAGACAGGTTGGTAAAAAGAAAAAAAAAAAAAAAAGAAAAAAGAGTGCCAGCAGGCAGCTCTTGCCCTTAGAACTCTCCTGAACTCCTCTCCCTTCAAACTCCAACTTCAGAATACGGACTCCCAGTTTAAAACAACTGCTGGCCAACTGTGGCTTATGCTGCTGTAAGAGATCCGAACAACATTACCTCATGCTCTGCTCAGCAGAGCAGGCAAATGATGATGTAATGGTTTACAGAGAGCATTTAAACCCTCTGAACACTGCCCAACCTATCTGCGTGTTCTAAAACTGATAGGATAGGCCCGGTGGCGCTGACAGCTGAGGCAGTGGATGCCTTACTTTGTGCTATGCCAGCGACCTAGGTTTGGGAATGACCTCAGATCACTGGGGAGCTGGCATGGGGGAGGGAGGGAGGCAACGTGATTGAGCAGCTGCAAGGGCTGCTCTTCCTTCCCAGGAGTGAATGCACATTACCCTGTAGTTCCGCTCCCCACTGGTGGAGGTCTGGTGGAAGTGTAGGTGAGAGGGGGTAGTGGCGATAACCAGGGGTGGGGCAGAAGGGGCCGAGCCAGTACCCAGTGTGCACGTGCACCTCCATGCATGCACACATACATGTCTGCTGGGGGTCCCAGGTCAGGGAGAAAAAGGGGAAAACTCCCTAAAATACATATGGAAAAAAAAACCGGATAGGATTCTAGTGATGTTGAATGCAAGGTTCATTCGTGTTTTTTCCATCATGCTCCAGATGTCTGGTTGTCTACTGAAAAGGAAAGCTTGTAATACAGATCATAATCAAAAGAGTCTGTCTCAGAATGCAATCGGGTTTATCAGGTGCTGCCTCAGAAGTGCTCATCTGATTGTCACCGGTGCCCATACACTATATTGTTATCATGTTATTATTAATATTGTTCTCATTATTCCATTGGTATTGAAAACAAGGAGATGTGCGTGGAGTCTGGTGAGAGGAGATTTAGGAGGGATGTGAGAAAGTTTTACTTTACAGACAGGTTGACTGAGATATTGTTGGCTGAGGCAAAGAGTACTGAAACCGTTAATGGGTTCAAGGCACGGCTGCAGCGAAATTATGGTAGCAGTAAGGCAAGGAGCGGGGGTGGGTGTGTGAGAGCAAAAATCCCATCTAGACAGTAGGTCTGGGGACAGGATAAGGCAAATCAGGGCAGAATGGATGGACCGATGGACTTTTTCTGCTGACATTGTCTATGTTTTTATGCACTATATTATTTTAATAGTGTTATTCCAGGGCAGTGCTAGAGAGCTTCACTCAAGACTAGAAGCGCTTGACATTTCCCTGCAACTTTTACGCATTTTGTTGGTAGAGCTCAATGAGTCTTGTCCTCCTGACTTGACCGATATCAGATTTATCCAGTTGGACCATCCGAAATGTGCCACAGGTGGTTCGAGACCTAAGCTGACCCAGCAGCAACAGGCTGCACAAGGTGCTCCAGACAAAGGTAATGCAGCAGGCCGGAGCAGAACGGGCGATCCCCCACTGTGGGACTCGATGCTGCAGGTGGTGAGATACACGGGATATAACATTGAAAAGGTCCTGAAGCGCCTAAGTGGACAAGATGTGGAAATCGCTGGGGCAGTTAAAACAGCACAAGTATGGGATGAAAGATCTATTCAAATTTATTTATTTATTCATTTGTCAACTGGGTAAGGGCTGTGGACCAGAGGCCCTTTTTCAGGCCCAATCCAGGGACAAGAAATACAAATGCTAACAAACAGATCGAACAGAACTATTATATAATCAGCAATGATTACAAAGAACAATTGCAGAAAGATTTCATCAATAGATGTTGCTTCAATTTTGCTTTAAAGTCAAGTATAGATGTAGCCTGACATACAGCTAAGGGTAATATATTCCAATATTGAGGGGCAGCTATAGAAAAAAAAACAAGCTGCATTTTCAAAAATGACTTCAGAAGCCAACACCTCGCTGGCCCACTGGCCCACTGGTAGCGCTAGTGCTTGCGGCACTATTGACCCGACTTCGGGAGTGAACTTGGGCTGTTGGATGGTCAGCTGGGGGAGGAGAATTGAGCATCTGGTGAACTGTTGTCCTCCTCCAGGGGGGAGGTGGCACAGAGTCTGGCATCAGCCTGGGCCCTAGGGGTGGCTGGGGGGGTAGGGCACAGGGACCGCAATGCAGGGAATGGAGTGGCAGGAGATCTAACTTGTCATGCATGGGAGCACGCATGGTGATGTCGTTGATGCCATTGCACACTGCTCCAATGGGGAGGGAAACAAGAATACGAAGGAAAAACACCACTTGACAGGATGACTCAGACCACCTGCAAGTCCTGCACCTGACGACCAGGTATTGCTGCAGAACTGAATCTGTTGCGGGGTGGGGGTTGGGGAACCTAGCCACCTCTCCCCCCAGGGAGATAAGCCCACAGCAATATGCTAGTATGATAAGTCCTGGGGATGTCAAAGTGACGGGGAGGGGTGGAGGTCGGCACGAAGAGGGCCATCTGGTTCTCAGGGGAAAGAGCACTAACCACAAAACAAAAACCAATCACCTCAGGTCATGCCTTGAAACCACTGGGAATGTAAACTGAGCTATGAATCTTCATGTATTAGGACTGACGGACAATGCAGAAGATGAGGACATACTTGCATTTTTCAAATCTTGGCTCACAAACAGTATGCTTGAAGATTTGCTACCAGACATGGACAGTCTGAAAAGGACAAACAGAGTTAATTTATGGAGGGCTCAAGCGAAGTGGTACTCTAGCCACACTACTTGGCTTGTGACAGCAGAACCCGAAGTTAGAGATGCAATCCTGCACTGTGCTACCAGAAATGGTCTGACCAAAGACGGCCAAATAGGACTTTTTGGCCCCGAGGGGAGGATCGTCAAAGCAGCCAGAAGCAGCAGACCAGGCTGCACATATGATGGCCTCAGCTACTGCTACGCTTAACTTGCTACAGCATTCTATGGCTATTTTAACTAAATCTCTGCAAAAAATGGACAAAAACATAAGGCACAATCTCCGAGTGTCTGACAACATGACTGCTGTAATATTTAATGCAATGTGTTAGCTCCAATGTAAACACTGCCAGAGCAGCGTGGTGGCATTTTGTTATGGCTCTGCGCTGATTCCTGGGGTGGGGCATTGAGTCAGGTTAAACATTAGGGTCGTTCAGGTTTGGCAGTGTTCAGAAAAAAAAAAACCCACAGAATCGTGTTTCACTGCCAAAACCCAAAAATGCCCTGACCCAAAGCTGAAATTAAGCTTTTTCACATTCACATGCTGCCCTGAGCCAGTTCCACTGTATAAAGTAATTGCAAAATGGCACCACGCTGCTCTGGCAGTGTTTACCCTGGAGCGCACACACCGCATTAAATATTACAGCAGTCAGGTTAGGAAAAAAAAAGTATTTTAATGGCTTAAAGGGGACAGGAACTGATTATTCATGTGCAGTTGCTTGTAATGTCTTTGTTTTCATAAATTATATTCATAACTCTAAAGGATCCCTATTTAACTGTGCCTGAATAAAAGCTGGAGCTGTCAGCTGTGTTTTGTGTTTTCTTTGTATGGACAACATTCTGTGCAGTTCCTTTCATGGAACCAAGAATTTGAAGTTTTGACTATGTCACGTCATGGTTTC
Source organism: Neoceratodus forsteri (assembly GCA_016271365.2). NCBI lineage: Eukaryota > Metazoa > Chordata > Ceratodontiformes > Ceratodontidae > Neoceratodus > Neoceratodus forsteri. The sequence goes on from CM028134.1 coordinate 1,027,169,737, forward strand.
AGAACTGTGGGCACTGTACTGATAAGTTCATGCTAACATTTCTGAAACTATGACGTGACATAATCAAAACTCCAAATTCTTGGTTTCGTGAAAGGAACGACACAGAATGTTGTCCATACAAAGAAAACAATACAACACACACCTGACAGCTTCAGCTTTTATTCAGGCACAGTTAAATAAGGATCCTTTAGAGGTATGGATATAATTTATGAAAATAGAGACATTTCAAACAGCTTCACATAAATAATCAATTCCTGTCCCCTTTAATGCCTAATCTGGAGGGAGAGGTTGGGGGGGGAGGGTTACAAAGATTAGTGTTTTACTTTAAAACTTGGCTAGAGCAGATGAAAAGCTTAATTAGATTGGAAAACATCAGACTGTGGGCCTATCTGATGAGATCGAAAGCATCGATCCGAGGACTTTCCTGCAAAAGTGGATAGCAGATCACGCTAGCTCTGGTGACTTTACAATCCTTAAAGTCTGTTGTATCAATACCCAGCAGACCAGGGACTCTAATGAAGGCCCACACACTCTGCTCTTTACCACTAGCTCCGCTGTGGCCAGAATTGCTGTCCTGAGGACAGCATGCATGAAGGTTGCCATATGCATGGTGGACTCTCAGGCCCTGCTTTTCCCCGATCTTGCTTATGACATGAGGGCAAGGCATAACGCTTTTTTTTTTTGTAACTTCCTCTTGGTCTCTGCCTTGAGGAATCCTTTTTCCTCAGGTCTTTTCAGCTTTTTTTTTGGTCCTGACGTAGCGTGGACACAGCGTCATTCTGCACGCGACCAGGAGATTTTTTGCATTTGGTTTTTCTCCTGGTCCCTTTCCCCTGAGGGTGCCGATACTGAGGACCTAGGTCCAGACAAATGGTGTGCTTATGCAAGCCACCGTCAAGCATCTGCAGCACCCTCCCAACCCCCCAACTCCTGTAAAGAGCCACTGCGCCTTATCACCCGTGCTTCCATAGGTGGCAACACTTTTGAGGGCATCGCTGCCCTGTAACTCACCCCCCCCAGAGGAGGAGAGCATCCGTTGGGATGCTCAATCCTACCTCCCCCGGCCGACCCCTGGTGACCCGAGTCCGCTCCCAAACCCAGGTTGCCAGCGTAGTGCGAGGTGTGGCGTCCAACGCCTCAACCCTCAGTGCCACCAGGCAGGAGGCGTAACACTTTGGATGGGTAAAGTGGCAACTCAGGGAGCTTGAAATACCATTCACCTTGCTTTTTCCAGCTGGCTCAAGGAACTATCTGCCCCATATTCAAAATGTAAACGTGGCTGCTAAAGACTTAGCACTCATGCTAACCTGAGTTTCTGCAGGTGCTCTGGGTGGGGCCATATTCAGAGGCCCCCAGAATGCTGCCCAAACCCAGCAGTGTGATCGCACCAGCCATACCACTGTGCTTATAGGTGCCGGAACAGGGGGGCCACTAGGGCCGTGGCCCTACCACTTTCATAAGTGGCCCAATCAGTTTTTGCTATCATGGTAATATATTTAATAGGGGAAAATTTACCCCTTACGTCCTTGGCCCTACCACTTTTCAAACTGTTCCGGCACCACTGACTGCGCTTATGCAAATGAGGGAGTCCCTCATGCATAACGGCACAGCAGTATATTGAAACGATTTCAGTGACACTGAACAGCCTCCAGAGTGGCACTATTTACCACCACCAAAAATCGGTCTTACCACAGCGCTATGGCTGCACATCCACCCCCCCAAAGGCAGGGTGTTGTACTGCAGCCAACTGCTCCTGTGCCCAGTGGACCCCTTCCCCCCAAAATCACCCCCATATGAGACAATTGTATGATCCCTGGTAGTCTAGTGGACCCCCACGCTGATCATCCTGGGTCCCCTGTAAAATTAAAATCCTTGGTGGGCTAGCACCTCCCACTTGGAAAGCCAATTCTCCCCCCCCCCGTGTATGTCACCATCACCGTCCCACCCACTGAGGACTCCCCCTACCCTGCACCCTCCTTACCACGGTTGATTATTCAGTGTGATATGATCCTGTCACTTACTTATGTCACCTGTCCTTCTTCATAGAGGGATGGGCAACTCCTGCAACAGGTGTGTGTGTATGCGTGTGTGTGTGTGTCTGTGTGTTGTGTGTGCATGTGTCCTAGCAGCATCTCTCTCAGTTCAAGGTTCAGACTGATAACCAGCAATTAGTAACAATTGTCTCTTCTCTCTGTCCAGCAAGACACGCTTAGCAGGAAACGAGGAGAGAGGTGTATATTGTCTGACTGGTGTTGCTTAAGAAAACATAGTTTTGACTTGCCTAGCTTTGTAAATTAAAGCAGAAGAACCGACGGATAATCACAGACTTCTCCCTGCATTTTTGGATGTCAATAACACTTCAAAAGGAAAAACAGTTTTCCAGTGCTGCACACTGCCTGCTAATAGGGAGCTGGATCATTAAAGAAGATGCATCATTTTTAAAGGACATTGATAGCAGCCTGTCGGCACAATGGTAGCACCACCACTTGTGGTGCCCATGGCTCATGTTTGGGAACAAGCCTGAATCACCGGAGGGCCTGCCAGGGGAGGATGGCTGAACAGGGTGACCACTGCTGATGATGCAGGCTGGAGCCAATGTTAAGGAAGGGGGACATGTCACTCTGATGCATGCTGCATCAGATGCAACCTTCATGTCATTTACGAGCTGGGGAGAACAAGCAGAAACCCCCTTTAACCACATAGTATACTATCTGCCGCCCACCGTAGGTCCTGAACCGCCGACCTGGGTCTTGCTCCCACACTAAACCTCATCCTCTGTCTGGGTGTAATGGGCAACCTCTGGCAGCCCTTCCCATGGGGGGGGAGTTATCCTTGGGGGAACAAGGAGCATAAGGTACGTGGGATGGGCAGAGTGGCAGACCAATGCAGGCTGGTCGGGAGATGGGGGAAAAACTTGAATAAATAAAAAAAAAAAAAGTAATTGATTCTACACAGATGCCTGGTTGTTTGCAGTCTCTTAATCCTAAGATGTATTTGGTTTTCACAGGCAAGCTCAGCATTTTTTTTTGTTTGTTTTTTATATAGGTTTTTATGCTGTTTTTTTGTAGGTAGCTTCCCCACTCGAGGCCCCGGCACACAGCTGTACATGCATGTGGAGGCACGCTTGCACACTGTGGCACCTGCACAGCCCCTTCCACCCTCCTGTCCTTGCTGCCCCCTCCACCTACACTAGCCCACTGGAGCTCCACCCAGTGGGAGTGGAACTATGGGAGGGCGACAAACCCACCCCACCACCCCCAGGAGAGGAGAGCAGCCTGCCAGCTCCACTCAGTCCTGCTCCTCCCTCCCCTGCAGGCACCCCAATGACCTGAGGTCGTTCCCGAACCCAGGTCGCCAGTGTAGCCCGAGGCAAGGCGCCCAGCGCCTCAACACTCAGCACAACCGGGCTGGCCTAAGCTCAGCATTTTGAAACAGAGTCAGCAGGTTTATCTTGAAATGTCACTTGGTAGACACTGTCACCGTTCTGATCATCTGTTATGTTTGCTGTTCTCACTTTGCCCGGAGCTTCATTCACACACTTACCTTTCCCTTATGCTAAGTAACTGAATAGCAGCATCCTAGGTTAAAAATAACAACAACAAAAACAACGTGGATGTATCTAAGAATCATTTGGCGGCATTTCTTCACTTTGCCACATCTTTACTGTTTATATAGACTAATACCATCTGCACTGCAGATTGGAACACCCAGAATGTACAGATGAAAAGCTGAACTGCAAAGCATTCTCCTTGGACATTGCTGTATGGTATGAGACAAAGATCAAGGAACAAAGTCATAAACGGCACTGAAGGCATCAGGGCTGATGTTTGCAGAAAGTTATCCAAGAGCTTTACTGATAAACAGTGGTGGTTTCTTGTACAATTAGACCACATGATGCAAATAATACTGTTGCTAGAATGGACTGCTGTGTTGGGACCTTGAGGGGAGTGCTATTCAAAGACTATGAGCTCATTGGAAAGGTGCAGATGAGAAACCAGATGTCAGGATCAGTGTGTCACATCTGAGTAGAGAAGCTATAATATTTCTCAGCAGAATGAAAGAATAAACACTTTTCCCCATCCCTCAGGGAGCTGGATACTTAATAGCACATAGACTAAGGCTTTAGGAAAAATGTTGGATCCTTCTGATGCAACCAGGAATAATGTTGCAAGCCTCCTGCAACAAGGCCCCATCTGCCGAGACTCTGATATTATATTTGGATTTAGTAGTCATCTTTTGTGTTACTGCTTTTGGTGACAGCTGCAACTAGCACGTTAAAGAGGTTATTTTGTCTGTATGTGTTGTCCCATAATGGGCTGTTGCTGTGTTTTTTTTTTACTTGCTGTTTATGCTCCCCCTGCCTGCGGCACTCCACTCTCTTTAGGAGTCGCCTACGGCCTTCTAGTCCCCGCCCTCTTACCTGGAGCCCGGAGCAGTCCATCCCCCATGTAGCTGTGGCTTGCCCCTCAAGTGGGCATGAGATGGGGCCCTTACACCCCGAATTTCTGAGTGTTGTCGAGATATTGTACCACCAGGACAGGTAGGGGTATTGGGGATCGGGGCCTAGCACGCTGTATACCGGGAGTGCTGCAAGCTGTTTTGTTTCCCCTTTTTCTGTGCGTATTGTGCACTCTGACATCAAGGTGTTGTGCGCTGATGTCCATCATGCAGCTCCCCTTACAAGTGGTGGGGCTTGCTGTACCTCAGGCCTCCGCCTGGGGTCAGCCGAGCACTGAGCCCTGGTCCACCTCCACCTGGAGAAGGCAAGCAGTCCCTGGGCCACTCAAGCCTCTTCCCCCGACCAGCCATTTGGCTCCCTGGGCTTGTTCCCAAACCCGGGTCACAGGTATCGCTAGTGGTAGTGCTACCACTGTGCCAGCGGGCCGGCTACTGTGGGGATGGGGTTTAAAGGGAAGGTCCCCTCAGCCTATTTTCTGTATACCTGCATAGTATGTAGGGATGAACAATAATTCCCTCTCTTGCATCCCCCTAATTTCATTCTAATTTAAATATAAATGAGGTCGCTTCCCTCTGTTTTGCCCTTGTGTGAAAATCTGTTTGTCTCCATTGCAAAGGTCATGACCCCAGTCATGCAATGCATCATGGGAGTTGATGATGCGTATCTGGACAAACCAGCAGAAGTTATACTCGTGAAGTCCCTGTATTCTCTAAAAGCATTTTTTCCTAACTCAGACACACTTTAAAGTATGGAAAACAGCAGGGCACTTAATATGCCTTGAAAAGTTTCATGGCAAGCTTAAGACAAGAACACAGGGACTGCAGAGGACAACATCAGCACTGACTGATATAGTTTAACTACTGCAGGCTTTAGCATTAAAACATCATAAAATTCCAGGATGCTTTGCATGAGTCGGGTCTTTATTTTATTTATTTGTTTGTTAACCGGGTGGTTACACTGGTCCCAGGGACCATTTTCAGGCATGATCCAGGCCATAAAGTGATGGCACAGAAAGAATACAGGAAGGCATATAGAAACACAAGGCATAAAAATACAAGAGGTATAGATGCATTGGGTGAAAAGTAATAGGATGTAGCACACAAAGTGCATAAGGATTCGCTGAATTAACGACCTTTACAATGGAGTTGGGCAGATTTTCACATCAGACTTAAGTAGCTTCATTTACATTAAAATCCTGATGAAATTAGGAAAGTGCAGCAGAGGCAATCACTATTCATGCCTACAAGTTACACGGGTAAACAGAATAAAAGGCTGAGGGAACCTTCCCTTAAAAAGAAAATGAAAAGCCAGCAAAGTGAATATCTAAAGGTGAGCTGCAGTTATTTTGAACAAAAGATCTAAGACAGAGCAGGGTTGGGAAGGCGCTCAGACTTATGGACCCCAGAGGGTACCTGGTTCTGGAGGGATGAATACCATCCTTGGGCAGCTGTAACCAATGGCAAAATTCTCCTGAGCCCTCAACTTTCGGGTAGCTCTAGTGACACCTATAGCTAAAAAATGACTGGTGTGGTTAAAAGGGAAAAAAGGAAATACTACATTAGCCTGAAATAGTTTAGTTGTAGACATTGCCGTGAGAGCGCATGCTAGATAATGAGACCATATGTTCAGGAGCTGTAAGAGAGCCCTATACTGTGTAAACTGAAAAACTAGAGAATCATTTTCGGCCAGAAATTACCTCATCTTATGGGTAGCCAGTAAACTTAAGCCTCTGAACCTGATGGGACCTTATCCCCAGTAGCAATATTGTTTTCCCAACGCAGGGAAGTGAATGTGATGAAACAGAAATGTAACATCTGAATGTGGCCGGCACAGTGTTTGCGCAGTGGTGTAATAATATGTTCATATGTTGAAACCTCAGTACACCTCTGGTTGTACTTCTAAATAAGTTTTGGATAATCAGTGATTTAAAGACAGATTAACCCATTTGATTTGCAGCCCTGCACCCGCCTGATACAACTCGTTCAACTGGGAGGTCATGGTGAGTAGTTTGGTGTTAGTCCCTCTCCCTGAAGGAACTGTGCCATCAATACCACTAGACTGGGGAGGGAGTGTGTAACAGAGTTGTAGTGAGCCAAGACTTTTGGGGGGGCCACCAAAAAAAAAAGAGAGGCTTTGGAGCACTCAATGGAAATTGCATCACAGAAAGATAATGCTATATCCCAATAATGTATTATGTTATATCGTTTAATCTCAATAACAGTTGTAAAATCAAATGCTTAAGGTTCTACACAGCAATATAAGGTATTATTAGTGATAAGATGACTCTGGATTTAAGAAATGTGGTACAGTAACCTTGATTCAAACAGATGTATATATTATTATTTTGATTGTCTCAATAAAAAGATGTATTATGAAAAAAAACTTCAGGGAACGTTCAATGAAATAAAATGTTGCTTTACTTCAGCACCAAACAAGAGTTTGAAGCAGCTTACTTTGGCAGAGCAAAACCAAAGCAAAACATTTTAGCTGGATTCAGCTCTCCAGTTCGCAGCACCCCACTCTCTGTGTCTCTCTCTCTCTCTCTCAATCCCCCAAACTCTGCCTCTTGCTCTGGCTCGTTTTCTTTTCCTGTATCCTATGACAGGACATGAGGCTCATTTGTGCCCTTCTCCCATGGGAATTTTCAGGCCTTCTTATAGGCAATGCATATGGCGTTTAAAAGGCCAGACCAGAAATCAACAGGGCAAGGTCTCAATTCACTCTGTTCTGCTAAGTATCTTAGTGGAGAGGGGATCCTGTGCGAAAGTTGTATATAACCCTTTACAGGGTGTTACATTAATATTCCAGGTTCATATGCTTTGCTGCTATGGGAGAGGGGGAACTGAGTTGGGGTACTGTTTTATTTAATTAAACCAGGTGCCTGTACAACTTTTTAAAGAATATTCTACTTAAGGTCAGCACGTGACAACCTCACACCCGATACATGGGTACTAGACTTTCGGACTTGTTTGGACATTTATACTATTGGAATTAGCCATGCTGCTCTTGGGTTATTAACACACCTTTTTTTCTTGTTCTGTTTTCCTCCTTGGGTATCTCTAGTCAGAACATCCCTTGGCCACTGCCAGCACCACGTTCCCAACTATCGAGGCTTCTCATTACATGGGCTTATCAGGACTCTCTGGACACCCATGACACACTGCTGTGTCCCCCCCACTTGAATCTTCTGAGATGGGGCCTACCTTCTGCTCCATGGCAGCTCCACCCCTATATCCAGCTGCCCACAGTGAAGGTGAAGCCCAGGAGGCAGGAGGAAAGAGCCCGATGGTGGATGTGGGAGTGGGAGGTGGAGGCAAGGTGGCATCCTCCCAGCCAGCAGCTATTCCCCCTATTTTCTAGATCCCTCACTGGGGATGTCACCATTTAATGACATAGGCATGCACCCAAGCATGCATGGTCATTTCCGGTGTCGGTAGCAGACAGTCCCCCACCAAGACATGTTCCAAACCATGCTGCCACACTCAACCTTTCCTAAGTGGCAGTCAAATGGTGGGACATGCTTCCCTGAAGGAGAAAAGAGCAGTCTTCAGGATGCTGAATCCTCTTCCTCCCAGCCAACCCCTGACGACTTGAACTTCCTTCCAAACTCAGGCCACATGCATAGCAAGGGATAACATTACTGCTGCATTACTGGGCCAGTGGGACACAGCTTTCTTTCAGCTTTGTTATCAATGGGTCTTATGCAAAACTAAGCTCCCTTCCCCACTGGATGTTGTGTGTGTGTGTGTGTGTATATCATGCGACATGTATCCTTTGATAGTTTCTGTAGTGTATTGCATTGATTGTCAGTAGTGGCTGAAGTTTGGTTTTTTAACTCCAACCAGCTACCTGGTTAAACAAACTAAATAAAACAAAATACATTGGAATTTGTCTATTAAGAGCTCCAAGAGCACATTAAATGTCCTTAAAGAGCCAGTTCACTGCCTAAAAAACAGCATTAACTTTCAGAAGTAGTCAACGATTAACTTTTGTATCTGAGGTGGGGGAGGGGAGGGGGAAATTGCTTAACCAGGAAAGGCACACTAAGCCGGAGCTTCTTTCCAGGTGCAACCTGGGAGCACAGTGGAGTCAAGTGACTTGCTCAAGGCCACACAGTATGTAAGTGGGGGCTGTGGGATTCAAACCCATATCTCCAGCTTTGCAGCTCAGAGCCCTAAACTACAGAGCTATACTGCCTCCTAAGTATTTTTGTGTTTTCCATCTTGTGAATTAAAATTATTCTACCTGACAGCACTAGGTATGCCATGCAGAACAATACTCTGCCTGGAGACTGACATGTCTAGTTCTATTCCCCTTCGTACCGCACCAGCATTGTCACTTCCCTGACTATGATGTCACAAGTGACAAGAAGAGCCAATCACCTTTTTTCAGACTGGTCTCGAGTGGTGCCACAATGAGTGAGGTCACAATAGAGGTATGAAGGGGACTAGCACTAGCTACGTCAGCCTCCAGATAGAGTGCTGTTTTATGCATTACACACAATATTATCAGGCTGGAAACCTCCTAGGTAGCAAAAGGAAAAAGGAAAATATACTTTGTAAATAAAAAGTAACAGACTTGTTTTAAAAATTAATAACATTTTCTGTTGGCTGCTTTTGACACTGTTAGCTCTTTAAAAACAGTTTGTCCTTAATAGGCAGGTGCCAGATAACCGAAAGTGTTGTTAATCAGTTCTGAAAAACCTTTGGAAAAAAAGTAATATTTAGGCACAATTCAACTCTATGTTGTCTGCATTTCTCTCCTCTTTGTTCTTCTTTACCGGCTAATTTGAATTGAAATGGGATCGTTGCCCTCAGAGTTCATCTGCTTCTGCTGTTAAATGCTTTGCTGGATGGGGAGGGTGGGGGTGCTGTGGAGCCCAAGCAATATGACCACTCAGGACTAGAACTCTGCAATTCAACATGGAAAAAAACCGATAAAAAAAGCCAATTTTTTTTTTTAAAGTTGTTGGGCTAACAACTGATACACATGGCAATTGGAAGATCCCCAGACCATTAATGGGGAACCCAAAGACCGACAATGGAGCTAGAGGCAGAAGTGGAACCGGAGCCCATACCACAAGGTCAGCATTATGAAGCGCAGGAGCCGTGTTGGAGCCAAGGGAGGAAACCCTACAAAGTCTGAGACTAAACATTAACTGTTTGATCAGCACAATCACTGGTCTGGCTGACAAATTTGATACTCTGACGTAGTCGATGTTCGAGAAACAAATTTGGACTCAGTAAAACTGGAATCTGTAGAGACAAAAAGAATTAGGCAGAAGCTGCCATGAGAGCCAGGGCGACTATCCTGAAAGAGAACATGCAGTTGAAAGCCAGCCTTGAAATGCTGGTGGGCCAGACCACAGCACAGAATATTCGGCTGGTTGGAATGCATTAAGGGCAGTGATGGGGATCATGTTCCCCTGTTCCTTCAACGAGAGAGTGGCTTGAGCAATAACTCGGGCATGAATTGAAGAACAGGTGTTTCATAATATGAAAGGCCTACCGAGTGCCTCCATGGGTCCGGCCAGGCAATCCTGAGGGCCCCAAGACCTATTGTGGTGATACTGGCTGGAATTAAATCCTGGGACTATATCATGGCACTGGCAAGGTGCAATGGGACTTTGTTGCAGGACGCTCAGCAGGTGAGACTGTACCCCAGCATAAGCTATGCGACATGCCAAAAGAAGAGGCACTTCAATGGGGTCCGGGCAATGTTGAGAGAGGTGGAGATAATCCGTGGCATGGTCTCTTGGCTCATTTGAGGATTGTTCATCGAGGTAAAGTGTACCTCTTTATGGATCCAGCCCTAAACTGGGTACAGAAGCATGATGCATCTTAATGCAGAAGGGGAGACTACTGGGATTCAATCTCAGAGGGAGAAGAAACTGAAACTTGATCACCCTGTTAGAATGATACATGGGTCCAGCTCAAGGTCCAGAACTCAGGTACCAAAGCTAGAGGGAGGATGATCCCCTGCTGGCAGAGAATGTTAATGTTTGTTAAATGATAGACTTTTCACCATTTTATGGTTGGGACACAATTACCTGTGCTCTATGTTACAGACATTTGTATTCTTTATATTGTGCAACCTAGCAGTTTACTTTTTTGTTGTTTGATAATCGAAATAATCACTTTTACTACTGCCAGTTGAAGTTATTTTTACACTGTAGGTATACCAGTTGCAGTAAAATTAAGCATTGAGTTAATTTTCCTAAGAAAAATGCAGTGTTCTAGTCTATTGGGGATGGAGATATCTGGGGATGTAGATATCTGATGTGGAGGTGGAGCCAGTCGGATGGTCTGACCATCACACCCTGAGGTTTAGATTTGCGGCCCCCCAGAAATAGTTCTGCCCCCAGGGAGTTAGTACAGTTCTGTCCTTTGAGAGGGGTTACCTCAGGAGGCCTAATGACAGAGCTGGACTTCTCGGATTTTCCAAGGGATAGCATGGATCCAGGGCCTTTGGTGTTAGCCTATAATAGGGCTGTAACTGAGGCCCTGGATGCCATTGCTCCAATTCGTGTTCGTCCCCATACTCTTCACCTAGGGTCTCCCTGGTGTGATGGGAAGGTCCATGAGTGGAAGAGGAAGGGATGAAGGTTGGAAAGACACTGGGCGGAAAACTCAACTGGAGGTGGATAGACTTGAATTGTTAGAACATTACAAATTCTACCAATCAGCAATTTCCCATAAGAAGGCAGAGTTCCTGTCCAGGGAAATTGCTGCAGCAAGGAATAGACCATCCCAGCTCTTCCGGACTGTGGACAGACTGTGCAATCCAGTCTGTCTCCAGACTGGTAGAGCATTATCACAGGTACAGTGTGAGGAGTTTGCGAAATTCTTCGCTGACAAGGTATCCACCATCAGGGATGAGATCCATCAGTGTCCTTCTATTGGACATTGCACTGATCAATTGGGTGGTACTAACGCCCAGTTGTACTGGTCTACCTTTAGACTACCAGCAGTAATAGATATAGTGAGGATTATCCAAACTCTGCGACCTACGTACTTTAAGCTGGACCCAGGCCCTACTCACCTGGTGGTGGGGTGTGTAGATGTTATCGGCCCAGTCCTGGCTGGGATAGTGGTGGTGTCATTAGAGAAAGGGATCTTTCCGGATCCCTTAAAGGAGGCAGTAGTATGCCCCCTGTTGAAAAAGCCCTGTCTTGACCCCGACTGCCCAGCAAATTATAGACCAGCTCTAACCTTCCTTTTGTAGGGAAGGTTATTGAGAAGGTGGTCGCTCTGCAACTGGAGGATCATTTGTCCAACCACAATATCTATGACCCTCTCCAATCCGGCTTCAGGAAAAGGCATAGTACAGAGACTGCTCTTGTTCGGGTATTGAATGATCTCCTGATGGCAAGAGATTGGAGGACCCGTTCCATCTTGGTTCTCCTGTATCTCTCAACAGCATTTGACACCGTGGATCATGGTGTATTGCTCGACCGCCTGTGGTTTTTCTGTGGTCTGAGGGGAGCAGTCCACAGCTGGTTTCAATCTTTTTTGGAGGGCAGATCTCAGAAAGTGGTGTCTGGAATTTACACCTCGGCCCCTCATTGGCTGCCTTGTGGGGTACCGTAGGGGTCAGTGTTGTCCCCTATGTTATTCACGGTGTATATGCTTCCATTGGGGGACATTATAAGGCAGTATGGGCTGAATTTTCATTGTTATGCTGATGATTCTCAGCTTTACCTGTCTTTTATGCCTGATCAGGAGTTGGATTCCATCACGATGTTTAACAACTGCCTCCTGGAGATTCAGGATTGGATGAGTGCTAGTCGGCTTAGGTTGAATTCAGGGAAAACTGAGGTGTTGGTTGTGGACCCTGGAGGGAGGACAACAGGGCTTGGACGAAACCTCAGGGTTTATATCTTGAGGCCGCTTCTTGCCCTCTGGCCAATCACGTAACCTTGGCGTGATTTTGACGAAAGCCTGACTATGAAGATGCAGGTGTCGGCTGTAGTCAAATCTGCCTTTTTTTCATCTGAGGAACATTGCCCGGGTGAAACACTTGGTTCCACGGGAAGATCTTCCAATCTTGGTCCACACCTTTATCACCAGCCATTTTGATTACTGCAATGCTCTCTATCTAGGGCTGCCGGGGGTGGATATCCGCCGCTTGCAGCTTGTGCAGAACGCGACGGCCAGGTTGTTGATGGGAGTTTCACGATCTACCCATATGACACCTGTGCTGCGTGATCTGCACTGGCTGCCAATACAGTGGCGGATCACCTTCGAGGTCATACTATTGACCTTTAAGGCCCTACATGATTTGGGACCTCACTACCTGAAAGACCTCTTGGTGCCTTATTGTCCTGCCCGTTCTCTTCACTCCTCTGATGAGGGATTGCTAGAGATTCCCAGGGTACGTCTAAAGATGTCTGGAGGTAGATTTTTTGCCTATATGGCACCAACCCTGTGGAATTCTCTACATCATCAGATATGAGAATGCCTAACTGTTGAAAGTTTTAAAAAACAACTAAAAACTTTCTTTTTTGCCCGAGCATTTGCTGGTACATAATAATTAAGTGTACTGTATGATTGTCTGATTTTATTGTTTTGTAATTTGATTTTACTGATTTGACTTATTGTAAAAGCGCCCTGAGCTTGGGAAGGGCACTTAATATAAATAACATTCTACTTACTTCCTTACTTATTTGGGATTTAAACTGATTAATGTAAAATATTTAAAAACATGGCAACCTGCTTTACTCTCCTTTGTGGAGGGAAAGACATTGGTAGACTTTTTTGAAATATTTACTTCACAGCCATGCAGCTCAGGGACTCTTAGGAACAGCTATTAATTTGGAATTGTGCTGTGATGTAATTTCTTTTTACTCCTCAAAGAGGTATCTAAAGATGCAGACAGTAGTTTTTGGTATAGTCAGAGGAGTGGCGCCCTCATCTGTACTTTGTCAGTTCTCTAGTTCTATGTCCAAATTTTGTGCTGCATGTATGTTTTAGGCAAAACAATAAACATATGGGCCCAGATATTCAAACTGCGCCACAAAGTAGCGCAATAGCAGGAGCAGGCGCAAGTCTAGTGCGCCCATGCGCAACTGCGTCACGATATTCAAACACTCGCAGGTCAAGATGTGCCTGCGGCACACAACTGAATATCGCGCCAATCGCGCCTTGGCACAACCAGGGATGTGCAGTGGTGCAGGTCTGATGTGCAATAGCACAACCAGGGATGCGCAGTGGAGCAGGGTAGCAGTGCATCAGCACAACCAGGGATGCGCAGGGACAGGATGCAGGGGTCCACCACCCATGGTAGAGATGGGCAGAGGAGCACACAGCAGAATAGACATCGCCCCCCACACCCCATGCCCCAGCACACCGCCTGTCAAGTTGTGACCGGCACACAAGGATGTCCGGCCACCCCATGCCACACCAGCCCACCAATGCAAAGCACACCCTGCACCATGATCCCCAGACACCCTGCCCAGGAGTAGCATCCAACAGTGCAGGATACCCCATGCATGCCACCACCCCCACTGTGACAATGCAACCCTGTACACTATGGAACCATGCAAGGCAGCCCCACCACGAGCACCCTGCAGCGGGCGGCAGCAGACAGCGATGCAACAACTGCATACACAGTGCCGCCCTGCACATCCCCCCAAGGTACAGCTGAGAGACCGACCATGCGTTGGCACACGAGGTAAACCACATGCGACAGGGCATGCTCCGGACCCCACCACCAGCGGTACAGCACCTGCACACCCTCCCAAGGACACACCTCGTCCCAGCACTGGCCACAACCGCCAGCGCAGACACCCACAGTGTTGCATGGAAGCATGCACCACACAGGATGCAACACAGTGCATGGACAAACACCCACCCATGCCTAAGGGCACACCAACACAGGGACACAGTAGCAGATCAACCAAGCCACTGGCGTGTGGCCACGGCAGCCGTGAACACATGGCCAGCACCCCTCCATGGCAGAGGTGTGCCAGCCACCCTGCACAGGCACCATGAAGCTGTACGCCACCAGCATGCGGCAGGAGCACAAGTGACAGACAGTGGAGCACATCCCCTGCAACAGACACAAGCGACAGCATGGAGGGGAGACAACAACAGTGGAGGCCACAGTGCCACCTGAGGCAGACGTGCACCATACTGGTGATGGGAGGCAACCTGGCATTGTGCATGGGTACAGTGGTTGTCCAGCATGGACAGCCACCACTGACATGCCAGCAGACCGTGAAGATCACAGACATGCAAGGGTGTCAGCTGCACAGGCCAAGGACGGTCTGACGGGGTGCCATGGACACAGTGCATGCACTGTGGACCACTGCACACAGTCATCCAGTGCACAGGGAACAACACACAAACCACAGACAGTGACTGACAGCTATGTCCACACCATAGGCGGTTCCCCTCCAGACACACACACACACGCCCATGCCTGCACCACCCCTGACGCCATGCACACCACTGCAGCTGAGCACCTGTAGCCCACTGCAAATCAGAGACCACCACAGTAGGCATAACAAAACAAATGTATTATATAAAGGTATAAATAACTATATACAATATTATTTACATAAGGGGGGTGAGGGCCACATACCAGATGGGGTTGGTAAGGGGCAGGGGTGAACAAATGGGAGAAGGAAGAAGGGGTGTGAGGGTGGGTCCAGGGGGGTAGGGTGAATCTTGGGGCATGGAGGGCTTAGTGTCTGCCCCGCTCCCTGCTCCTGTGGCACCTCCTTGTCCTCCACCTACGGACACCATGCTGCTCCAATCTCTGGAGTAACTCCAATGATGCCCTCACTATCTGCAGGAGCTCCTGCATGGCCCTCTCCAGCCGCATCAGCCGCTGTCCACCTAGGACATGGGAGCAGAGTCAATATGTGTGAATGTCCATCCCCTTGCAGCCCACCCATTGTGCATGGCATACAGCCTTAGGACACGCCCCTGTGATGGTGTGCGACCACCCACAGAGATCGTGCCCACATGACCTGCCTACCCATGTGCACACAGCCATGTGGACTGCTGCACACACCCACTGCCCAAGTCCTGCACAGCACCACCATGGCTGTACAGTGACATGGCTATGCAGTGTGAAGGCAGTGGCACAGCCATATACCTGGTGCATGCATGGACCACCAGCGATGCACACCCACACATGCAGTGCCACAGGACAGTGCTGAGTGTACCGTGTGGCGAGCATGTCAGTGGTGTCAGTGGATGGTAGCCATGCCCTGCCGCCTACCCCGCAACACAGCATGCACAGAATATCCTGTAAGAAAGGCACTCACCTTCATCGGCTGGATCCAGGCACTGCTGCAGGATGGGCCCGGCAGCCCATGGCTGTTGCCCTGCATCCCCTTCCTCCCAGCATTGCTGTGCCTCCCTGGCTTTGGGATGCTCCTCAGAGCCTAGGGTGCAAACATGGAGAGGGGAACATCAGTACAAACCAGTAGCAAAGGCCCCCCCCCGGGTGTGTGGGATCCTGCACAGCCCAGCCATGCCGCAACCCCACCACCACCACCACCACCACCACCCACACTGGACGGCCCTTTCCCCATGTGTGGTGGACACATGCCCAACGCGATATCCGTACAGACGCAACCAGTGTATGGATGGAGCACCTACCTGGACGTGGCACTGCGCCTCACCTGGGGCGTGCCCGTAGGCAGGCAAGCCTGTCTGGGTTCCTCCGCTGGAGGTCCCCATAGTGGTGGTGACACTGCTCTGCTGTTCGGCAAATTCCTGTGGCCTCTTCAAGTGCCACTGCCACCTCCTCCCCAAACTGCACTTCTTGCCTGTCCAGGGGGTCATCCCCAAACAAGGCCCCAGCATGGGGCTCCACAATGGCCACCAAATTGGCCAGCTCCAGTGGGTTCCAGACAGCAGCTCTCCTCTTTGCCATCGCAGCTTCAGGTAGGATAACAAAATGGCGCTCTGTAACACATGCCCACCACGTGCAGATGCTGCACAGTACAGCGCTGCCATTCCCTATCGCGCTGTCACTGAACAGCACAATAGGGGTGCACCCTGCAGATGCATGGCACCTAAGGGCCAAAGGTCAACCACAGGGTTAAGGGTCTCTTGCGCACAGACCACCACAGCGCGATTGGGACTCCCTGCGTGTAGCGCGGTTGAGTGCCTGTGTGAGACACCCTGCAGTGACCTACCGTGCTGTGGCACCATGATGCCTATGGCGCTCCAGGGCACGAGCGCCATACATGTGAACAGCGCACTAGTGCCACTGGCACAGTGGTAGCCGTGCCCTGCACTGCCTCCCATGCTCAGCACGTCAGCAGCGCAGCAGGCGTCGGTGTCAGCGTCCCGGGCATGCACCGTGCGGTGCCTACTGCATACATCACAGAGCTGCGCCTGTGACTGAGCACGCTCAACACAACTGCGCAAGGTGCAACAGCACGATATTCAGCCAGCATATGCAAATCAGCTTATCAGCAATTCCATGGCGCAGCTACTGCATTAGCATCCACGTAAAGTTGTGCCTTGCCTCATTTGCATGCCTTGCACTATATAAATGTGACATGGGGGCTGCAGAGGCCGTAGTTTGGTATTGCAGTCTATTGTGGTGGGTTGCATGCTGTTTGGAAGTGTGGACTGTGGTGTGTGGGAGATGCATGGGACAGCACATTGAAAGGTAACACCTGTCATTCCCACAGGCTCTATAATGACCGAACGTGAGGAAGAGGAGGAACAGGGATGTTGGAGGAAGAAGAAGCCTAACTTCACATGGGCAGAAACAGATGCCCTGTTCGAGGCCTACCTCGACAGGGAACCATTGCTCAGCGGACAGCGGGGAAAGCCACAGCCCGTGCTGCGGCATGGGGTGAGGTTGCGCATGCTGTGAACCAGCATGGCAGCTACCAGCGGTCCGTGCAGGAATGTAAAAAGAAGGTCAGCACAGACAGGAGGAGAATTAAGGACAAGGTGGCTGCCATCAGGGCAGCATGTGCTGCAACCGGTGGTGGACAGCCGGATGTGCCACACCTGATGCCACAGGAGGAGTGGCTGGCTGGCAGCATGCGGCGTTATGCCATAGAGGGCGTTCCAGGTGGTGGCTTCCAGATGGGTGGCAGCCCGTCACTGCATGGTAGGTCCTGTGCTGTCACTGTGTGGGAGGTGGGGGGAATGCCACAGGGTAGCGCGGAGACATTAATGCTACTGTGTTCCCTTACAGCTCCTGAGCATCTACATGGGTCAGCGGTGGTGGATGTGTCCACTGTAGGCAAGGCCCTGGACACAGAGGAGAGCCCATCCACCTCCACAGGTGTCTGAGGGTCAGTACCACCGCATACCTGCCTGTTTGTCCAGACTGAAGATGGTGGTGCTGGTGCGGATGAGGCCCTGCCTGTGTTCCATCATGACAGCGGCCATGGACTCCAGCATGCTGGGACACGGACTGGTGCCGGATCAGGCACTGATGATGATGATGGATCACACATCCCGGACAGTGATACGTGTGGGATGCAAGATGGTCCCACAGCAGGGAACAGCATGGGCGTAGCTGTGGGTGGTGCCACCATGGAGGCCTGCATGACATCACAGTCCCAGCCTGTGCCTGTATGCCCCAGTGGGGCAGCACTGGTGTGTGTCCAGGCTGGTGGGGCTGTTACGGCTGCTGTGATGGCACCAGTGAGCCCTGGCAATCGGCGGCTGGAGAGGCAGTGCCAGCAGTCAGCAAATGGTGACAGGGGAACAGTGTCAGAGGGCGGCGTCAGTGCACCATGTGTGGACGTGCCCAGGCATGGCTCTGGTGTGCAGTGCCCAACTTCAAAGGGTGCTACCCAGCATGGCCACGAACACCATGAGG
Source organism: Neoceratodus forsteri (assembly GCA_016271365.2). Taxonomy (NCBI): domain Eukaryota; kingdom Metazoa; phylum Chordata; order Ceratodontiformes; family Ceratodontidae; genus Neoceratodus; species Neoceratodus forsteri. Next base: position 1,027,188,005 of record CM028134.1, read on the forward strand.
GACAGCATGCCAATCAGGCGGATGACCTCTTTGATGAGCACAGCTGCATACTCCAGGATTCAGTGGATCAGCAGTTGCGGCTTGTGATGGTGGTGGATACACTCAGTGCGGTTCTGCGCCAGGCAGAGGAGCAGCGCAGCAGGGACCATGGGTCTGCTCCTGGCAGGGATGGACTGGCTGCGGGAGGATGTGACCGCTGCCATTTACAGGCAGACACATGCATTCACAGCTGTCAATGCCACATTGGGCACCCAGTTCATTGCCCACGTGCTGCAGACACCGCACAGTGACATGTCCACCCGCCGTTCCCATCGTCATGTGACATATTCCATGTCGACACCAGATTCGGCTGTGGGCACACTGAGCATGCCCGGCGCAGGCATGTTTGGTGAGCTGCAGACCCCTGCATGAACACGGTCACGTTCCCGCAGCGTCACCCCTGGGGGACCATCAGTGCCACCCCATGAGGCCAATGGTCAGCCTGGCATGGCTGGCAGGTCTTGGCGGGCCGCCCACGCATTCGTGGCAGCCGTGGCACTGTGCCGCATGACTGACCTGTCTCCCACCATGGCCACTGTCTGCCTCTGCCCTGTGTGCAGTGTGTAGTGCACCATATGATGCATGGGTGGGGTACCTGGCCCTGCACACACACATGGTCCATGTGCACACCCTCATGACTGCTGGCCACTGTGGCATGTGCATGATGATGCCTGTGTTGTGCTGTCCGCCAGTGTGTAATGGTGCCCAGCATCTGAGACACGCACAGTGACGGCCACTGGGCATGGTCATGTGTGGACCTGTGTGTGGCTAGGGGTTGCAGTCATGGTCGGCATGCCGTCTACCCCTTGTGCATGTCTTGTGGTGTGTGTGTGGGGTGTGTGTGTATGTATTTTATTTATTTATTTATTAAATTCTCGGATTACAAATACCTTTGAGCAGAAACTGCTCGTTTACAAAGGTTCCACTTCAAAGGATGAGGGTCAACATACATACAGAGGTAGTAAAAGAATGCACAATAAACAACCAAAACAACTAAAAGAAAAAATAAAGATACTCAGTGTGTGTGTGCGCGTGTGCGTGTGTCATGTTTGGCCATGCCCATCCCTGATGGCTTGTGTGGATCCACGCTCAGTCCCATTCACTTGCCGCCATCCACCCCTGGGGTTCATCCATGCCTGTCTGTGGGTTGTGCCCTTGCCATTGGTGGTTCCACATGGCCCCGTGACCTACCTGTGTTGGCCGAAGTGCTCCTTTGTGATGGTGTCCCGGTGCAGTTGCGCCATCCTGAACAGGTGGGGGTCCCTTCACCCAGGGGGTGGCCTCCCATCACCGCCTGGACCGGCATCCTCATCATCCCCATCGCTGTCCCCCACTTTGACCTCTACGGCTATCCCACAGTCATTGGCCATGTTGTGCAGGATGCAACAGGCTGGGAATAGCCCACAGACCTTCGAGGGGCTGTACTGTAGGGCACCGCCAGACGTGTCCAGGCACCAGAAACGTGACTTCAGCATCCCGATGCTCAATGATATTACATGTGGTGGCATGTGCCTCATTGTGCCGTTGCTGTGATGGGGTCGAGGGGCACCGGTATGGTGTGAGCAGCCAGGGACGGAGTGGGTAGCCACTGTCACTTGTGTATAGAGGGTGTACATTAGTATGGTGGTCTGCATCGCTCTGCCATGGGCTGTCAAGGCCAGTACCCATGGCACCTCTGACTATGCCCCCCCGCATCTGCCCATGTCATCCTGCGTGTTGTGCATACTCACCCACTAGGTAGCCAGTGGGGATGTCACCACTCTCGAACCTGTGGCACAGTGCAGACTGGTGCCAGATGAAGGCATCATGTGCTCCCCCAGGGTGCATGGCCCAGACATTGGTTATGCGCCCCCTGGCATCGCACACCACCTGGCAGTTGATGCTGGCGAATCCCTTGAGGTTGATGTAGGCTACACCATCCAGGCCATGTGGCATGCAGATGGCCACATGGGTGCAGTCAATGGCCCCGAGCACACCAGGCATACGTGCTACCCTGTGGAACTGTTGTATGTGTGCTGTGCACTCCGCCTGTGTGCTGGGGAAATGGATGTACTCCGCAGCATGTGACAGCAGTGCACTGAGGAATTGTGTGAGTAGGCATGATGCAGCCGACTGGGTTATGCCTGTTGTGTACCCTGTTGGTCTCTGGAAGGTGCCCGTGGTGAGAAGGCACATGACAGCTGTCACCTTTGTCTCCACTGACAGAGCATGGCTCTGTTGTGTGGGTGCCTGCATCTCATCACTGCACAGCTCACAGAGCCGCCTCATGATCACCCGGTTCAGGCGGTACCAGCCCACAATCTCTGTATCGGTACTGCTCGAAGGTGATGTGAGCTCGGTACCGCCTGTTGAGGGCATACCGCTGACAGGCCCTTCCACGGCCGTGCCCCCCCTGCTGCCTGCCTTCTCACACCCCTCGTTACCGCCTTCATCTGTATGGTGGCACTGGCCATGTCCCTGGCTGTTGCTTCCCCCCGGCAGATGTTATCACGTTCCCTCCGCTGTCCTCTGTGATGCTCCCCCTGCACCGGGTACACTTTCGGCCTTCGGCTGTCCTGTCTCCTGCCACTGCCCTCACTACTCTGCAGCATTGCCCTGTCTGTCCTGCACACTGTCTCAGGCTCCCCACTCCTGTCCTGTGTGGTCACAGGTGTGCCCTGTCCTGCTCCTTCTGTGTCCCACTCACTGCTGCCCTCTTTGTTATTGCTGCCAGCTTGCTCCCACCTCTGGCTTCCCTGTAGTGTTCTTGCGCCTCTCTCTTGTTCCTTTTTATTTTGGATCATTTCCACTATTGCACAACTTCTGCTAGCTCCCCTATTGCGCATGGTGCATGCTGTTGAATATCGCACTGCACCATTTATTCTTGGTTCCTCCCCCTATGGTTGTGCATGCATTCATTACTATTGCACTCTTGCGCATTGCAACTTGAGCGGCACAGCTGCCTCCCGCTGAATATCGCACAATGGCGCATTTTCGGACTTGCGCTGGTGCATCTCTGTTGCGCATGGCACAACCCTTTTGAATATCTAGCCCATAATAGTTTAAAAATATATTTGCTGAACTCATAATAGTATAATATGTCATACTCAATGGACAATCGATCTCTTTCTGCAGACAGATTCTGTTTTTAATTGTGTCTAAATATTATGTTTTTCAAAGTTTCCCCAAGGTGACAAAATTACTTAGAAACTGCAGTCAGATCTACAAGAATTGTCCTTACTATTGTGACATCCTTAATATGCAATGTCCTTAACTGACAAGTTTTTCTGTTAATGTTTATATTTACTGTATTTGAATTGCATAAATTGGCATGGTGTATCATGGTATGGTATGGAATTATGTTGTGTGATATCATATAGCATGGAATAAGACAATGATGTAGTATGGATTGGTATGGTATAATATGATATGTTATAGTGTGGTATGGTATGGCATGGCATGGCATGGTATGGTATGGAGGGGTATAGTATAGTATAGTATGATATAATTGCATAGTATGGAATGGTGTGATATGACATAGTATGGGGTTGATATGACATGGCAAAATATGAATTGGTGTGACAGGGTGGAATAGGACCCTGTTCCATTTGTTATGGAGAAAGTGTTTAAATGCAGGGATCTATTGTTTTCTTTTCTGTCTCTTCTCTGTCTGGTTGCGCAACCCAATTCTCCTGTCAGACTTCGGATTTGATCACCCTGACAATCTCACAATTCTTTGGCTCTCACTTTCTCAGTTTTCACTTGCTGTTTGTTTTTCCTCCCTTGCATATCTGCTGATATAAAAATATGTGTAAATCATTGTATGGAAATGTAACTGATATCGGGATCCCCTTTTGTTTGGAAAATGTATAGTATTACTGTTGAAATGTATATACTTGTAATTTGAGATGACTGTAAAAAGCTAATGGAAAACTCCAGTGGTTACTTGAGTGCAAATGTTTGAGCCTTTTGCAAAAGCTGTAGGGGCCTCAGCAAGCACACTGTGTTCTACCAACTCCTGAAACTTACAAGAACAGAACACTTACAAAAACAGGATGCTTGCCAAGAGTGGAGGTTGAAAAGACTTATAAGAGCTAAGCTGCAACTGCAAGAAAGATTAGAACAAGGGACACAGAGACTGAAAGAAAACTTTATTTTATTTTGCCTTTGTAAATAGTTATACTGAACAAGTTTATTTTATGATACTGCTAGTGTAAATAAAATAATTTTTGGTGAATTCTACAACTTCTCCTGGTTTTCCTATGCTTCCTGACCTCTGCTTCAATGACAGATGGTGTTAGCCTAAGTGGAATTTATGCCATGCATACCCTAAGACAGGAGTTTTGTGCGTGGGTACTGGACGTAGTACGAGGGAAGCACACAGGAAGGTATGGAATCTGCAGCAGCAAGTCCAGGAGTGGTTACCAGGAGAATGGCAGCCAAACTAGCAGAGACAGAAGTCCAGTCTGAGACTGTACAGCCAGCACAAGTTATGGAAAAAGAACAGGCAGTGATAGAACCTAAAAGCCTGATGGACTTTTTCAAATGGTGGGCTATACAACAAAAAGAGACTGAGAAGCAGAGAGAAAAAGAGATGCAGTGACAGGCGCAGGAGAGGAGAGATGAAGTGACAGGAGCAGCGATGGCTGGATGCCTTGCAAGCTATCAAAGGCAGAGGATCATGCAGAGACCCAGATGAGCAACAAAATGCAAGTAATTTTAAAGTCATTAAACTTATAAAGTTGTGTCCCTCGGATGATATCGAGGCATACCTGACAACTTTTGAGAGAGTTGCTACAGCCTGCCAATGGCCAAAGCAACAATGGACAATCAGACTGGTACCCTGCCTAACAGGGAAAACCCAACTTGCCTACAGCAGTATGGATACTGCACAGTCAGAAAACTATGGCCTGGTGAAATGCGAAATCCTGAAAAGGTATGACATCTCCGGAGAGACGTACAGGCAGAGATTTCGATCTCTAAGTTACAGGTCAGTCGACAATCCTTGAGAAGCCTTCACCCAGCTCAGAGTACTCCTGATAAAATGGATCCAACCAGAGAACAAAACAGTCCAACAGATCATCAACACATTTGCCATAAAGCAATTCATCAACATCTTGCCTACAGACGTGCAGCTCTGGGTAAAGGAACACTGACCAGAGAGTGGGGGAAAAGGCCGCTTCTTTGGCCGAGGGCTACCAAATGGCTAGACAGATGCCACAGCAGTGAGGTAACAGCCAAGCACAGGTAAGACACTCTTTTTCCCATTTAAACTCCCAAGCCTGATAAGAACTCTGGTGGGGATAACAAATATGGGCCCAAAGACGTTACCTGCTATAACTGTAATGAGCCAGGCCATTTTGAAAGAAAAAGCCATAGTAAGGAGAGTGGCACTGGAGTAGATTTGTCCTTGACAAATTGGGGCAAGTACTTAACAGATGTGAAGGTGGGGGATAAGACTGCAAAGGGACTCATTGATTTGGGAAGCAGACAGACCCTAGTGCATGTTAAAGTGCTGGGAAAACACTGTGCTAAGGAACCAGATACTGGTGCCGTCTACATCCACGGGGACACTTGATACTATCCCACCACCCAAGTGACTCTACCATTAAGGGTGTGTCCCACCAAATGAAAGTGGGGGCAGTACCTAAGTTACCTGAACCTGTGATTATTGGAAATGACTTTCCAGGATTTACTGAGTTGATCAAAGAAGAAGTAAATCCTGATGTTTCAGCAGCTGTGGTGACGAGCTCAGGCAAAGAAAATTTCAGAAGGGTGGGGACACTTTTCCTTTCAGTTATTCTGATTCGGACTTGTTTGAGCACAGCTCCAAGATCCATAAATCCAAGAAAGAAAGACGACGCCTGAAGAAACTCTGGCAGCAAATGACTGATGGACATAAAGGGTCAACATATGAAAATGCTGAAACTAAATTGTTAACTGATTGTGATTTTCTTTCAGAGCAAGCTAATGATGTTTCTCTCCAGAGTTATTTCAAGCAGCTGGGGGTGAAACCAAAACAGGGTGGAGCAATGTTTAAAAAATGTAATGGGTTACTGTACAGAGTTTGGGTTAAACTTCAGACACAGGAACAGACAGAACAATTGGTTATACCACAGAAGTATAGAACAGAATTGTTACAGATAGTATATGATAGTCCTATGGCCAGTCACTCAGGGAGGGATCGCACCCTTGCTAGATTGCTGTATAGATTTTATTGGCCTGGAATTCATGAAGATGTTGCTACCTATTGTAATTCCTGTGCTGAGTGTCAGAAAGTAGCCCCAGTCACTGGAAAAGACAAGGTGCCCCTGGTGCCCCTACCCTTGATAGATGTGCCTTTTGAGAGAATTGCAATGGATGTGGTTGGCCCTTTAGACAAAAGTAAAAAGGGTAACAGATTTATCCTGGTAGTATGCGACTATGCTCCTCAATACCCAGAAGCAGTTCCAATGCATACTGTTACAGCGCCAAAAGTTGCAGCAGAGCTTGTCAAAATTTTCAGCAGAGTGGGCATACCTAAAGAAACTATTACTGATCAGGGTAGTAATTTTGGTGCTGCATTGCTTAAGGAGCTATACAGACTGCTAGGTAGCACTGCCATAAGAACCCACCCCTGTCACCCTCAGACAGACGGTCTTGTTGAGCATTTTAGCCAAACCCTAAAATGCAAGTTAAAAAGGTTTGTAAAAGGGGAAGGGAAAGACTGAGATCAATACTCGCCTTACCTACTTTTTGCCTACAGAGAAGTGCCACAGGCATCAACAGGGTTTTCACCATGTGAAATGCTGTATGGTAGGTGGCCAAGAGGGCCACTGGATGTGATAAAAGAAATATGGGAAGATAACCCCACTCAGAAACAATCTACAGAGGTTCTTTGTCTTATAACTTCTTATATGTGTGCCCTAAGAAAGAAGCTGGCAAAATATGTTGAAATTGCCCATTGTAATCAGGAAAAGGCCCCAAATCAGCAGAAGGTATATTATGATCATGGGGTAAAAGAAGAAGTTTTCAAGCCTGGTGAAAAGGTTTTGCTACTGTTGCCCACAACAGAATGTAAACTGTTGATGAAGTGACAAGGGCCATATAAGGTTCTTAGACATACTGGCATTGTTAACTATCAGATTGCGACCCCTGACAGGAAAAATCCTACTAAGATATATCATATGTACCTCCTCAAGAAATGGGCTGAAAAAATGCCTAAAGCTGCTTTGCTAGTTTTACCAGAAACTGATAAGGAAGATATTGATGTAGCTTATGATAGACTGGCACAAACTGTAAATACTGATGCTGTAAAGGTGAATATTTCCTTAACCTCAGAACAAACTGCAGACATTCGTAATGTGCTAAAGACATTTAACAGTACTTTTGCCATGGTACCAGGCAGAGCAAAAGGGGTTGAGCATGTAATAGTGCCAAGGAATGCTCGTCCTATTAGACAAAAGACATACAGGTTGCCAGAGCGGTTAAGATCCGATGTGGTTAAGGAAATACAAAAAATGAAAGAAATGGGTATCATAGAGGAGTCGAGGAGTGCTTGGTCATCTCCCATGGTAACTGTAAACAAAAAAGAAGGGGGTGTTAGAATCTGCCTTGATTTTAGGAAATTTAATCAGGTGTCAGAATTTGACAGTTATCCTATGTCCAGAATAGATGATTTGGTGGACAGACTGGGGAGTGCAAAGTATATCAGTACCCTCGATCTCACCAAGGGTTTCTGGCAAATGCCTTTAGCTAAAGAATTCAGAGATAAAACTGCATTTGCCACCCCTATAGGATTCTATCAGTTCACCACCATGCTATTTGGTTTACATGGTGTGCCAGCTACATTGCAATGGTACATGGATGTCATTTTATCCCCTCGCACTGGTTATTGTGCTGCATACCTGGATGACGTCATGGTGTACAGTACAGAATGGAAAAGCCACCTGGAACACCTACGAGCAGTTATCCAAGCTATCAAAAATGCAGGTCTGATTGTTAATCCTACCAAATGTGCATTGGGCATGCAGGAAACTAGATATTTGGGCTATGTGTTGGGAAATGGAGAAGTCAAGCCAGAGATTTATAAGATAGAAGCTGTAGCTAACAGCCTTGTACCTAAAACAAAGAAACATGTCAGATCATTTTTAGGGCTGGCTGTTTATTATCAGAGATGTGTTCCCAACTTTGCTGAATTAGCTACTCCCTTCACTGAGCTAATGAAAAACCGGTACCCAAATAATGTGAACAGGACTCCAGTGTGTGATGAAACTTTTCAAGCCATAAAGGCTGTATTATGTTCAGCCCCTGTTTTAAGAAGCCCAAACTTTGAGAAACCATTTTTGCTACAAACAGACGCATCTGAGGTAGGCCTAGGTGCAGTACTGAGTCAATAAGTAGATGGGACAAAACATCCTATTCTGTACATAAGTAGGAAGTTGCATGACAGAGAGAAAAGATACTCCACTATCGAAAAGGAATGTTTGGCAGCACATTGGACCATGGAGTTCCTTAAGTTTTATTTGCTAGGAACTGACTTTGTTCTTGTAACTGATCACAATCCTCTGTGTTGGCTTAACCAGATGAAAGATAAAAATTCCAGAATCACAAGGTGGTATCTGGCACTATAGTCATTTAAATTCATGGTGATACACAAATCTGGTAAAGAGAATTGCAATGCTGATTTTCTGTCAAGATATGGATCAGGAATTGAGGGTTCTGAAGGTTGAAAAACAAATGTATGAGTTTGATCTTTACTGCTTGCTATACTGTTAGAAAAAAACAGATCATGCACATGTGCTTAATTTCTGAAAGCAGAAAATGTTAGTAGAGAATTAATAAAAAGTTTTAGAAACCTGTCCAATAAAAATGGTTCACTCTTAAGGATGGGGTGTATGTGACAGGGTGGAATAGGACCCCTGTCCCATTTGTTATGGAGAAAGTGTTTAAATGCAGGGATCTATTGTTTCCTTTTTTATCTCTTCTCTGTCTGGTCGCGCAACCCAATTCTCCTGTGAGACTTTGGATTTGATTACCCTAACAATCTCACAGTTCCTTGGCTCTCACTCTCTCAGTTTTCACTTGCTGTTTGTTTTTTCTCCCTTGCATATCTGCTGATATAAAAATATGTGTAAATCATTGTATGGAAATGTAACTGATATTGGGATCCCTTTTTGTTTGGAAAATGTATAGTATTACTGTTGAAATGTATATAATTATAAATTGAGATGATTATAAAAAGCTAATGGAAAACTCCAGAGGTTACTTGGGTGCAAATGTTTGAGCCTTTTGCAAAAGCTTTAGGAGCCTCAGCAAGCATATTGTATTCTAGCAGCTCCTGAAATGTACAAGAACAGAACACTTACAAAAACAGGATGCTTGCCAAGAGTGGAGGTTGAAAAGATTTATAAGAGCTAAGCTGCAACTGCAAGAATGATTAGGAGAACAAGGGACACAGAGACTGAAAGAAAACGTTATTTTATTTTGCCTTTGTAAATAGTTATACTGAACAAGTTTATTTTATAATACTGCTAGTGTAACTAAAATATTTTTTGGTGAATTCTACGACTGCTACTGGTTTTCCTATGCTTCCTGACCTGTGCCTTGATGACAATTGGTATGACAAGATATGGCATAGTATGGATTGGCATGGAATGATATCGTATGGCATGGTATATATGGAATGAATTGATATGGTATTGTATGGATTGGTATGGTACTTTATAGCATGGTATGGTAAGGCTTAGTATGGTTTGGTATTATACAGTATATAGCATAGAATGGCATAGTATGGTATGGCATAGTATGGATTGATATGGTATGGTATGGCAAAGTATGGATTAGTATGACATAATATGGCATAGTTTGGTATGGCATAGTATGGTATGGTATGGCAAAGTATGGCTTGGTATGACATAATATGGCATAGTATGGATTGGCATGTCATGGAAAACATGGCATGTGTATGTTATGGCATGATATTGTATTGCATAGTATGGATTGGTGTGGTATGGCAAAGTATGGATTGGCATGACATGTTATGGCATAGTATAAATTGACATGCTATGTATGGTATGGATTGAAATTATATGGTATTGTATGGAGTGGTATGTTATGTTATGACATGGTATGTATGGCATAGTATAGATTAACATGGCTTTGTATGGCATAGTATGGATTGGCATGATTTGGCATAGTATAGTATGGATTCGTATGGTATGACATGGTATGGTATATTATCAGCCCAAACAAGAGGTCAGCCAGCCAATGCATTAGCATGGCTTAGTATGACAGTATGGCTTGGCATGGCATAGTATGGATTGGTATGGTGTAGCATGGTATGGTATTATCATCCCAAACAAGAGGTCAGCCAGCCAATGATAACAGTTTTTTGGATTAAGGTAAGCTAGCCATAATCTCTTTCATGGTAGATGCTTATATTATCTACGGTATTTTGCAAAAGGGCCTATTTATAATTTTGTGCTTTTATTTATTTATTTATTTAAAGTTAATAACCCTGATTCAGGGGCAACATGGCGACAGGCACCTGCTTTACCTGAGAGCTCTCTGCAGGTGACTTTGTTTACCCATGTTTCATACCGTGTAGACGCCGCGAATGGCAGACAAACATAAAGCTGTATCCTCGTCATCTTCGGAGGAGTTTTTATCTCCACCTAGAATAAAGCCACTTGAGAAATTTTTAAAGCTTGAAACCGACAGTAAAGGAGCCAGCAGAATGGGAGAGAGTAGCTCCTGTTCTGAGGGAGAGATGCCGACTGCCAACCCACATAAACCCGCTCGACAACACAAGGAAATAAGTTCTCTAAAAACTGCAAAATCCACTTCAAAATCCTCTGTGAGTGGCATTGATACTGAAGAGATAACTATATCTCAGAACAAAACTTATATGCTGCACCCCTCTCAGCATAACACTACACCTTTGTCAGAGGAGAATGCCTCCGTAATGGCGGATTTGAAAACAATACAAAAGGACTCAGATTTTGAGATACCTACAGGGGAAGATTGATGTTTCCTCGCCTTTTTCATCCTCCATAGTTTTTCTATCTCCTTCTGTTGCTTCTTCAATGTCTGAGAGGTTGGAGACGAAGATGAGAGCTGCAATGGCGGCTAGCCCTGGATTTGCAGGTACAGGTACAGGCTCGGGATACACAATTGATTCCTTGGGTGACACTTTGGATAAACTATTCCAATGGACACAGTTATTTGACCCGCAAATTTCATGCCCTTTCTGAAAAGGTAGACTTACTTCAGAATGACACTAAGCAGAACAGGGAAAAGCTTGAAGTGATCATAAAGGATGTAGAGTCAAATAAAAAAGAAATTGACAAAAACATAAATAAAATAATAGGGATAGAGGCTACAACTGCTAACAACTACTCTATGGCAAGAAAAAATAGAAATACTTGAAAGTCAGCAACACTATAGAAATCTCCGAATCGTGGGACTACCTAATACTGTAGACAGCTCATTTCAAACTACACAAGCTATTTTGAAAGATCTGGTCATAACACTTTTTGAATTACCAGAAGAAAATTTACCTTTTATTACTAAAGCATATTGTTTACCACTGAAACAAAATGTTTAGAGAACAGATCTAAATCTTTCTACAGGGAAAACTGAGACAGAATTGGAACAACAACAAAAAAATCTTCAATTATGGTGTCATTTGCCTTTGAGTCGGATAGAGATCTTATTATGAGACTTTCTAGACTTAAAGCACCTTTTTTTTAAATGATTTTTATCCTCCTATGGCAGCTCACTTGGTTGTCCGCCAACTGACTGGAACTTGGGGTCTTTCAGGGGCTTGTAGCACCTTGCGCACCCTGGTGTAACCCCAGAGCCTGGCCCGGAGGCTTCATCCTTGGATGGCCCCATGTTATCCTCAGTTTCCTCCCCTAGGTGCCCTAATCCTGAGATGCCATAAGCAGTGATGCATGCATGTGGAGACGTACATGCGCACCACAGCCCCAGTACCAGTCTCTTCCGCCATTCCTCGGCCTAGCACCGGCACTCCTCAGAGTGATGCCTTCATTCCAGCCTACATCAGGGGTCAGCCATGCTTGGAGGAGTCATTGAACTCCCTCCTGAGGCAGAGAGCTGCTAGCTGGCAGCATTTCACACCCCCCATGACCTTCGACGACTCAGGCTCATTCCCAAACCCGTGTTGCCGGTGTTGTGCTAGGTGTGACATCCAGCACCTCAACCCTCTGTGCCACCGGGTCAGCTAAAGCACCCTTGATATATAAATCATTTAAGTTTTCAATTTTTCCTGACTACTGATATGCTACACAGCAAAGAAGATGCCATTTCCTTGGCTGTCGTCAAGAATTGTTAGAGATGGGTGCAGAGTTTCAGCTCTTGGTTCCTGCAAAAGTTTGGGTGAAGTATTTATTTATTTAGTTTTTGTTGACTGGGTAAGTGCACTAGACAAAATTCTGCCTATTTTCAGGCACGACCCGGGAAGAGGGGGATACAGATGAATGACAACTGACCTTGAACCAGACTAAGCTGTTGGTGGTATTTTTAATGAAGTATAAGGAGATACAACATCTGTTTTTTGAGGTGGATCAGTTATCTACTTTTATTCGTACCCAATACTCACAGAATACTGGAGCTGAATCATTAAACGAGTCACCAACACTTTCTGAAGAAGAAATGATAAACACGTGAAATTAAATACAGTAAGTGATACATAATAGAAATCTGAACTTTCCCCTTTCTCTTTTTCCCCCTTTTTTATATATATATATAAGTTTGTGGAACTTGCCGAAGGAATTTAAGAAGTGTAGAGAAACCATAGAGGGGAACCAAAGAATATGGGAGTATTATTTTGAATACTATTTCACAAGAAATAAGGGAAATGTGATTGATAACAAACATGATAGAATGAATATAATGCTTGACTACTAATAATACGCAACTTAGTCTCTGTCGCTTATCTCATCTTTAGGGAAAAATGTATTTCTCCTCCTCCCACTCCTGTTTTGATCTAGACACACCTATTCATACGTTATAATGATTGTGAACTGATTTGGTTTTGTTTTACATTCCATTTTGGTAGGTTGATGTAAAAATATTTGAAAATCTAATAAAATATAATTATAAAAAAATAAAGTTGATAACCAGGAAAAGCACACAGAGTCAAGGTTCTTTTCCAGGTGCGACATGGGGGAATGGGCTACAGGAGGACTAAAACAATAGTTTACAATTCAGTCAAGTGAAGTATAAAAAGAACAGACAAGAGCAACAGAGTACAATAAATATTGTAGAATGTATACATATTCACTGACAAACTAGATGAGGCAACAAAACAATGTCTGCTTTACAATATTTACAGGTTAATTTAGTTGAATAGAGGGTGTGGAGTTGCCAATAGAGAGGCTTGACTGGGCAGGGGAGTTAAGTGTTGAGTGGGGAAGAGTGGGAGGAGAGGGACGAGAGGAGGCAACCACATGGAGGGGAAGGGATGATCTTTATTTGTCGCTTTATAGCAGAGAATGAGAAGGAGTCACAGAGGAGGGTGGGTTGCTGGTTCCTGAGGTGGGGGAGATGAGTGAAGAAAGCTGAGGCTCTGGTGGAGGATTGTCGGTGGGGGATTGAGAAGGCGCGTGGGTGGCTGGACCGCAATGAGTAGAGAGGGGCAGGGGCTGGCAAGGGGAGGGAAGAGAGAGAGAGATATGGTGGGAGGCGGTTGAACCAGCATTTGGCAATGAAAGTTAAGGAATGAATGTATCGCCTGTGTGTGTGGGGCGGGGGGAGGTTTAGTGAGGAGAGCAGAGTGCAGAGATGAGTTTGAGGAGTGAACTTGGTAGTGAAGTGGCAGAATGTGTTAAGGGTGGTGTCAAGATGGAAGAGGGAGGTGGCAGATGCGGAAGCATAGATTATATCACCATAATCAAATATTGGGAGTATGGTTTTGGCTACTAGGATTTGGCACAGATGCAATGGGATGGAGTTTTTGTTTCGATAAAGCACCCCAAGTTTGAGGTGAAACTTAGTGCACAGAGTCAATGTGCTTTGAGAAATCGAGATGTTGCTCAAGCCATGGGATAAGGTATTTGTAAGATGTCACTGTGTCAAAGGTGGACCCATCCAAAGAGGAGAAGGAGGGGCTAAGTGGGAGTTTTGCCAGCTTGTGAGGAGTCCCAAAAACCATAGAGAATGTTTTCTTGGTGTTGACTTTAAGGCTGTTGTCTTGGAACCGTTGGAGGACCTGGGTGAAATCAGACTTTTTTCATTTAAAATGTAACTATACTGTGTGTACACATTTTCTGTAACCATTGCTCTAGTGTTTTGCAGTGACTTTCTGCCAGTTTAATAGACACACAAATACTAATTTCAGATACCACTGACTTTTATGTGTTGCAAGTAAAAATAAACAAAACCACCATGGGATGGGAGGTACAGTTGTGGTCAGAAAGCTGGATGAGATGGGAATATCCCCCTCAGTGTAAGTAGATGTTCTTAGCTTTCAGTTGGCAGGGGTACTGTATTGGCGATTGAATCCAGACTTAATGCTACATAGCATGACTCAGCTTCTGATTCTTAGCCAGGCCAATCTTCCTAGAAGAGCCCAACCAAAATACGACGTCTTGTTTACAGGCAGGGGTTCCCTGTTGTTTCACCTCTCTACATCTGGAGGCAGTGGAGAAGAAGGAGATCCCGGATTTGTCTGAGGTCACAGTAATGGTTTTTCCTGGACTGGAACCATGATCTCTGGGTTCACAGAGCTGCTCTGTGACCACTAGACCACACTGCCTTCTGTAATTACTGTTTGTACGAGTGCACCATGCAGTCTTGTTGTACAGACATGGTAAGAAACCCACTTGAAAGAACTGAGCAAACACAGCTGTAGCAGTGCTGGAGATATCTCATTCCAAAAACAGGATTACAAATACTTTCGCTAGTCCTGGGCAGTCCTAATGAAATCCTCAATAAAGCACACCATGCCTGTATATTATTATATCCTGGTACAGCCCTATCAGATGGGACATCTCATTTTTTTTGTTGCCTCAGGTAGCAACATACCGAGCCAATACACAAAGTAAAAGATTAATAACATTTAATAATAATTGGTAAGGACTGGTGTAAGACCCCACATTCTCTGTATCAAGCTGGTATGACGTCACACCAGGCTGGTACAGCGAAAGTCAGAGCTGATGAATTGCCTGCATGGGAGGCTGTTACACTGTCACACTAATTGAGAACATCTATGACAGGTTGTGTCAGCTTACTCAACTTTGAAGTAAGGCCCCAACAATATAAAAAATAAAATTACGGCTCACCTCGTGATTACACTTTTTTTTTAACACACCCTCGGTGTGTTTTGCTTTTATAAACCATTTGCACTTCGCTCTTGTGGTTTATTTAGCAAAATGCACCTCAAGTGTTTAAAAAAAACCTTGACTCACACAGTGACCCATGCATTGTTCCATATCTCACACATTCGCTCTGTGTGTGATGCTGGAATAAATTCCGCCGGCTTCGCTCTTGGGCTTTATGTGGCCTCACACACCTTGGGTGTGTATAACATATAGAACAAATCATGGAGTAGTGTGTGTGAAGAGAATTTTACACACATCCAAGGTGTCGGATGCTACATAAACCCGGAGAGCGAACCTCTAGGGCTGTGGTACTCACACCGCCTCTGGCGAGCCACATACAGCTCTTTTACACTTCTCTAGTGGCTCCCACAATGACATTAAACTGACACATGTATGCGGCTCTTTACATGCCGCCTGATTGTTAGCACAGATTGTTTTATAAAAAAAAAAAAAACTGAATGTTTCATGGTTTGCTTTTAGCCGCAGTCCTTTCAGCCATAGAATTTCGCTTCCACTTGCAATTTAATGACATTAACAGCAAACCGCTTAGCGTTATCAATGTCAGCGCAGTAGCGCTAAATCGGTGTTGTTAATTTGATTGCATTACTGATGAGGTGTAAATTGGACCGCGTGGGGCATTATTAACAGCATCCACGACCCTACCTGCTGAATCTGATGCAACTGCTGTGGTGCGCATGGTAACACAACCAGCATGGCCAGGATCCACGATCGTGCAGAATCAGAATGAAATAATTCAGGTACTGAGCAACTTCTGTGACTGTGTGGTAGAGCAGTGTTAGCACGATGAAATGTGCGGAATGTGCTTTTTAATTCATTTTTAATTAGTTAAGTTACTGAGCTAAAGGTGTGGCTATGGCTGTGGGGTAGAATAAATACTGCGTCAAGGAGCTTACACTGCATTTATTTGCTGCTCCCGTTGGTTCACGATCTCGCTTCTTGTGCCCTTGAATCTCACTGAAATCTCGTTCAGTCCTTTACGGTGGAGAGCACAATGCTGCAGACTCTGTGCAGGTATAGAATGTTTTATTGTTCTTTAAATTGAAGCATAATGTACAGCTGTACAGACAGCTGGTGAGACCCCATCTGGAGTACTGTGTGCAGTTCTGGAGACCCAATCTCCGCAAAGACATAGACAGGATGGAAGCTGTCCAGAGGAGGGCAACTAAAATGGTGCAGGGTCTGCACCAGAAGACACATGAAGAGAGACTTAAGGAGCTTAATATGTATAGCCTCGAGGAAAGGAGGGAGAGGGGGGACATGATAGAAACTTTCAAGTACCTCAAGGGAATCAACAAAGTCCAAGAGGGTAGCATCTTTCAAAAAGAGAGGTGTGCAAGAACAAGAGGGCACAATTTGAAGATGAAGCGCGCCTCAGAGAAGTAATTTAAGAGTATTTTTTCACAGAGAGGTTGTGGATGCATGGAATGGCCTTCCAGAGGAGGTTGTGGGGTCAAAAACAGTGGTGGAATTCAAACATGCATGGGATAGTCATAAGGTAATTCTGGGGGTTGGGGGTAGGAAGAAGTAGGCTGCTGGTTAACTAGGATCTGCAGCTTATCCAGTAGGTAGGGAAATGGGCAGACTGGGTGGGCCAAGCGGTCCTTATCTGCTGTCAAATTCTATGTTTCTATAATTTTTCATTAAGATCTGGGGCTGACAAAGGTAACTTTATTGAAATTATTTTTCTCTGTGCAGTTTCTCTTACAACACTCCAGCAACAAGGTGCCATATCTGGAAGCAGGTACTGTCAGAACTTTTTTTTTTTTGGGGGGCACTGGTGAGGTTCTGCAGTGTTTCATATTTTGTATAAAATTTATAAATTTGGGGCTCCAGTACTTGGATTCTGTTCCTTGTTCACTTGGTGTGGATTTGGGGGAGGGGAGGTGTCACTTGTGTGATGCTTAAGTTCTACTGCTTTATAACTTAGTGATGTTATGAGGGATATAATTGGATTTTATAAGTTTGGTGTTACATTACACGGCTCTTGTTCTTCTTCACTGTGTGGTGGTTCTGGGGGAGACACTGGTGTGGTAGTGTGGTATTTACTGGGGGGTGGGGATTACATACCACATACTTGAGTCTAGGGGCTTATACAAGCATCCAACACCAAGAATGTGTGTAAAATTTGAGTTTTACACACTACCCCATGGTTTGTTTCATATAATTGCTGGGGAGCATTTTTTCACCACAGCAATTATATAAATACACTTATATTCTTGTGCAGTCATGGTGGTGTTGAAGCGCCTGTCCATTTACTTTTCTTTTGTTTTTTTTTTCGTGATTTTGAAATGGAACTTAAAAATTAAAGTGTGTTATTGTAGAACTTAACTCTGGAGTCTGAGTGTCTGACTGCAAGAGGTGAAGTGTCATGGCTAATGAAGGGAAGAACATAGTTTGCGAATGCGTGGCGCAAGGGAAACTTGGCACATGTTCTCCATTATAACCAGCTGGTTATAATGACACATTATAACCATTTTTCCCTATAGGAAAAAAGGCTTCCCGGTTGTCCCATGCATTATGCTACACATATTGTTTCCTCACTGCCATATGGATGATCAGACTCTACACACCAGCCCCAGAAACCTATGCCAGAATCAATAGGAAAGTTGAGTTTAGGTGCTTCACTCTGGGGTGGGAGAGGTAGTGGGTTGCCTGGTGCTTGTGAACTTCCTGGCTGCTGACCACAGGATAAGAGGGCAATCGGGAAGGATGCAGCCACTGAGCAACAGGTTGGAGGACAAGGGGAACAAAGGGTCATTTTGTGTTTCTTTCTTTTTTTTTTTTTTTTTTTTTTTTTAAATTCAGCTTTGTGCCTTCCAGCTGAAGCCAGCCTCTAACCTCAGGCATTCCATGTTCTCCCTGCCCAATCCACCACTCCCTCTGCTGTCACGCCAGCAGGGATCCACATGGGGTGGGACACAAGAGCACTGGTGCCGTCCTACTTGGCAGGGGGGGTGCATGTTTTTCCCTTCTGTTTTTGTCCCCAGACCTGGTACCACCTCCCACTCGATGCCAGGCATCACCCTGTCAGACTATGCTAGCATGTGGTAGACCCCTGCAGAGGAGGCAAGCTACCAGGCTGACCACAGGGATCGCTGTTGCGATGGCACCTGGCACCTTCTCTCCCTGGCTGAGAGCACTGCCACATGTTAGTGCCTCCCCCCCCACCCCATACCACCTGGCTCCTGAATCTGCTCCTGAACTTGGTCGCTAGTGTGGGAACATGATGCACTGCCCACTGAGCTACTGGTTGACCCCATTCTGTGCTTCTTTAACACTTCACATTATCAGCTGGCTTGTCGGTGCAGCAGTTGGATTTCCGCTTGCGACGCCCGCGACCCAGGTTCGGTAGCGAGCTTGGGGCACTGGAGGGCCAGCCGAGGGGAGAGGGATCAAGAGCCTGGAGGGCAGCTCTCCCTCTCTGGGAGGGAGGGCTGCACTCCTGACTGCTATACCACCACCCGGGTGACCACAGGTGGAGGTGCAGATGAGGAGGCAGACAGGGAGGGGTGGATGTTGGCCGAGGGTCCAGAGCGAAGGCACGTCTCTACTTGCCCTCGTCTCCTTGGTCCCTCCTTGCATACCAACATCTACAGGGGGACTAAAAGCAGGAAAAAGACCCACAGTGATGCCTGGAGATGGGCCCGGCATCACGAGACCAGGACTGGGGAGGAGCCACCGGAGTCCATCAACTTGGATGATGGATGGGAGGCTTGGGGGTGAACCTCTAACCCCACTCGGGGGTAATTCTGTGGGCTGACTGCAGGAAAATGTGTGAGGGGCTGACAGTTCTCGGAGCCCTGGCAGACATGGTGCCTAGGGTGTCCCCGAGGGAAGGCAATCATTGCGGAGGAGAAGGGAGCATAAATTGCAACTAAAAAAAACCCCACAAAAAACACTTCACATTACCACCAATGTGCTTTTAGCAAAACTCTTGTTTCGGTACTTTGATACTGATATCCTTGTCTTTTTCCTTTTTATATAGCTTTTTACCCCCTGGGCAGTTCATCAGTCCTGTCTCCACCTCCCCTCAGCTGGCACCCTCCTGCCTCACATCTTCAAGGAACTGGATCCCCCACAGCCTGCTCCTGTGACAGAGCTGGAGGAAGGAGGGATGTTCTAACCCCCCCGCCCCCACAGTACATATCCAGAGGTCCCAGAGGTTTGGGTGGTGGTGCAGGTCAGGGGAGAGGTGCAAGGCCTCGAAGTCCACGGATCCCCATTTCAGTTTTTCTGCAGTCCCCTGGCCACAGTGGCGTAAGCGTGCATGTGCGAACGCACGTACACATGCACTACAGAACTGTGGCCCTCCCATTGTGCTGCTTGTGCCTGCACAACCCCCGAGCCTCCATCTGGTGGCAGTTAGAGGCTGGGACATCTTGCCACTCCTCCGCAGGAGAGGAGAGAAGTCCATGGGGCACTTAATCCTCTTCTCCCCCCAGCCGATCCCCAACAACCTGAGTCTGTTCCTGAACCTGGGTCACTGGCATGGCAGTAGATCAGGCACCTGCATCTCGGCCCTCTGTGCCTCTGGGCCAGCTCTGAGTTCCTTGTCTTTTTAATTACTTTCCTGTCATGGATTCACCATGACCCAAACCAATGTCAACAGTAGGCTATCCGTCTCGGAGTCCTAGGCTTAAACAAATGGCTATAACAAGGATGAAGCACCTGCCTGTGATCTGCTATTATCAGGCTTTGCAGGTTGTCTGGGAATTTTTTTTTTTTTAAATAAAGATATTTATATCTCCAGGGCTGATCAAACAGCTGTTCAACCCTGTCCTCTGGTGCTATCAGCCATCCTTCTGCCTCTCATCTGGGTGGGGGGGGGATGTTCCCCTGTGGATTGCCCCCCACAGCGGGGCTGGCAGGGAGGCCATCCTCCTCCCCGATGACTCTCATCCAGAAGTTCCCTCTCCATTAGAGCGGCAGGGTAGACTTTGGCACCTTGGGCAGGGCTTCATATAGCCTGGTCCCCTTCTTTTTCCACCAGTTTTCCTCCCACCTAACCTGGAGTCATGGCGTGGCACAGAAGCAGCCTCCTTCCACCCACCCAGACATTTGTCCAGCCCCTTGAGCATTGCCACTACCACCAGGCCTTCATCTGGTGGCAGCCAAAAGCCAGGAAGGCAAACCACCCCTGCCTGGGAGAGAACTGCTGCCTGTCAGCTGCTTACACTGGTTTCCATGCCCCCCCCCGCCAGCTCCTAGCAACCTGAGCTCATTCTCGAACTCAGATCGCCTGCGCAGCATGAGGTAAGGTGCTTTGCAGCACCTCGGCTCATTCCACCATGGGGCGAGCCCATCTGAGAGACCTTTTGGCCCCTTACAGTCATGCTTAATGTATGCCAACTCTGCACAGGCTCTGGCATGCTCTCAGGTTGCTCCTAACTGCAGCCAGCACTGAAAAGCTACTCTCAAGACACATCCATACTAGTATGGTGGCTCAATGTCGGTGACCAAAAAGAAATCAGCTATGCAGAGGTTAAATAAGTACCTGTATAGCTGACTTTCTTTTGTCACTGACACTGCGCTGCGATACCAAAGTGTATATTCTTAAAGTATTGCCAGCTTAACTTCCTTAATGGTAACTTGCATATATTACCCATGTTGCCTTGCATCAGAGGTTGTTTGTTTCTTCAAAGTGAATTGGTCATGTTAATGAAACTTTGGAAAAAAATTTTTTTTTTTTTTTTGCATTATTTGTTCATCCCCTCCGTGCTCCTGGTGACCCCCACTCCTTCAGGCCCCATTTCCAAGTCCTCACCAACCCCACCGGCCTTACCCGAGCTCCCTTGTCTCTCACAACGCAGCCGGTCCATGGGATATCCCGGACGTAACCCTTCGCCGGGCGGGTCCCCCTCCTCCGAGGGGGAAGGCACCAGAGGGGAGTCCAGTGCACTCCTCTACAGTAGGGCCCAGAGATGCTGCTGAGATAGGGAAGCCCGTCGAAGGCACCAGAGGAATCGGGGGACGGAGAGCCGTCATCCAGTGGTCACCAGCGAGCAGTATTTCTGGTTTCTAAGTTCCCTCATCGTGCCACTCTGCAGTGCCTCCAGTCTCCACTGGGGGCCGCTGCATGAGCGAGGCAGTCCTCCAATCCCACCCGAGGATAGGAGAGTAGTCCTACGGATGCTCAATCCTATCCTCCCCTTGCCGACCTCCGGTGTCCCGAGTCCGTTCCCGAACCCGGGTCATCAGCATGGTACGAGGTAAGGCACCAGCGCCTCAACCCTCTGCGCCACCAGGCCGGCTGAAAAACAATTTTTAGATACAGTTTAGTATGCTGGCCCACCGGCACAGCGGTAGCTGCTGCTTGCAGTGCCGACAAACTTGGTTTGGGAACAAGCCTGGGCTGTCGTAGCACCAGCCGGGGGAAGAAGGATAGAGTATTCCACCCTTCTCGAGGGAGGGCTGCCGTTTCCACTGCAGTACTGCCCCCTGGACGTCAACAGGTGGCAGGGCAGCTGAGAATGCCAACAGAATGGGAGGTGGTGACATCAGCTGGGGGACCCGTGCTCTGCATTCACTTAGTGTCTGCTGATGCATTGGTCTCCCAGTGTGTGTACTGATGTCGCCAAGGGGATTGCTGACACCTGGGAACAAAAAGCTCAAACCTGGTGCTGGCTTCAGGCGGGACACTGGAATATCTGGGGTGGTCCTTGCCGCCAACGTAAGCTGTATGATGAGGTGCATGACTTGGGGTGAAGCCAGCCATCCCCTACCCCTGCCTGGAGGGTAAACCAAAGCCCCATTGGGGCAGGCTGTGGAAGGTTGGGTGAGTACCGAGGAAGAACCCGGTGGCTTCTAGCTGGAGGACCAATCTAGAGATTTGGGGGCATAAACAGTAAATTAAAAAAAAAAAAGACACAGTTTAGCTTATATTTTATATAAGTCTGCATTTAACTTCCTGTTTCTCTTCATTACTAAGTTAATTTCCATGAAAACAAGATCCTTTTCCCACAGAGTTCATTGGCTTCTGCACTGCTGCATAACTGTGTGACATCACAACATGTTGCTGTAGATATTATTGTGATGCCACAAACAGGGTTGTGGGGGCCAGCCCACTGGCACAGGGGTTGGATTTTCCCCTTTGATGCCAATGCCCTGGGTTTGAATCCAGACTCGGGACATTGGAGGGCTGGCCGGGGGGATTGAGTGACCTGCAGATTGCTCTTCTACTCCAGAGGAAGGGGTGTGTGACCAGCATGTGATTAACCCCTGGCGCAGGCCAGGGAGAATATAGCTGCTGGCATCTGTTCTAGTTGGATAGTGTATCAGATGTTCGGCGTGTCACCTTAATGTCATTACATGACACACTTCTGAGGGAGAAAAACTGAAAAAATCTGAGGTTCTGCCTCCGTAGGATGATGTCCGCCCCATGTACTGGATCTTGTACTGTTGCTCAGGCTCCTGTTCTTATGCTACTTACTCATGTCTGTCGGAGGGCATACCTCCCCCTTGACGTCCCTGCCCCAGGGGGTAAGCCAAGAGGTGTTCAGGGGAAGGGTCTGTCCCATGGTGAATGGTGTGGGGCAGAGCATGCAGGCGACCATTGGCCGGCAAACACAAAGCCAAATGTAACCCCTAGGTGGCGCTATCCCAAGAGCTACTACTCCTGCCTGCGCGGCTAGTAGCAGGTTAAGGGGCCTGAGTTCTGAAACGGATGCCTCCACCTGCAGGTCAGGGTTGGTAGTGGTCAAACTAACCTTGGCACAGCCCTCTGGGACACTGTAACCCCCCTCTTTCCCTTCTAGTGGCCTGAGCAATATACGATAATCACTTTCACAGTACTCCTTGTACACATACCAGTTTCCACACTGTTAGCACTTACCACCAGGGCTGGTTCCTCTGGCTTGACCCTGGGGACCCCCTGTAAAACAAGGTTATGCACAGTAAATAGCAACAGTACAGTACTCTTGGCACAAACTGAAACCACAGTCGGGTTAAATGCAGCAAAAAAAAGTCAGATCTGATTTATTCAGGGGACTTGAACAAGGAAGGGGCGTAATTAGGTTGATTGGCTTAAAGGCTATATTAACCAAACAGTTATGCATGCACTTTAAGTCCCCACACAGTCTCACACTCTGGGTACCCAGGTAGGAAAACGCTTGGCTAGCCAGGAATGTTGCAGCTGGTTGGGGCCCTGTGATGGAAGAAAGCAACATGCACAACACACACTACTTGTAATCCGGAGCCAGGTAAGGGGCTCAGTTTGTGAAAGAAAAAGCAACAAGACAATCGGATGACAACACTTTAGATTTAGCTGCTGTTGCAGGGAGCTACCCTGATGTTTACTCATGATACCCAATACTGGACACAGGCAGGAAGAAATCAAGACTGCAGGTTGTTGAGCTGGAGCGCTCAGAGAAGCGGGGCCCACACGAATCACCGAGGCGTCATTCCTGTTCAAGTGTTGAGCAGAGGGCTGATCTCCAGGCAGATCTCTCATCGATGGCATTTTCTGTGCAGCAGGTAGTCGGGCTGGGCCAGTGTGGCAAGGCCCAGGCCCAATGGAGATGATTTTGGATTCAGTCCGTGGGGCTGGATGCAGCTTCCAGCAAGCAGAATACAGTTCATACCACAGTGGGGAACCAAATCGCACCCCACTAGCAGCACACAGCACATTTACACATAATAAAATTCTTAATGTAGCTTCCAGCAAGCAAAATACAATTCAAACCACAGTGGGAACCAAATCACAACCCACTATATGCACACAACACATTCACATGTAAGGAAATTCCACTGTATCAGGCAAAAGGCTCTCCGGTCGCAATTTGTCTCTGCACAATCCGGGAGTTCAGAGGTGGCTGGAAGTCCAGACAAGCCGATTGTGTTCAGCAAATCTTTGGTCGTCTTCACGTAGGAGCCTGGTCACAATTTTGTGGCTTACTTCACTCTCCAAGTTCGGATTCAGTCCGAAAAAGGCACAAGTTCCCTCTCGGGGACAGCAGGCATGCAGGCCAAAACTCGGGCCTTTCCACAGTTCTTCTGTGTGAATCCACTATGGATTGCTGCTGGAACTACCTCGAGCTGATACTTCTTCACTTATCAACTTAGATCTAACTGAAACTGCAAGCAGTTTGGGACTTCCTCAAGATCCAAAAGGTTTGGCAGGCTCCATTTTAGAGTCCCAAATGTACTAATTGGCCCATTTCAGCAGTCCAGGACCAAGATGATGAAAACAAACAGAACTGTCCATGCTGCAAAGAAGGCAGGTTAGAACAAACTGCAATATTATTACTACTCTAACAAATGATCAGGAAACAAGCACATCTTCTAACAGAGCTCCTTTTTAGATTAATTATGACTCCAATCCAGGCGGCTATATAGGCACTCTCTGGCAATCACATTTAAACTGCAAAAATGCAGGACACCAGCCTGGCAGTGAGCATTTAGACAAGCTCAGGAAAGACTTTTTGGGAACCTCCATTTGTAGGGGGTTACACCAGCAAAAAAAAACAAAAAAACACAGGACTGACTTCAGCAAAGGATTAAGTAGTGGGAGTAGATTAATTACAGTGGACAAGGGTCTTGTTTCCAAGTAAATAATCCTGGTAATGATTCCAGTTTTTTTTACACTTCTTCCTGTTATTGGACTACAATATTTGTCAGCTAATACAGTACTTTTTATTATGTTTGCTTGCACGCATGTTCAAGTAACATAGTGCCACCATATGAGTTTTCGTAGGTGTGGCACCCCTGCTTCCAATGCTCAGCGTTTTTGCAGGCGTGGCCGCACCAATGAATACCCCAGCAGCAGTTCAGATTGCAGTGGTGTACAGCTGAAAGCAAACTGCTACAATCAGTGGTGGCAATGTGTGGGCAATTTGTACTGCCCTCCCGTCAGCAGTATGCAAGGTGCCTCACATCTCACCAAGCTGATTGCAGCGGTGGTTGTCACTGCACGCCCCGGTCGTGGCCAGGTGCCAATCCCCCTCGGCTCATGCACACTCCTCCCCAGCCCACTGTATGTCTGGGGGTGCCCAATCCCCATTAGCTCCAGTGCCCCCTCCCCCAAAAAAACAAACTTCCAGCTGCCACACTGGGAGCCCACCCCAGCATGGCAAAAATCTCACATCGTCCATGTAAAATAAAAAAAAAAAAAAAATAAAAAAACCTGTAACAAAAGAAAACGATCCCTCGTTGACTCTGATGCACCCTCTGCATACCCGATCTCCCCACACACCCCTCACCCCATACTTACCTCTGGAGGCTGGTGCGATGATCTTCGGTGGAGCAGGAACACGTCTGCACTCTTCAAAGTCGACCTCGAACTGAAGAAATGCTGGTAAGCTGTATAATGGGATAAATAGGGTTTTTGCAACTTTGGTGCATATCTCTGTCATTTTTTTATTTTTTAATTTTTGCACCACATTTTCAACATGGGGTTCTAGGGACCCCATTTCATGAATTCAGTGACTGTCATTTGGTTATTCGGTCCTGAAAGGTGATTTTTGTGGTCACTGCGCGGAATCGCCTTTTGTGATCGATTAACGAAACAGTGTCTGTGTTTATGAGGTGGGCTCTCAAAAAGCCTATCTGGCAAATTTGGTGAAAAAATTCCCAAAAATGACTTGCGAGCGTGCATTGCGCAGTTTCCACGCACACTCACAAATTTGTGAATTTGTACTATTTTCACTCCAGATTTTCAACACTGGCATATTTTTACACCTCTTTATGAACAGTATAGTGATCATTTTTCACATCCTGGCCAAAATGTGTTTTTGCACTTCCGGCGTAGAATAGAGCGGTCACTGTGGGACATCAGTGTTCGGGACAGAGTAAGAAAATCAGTGGCACAGTTCATGAGCAGAGGTCCTAACATGCATATGTTAAAAAAAATTTGGTCATAAAAGTCCATAAAATGACTGTTACGAGCGTGCATTGCGCAGTATCTAAGCACCCTCATAACTTCACAAATGTGTAATATTTTCATTCCAGATTTTTAGCATTGGCATTTTCCCACACATTCTTATGAACAGTACAGCTGTCATTTTTCACATCCTGGCCGAAATATGTGCAGAATAGCGCAGTCGCTGTGGGAAGTCAGTGTTTGCGACAGATTAAGAAAATCACAGTAACACTGCTAATGAGTGGAGGTCCCAAAATGCCTATATTGAAAATCTGGTGGAAAAAAATCCCCCAAGTAATTGCATTACGGGTGTGCGTTGCACAGTTTCTATGCAAGCTCATGACTTCACCATTTTTTTTACTTTTTTGCTCCAGATTTTCAATATTACCATTTTTTTTTTTTTTTTACACCTCCTCATGCTCAGTACAGATGTCCTTTTTCACATCATGTTGGAAATGTGTTTTCACACCTACGATGTTAATGGCGCAGTCACTGTGCAAAATCACCTTTCGGCTAACAAACTGATAGTGTCACTGTTCATGTGGCGGGATCACAAAAAGCCCATGTTGAAAACTTAGAGTAAAAAATACCAAGAGATGCCCAGGGCCCTAGGGTTTCTCACAATAATGCCCTACCCTGTAGGGAATGACAGGCGTCCTCTGTACCCTGTAGGGACTGATGGGCATCAGGAGTGTAACTTGGGATTGTCGACAGTAATGCTCACGTCATTCCACCCCCCAACCAGTGACTGGTATTGAGGTGCACCTTGGACTCTT